>JAGIQG010000033.1:15662974-16278836 GCA_024679065.1 Sphyrna mokarran | reverse complement strand
AGAGAGTGCAGAGGAGGTTTACCAGGATGCTGCCTGGTATGGAAGGACTGTCCTATGAGGAACGATTAGATAGACTGGCGTTGTTTTCCCTTGAAAGACGTCGGCTTAGAGGGGATCTCATAGAGGTGTATAAGATTATAAGGGGTATAGATAGAGTAAATGGAGGTAAACTTTTTCCACCTTTAGAAATGGATAGGACGAGAGGTCATGGCCATAGGGTGAGGGGGGCGATGTATAGGACGAATATTAGAGGGCAGTTTTTCACACAAAGGGTAGTGGGGGTGTGGAATGCACTGCCGAGTAAGGTGGTGGGAGCAGGCACACTAGGGCTGTTTAAAGGTCTCTTGGACAGCCACATGAGCGGTATGCAGATAGAGGGATATATTAGGACTGTTTAACTACGGCTTTTTTCCACAGGTAATTCGTCCATAATTTGAGCACGCATTCGGCAGGTGGTGCGGGTACAGCTCTTGGATGTTGATTCATGGGTTGCCTGGTACCTCATGTCGTATATGAGTGCTTTATGTGGACCACCTGAAGGGCACCATGACAGCTCAGAGACTATCGATGTGGCTGTGCAGACACTTGGAAGTGGGCCGGTGTCTGCGGGAGTTTGCGCGTTCTCCCCGTGGTTGCGTGGGTTTTCTCCGGGCACTCCGGTTTCCTCCCACAACCCAAAAATTCGCTCTTAGGATGATTGGGTAACAAATTGTCCCTATGGTGAAAATTTTCCAAATTAGGATTAATATATATATTATTATATAGGACTATTAAAAATAGGATAATGATTTGGTATTACGGTGGCGCGGGCTCGTTGGGCCGAAGGGCCTGTTTCCCGTGCTGTGTTGCTTAAAAAAAAAAATTCAAGGGTCAAATGAACAAATAGCAACTGAGAGAAAGAGACAGAGTGGTGATCACACATCAGATAAAATGGGTGACTTTCCTTCACACTGGACATGTTTAGAGCCAGCTTTCAGCTCTTCTCTCATTCTTCACACCAGCACCTCATTTCTGCAGACCTCAATCACATCCTTTCAAAATCTAGAGTAAAAGTTACAGTCTGTAACTCAGTCCTGATGTCCAAAGACTCCAAAAGCTATTAATTGGAAGGAAAAAAAAGCAAATTACTGTGGATGCTGGAAACTAAAACCAAGAGAGAAAATGCTGGAAAATCTCAGCAGGCCTGGCAGCATCTGTAAGGAGAGAAAAGAGCTGATGTTTCAAGTCCGGACAACTAAGGGATTTTCCAGCATTTTCTCTTTTCATTATCAATTCGAAAAGTCTGGTCCTTTTCAAGAAAGGCTGAATATTCCTACTGTGTGAAGGAACTAGACACCATTCTAATGTAACCTCGCTGAGGCCTGTAAGAACTGTAGTTTTTATATTTAATTATCTCAGTAATGCACCCTTGTAATAGCCTCATAAATAAAGCTTATTTATTAGTCACAAGTTGGTATACATTAACACTGCAATGAACTTATTGTGATAATCCCCTAATTGCCACACTCCGGCCCCTGTTTGGGTTCATGAAGGAGAATTTAGCACGACCAATGCACCTAACCAGCACGCCTTTAGACAATGGGAGGAAACTGCAGCATCTGGAGGAACCCACATAGACATGGTGAGAATGTGCAAACTCCACACAAACAGTGACCCAAGCCAAGAATCGAACCCGGCTCCCTGACACTGAGGCAGCAGTGCTAACCACTGTGCCACCGTGTCATTAAGGACATGAATATTTCATAAGCTACAATTCTGGAGCATAGGGGGAAAGGAAAGTGAGTGTCCTCACTTTCCTGGGAGGTTCAGATAAGTTATCACATACAACTGATAGAACTGCTTCAGTACAGAATTCTTCACTGCAATGTATTACTCTTAATAAGTGGCCAACTCATGTTCACCAACAGCCAGCATAGGAGAAAAAGAGAACTGGTCGTTTTCAGCAAAAACTAAATATGTGCGTCATTCCATGACTCAAATTCTCCACAAAATCTTCTGATTTTCCCAAGTTGTCTGTTCTGCATTCATGTTTGCAAACCCTTGTGTAGAAACACGAACCCAAAAGTCTGTTTACCAGGTGTACACACTCCAGGATGTTTTTATTCATTACAAACAAACTGATAGTTTACGTTTGATGTACTATTTACTTCGGGACAATATAGGAGCAGGGAAAGGGCCCACTAAATTTCATAATGCCCAGCCTGTTCTGGTCAGGAAGCTAACGTGAATTATTGTTACAACCAAGGAGACCCAATCTCCTGCAGTGAAAGAGGAACCAGTTCAAAAACAGGGTGCAGTATCTGTATGATGACATGAAGAACAAGCCGGACATTATAAAGGAAAAACGTCTGTCATTCAAACAAAACGTAGGAGATGTGAGATGGAAGTGTGAGTTCTTCTGTCCAGTTAAGTACTTCTAAAGCATTTCACTTGTCTTAGCGGCATTCTCAAGTTTATTGGAGATGAGAAGACTCTCGGATTAAGAATATAGGCAAATCACTGCCAAACAATTTATACGCAAGTGTTCTGATGTGATCCTTGCAAACCATCATTTCATATTCCTTTCCTCCCCTAACCCACTGTGCAACATTTTCCAGGGGAAGCTGATACTTGCAATTCTTCAGAGGCACAGAATGTTCCCTTTCATTGCTACACATAACATGGTTCTTACAGGAAAATCAACACTTTAAGGAGACTTGCATTTATACAGCTTCTTTCATAAATTTCAAATCAGCTTATAGACAATTGAGTACTTTTGAAATTGGGGAAATATACTATGCATATAACATAGTCCAACAAATAGCACTGTGTTTCAAAACTATTTTATTGATGTTGCTTGAGAGGTAGACACTGCTGGGATATTGGTGGGAACTCCCCGAGCTCTTCTTCAAAAAACCATAGGATTGTTTAAAAAAACTCCTAATAAAGCAAACAAGGTCTGTGTTTGATATCTCATCAGAAAGGCATCACCACTGAAACTGATCAGCTTTCATTAAAAAAAGTAGCTTTTTTTTGGTTTTGTTTGGATGTACATGGTAGATCTTCCACATTTAGGCTTCAAATGAATGACCGCATATAGCAGTTACAACACTTCCACTTGGGTTCTGATTGTAAATGCACTGAAGCCCAATTCACTGAACCATGCGTGAACCACGAGAAACAAAGCAAACCATTTTTCAAAAGTTTCACGGAAATGACAAGCAAAGCAGAAGCAGGGGAGGGAGGGGCTTGTCCTGCATGAGAGAACAAGTAATATACACCTGACCCACACATCCATGACAAAATATCATAGTAATTATAACAAATACACTGTAAAAGGTCTCAGTCAAATCAGCATAGAAACACTGTTATTTTCAGTATTGAAATGATTAATCGTTAAGCTACCACGGTTAAAGCAAGAGTTTCATTCATTTGTTGTTGCTGCTGGTGATTTCTAAGAATTATTAGTCATGAAGAAAAAGTCCACGCTGGTGTGCAAAGCCACAGATAGTGATCAGCTCTGCTCAGGCACAGCAATTAAGCACCAGTGATTACACGCCACCACAACCTCAACTTCTAGCACATGCACAGTGGCTCCTGCATATTATTAAAACAGTTGCCACTGCATTTTAACAGGGCTTACTCATTTCAAAAGGTAGGCATAAAGTCATTCATAAAAAGAACCGCAACTCAGCACTTCAAAAATCACAAACAGACTCAGAGGAGCACTGTGGGCGCTAAGGTTGTGAATTCTGACTAGCACCAACTGCAGGCAGAGATGACTGCCCAGGATATTGAAGTGACCTTTCAGAAGCTTCAGTATAAGTTACATGGAGGTCATGCTGGCTAACATTTGGAAAATGAGGGAATTTGTGACTGTAAAATTGCGGCCATTAAAAACATCAGGAAGGGTGCACTTCGTGCACTGAGAATGTCACAAGAGTGTTGGGATGTTTATAACTCACCAAGCAGACGATCACTGGAAGTGGAACAAAAATTGAGCTTCTTCCACTTACCGATTGTGGCAGCAACTATGAAGGTGAGGGTGGCACAGTGGTTAGCACTGCTGCCTCTCAGCACTGGAGAGTCTCAGGTGGGTGTTTGTGGACTTTCCACATTCTTCCTGCGTGGGTTTCCTCCAGATACTCAAGTTTTATCCCACAGTTTGAAAAACGTGCGGGTTAGGTAATTGGCCATGCTAAATTCTTCCTCAGTGTACCCAAACAGGTACCAGAGTGTGGCAATTAGGGGATTTTTTTTTTAAAATAGTAACCTCGTTGCAGTGTGAATGTAAGCCATGTTGGCACTTAAACGTTTTATAAAGTTACTGTGAAAATTCTTTAGTCACCATACTCGGTGCTCTTTCAGATACACTGAGGGAGAATTTACTCTGGCCCATGCACCTAACCAGCATGTCTTTTGCACTGTGGGAGGAAACCTACACAGACATGGGAAGAATGCGCAGACTCCACACAGAGAGTGATCCAAGTTGGGATCGAACCCAGGACTCTGGTACCCCGAGGCAGCAGTGCTAGCCACTGTGCCACCACGCTGCCCAGGATTAATTACCAAGAACATAATTAAAAAAAACAGTTCTAGCCCCAGAAAAAAACAACAGTTTTAGCATTATTAGACTAATCAACAAGCTAGTCTTATCAGGGGGGGCAATATTTCACCTGCAAGTAGGCTGCTAGAAATCACGATGCTGACCGTTACTGCACAAAATACCAGAATGAGCCAAATTTATTGTTAGTCAATTCCACAAGTCTATCATGGCTACAATGCAATCAAACACATTGGGTTAGATTGAACTAGTTCCCAACCTATGGGAATGCATTTCACCTCCATATTCATGCTCTTCATCTTTGAAAGCAATCAGGCAAAAACCCCGTGGGTGAGTGGAAGATGCCTGGGTAAGTGCACTCCAATGACACAGAAGTGACGTCATTCAGGACAATGCAGTGATCGTCATGTACCGACATTGGCATGTACAGACTATATCCACGACCTGCTGCAAGATGATCTGTACTGACCTGCAAAGTCATCTTCTCAGGGGCAACTTGAAATGGCAACAAATACTAGCTTTGCCAGTATGCCTACATCCCTGGAATTAGTAAAAGGTATCTTCCAACGTGGGATGCCCAAGTTTCCAGTGCTGTGCTCCAAGGCGCCTGAGACATAGTTTGATCTAGAGTGTCCAAACTAACTCATATACAAGAACAACAAAGTGGCTTCCTTCTATGCCATCAATGATTCTGAATGTCAGGATGCCAGATCTCATCTGCTGCAATGTTAAATTCAGAACCAATAACAATTTATATCACTCATCCAAAACAATACTGCAAAGAATTGTATTTATCTGGTGCCTGCCACCCTTGAGAGCATCCCAAAATCCTGATCAATCAATTATTTTTTTTGAAGTGACAGCTGCTATATACAGACAAAATAGTTTTGAGATAAATTCCTGAAGTGCCCAGTTTCTATGGAAACCCACTACTTGCAAAATTTGGTTAAAAAACTAGGTCGAGCATTTCAGAAAGTTACAGATTATTTAATCAATAAAGTGCACAAAATCCCCTCTGAGAAAAGGAAAATAAAGTTTGAATGGTTTTCAAATACAGAGACGGAGACCAAGGGAGTGCTTTCCAAGCAAAGGCTGAACTACATCATGTTGAACTTTGCTCCACCACCCATCTTCCAATGAGCCCCAGGTCTTCCCACAAGTCTTGATACCATCTTCCACTCACCCACGTTCTTTTTCACAAGTTGGCCACATTTGACATCTCATGCTTATTGTGAAATACAAAACTAGATGAGTAAACACTTCTGTAATGGAATTATTTTTATAAGTTATACTTGCTGCTTAAAAAAAAGGATAAAATGAAATGACATTTGTCCAATCTCTAAATAGTGCATTAAAAATACAAGTCAGGAGAGTGAAACACACAAACCATTTTGTTTTAGAAGTTAGAACTAACCTGCTATTTTTGTACCAAATAGAATTCATTTGCAGCCCACAGAACAAGATGTTCTTTCAAGTGTTTCCATGTATAGAGTAAGGGATGCAGATGTCATACTGCATGTACAAAACCCTAGTTAGATCCCAGAGTACTGTGAGCAGGAATCGGCACCACACCTTAGAAAGAATATTTTGACCCTGGGAGGAGTTCAACACAAGCTCATAAAAATGATATTTGGGCTTCAAGGCTAAATTACAAGGAGAAATTAGACCAAATTAGGCTTTTATTCTCCCCAGTTCAGCAGGTTGAAGGGTGATCTGATAGAAGTCTACAAAATATTTACAGGGAAGGTCAGAGTGGATAAGAATAAGCTGTTTCTACTATTTGAAGGCTCCAGAACCAGGGGCCATAATCAAAAAGTTAGGATCAAGTCATTCAGGAGAGATGTTAGAAACACTTCTACACACAGAGTGGAGAAGATTTGGAACTCTCCTCCTCAAACTGTGATGGGTATTGGTTCAATTTTTAGATAAATGTTTGGTGAGCAGAGGTATCAAGTGATATGGGCCAAGGCCAGGTACATGGGGTTAGGCCACAGATCAGCCACGATCTTATTGAATGGCATAGTGGGTTGAAGGGGCTGAATGGTATTCTCCCGTTCCTACAGCAGCTGTGGTTCAGCTGGTAGCAATCATCTGAGGATATGCTTTCAAACTCAGTAACTAAGCAACAACCTCAACAGCCGCACTACCATCTCAGAATTAGCTGACCATTGGAAGACTTGGGCACATAATCTTACCTGATAGTTCAGCCATTACTGAAGCACCTTCTGCGTCTCGGATGGATATAAAAGATCATTTGGCACAACAGGGCTTGCTATGTGTGAAATTGGTTGCTTTGATTTCTACACTACAACAGTGATTATGCTTCAAACTACCATTAGCTGTAAAGTACTTTGCAACCTGAGGTCATGAAATGTGAGAGACAATGGCAATTTCTTTCTTTCCATGCCCATGTCATTTCTCAGTTAACCTATTAGAATTGAAAAGAACATTTCAAGATAGCAGAAAACTGAATGAGAAATAATTAATGGGCAGATGGACACATTTTAGGATATACATTAGTAGCGGAGGAACGTTGTCTGACAAAAATAGAACTCAATTCTTCAGTATAAAAATCAATCAGGCTTCATTTTGCTTCTTGTGGAGGGAGATGGGTCATTTCAAAAGACCATAAACTTAATAGCTGGTACTGCTACTAAGCAAACTTCGGTGGCCCTGATCTAGGGAAGAAAGTAGGCAAATGTTCACTTTTAAATTCTCAAAATACTTGTCTAACAGGAACTCCTATCATTAAAAAGTAATAACGCATCTTAATAAGACCATGAAAGAAACCAAAACATAGGATTCATTTCTATAAGGATAGAATGATAAAGTAGAAAAATTATGTTAATTAAGTATAGAATTTTGGTTAAATCATACTTGGAGTGCTGTGAACAGATCTGATCTCCATATTATAAAAACAAACACAAAAGAAGATGCAAGATAGATTCTTTTGAATAACACTGGAACCTAGATAGGTTACACACATCAGGAAAGAGATCTCTGGAAAAGAGAAGACAAGAGGTCTGAACTGGTCGAAGAGGTCTAAGATTATGAAGGGGTTTGCATGGCAGCACAGGGGCAAAGTGATTAGCACTGCCACCTCACAGCATCAAAGCCCAGGTTTGATTCCCAGCTTTGGTCACTGTCTGTGTGGAAGTCTGAATGTTCTTCCTGTGTCTGCATGTGTTTCTTCCGAGTGCTCCAGTTCCCTTCCACAGTCCGAATGACATGCTGGGTTAGGTGCATTGGCATGCTAAATTCTGCCTCAGTGTACCCGAACAGGCAGCAGAGTGTGGTGACTAGGAGATTTTCACAGTAACTTCACTGCAGTTTTAATGTAAGCATACTTGTGACATTAATAATAAAATAAATGTAAAGGGTAAATGTAAAAAGGATACTTCTACTTCCAGGACAAAATAGAACTAGGGGCCATGAATATAAAATAGTCATTAATAAATCAAATAGGGAATTCAGGATAAATTTCTTTATTCAAATAATAAATACATTTAAGGAGAAGCTAGAAAAGAATGAAGGAAAGAGGAATAGAACGATATACTGATGCATTTAGGAAGAGTGAGAGAACATCAATACCAGGCTAACGGCCTGTTTATGTTGCTGTAAAAACTTTACACCCAAGGAGAGCATTTGAGACAGTCCAGCATAATTACTGATGTAAGAGAGTGCACCAGACTTTCACTTTTGTAACTGGAGCCTAGATAGGTTACACACATCAGGAAAGAGATCTCTGGAAAAGAGAAGACAAGAGGTCTGAACTGGTCGAAGAGGTCTATGATTATGAAGGGGTTTGCATGGCAGCACAGGGTAGGTACCTAGTGTAGGTATATCGAGACGCTCGAGGCAAATAATGAGGACAGTTGGTGGTGGGAGAACGTTGGATGACACCCAAAGTTAGCAAAGCGCAAAGCTACCGGAATTTAAAATCAATTTCCAAACTGAACAGTTGGTTACAGTCAGAATGTAAATTGCCTTATTTATATGAAAGGTGCAGCCGTTATACCGCCACAAACCCACTTAATTATTCCAGCCACATCAGAAGCCTGTCCTCTGAATCCTACACTTCAGGATAACGAGGGAACATTAACATGGTTTATTCTAACAAGAGCAAAAAAAATGTTCACCAGCTACATCGTTCGTGCTGTAATTCACGTCCAAGATTTACTAAGCAAAACACCACTGCCCACGCACAGCAACAAAAAATGCTAAGTGTGAACAGCCGATGTACACCAAATACATCTATGGATTTAACCATTCGAGACCTGGAGCAATATTTCTACAATAAAAAAAAATTTATGGTATGTAATTTAGATAGTTCTGCAAAATTCAGCAAGATATATTTCACATATCATACTTAAGGATAAGCATTGTCTCGTAATCCTGAACATTATAAAGAAAATTATACAAATTACAACACACATTCCTACTGGCCCATGTTGGCAGGTAATTCCACACAATGTAATCTTTCCAATATCTGTAAATTTATTGGCGCCTCTCAAACTGGAAGTAGCCTGGGAGAAATACTTCATGTGGAATTGCCCTTGGCTTGACTTTGTAACCAAAAGCTTTGGCAAGAGCAGCTCAAACACAGTCAGGGCACTTTTACATAAAATGTGTTTCCAACAGTTTTAAGGAGATTCGAGAGATAATAGTCGGTACACTTTCCCTTGTATATGCTCAGGATTATACAACACTTCGTACTTTCCCTTTAATATGTAGTATCGCACAGTTAAAAAGAAACCAACCGGCGGGCATTTGTACAGAGGAAACATGAGTGGGCGTAATATTTTCTGGAAACTGTAGAGGGTTAAGTACTTGCAAAGTTAATTCAACTCCACTGGCAATTTCAGTTTTAAAAGGTGGAAATTTATTTCCCCTTTTATGGATTTGAAGCTTGGGCTAAATTTACAAAGTAGTACTTAATGTCTGCTCTTGTTTTACAGGGGTAGAAAGATTGGGAATGGAGTGATGGTGGGAGTGGGAGAAGACAGATTAGCAGACAACAAACTCTGTACACACACACACACACACACACACCAGAGCCAACTACAGTCAAAATAAAACTTGCACCAAAAAATAAAATAGAGAAGTTTGGCACAAAATCAGAGAGAGAATAAAAGGGTCAATATTCTTTCCTGGGTAATGATTGTAAGGGATGCACAGAGGAGCATCACTACATGACAAAGAAACTTGAACTCTTAGGCTCCAAGCCTGAAGACTGCACTCAGTCTCTTATCTGCAACACTGCATCCAAACCACATCCTCCACGGCCCTCCATTAACAATGAGGCCCCTGGAGAGCGCGAACAAAAGACTCTTTGCTGCAGCCTGCGCACACGAGGAAAAGATGAAGACTTCAGTCCACTGAACTTCCATTCATCACCCATCCATTCACGCAGCTGTACAGCTCCCCTCAAGACAGCCTGAACATATAATAGGGAGCTCAGAAAACAAACACAGTCACCATAAACAAGACAGAGTTTCAGCAACTATCAGGCAAATGCTGCAATGCGAGCACATCAGCAAGGCCATGGTCACAGCGAATAGCAATGGAAATTAAACTCTGATCTGCATCCTCAGGATTTGGCTTGATTATATAACCATGTACTGTCACACAGCAACTAAAAATTAGACACATTCCAGATCTCCTTACTTCGGCCAAACAACCAGAGACAGTAAATCAATGGCAATGCTACAGTGACATGTCTAGTGGACAGTTGCCATACTTGCATTGGTCCAGAGTATGATCTTGTTGAATGCCATATTCCTATGATTTACTACTTCAACAGCTTTTCATGTGAGTAACACCAATCATCAGATCTCACATTGGGCAAAGCACAGAAGTGACAGGAATGTATCTAGTCAGCCCTGACTTCAAAATAATTGTAATAGTGAATGGCACAGAGGTTAGCACTGCTAGCTCACAGTGCCAGGGACCTGGTTCGATTCCTGGCTTGGATCACTGTTTGTACGGTGCTTGCACGTTCTCCCTGCCTGTGGGTTTCCTGTCTGTGGATACCAGGTGCTCCGGTATCCACAGACCAAAATATATGCTGATTAGGTGCATTAGCCATACTCAATTCTTCTTGTGTACCCAAACAGGCACTGGGGTGTGGTGACTAGATGATTTTCACAGTATGCTCATTGTAGTATTAATGTATGCCTGCTTGTGACACTAATAAATAAACTTTAAACCTTTTCATTCAATATCAACCTTGATGGAATGGCCCACTCCTTCACTGTCAGAATCATATAATCCCTACTATACAAAAGGAGACTATTTGGCCCATCGAGCCTGCACCAACAACAATCTAGGCCCAATCCTCATAACCCACCTATTTACTCTGCCAATCGCTCTGATACCAATGGGCAATTTTGTATGGCCAATCCATCGAACTCTCAAACTTCTGTCAGTATGCATGACTATTAAGGCAATCTGTTTCAGCATTACATTTGGGAAAATATGGCCTATTTAAGTGTAACTTCAGGCTGTATTCTAAGAAAATGAAGCATTAGAAACTGGGACATTTCAACTTCGAAAGATACAAGTAACATTGCAAAATGGATTTCCACAAATGGCTAACTCAGCAAAAAAGGCAAAGCAGTAATGCACGTTATTTCTTTCTGCTGTTGCAAATTCGTTGCAACAAAGAATTAATATAGTGCTAAAAAAAAAAGGCCCCTCAATACAAATAACACTTAAGGGGAGTAAATTATCTGAAAATGAGCAGGCGTGATCATTTTGGAATGAAAACACTCAAAGCATTTTACAGTAATTAGTGGGTTTTTCGTTTGCCATAATTTGGGTCTTTTTCAAAATCTGTTCCATCAATTTCCATGGCTGAACCTTCAATTCCTCATGAGTAAACATATAATTTAAAACACCTGATGAGTGAGTGAAATGACTTGGTATCAATATACTTCTGCCATAAGACATTCAAGTAGAATTAGGCCACTTGGCCCATTGAGTCTGTTCCACCATTCAATCATGGCTGATATTTTTCCTCATTCGCATTCTCCTGCCTTTTCCTCATAACATCTGATCCCTTATTAATCAAGAACCTATCTATTCTGTCTTAAGGACATTCAATGACCTGGCTTTCATAGCCTTTTGCAGCAAAAAGTTCCACGGATTCACCATTCTCTGGCTGAGGAAATTCTCCTCATCTGTTTTAAAGGATCATCCCTTTAGCCTGAGGATGTGTCCTCTGGTTCTAGTTTTTCCTACTAGTGTACTACTACCCTCTCCACATCCACTCTACCCAGGCCTCAAAGTATCCTGAAGTTTCAATAAGAACCCCCCACATCCTTCTAAACTCCAACGTGTACAGACCTAGAGTCCTCAATCATTACTCATACAACAAGCTATTTGGATCATTCTCGTGAAGCTCCTCTGGATCCTTTCCAGCACACCCTTCCTTAGGAGCAAAGCTCAAAACTGTTCATAATACTCCAAATGCAGTCTGAGCAGGGCTTTATACAGTCTCAGAAGTACATGCCTGCTCTTGTATTCTAGCCCTCTTGACATGAATACTGACATTGTATTGATCTTCCTAACTGCCTAATGAACAATAACCTTTAGAAAATCTTGAACAAGGACTCCCAAGTCCCTTTGTGTCTCCAATTTCTTAAGCGTGTCCGTATTTAGAAAATAGTCTACACCGCCATGCCTCCTTCCAAAGTCCGTAACCTCAGACTCTTCCATATTGTACCCCCTCTGCCATTTCTTTGCCCACTCTCCTAACTCGTCCATACATGTACACACACCCCTCTTCTCAATACTACCTGTGTCTACATATCTTTATAGCTGCAAAATTAGCAGCAGTCTCTTCAGTTCCTTCTTCCAAATCGTTAATGTATATCGTACCATGTGCTCTAAAAGGCACACACAGCCCAAAGGACAGTCCTAATCACTTCAATAAGCTGAAATGAAAACATCACGCTTTCAGATAGACTGGGCTGAATCCACAAATCAGATTCAGTCGAAGCAAATGAAAAGCAGAGGTAAAACAAAATGCTTAAGGTGACACTGTGAACTATTTTGACAACTAAATTAAATTTGCAGCCCTCTGTCGACAGCTCAAGTAACTGACAAGCCACGACCGTTGCACAAATACATCCCTGATTCCTTTTAAAGCAAAGGTCAGTTCCTTAACATGATTAATTATTTCAATCACATAACGTGAAAAAAAAACCTCATGGTTGCCTGGATAGAAATTTACTGGGTTGGCACTGAGACATAGCCTTTTAGGATTTTGGTCTGACAGGACAAACCCTTCCTGGTTGTAGGAATCAGCCAATGAGTTCAAACTGCTCATACGACAAACTCGTGTTCATTTTTTATCCAACAACACACTTCATTCTTAAAATTTGTAAAAGTACATGACAAAATATTTTGACTTTAAAATTACAGAAGTGCAATAACATTCAACTTGTCTCCATACAACATGCTCCATTCTAAGATGCCTCAATACAATCATAATACTCTTATAGTTACAATATTCTCTCATTACATTCCAATACAGCTGACATGCATCAGCCACACAAACGCGACAAGGTTTTCTTTATAACCAGTAATAAAGTGGAATCCTCTTTCTTAGGCAGTCCCTTAGGATAGAGGAATTCTTTTGTTCATTCATGGGATGTGGATTGCCCATTCCTAATTGCCCTTAAAAAAGTGATGGTGAGCTGTCTTCTTGAACCACAGCAATCCTTTCAAAAGAACAGCCATAGTGCTGTTAAGAAAGGAGTTCCAAACTTTTGAATCAGTGAAGGAACGGCAAAATGGTTCCAGTAAGAAGTCTCGCCACACTAGGTTAAAGTCCAACGGTTTGTTGGACTTTAACAGGCTTTGGGAGCGCTATTCCTTCATCAAATGAGTTTCACCCAAGGAAGGAGCAGCACTCCGAAAACTCGTGATTCGATAATAACCTGTTGGACATTAACCTAGTGTTGCAAGACTTCTTAATGTGCCCATCTCAGTCCAACACCAGCGTCTCCACATCATGGCTACCACATGGAACCACAATATGGTTCCAAGTCAGGATGGTATGAGGTTTGGAATGAGAATTGCAGGTGGTGGTGATACTGCGTTTGTTGCCCTGGTCCTTCTAGGTGATGTTTTGAAGGTGCTATCGAAGGTGACTCACTTGCCTTGCTTCCATTCCTGTTCAGTGGGTTCTGAGATGACTGACAAGTCCAAAGTATATCTCTACCACACATGAAGTAAATAATGCCTCAAGGGTCAGGTAGCTGATGAGTTAATTGGAGGTCAGCGCACTCACTGAAATGCTTCAGCATCCCTGTTCCCAATGAAGTCTCCCAGTTTTGGCTGGTAGCAAGCCAGAGATTCCCATGATTTGGTGGGATATTTTGATCTCTTCAGACATGGTTTGTAGACATGCCTGATGTGTCTCTGCTATTCTCCTTGTCTGCCATGACCAAGTTCCAGGTAGAGCAGTTGTCTCTGGCGTCTGGTGTTAAGCATACGAATGTTTCGCCCCGCAGAATCTATTTTGGGTGGTCAGACATTGATGATGGGTATGTTTGCTTGGCAGAGAATGCTACTGCTGAATTGCCTTTTCTGTGGCCAGATTTGATGCACAAGTACCACTCCAGTTGCAGGTAATACTTCTCCAGTGCTTTGAGGTGCCTGCTGTAGGTTGACCCAAGTCTCCACAGTATACAAAAGCACAGTAATCACCTCTGCCTGGTAAATCAGGACCTGAGTCTCAGCTTTGAGGCTCTCAAATATTACTTTCTCCAGTCATCTTGAAGTTGAGCTTGTATAGTAGAGGCAATGAAGAATTTTGTCTTCTTTGTCTGCCTTAATTAGAGGAAATTGCCAAAATAAGAGAAATGGTCCACATCTTACAGGATCTGACTGGTGATCCTAAGTCAATGAGGTGAGGAATGGTGCTGTGATAGCAGATCAAAAGGACTATCATTTTCAATGTGAATATGGAAAGGACCATTTTCTCACATGGTTTGGAGGAGTCGATGATCTGGAGCTCAGTTTTTGACTACATTTGTAAGCATCATCTGCAACCTGGAACTCAGTGAATGAAGCTGCAGCAATTTTGCTTTTGGGTTAGAAATAGTGTCCAGTCAGCTTTGAAAATTATCGTCATGCCTGAGGCAAGGTGCAACAAGGAAGGTAGTGAAGCATGCTGGTGCAATAATACAGCCTGGCTTGGTCCCAGTTTTCACTGAGATAGAGTCTGTGCTGGTTCCACTGGTGAAGATCATGGTTCACATGACATCTGTAGAGTGGGGCTGGGTGTGGCAACTTTGAGGGTGGTTAAATATGAGGGAGATATTCTGCAAACCTTCACATTTGACTGAGTTGAGGCTTTTGAGAGGTGGAAAAAGACCACATTCAGTGGGGTAGGGCGTTGGAGAGAGTTACAGAACAAAGAGATCTAGGGGTACATGTTCAGAGCTCCTTGAAAGTGGAGTCACAGATGGACAGAATGATGAAGAAGGCATTCAGCGTGCTTAGTTTCACTGGTCAGAACATTGAATACAGGAGTTGGGACGTCTTGCTAAAGTTGTACAAGACATTGGTAAGGCCACACTTGAAATACTGTGTGTAATTCTGGTTACCCTGTTATAGAAAGGACATTATTAAACTCAAAAGAGTGCACAAAATATTTACTAGGATGCTACCAGGACTTGATGGATTGAGTTAAAAAGAAAGGCTGAATAGACTGGGACTTTTTTCTCCCAAGGGTAGAGACTGAGGGATGCCCTCATAAAGGTCTATAAAATAATGAGGGCTCACCTCCCTTCTAATCAGAGTCACAGTCACAATGAGATCCCCCAGCATGCATTCCGCTTCCCAGAGAGACAGGGGGCTGTGCAGCCAATCCCAACGTGTGTCAGAATTTCAGGAGAGATTCCATCTTTTCCAAGGCTTTAATGTTTCTCAGCTGTCAAAATGCCTTTTCAACTTCGCTCAAGACTACTGGGAGACTGAACTAGATATCGTACTGAGGAAGAGATGAGGATATTCAAGTCAAACCTTTGTCAAAATATTCTCTCCAGCAAGTACTGACAGTCTCCTTGTCCTTCAATGAGCTCCCTTCATACCTACCCTCAGCAGGATGGGCCTCTTGACAGTGCTAAATAAATATCATTGGTATTCTCAAGTTGTTGATTTCAGTTCTTCTATTCACTATTTGTTGTTATGCCTTGCTTTTATGCTGTACTTTGCTTTCAGACACCTGTAGGACCGCAGCGTTTCTCTTGTGGTGTGGACCATTTCCAGTCAGTGAAAGCTTTGCGTTTCTGCTCAATTGGATCCTGTATCTCTTGGCTGTTTTAATCCAATTAGACACATTGTTTCCTGGTTGAGGTGCCAAGGACCTCCAAGCCAGTGCTCGTAATGGTGGACTTACAGGTGAACAAAGTGCTTTGGACACATTGCAGCTCCTGGTGGTTGGGGATTGAGAGGTTAGCAATGAGGCAATGACCAAGAAGGGACGCCTTGATGGGATCTTTGAGTGCTTGCTGCACTGCTTCTGCTGCATCCACTTTTTGGGGGCTGGACTGATGGACAGTCCGGATTCAGATAATCCGTTCAGCAGTCATCAATACCCCTTCGTGGCGTGGTTAATGTGATCATCTGCTTAAACAATTACATGGTTGAGCAGATGTGCCAATGTTTGGACTGTGGATGCTGCTGTGGGGGCCTTGTGGAACAGGGTGCTGGCTACATTTGAGCTTTGCATCAAGAGGAGGTGATCTCTTTCGAAATACATAAGATCCTGAGGGGCTGAACAGGGTGAACAAATAGATTGTTTCCACTGATCGGGGAATCTAAACTACTGCAGCAGTGTCAGGATATGGGGTTGCTCATTTAAGACTGAAAGGAGGGGAAATTTCTTCAAAATTAGGAATAATCAAAATTCTCTATCCCAGAGGATTGTAGATGCTCCAGTGTTGACAATATTAAAGCCTGGGATGGACAGATTTTTGATCTCACAAGAAGTAAAAGGCAAGTAAGTAGACAGGAGCTTTGGCGTGGAGGAATAGACAGAGATAGATCAATTCACTTTGTCTCAGTTTTTCAGATTTCCAAATATAAACAACTTATTCGTAGCTGAGGATTCTCTGGCGTGGCCAAATAATTTCAAGGCCGGAAGGCCAGCTGTGGCACCCAGAACTGAGCACAATCCTCCAGCTAAGGTTGAATCAGTGTCCTATAAAAGTTGCACATAACTTCCTTGCTACAATTTATTCTCAACACTCCTACCATTCATAGATAGAATCTTGAGGCTTCTATTTCCTCCACTCCCGAGAGTCATTTTTTTTACTCATTATTTCCCATCTGGTCATATCCTGACAAGCTGCACACTTATTTCAGAGACTGCAACAAACTAGTCATCAATTATAGCACCTACGCGGGTAATAACAACCAGCTTCTGAATCTCAATTACCATCACTTTCTTTTCCTCTTTTGAGCCCCACTCTGTTTTATGAGTTTAAATCCTCTGCTGTATTTTTTTCATGCAAGGACATTGGTGCCAATCCAAATTAGGGGCCTAATGAGATTTCCACTCTAATTCAAACTGCACAAATCACCACCATCTTGCTAATCAATTTTGCAGTGAATCCACTTAACTATAAAAACAGCCCAACCATGGTTAAACCTGCACAGAAACCAGAGCCACCCATCCCTGTTCTGACAATGGATTAAATCCAATAATCATGGAAAGACATTTATGCAGGGGGAATCTGGCGGAGTTTATACCAGTAGGTTGATCATTCAGTTGGTAATATCTGAATGTTACTTGGAGCTGCTAGTGTCAGTTTATATGTGCCACTGTTAAAGCTCCAGAAATGCTGGCAAAATCCATTCCTTGAAGTAGCTCATGACACTAGGGGAAACAGCTGAGCCACCTCATTAGCTTTACAACATGATTGGACTTGCAGGATTCCTGGAAAGGAGTTAGTATAGTGTTTCGCATCACCAACTTTAAGTTTAATCTCTGGGAAGCAACAAACAAGAACAAAATGTCCAATTACCATCGAGAATAACTGGCTTATCACTGCAGGTCAAGAAAATTGTCATAAAACAGCAGAGTACAAAGTAGTAGCAGGGTGGAAACATGGGTTCACAACTGCAATCCCAAACACTAACATCCCAATCTTAACAGCAACAAACAAGTGCCTTTACTATTCTGTGCCAGTCTTGTACAATTTGTATTACCCATATCTTGGGGGACTGCCCCTCTCTCCAGCAGAGAGGGAGAAGTTTGTGCAGATGCTGCAGTAATACTGGTCTTTCATGATGAGTTCAGGAGTTATAACAATGACAAATGAGTTGATCACTTTGCTAAGTTCCTCCAAAGTGGATTTAACATCCAGCTCTTCCTTAACAGGTCGGTCTCAATGCTATCTAGAACTTCCTGAGTGATCACATTATCTTTAGAATAGAACTCAAGATACTGTTCTTCCCATTACTGTTGTGTGCAGTCACTGAAGTTCTCCACTGCCTTTGTGTTGAATTGAGTCACTTTCTGTACTGTTAAACCTGTTGCTTTTTTGACCCGATCATACAAGGCCATTAGTGAACCAGATGGGATTTTATAACAATGATATTTCATTGTCGCTATTACTTATGCTAGCTTGATTATTCCCAATTTACTGAGCATTAATCAGCCTGGGCTTTCTGGATGCCTAGCCCAGTGACATTACCACTCCACCAACATCTCTCAGTCAAGGGTCAGCTGAACACACAGTAATTTTTCAGATTAGGTTTGCCTTACTTTTTGTGACAGCATATTCCTGGGTAACTTTAATAATTTCATTTGATAGTTGCCAGTATTGTAGCTTTACTGAAACAGTTTGGATAGAGGTGCAACAGGTTCAGGTTCTGGAGCATTTCTTCAGCATTATACCTGGAATTTTGTCAGGACCCATAGCCTTTGCTGCATCCAGTATGCTCAGTCACTTCTTGGAGTCTTGTGGAGTGAATTGAACTGGCTGGCGTCTGGCATCTGGGACGGTGAGGACCTCAGGAGGAGATCAGGGTAGATCATCAACATGACTTGTGGCTGAAGATGGCTGCGAATATTACAATCGTGCCTTTCACACTCGTGCTGGGCTCTACCATCATAGAAGTTGGGGATGCTCATGGGGTTTCTTCCTCCCATTTGTTGTAGGGTCATCTAATTCTGTTGTTGTGTGCTACCTCCACTGATGCACGTGGTTCCCGTATTGTTGCTTCACTAGATTGGCACCTTGTTTTTAGGTACAACTGATGCTTCTTCTGACTCTTCTGCACTTCTCACTGAAGCAGAGTAGATCCTGTAGCTTGACATCAACGACTAAGTGGGGAATACAACTGTATACGTGCGTCAGGTTCCCAACTGCAATTGTTCTACTATTGGAGGCTGTGCCTTCAGTTACCAAGGCTCCAAGCTCTGGAATTTCCTTTCTGTATTCCCTACCCCTCTACCTCACTTTTCTCCTTTAAGACAATTTTTAAAACCAGTTCTTTGGATCTATTATCACCTTATGTGGCCCAGTGCAACAGCTTTGTTTATAATGCTCCTATGAAATTCACTGGGACATTCACTAAGTTAAAGATATCATATAAATGTAAATTGCCCTTGTTGTTATGAGGTGATGTTATGGGGTGCAATTCTGCTGTGGCTGGTAGCCCACAGAGACTTGTATTACACAGCCTATAATAGCTTGTAGAATATCTTGGAAATCCAGTGCTGTAGAATCCATTCTATTTATACTGTGAAACTGGAAAAACAATTAAGGGATGCTCCAAGTTGTGGCTTAACTCCTGGACAATGATTTAAATTCAATAGTTGAGGAAATATATTTATGTCAGCAATGCAAGGGGAATCTAGTTTATACTAGGAGGTTGATCATTCAATTAGTAATATCTGGATGTTGCTGGTGACTACTTATATTTGCCACAAGTAAAGCTCCTGCAACGCCCCCCACCCCCCACGAATGCTGGCAAAATCCATTCCTTGAAGTGGCTCATGACACTAAGGGAAACAGTTGAGCCACCTCATTAGCTTTACAGCATGATTGGACTTGCAGAATTCCTGGAAAGGAGTTTGTATAGTGTTCTGCATCATCAGCTTTAAGTTTCATCTCTGGGAAGTGACAAACAAGAATGAAATGTCCTGTTACCATTGGGAGTAACTGGCCTATCGATGCAGATCAAAAGAAGTTGAGGGAAATTATCATAAAACAGCAGAACACAATGCAGCAGCAGGGTGGAAACGTGGGTTCGCACCTGCAATTCCACACACTAACCTCTCAATCTTAACAGCAACAAACAGGTGCCTTTACTGTCCTGTGCCAGTCTTGCACAATTTGCACTGACTTTCAAAGCTATCCTTGGAGAAGACAGAACAAGATTCTTGGCTCAAGGTGATGAGAAACAACAGCAAGTGAGGGAACCACCAAAAGTTAAACAAAAAAAATGCTTTGATATTCAATGCACCAGAAAAATAACTTTGATGAAAAAATTCTGAACTTGTATTCAGTTCTAAACATCAGTCTTGTGAGAGTGGCAGAAGGAGGGGGGAAGACAAAGGGCGCCAGTCACAAATTGCAAGTAGAAGTTTTATTGCCAGCCAAGAAAGTGACAGAGTGGCTGCTGATTACAGGAAGCAGTTACAATAGATAAGATACTGCAGAGAGGTATTTGCCGGAGTCGGCACCATAGTGTGAAACTGAGTGGTCACGTAACCTGTAGTTATATTCTCAATCCATTTCCAAAGCACCGACAATATATTACTAGGAGGAGGTAGGTGAACGCTCCAAGAACTAAGGATCAAGGAAATCCTAATGAAGTTTGACAGGATCTCAATGATTTTCATCATTACACATCGAAGAAAGCTGAGGAACTTTAATCTAATACCAAAAGTCTGATCATAAAACATTTTTCTTTGATTGTGATCAGTTCATTTCTTTTTGTAAAGGAAACTTAGTTCACATTCAAGGTCCATTTAACCGTAGAGGAAAAGCAGTTCAGTGCACTTCTTGAAAATGAGAGAGTGACTATTAAATTGTACCACAAATAAATCTTGCAACCTCCTATCATCCTGAAGGTACTGATTCTTGCTGAGCTGTTGTTTCACAGCTAGTAGCCAGTCTGGTGGGACATCATCCATATGGACCATCCATATTCCCACTGGACCCCACTCATCCAGCAAAGTACAGCAATCAAATGGCAAACCCGCCCAACTCTTGTGATTTCGAGCTATATCTCAGTGCGCTTTTATTCACACTGTCATGATTAAGCGACATGATTTTTTTGACTAAGACTTTAAGAAAGCAAGCTCCCATTGAACCATCTTCATACACTGAAGAAATGAGCTGGTATGCACATATTCAACTCTTTCGCCAAAACTTTGATGATGTGTTTGGTCTCCGAACAAAATGTAATTACACCCCTTCAAGCTAACCCCACCCCACTCCCAAAACCTTACATAGAAGCCTACAGTGCAGAAACAGGCCCTTCGGTCCATCGAGTCTGCATCGACCACAATCCCACCAAGGCCCTACATATTTACCCACTAATCCCTCTAACCTACACATCCCAGGACACCAAGGGGCAATTTTAGCATAGCCAATCAACCGAACCCACATATCTTTGGACTATGGAAGGAGAAAGGAGCACCTGGAGGAAACCCATGCAGACATGAGGAGAATGTGCAAACTCTGCATAGACAATGACAAGGAATTGAACCCAGGTCGCTAGAGCTATGAAGCAGCAGTGCTAACCACTGTGCTACTGTGCCACCTGTTTCTCATTTTGGCTGTACCAATGTATTCATGGGAGAAAATGAATGCCCTTGCTGTCTCCCCCTCTTCATTCAACCATTGGAGTGGGACATCAGTGGTCCATAAACAATGAGAAGCTTAAATGACATTTATTTATAAGTTCCTCAACTTTCTTACTCTTGTAATGATGAGAACCAACAATTTCATCCTTCCAGGATAATGATGATTCTTTCTTCCAAACCTGCATCCCACTGTTCTCTTGGATAAGTCTAACATTCTGACCTAAAACATAATTCCTGGCATTCTATTCCATCTGTTAATAATCCTCAGTGAAAAGGAATACTTGCTAATATCTATTCTAACTGTGACTCCCACAACTTTGTTCGCTGTGATTCACTGAAATCTGGTATAAATTACATCCAGAGAAGTCTAGTCCAGTAAGTATTTCCTCAGTTCCTTCCCCTCTAACAGCGCAGTGGCACAGTGGCTAGCACTCTGCCTCACAGCGCCAGGGACCGAGGTTCGATTCTCGGCTTGGATCACTGTCTGTGTGGAATCTGCACATTCTCCCTGTGTCTGCATGGGTTTCCTCAGTGTGCTCTGATTGCCTCCCACAGTCTGAAAGACTTCCTGGTTAGGGTGCATTGGCCATGCTAAATTCTCTCTGTGTATCCGAACACACATTGGTGGAGTGTGGCAACTTGGGGATTCTCACAGTAACTTCATTGCAGTGCGAATGTAAACTTACTTGTGACTAATAATAAACTTTTCTAAGACCATCTCATTGCACTGTCTCAAAGAGACTTTGCTTTTAGTTTGTGTGTTACAGTAAAATTCTCAAAGCTTGAAATCTTCTTGAATGGTCCAAATCAGTCACTGGAAATTTAAATATCTTTTTACAAGTTATCAATCTGTACAGAGATCAATTTATATACTTTTACATTACATTCTATTGCTCTATTTATAAATGCGAGGAAACCATATTCTTTTTTTAACCATCTTACTTTGCTGTGCCATCTTTAAGGATCTTATCCAAGTTCTCTTTGCTGAGATAGTTTTCAAAGTCATGCCATTCAAAGTGTACTATATCTCCATATTAATCCTGCCAAGTGCTTGCTTTACACTTCTCCGGAGTCAACGTGAAACTCCATCGGACATGTTTTTCCCCGTTTCACCATCTTATCAACATCATTCTGAAATCTATAACTATCCTCATTATTACTGACAACTTGGCAAACTGCAACTTGATAACACCAACCTTTATACCTGAATCAAGATCATTCATAAAAATTGAATGGACCCAAAGTCAAGCATTGGCAACCATCAATGCAAACCACCTTCCATCCTTCTTTGTTTCATTGTCACCAAGCCAATTTTATTTCCAAATCACCACTTTTGCCTTAATTTCATCGGTTTCTATCTTCTGAACAAGCCTCCTGTGTGACACTTTGTTGAATGCCCTCCAAAACCATAACATCCAGTGCGCTGGCTTAACTGACCTTCTCGGCTGACTCTCTGAGAATTCAATCAAATTTTTTTCTTTATTATTTCAAAGGATACAAGATTCATTGGCAAGGCAGCTAAGTTAGTACTGCTGCCTCACGAACCCAGGTTCCATTATTGGCTTGGGTCACTGCCTGTGCAGAGTCTGCAAATTCTCCCCATGTCTGCGTAGGTTTCCTCTGGGTGCTCCAGATTTCCCCCCCTCTCAATCTGAAAGATGTGCTGGCTACGTGCATTGACCATTGCTAAATTCGCCTTCACTATACCTGAACAGGTGCCGGAGTGTGGAGCTGAGGGAATTTTCACAGTAACTTAATTGCAGTGTTAATATAAGCGTACTTGTTGCACTAATAAAATAAAATCGACATTTGTTGCCCATTTTTTGAACTTAATGTGTTCTTAGACTATTTCAAAGAGTAATTAAGTGGCAACCACATTGTTGCAGGACTGGAGTCACATGTAGGCCAGACCAGGTAAGGAAGGTAGAGTTCCTTCCCTATAGAACATTAATGAATCTGGCTGGTTTTTACAACATTCTATGACAGTTTCATGTTCACCATTACTGCGACTAGCTTCATATTCCAGATTTATTAGCTGATTTTAAATTCTACCAGCTGTGCCAAGATTTGAACCCATGTCCCCAGAATCTCTGGATTGTTAGTTCAGCAACAGAACCGGTGTAGCACTGTCTCCCTCGAGATAATACCACCAACTCCCCAATTTAGTGAGAGACAATTTGCCTAGAATTAATCTGTGCTGGCTCCAATTTTACCTTTCCAACTGAAAATTGATTTTATCTCTCATAAATGTGTTTAATAACTATCCGACACTGACGGGAGTGTTATAGTTTCCCCCTCATCCTTATCAAATAACAAGTTTAAGTTTATTCAAAAGTGTCACAAATAGACTTACATTAACAGTGCAATGAAGTTACTGTGAAAATCCCCAAGTCGCCACATTCCTGTTCAGGTACACTGAGGGAGAATTTAGCACGGCCAATGCATCTAACTAGAACGTCTTTCGGACTGTGGGAGGAAACTTAAGTCCTGGGAGAAAACCCACGCAAACACAGGGAGAAGGTGCAGACTTCACACAGACAGTGATCCAAGCTGGGATTTAAACCTGAGTCCCTGGCGCTGTGAGGCAGCAGTGCTGACTACTGTGCCACTCTCCAAAAAAAAATCAAAGTGAAGAATGTGGGCATCAATCCCATTACCTCTCACATGCAAAGTGAGTTCTCTACCATTTGAGCTAACTTGCTGCAGTAATATAACTTGAAAAAATCTCCCAGCCCTCAGCACCAAAAACTGAAAGACTGTGACCAATACACAAGTCTGCCAATTCAATCATTCTTCATTTTAACAACGTAGAATGCATTCCATCTGCAAGGGGTGACAAACCAACTTCTGCTAATTTTTTGTATATATTTTTTGTTTACTCCAATTTTGTCTATAACTCTGCTGTTCTTTCAGTGTAACCTTCAGATCACCTATTTCCTCTGAGTTGATAATTATTACATCTGATCATTCCTTTGCACTTTACTCTGCCTTTCCTGCTAAACAAAATACCAGAAATGGAAGAGACAAGGGGAAGCAGTTCGAAGATATACTGATGGAAATTAAAATTTCGTTATCTGTTTCTCAAAATAACTTGACAGGGAGACTGCAGCACCAGGAAAGGAAATTTCAATTGCTCCCTGCAGAATTGGTTTACTTCCGAGTGAAAGAGTTTCAAAATACATTTCTCTGAATTACAGGCACTTTGATAAAGAGAAGCTGCTTGAGAAATGTAATATAAAATGATTTTTGGAATCTTTCCAATCTTCCATCAACCTTTAAACAAATCAATTACTAAAATATTTCCGCTTCAAGTACCTAATGTCTCTGCAATACCCAATACTGGCATTGCATTCCATTCAATGGAAAATGGTAAACACATACAGTCTAACATAGATTCTGCTAATCTGTCCCATCAGAGCCACAGAACAATGACAATACGGGAGACTTATAAATTTCTCTTCCTTGGTGAGATGGCCACAGCAAACATACAAATTAGTTTGAAATGTTCAAACAAGAAGATGGTCCGAATGGCCTCCTTTCGCACTAAAGGGTCTCTATGATTCCGTGAAAAGTGAGCAACCCTTCAGCATTTACAGGAAAAGTCCCTTCAATTCCAAGTTTCTCCACAATTGAATGAGCTAATCACTGCTTCAACCTGTGCTTACACAAAAACTTGTGATACACAGTCAGAATAAGACAAAGGAATAAAAGAGAAGCAATTTCAGAGAAGTGATTTTTGAGTTTGAGGTTTCAAAAAGACATGAGAGCACGATAGGTCACTATTTGATTAGACGTGTTTGGAAACAATGTGTCTTTTTTCCCATGTGACAGATAAGATGATAACTATATTTTGAATACCATGCTTTTCCATGCTGGTTCAGAGAAGTTTCTCACCAAATATCTGAGGAAAGGCTCGAAAAATCAGAATAAAAGCAAAATGCTGCAGACGCTGGAAATCTGAAATAAAAATAGAAAATGCTGAATAAAAACCACAGGTCTGACAGTGTTTGTGGAGAGAGAAATACAGCTAATGTTTGAGTCTGTATGATTCTGAAGAAGGGCGTCACGGTGGTTAACACTGTTGCCTCACAGCGCCAGGGATCCGGATTCAACTCCTGGCTTGTGTGGAGTCTGTATGTTTTCTTCTGTCTGTGTGGGTTTCCCCTGGGTGCCCCAGTTTCCTCTCACACTCCAAAGACATGCGGAATAAGTTGATTGGCCATGATATATCGCCCCTTATTGTCAGGGGGATTAGGAGGGTAAATGTATGGGGTTACAGGTATATAGGACAGGGCCTGGGTGGGATTGCTGTCAGTGCAGGCTCGATGTGCCAAATGGCTTCCTCCTGCACTGTAGATTCCATGATTCTAAATAGTTTGGATGGGAAATATTAACTGTTTTTCTCTCCACAGATGCTGCCAGACCTAATTTTATTCCAGCATATTATGTTATTTGAACAGAAAGAACTTGCATTTCCACTGCACTTTTTGTGACCTCAACATCTCAAGCTACTTGCGGCATTTGATTGCAATCACTATCGTTATATAAGAAACAGTTGATTTGTGGACAGCAAGTTCCCACAAACAGCAACACAACACTGACCAAGCCATCTGCTTTAGTGATGTGGTAGCAACCAATTGCATGGATCCCAAGGGCTGTGGTGCTTATCTTCGGGGTCAGAGAGAACTAGGAGTGAGAGGACAAGGACCATATACTAATGACATAGATAGAACTAAGGAAGAAGTTCTGCTGAAGGAGCACGACCATTTAGAGGTTAAATTGAAAAGCAGAACTAATATGGTAATAAACTTTGGATCACTACCTGAACTACACGCACGTTGTAAGAAGTCTCACACCAGGTTAAATTCCAACAGGTTTAATAAGTATCATGAGCTTTCGGAGCGCTTTTCCTTTGTCACGTGAGATTCCTGACGAAGGGGCAGTGCTCCAAAAGCTCGTGATTCCAAATGAATCTGTTGGACTTTAAATTGGTGTTGGGAGATTTCTTACATTGTGCTTGTACTTCAGCTAGTGATCCAAAGTTACCCCAGTCCAATGCCAGCATCCTACATCAAGAAAGTTTAAATTTAAAATTTATTTATTAGTGTCACAAGTATTAACACAGTAATGAAATTACAGCGCCTGTTCGGGTACACTGAGCGAGAGTTTAGCAGGGCATTGCACCTAACCAGCACAGCATTTGGACTGTGGGAGGAAACTGGAGCACCCGAAGGAAACCCACTCACACACAAGGAGAATGTGCAGATTCTGCACAGACAGTGACCCAAGCTAGGCAATGAACTCAGATCCTTGACGCTGTGAAGCAACAAGTGCTAACCACTCTGTCACCATGCAGATTTTGGTTCATAGGGTGTTGGCATGAGAAAAGAGAGCTGTTGTGATGGTCTCTGAGTCCAGTACCCTGGAGAGTCGCTTAACTGAATCATAAAGGGGGCATTAAACTAATAGTGATGAGGTGAGAGGGTTCGCTTGAGGGAAGTTTGGAACGTTAAAGAGAAAGGACAAGAAATAGTGTAGCAGTACAGGTGTCTTAGGGCTCACAGGTGCAGACACTACCTCTCAGCCAAAAGCTGTGTTCAAATCTCAGTCCAGCACTTGATGGCCATGAAAGGTGCATTCATAATGTAGAGGAACAGGCAGGTTGTTAATCTGTAATTCCTTCCAATATATTTATGGCAGGCAATAAGAGCAGGACAGTTTCCTGGTCAGCCTGAACCTGCAGAAAGCAATGTCAAATCACTGCAGTATCTTGCCAAGCCTAACCATTGACCAACACAGACTCTTGGTGCCTAAAGAGTGAGAGCATGATACAGGTAATGATAATCAGAGTGTGACAGAAAGGGATAGTGTACAAACTTCAGAATGCGTCAGGAAATAATTTGAATAGGGAAAATGGTAAAAAGATACAATGATAGGCACTTACTATACATGCTTCATGTATTCAGAAAAAGACAAATAACTATATAGCAGAAACAGAAATATTTCTGTTGAACTGTGGCCAGGGCTGGGAACTGAATATTTAAGGTGACCTGACATTTCAGATGGATAGGCAGAAAGGAAAAAAACACCATAAAGTTGGTAAGAAATGTCAGTACAGTGGAATTTTGGCTCAGAAAATTAAAATGTAGAATTAGTTTGAGTGGAGATTAAGGCGAAGAAGTAATTGTTGGGGATTAGTTTATAAGCCTCCTAATAGGAACAGGCTATTTTATATTTAGTAATGTGTAATAAGACAGGATTACTTGATGATCTCACAATAAAGGATCCTCGAGGTAACAGTGATTACAACACGATGAATTTCACATTCAGTTTGAGTGAGAAATTTTAGACTGAGACTCATGAATTAAACTTAAATAAAGGCAATTACAAAGATATGAAGACCAAGGTAGACTGGGAAATAGGTCAAAAGATAAGACAGCAGAGAAGCAATAACAGACATTTGAGGAGATATTCCATAAATTTTCAACAAAAATACATTCCATCGAGAAATAAAGACTCTGTGAAAAGGTTGAACTGTCTGTTGTTAACTAAGAAACTTAAGGATGGTATCAAACTTAAAGAAAAGGCATACAATGTTGCACAGGTTAGCGGTAGGCCAGAATATTGGGAAAACTTAGAAGCCAGCCAAGGATCATTTTTTTTTAAAAAACAAGGGAGAGATTAAGAAACTAGCAACAAATGCAAAAGGTTTTTCTGGATGATGAGACTGCAGAACTAATAATGGGGAACAAGGAAATGACGTGGAGATGCCGGCGTGGACCTGGTGTTGTAAAACAAAGAACTGCCAGATTATTTTAAACAAATAGGTGTCCCAAGACTCATAGAAAATCAAAGTGACAAAAGGGAGGAAGGCAGAGGCAGATTTTCAGTTCGAGGCTCCATGTATATCCAACCTCATATCCCTCCCAACCCCACCCACCCCTCAAACCTACTCCACCATTCAATAGGATCATGGGTGATCCAACATTTCTAATGTCCCCTTTTCAGCCCTTTCACCTTAACTTCTGATTCCCTTACTGATCAACAATCTATCCACCTCAGCCTTAAATATCCACAAGGACTCTCTCTCCCACCTCTCTGTGGCAAGGGGTTCCAAACAGCTTCAGAGAAGAAATTCCTCCTTATCTCTGTCTTAAATTGGTGCCCCCCTTACTCTGAGACTCTGCCCTCTGGCCCTGGACTCTCCCATTCTTTCAGCATTTACCCTGTCAAACCCCTCACGAATCCTATGTTGCAATGAGATGATGACAATTTCATCAATGGCAGAGCTGACTTTAGGACTCAATTGCTGACTGCTGCACCTATTTTGGATGTTCTTCACCTATCTCCCCTCAGCTCCCCTTCACGTCTCATCCAAAGCTCAGGATCTGATTTTAAACACATCCCTCAAAAATATGTTCTTCCTAATCAGGGGTTGTTAGTGCTGAAGCCATTGTGAAATAAAGCAACTGCAGAAATATCTCACACACATGCTTGCTGCAAAATGATCTGCAAGCTTCCAACTTCGCCTGCCAAAACTCTTGTCTCTATGTTGACGAGGTAAAAATCCACGGAGTGTCAGTTTAGATCAATTCTTTTAGAAACTGCTGGCACCGTTACATATTCAGAGTGCTGGGAAATGTCCCATAAAGACACATCAGTGCGTCAGAGAACACATTGCAAGATACTGAATGCAGAACTATTCAGGAAGCAGTACTTCCAGAAATGTTGATTCACAATTTCACAATATTGGATTACAAAAATAAAGTCTATTAATCCAATGCAATTTAATAATGATTTGTGCATTAAGTTATTTCTTAAACCAAATCTCCTAATGGACTGACATGCATGGCTCATTTCGTACACATGCCATTTGCAGTGGATTCAAAACGTGTGCGGTTTTGAGGGCATTTGGCAAATGGAGTTTAATGTGGAAAAGTGTGAGGTAATTCACTTTGGCAGAAATAACAAATGTGCAGAGTATAGGGCTAATGGTAGAACTCTTAATAGTGTTGATGAACAGAGGGATCTTGGTGTATATGTGCATAGATCCCTGAAAGTTGGCAATCAAGTCGATAAGGTTGTTAAAAAGACATATGGAGTCTTAGCTTTTATTGGTAGGGGGATTGAATTTCGGAGCCGCAACGTCGTGTTGCAACCGTACAAAACTCTAGTGCGGCCGCACTTGGAGTATTGTGTGCAGTTCTGGTCCCCGCATTATAAGAAAGATGTGGAGGCATTGGAGAGGGTACAGAGGAGGTTTACCAGGATGTTGCCTGGTATGGAAGGCAGGTCTTATGAAGAGAGGCTGAGGTATTTGAGGTTGTTTTCGTTAGAAAGAAGGCGGCTAAGAGGAGACCTTATTGAAACATATAAGATGACTAGAGGTTTAGATAGGGTGGACAGTGAAAGCCTTTTTCCTAGGATGGAGAAAGCTAGCACGAGGGGACATAGCTTTAAATTAAGGGGTGGTAGTTACAGGACGGATATCAGAGGTACGCTCTTTACCCAGAGGGTGGTTAGGGTGTGGAATGCCCTGCCTGTGGCAGTTGTAGATGCGCCAAGTTTGGTGGCGTTTAAGAGGTTAGTAGATAAGTTTATGGACGAAAAGGGAATGGTTTAGTTTGGAGGGTCATTGCTTTTTCTTAATTGGTCGGCGCAACATCTAAAGCCGAAGGGCCTGTTCTGCGCTGTAATGTTCTATGTTCTATTTATGTCCATATTGATGTGCTATCCCAGTGTCTGCAAAACAGTTTATTCAATTAAGCTCTGTATGGATTGCAAAAGTACATCATCCCTTGCATTCTCTGAACACAACCTCTTGGGTATTCCTTGAACCTCTGACGTTCAAAGTTTTTGGTATTATGGCACCTGAAAAGCCTGGTTTTCACTTGGGCTCCTCCTCACTGTTAGATTGCTGCAAATCTGATTAATTGGTGACAGTCATAGCATGTCCAGTACAACTCCACCAACTTTTACAGATGCAGCACAGAAATCATTCTTTCTGGTTGTATCACAGCTTGGTATGGCTCCTGCTCTGCACAGGACTGCAAGAAACTACGGAAGGTCATGAATGAAGCCCAGTCCATTATGAAAACCAGCTTTCCATCACTGACTCTGTCTACACTTCCTACTGTCTTGGAAAAGCAGCCAGCATAATCAAGGACCCCATGCGTTCCTGACATTCTCTCTCCCACCTTCTTCTATTGGGAAAAAGATATAAAAGTCTGAGATCATGTACCAGTTGACTTAAGAACACCTTCTTCCTTGCTGCCATCAGAGTTTTGAACAGACCTCCTGCACATTAAGTTGATCTTTTTCTACACCCTAGCTGTGACGGTAACATTACCATCTTCTCCTTTGCTTCTCTATAAGCGGTCTGTATAGCACACAGGAAACAATACATTTCACTGTGTACGAATACGTGACAATAATAAATCTAATCAATTCCTTCCTCTCTCTGTCCTGCATTTTCATGCTGATCACAATTAGAATCTAGTCTCCTCTCCTTCAGCGCTTAGAAACCAATTGCCATGGTGGGTTTGGAAAAGATGAAAAGAGCACAGTAGGGTCAGGTAACTCCTTTCAATTCACTTTCCACCTTCACCTCCCTGAATGGGAAGCACCAGCTTCCTGACCTGTTGCCAAACATTGCATCCAGGAATAGCAGAAGTGAACAAACACAAAGCATTTAGTTTTATTTTTGATGGCAATACTCAGGAACCATCAACATTCCAGTCCTGAATTTTGATCAGAAACATGAAAGGATATCATATTTCCGAAAGCAAAGGGGCAGAGAGTACACTAATTGTTTGCTTTCAGCTGGCCATTTTGGTGGTGGGCCTTTAGGTCTGGTAGCTCAGTCAGAGCTCTTAACATTCACCAAAAATTCCCTATTCCTCTTGAAGGCATATCATTTGGTTCCTTTACATCATCTAGGTCTAGGAATGCAGTATGAAAGTAGTCAAAACACGAATTGGATGTGTGCCTGGGGGAGGGAGCGATCCTTGTTGGTTTGAGTTATTTCCAGTTTAAAACCCATAGAGAATACAAAGTATGGCCAACATGTCCTCATAACCAGGGCATGTGAAAAATCTGATTTATAATTGGAGATGTACTGCACTTTAAAAACGCAAAGCAACAATGTCCTCATAGCATACTGTGAGCAACCTCTCCAATCAGCGGCAGTAACGCAATTTCCGTTCATAGCTTGACAGGCGTTTATAAGGAAAGGTGAAGTTCAGCAGGGGAACAGAATGTAGCTGCCTGTCATTCTAGAATGTTTTGTTCCAGAGTTTCTAATGATCAGCAGAAACTGGAAACTTCTCTTTTATACAAACACACTTGCTGAAACGCACTGAACAGCAGCAGAGAAGCTCCCACAGTGTCTAATAAAGGACTCCTGCTTAGATCAACAGTCTATAGACCCATTATCCAAAACACTTCCCTCCACACAACACAAGGGGTGTAAGCTGCAAGAATGGTCCCTGTTGCTCAATGGGCTTTTAATTTATTTGCTCTGAGCTCTTGACTATTGGTTTACTGTGTTACGTGCTGTGCCTCATTCAAATTATTTAATCAGCACACAAAAAAAAGGGCTGAGATTATCTGAAGTAGACAGCACCAGAAACTGACCATTAAGTAAGAAAATCTGAAACGAGATAAAAGAGACAATCTCAAAAAGGTGGGTTTTTCCCAGCCTCCCAAGACTCGGTGCTTGTTCTCTCCTCTGAGATAGTTTCATCTTTTACTAAAATCTAACTGTTGACACTCAGTCGAGGAGAAGGCTGAAATGCACAGTGATTTTAGACTGTTGCGGGGTAAAAGGTCTGATGTTACAAAAATGGAGTTTGCACATGGGATCTGAGAATGGCAGGCGATGACTGACTTGCATCCACGAGCACTATTTTGACTTGCAGTACGTTAGTTACTGGTCCACTGTGGAGGGACTAGATGAACCAGACGTTTTTCCACACCGCTATTGATGACATTAAAGTCTACTTATTGTGTCACAAGTAGGCTCACATTAACACTGCAATGAAGTTAGTGTGAAAATCCCCAAGTCGCCACATTCCGGCACCTGTTCAGGGACACTGAGGGAGAATTCAGCACGGCCAATTTACCTAACCAGCGTGTCTTTCAGCCTGTTCACCACCTCTTGTTGCAAAGAATATACTACAGCTGCTGGCCAACCGGATTGCTTCACAGCATTCTCAGGACACTGGGATGAGGAATACTCTGGAACAAAACCAAGCTTTTGGCCCCTTCAAAAAAAAAATCTGCTGCTCATCAGTTTCCATAAATTAAAGCAAATTTTCAGTCAAGTTTGGGGATCCTGAGAAAAAGGACAAAAAAAACACTAATTAATTCAACTTATAATCCCTCCAGTGCAGAAGGAGGCCATTCGGCCCACTGACTCTGTACCGACAACAATCCCATCCAGGCTCTATCCCCATGTGTTTACCCTAGCTAATCCTCATGATACCAAACAGCAATTTAGCATGGTCAATCAACCTATCCTGCATATCTTTAGACTGTGGGAGGAAACCCACATAGACATGGGGAGAATGTGCAAACTCCACACAGACAGTGACCCAAGTTGGGAACTGAACCCAGCTTCCTGGTACTGTGAGATCGCAGTACTAACCACTGTGCCACCTCTGTGAACATCAGGTCTTTGGCCCTGCCAAGTACCACTGGTAGTCACGATGTGAAGATGACAGCGTTGGACTGCGATCAGCGCAGTGAGAAGCCCACATCATTTCCTTGTAAGAACTCTCAACACCAGGTTAAAGTCCAACAAGTTTATTTGATAGTAATCCCACAAACTTTCGGAACGCTGTTCCTTCGTTAGGTGGGTGGAAAGTTCCTTTCAGTCACTTGACGAAGGAACAGAGTTTCCAAATGCTTGTGGGTTTACTCTCAAATAAACTTGTTGGACGGTGTTGTGAGATTTCTTACTGAGGTATCACTGGTAGCCAGCGCACCAAAATTATCTTCCTAACGGCACTGTGGATATGTCAACACCAGATGGGAGTACAGCAGGTCAAGAAGGTGATTCACCACCACCTGCTCAAAGGCAATTCAGGAAATGCGACTTATGCTGGATAAAAGCAAATCACAGGGGATGCTGGAATCTGAAACTAAAAGAGAAAATCTACTGGAAAATCTCAGCAGGTCTAGCAGCATCTGTCAGGAGAGTGAAGAGCTGATGTTGAGTCCAGATGACTGTCAAAGCTAAAAGACATTGAAAGTGGGAGATATTCATACTGAAGGATGAGGGACTACATTCCATCACTTTTTATGCTTTTTAGTTTTGACAAAGGGTCATCTGGACTTAAAACATCAGCTCTCCTCTCTCCTTACAGAAGCTGCCAGACCTGCTGAGATTTTCCAGCATTTTCTCTTTTGCTTGCAATGCATGCTGTTCTTTCCAGTGATGCTCATCTCAATAACACCTTTTTAAAAGTGGGGAAACCAACTATAGCACCAATGGTAGCCATTACAAAATGCTGCTCATCATTCTCTCCCCAGCTGGACTATTAGATTCACTTCCCCACTAAGCGACTGAAGATATGTATCTTAAAAAAAAAATGGGAAATAGCTTTTTTTTTTAAGAAAAGCAATATTCTTCTCTACAATCCACATCCCTTGTGATGTGTAAAGCTGAACCACAAAATACTTACTGCTTAGAATTTGAAAAAAAAACCCATAGTTGCAACACTAATCTCCTTGAATACTCTCTGTAAACTGACCACACTTCAGCCTGGGATTCTCAGTAAATGACAGATACATTATCCACAGGCCGAGTCACAAGCAACCAGCTTAGAGCAGAAGGGAAATGGAATGGGACTGTTCACCATTCTTTTGTTGCAAAGAATATACTACAGTTGCTGGCTAACCAGATTGCTTCATAGCACTTTCAGGACACTGGGGCGAAGGATCCTCTGGGACAAAGCTAAGCTTCACAGTGTCAGGGACCCAGGTTCAATTCCCGGCTTGGGTCGCTGTCTGTGTGGAGTTTGCACACTCTTCCCATGTCTGAGTGGGTTTCCTCTGGGTGCTCTGGTTTCCTCCCACACTCCAAAGATTTGCAGGATAGATTGATTGACCATGCTAAATTGCCCTTTAGTATCAGGGGACTAGCTAGGGTAAATGCATGGTGATAAGACCTGGGTGGGATTGTTCTCGGTCAGACTCAATAGGCCGAATATCAAAAAATATCTGCCGCTGATCAGTTGCCAAAAATAAAAGGAAATTTTCAGTCAAGTTTGGAGGTGCTGAAGGAAAGAACAAAAACACTAATTAATTAAACTTGTAGAATCCTAAAGTTCAGAAGGAGGCCATTCAGTCCATTGAGTCCACACCAACAACAATTCCATCCAGTTCCTATCCTCATACATTTACTTTAGCCAGCCCCGCTAACACTAAAGCGCAATTTAGCACGGCCAATCCACCTAACCTGCACATCTTTGGACTGTGGGGGGAAACAGAGTATCCGGAGGAAACCCACGCAGACACGGAGAGAAACTCCACAGTCAGTGATCCAAGCCGGGAATCAAACCCAGTTCATTGGCACTGTCAGGCAGCAGTGCTAACCACTGTGCCACCCTGTTATTGTTGAATGCAATTAAATTGTTTTATCATTAGCTCCATTATAGACAGGTACAAATTTCTCTCTTTCCCTTCCCACCATGTTCGATTCCAAAATCCAATCTGGAACCATTTTGTGCAGAAGGTGCGTGATTCTCCTCCAAGTTCCTAAGCCAATCTAGTTGCTATACACGGTACTCAGTTTCCCCTCTAATCTACCACTAGGGAATTTTCACAGGAAATATACATTGATGGGAAAGGTTTCAGGGATATGGGCTAAACGTAGGCAAATGGGATGAGTTTAAGCAATCTGCCCGGCATGGACAAGGTGGGCTGAAGGCCTGGCTTCCATGCTGGCTATCTCTGCGAATCTCATGCATTTAATCACAATTTCAGGGAAAGCAGCCATTCTGTCTTTAAAATAACCTTGCAAGGTCAAGGTAGACTAAAAGCAACACTGAATATAGAAAGTAGACAAGAAGCCATAGATGGCAGCTTCTGCAACAGTGGGGTGACTGACAACACCACCAACCTCCAATAGTAACTTGTAAAGAACACCAACAGGAGCGGGAGGGAAAAAGGGAAGGTCACTTAAAATATCAAAACTCAAACTCATCATACTTTTTGGGGCAAAAAACCAAGACAGCTACATGGAATTAAGGTACAGATCAACCTTGATCTAACTGAATAGGAGAATTAATTTGAGGCATTAAATGATCCAATATTGTTCCTATGCCAGTAACCAAAGTACAGTAAGAAGTCTCCCAACACCAGGTTAGAGTCCAACCAGTGTCCTCCCCACTGCCCAAATACCAATGTGGTCACTTATTTTTGGAAGTCAACCAAGTCACTACGTCCTCAAGACAGCACACCAGACAAGCATCTTACCAGTGCTCAGTCACCCTAATGAGATTGGAAAACCTTTTCCTGACAGAAATTGCTCGCTTCATCCGCCCCCAACTAATAAAAATGGATTTGCCTCTCAATGTTCAGTATGTATGTGTAGGGGTGAGAGTGCGAGAGAGAGTGCAGGTATTAGAGAGTAGATATTAGAATGAGATCACTTCCTTAATCCCACCCAACCGTGTCTGACCTAGCCCCAAGAGGATGGATTACTGCAATAAGACCTTCAACAACTCTACTCGAAACTGACTGGGAGGGGTATGGTACCCTCCCCCCACCCCTACCATTACTCAGGGGACAATTTCTCTGAGCAGGAAGCACCTGGCTCTACTCAAAGTCACCCACAAAAGCAAGATCGAGATCTGTTAAGGACCACACACACATCAACCTATGACTCGGCAATATACTGTAATGTTCCAAGACTCCAATGTGCCCCAGAACCATCCAGCTTCTCACCAAACCCCATTCCAAAGAATACAGTTTTCACTGACTCAATAGATATCGCACCGAGTAACAGTGACAGTATCAGTCAGACTTCAACACATGCTCCCGCCCACCAAACTCAGCACACTTTAGTTGATTAAAGCAACAAACCAGTTGTTACAGACACCTATGTTTACAGCTGCAGATATTTCATCTGTAAATTAGCAATCTTTGTCAAATTCTGGTGACTGCAGTTTCAAACTAAACCCATTAGGTCAGCATAATTAACTCAAACCTCTCCCTTCAAGAAGCCAAATTCTACGAAAAACTCTAGGTCAGAATGAGAAAAAAATGAGGGGCAGCACAATGGTTAGCACTGTTGCTCACAGCATCAGGGACATTGGTTCGATTCCCGGCTTGGATCCCAGTATGGAGTCTGCACGTTCTTCCTGTGTCTGCGTGGGTTTCTGGTGCTCCGGTTTCCTCCCACAGTCTGAAAGACACGCCCGTTAGGTGTACTCTTCAGCGTACCCAAACATGTGCCAGAGTGTGGCGACTAGGGGATTTGCATAGTAACTTCATTAAAGTGTTAATTTAAGCCTGCTTGTGACCAATATATAAAATATTTTAAACACAATTTCTACACATCTTTTCACCCAATAAAAGTGCATCTTCTACATCACTTGAAAATATTTCACTTTTCGTTGCTGACCACGTATAATTTTGCAAAAGCAAAATTGTTGCGAATGCACTGGATTAATAGTTAAGTATTATTAAAAGTTAATCAAGTTAAAGCAATAATACACGCCTCCTGTTAATGCTGTCACACCAGTAGGACAGAAGTGAACAGAAACAAGGTTATCCTGTATCTGCAATTGTGATCATTTCAAAGGGCAGCACTTAACTGCACCTGGCAAACGCAAGAATGCATTCAGCATTAAAATGCCAAGACAACCCAAGCAATAATCCTCAAAGAAAGACTTGCATTTATATAATGCCTTTCATGACCTCAGGACATCGCAAAGAAGCATTGTACAGACAATGAAGTGCTTTTATGAAGTAGTCCCACAAATCTTGACGTTGACTGAGGGATAAATATTGGCAAGGACTAGGGAGAACTCCCCTGCTCTTCTCTGAAATAACACCATAGGCTCTTTCACTTTCGAAATCAGTTTAATGGCTCATGTGAAAATGGCACTTCTGACAGTGCAGCACTCCTTCTCACTGCTCAGGAAGCTCAGCCAAAATTACTGTGCTGAAGTTTCTGGAGTGGAACTTGGGCCCACAACCATGTAACTCGGGCCCACAACCATGTAACTCAGGCCCACAACCATGTAACTCAAACGCTGCTACCCACTGAGCACAATGACAATATGTTAAATTCTAGTAAATGTCTGTGGGCTAATGTCACCAGTTTTATATGATACAAGACATGCTTAAATTTTGACTTGAATATCACAGAATCGCTACAATGCAGAAGGAGATCATTCAGCCAATTGAGGCTGCACCAACAATAAGCCCATCCAGGCTCGATATTTACACTACACAGTAGTTAGCATTGCTGCCTCACAGCGCAAGGGACCTCAGTGTGATTCCCAATCTTGAATCACTGTCCGTGCAGAATATGCATGTTCTCCCTTATGCCTGCTCTGCTTTCCTCCCACAATCCGAAAGACATGGGTTAGGTTCATTGGCCGTGCTAAATTCTCCCTCAGTGTACCCAAAGAGACACCGGAGTGTGGTGACTAAGAGATTTTCACAGTAACTTCATTGCCAACTTGTGTGACACTAATAAATAAAACTTAAAACTGACTGGAGACAGTGAATGAAAGCCATCCTGGCAACCCACTGTCTCCCAGCAAATGGGAGATGGGATGAGAATTCTAAATGGAAAGGGAGACAGTGCCATCTCAAAGTTCTGTTCTGACAAGACCCCTCTCAGTCAGGAAAGCATTGTTAAAACACCAGTGAAATTAGAGTTTTTGTACAGAACACCCCAAAAGAGTAAAATAAATTTTCTTTCTCCAAAGAAGCTTTCAAAGCAGAAAGTGTACTACATGTTACCAAATACCTGCTGACCAAAACATAAGGTAGAAGCTGCAACAGAGGATAAAACCAGTAAGCTGAAACAGGTTGCTGCATTCTGCTGTGTGTTCTGAGTGGGCCTCAGCAGCTGCACCAGCTTATTTACAAGAATAATAGTTGTTTCTGAGTGCTGAACATAAACAGTCATAACCTTTGGGAAAGACTAAATTATTCAAGTTTATGAGACATTTTAAATCAAAAGTATTGCATACTTTACTAAAAGGTTTTGTTCAAATGGCCTCCTCCTGCTCCTGTCTTCTATGTTTCTAAACACGCTGCACACAGGCACATGATAAAGGATTGAACTAAAATTGTACATCTTCCTGCGCCTACATGATAAAAAGCCACATCCTAAACAGATGGACAATAAAGAGCTGCTCTTCCATAATACAAGATTTATTTATTACATAAATGCGGTTAGGGAGAGCCAACATCTGTCTGCAGCGGTTCTTTTAAAAAAAACCCTAGATTTATCCATTTCCCTTAATCCAACTAAAAACCCTTATCTCTTTAACAGTCTCACACAAATTTTATTCCGAATTCTCCCATGAAAAATCTGCACCACCTTCCATCCTTGGATACCTGAACAGCCACCTCACCAATATAACAGAATAAACTCAGAAGCAACCAAATTCCACTTTAAAAAAACTAAGCAAACTCCACCAAAGTCAGTAACTATTTCGATTGGACTACATAGAAGTCATTTTATTTTAAAATATAAATGGATTACCATCTATTTACATCCATTATATTTTACAATATAAATGGAAACTAACAAACACAATTTGGTTAACGCTGCTGCCTCACAGCCCCAGAGACCAGGTTCGATTCCTCCCTGTGCCTGTGAGAAGTTTGCACATTCACCTCATGTCTGGGTGGGTTTCCTCCAGGTGCTCCAGTTTCCTCTCACACATCAAAGATGTGCGGGTTAGGTGGATTGGCCATGTTAGTCAGGGGTAATTGCATGGGGTCATGGGGATAGGCCTGGGTGGGATTACGGTCAGTGCAGACTCGATGGGCCAAATGGCTTCCTTCTGCAAATGTAAAGGTTCAATGTTTTTCTCTGAAGTTACACTTTAATTTTTGTTAACAGTAGTAGTTTGGGCACCAGTGAGCTACCCTTTATTTCTTAAATCACATCACTAAAAAGACAGACATTATCTGGTCAGTATCACAGTGCTGTTCGTGAAGCCTGCTGCATGCAAACAGGTTGTCACTTTATATTACAACACTGAATAAATTCCAAAGTACCATGGCCAGCTGTAAAGTATTGGCAGATATCCCAAGTTTGGGGAATGGTGCTACATGAATGAAAACACTCCCTTTCAGCAGTCTAACTTCAATCACATGCAGGAAGACAAACTTCAAATCAATTATTGAAAAGCACAGCAGAGCCATTTAGGGTGTCACGGTAGCACAATGGTTAGCACTGCTGCTTCACAGTTCCAAGGACCTGGGTTCAATTCCCAGTTTGGGTCACTGTCTATGTGGAGTTTGCATGTTCTTCTCGTGTCTGTGTGGGTTTCCTCTGGGTGCTCCAGTTTCCTTCCACAGTCTAAAGATATGCAGGTTAGGTTGATTGGCCACGCTAAAATTGTTTCTTAGTGTCCTGAGATGCTTAGATTAGAGAGATTAGTGAGTAAAATATGTAGGGATATAGGGGTAGGGCCTGGGTGGGATTGTGCTCAGTGCAGACTCGATGGGTCAAAGAGCCTCTTTCTGTACTGTAGGGTTCTAGATTCTATGATTCAGCTCCTGGGTGACTTAATTCAGTAGAGACAATGCTGCAACGTGCACTGGTGGCCCAAATCAACTGGAAGTAGAAACTCTGACCAGCTTACACAATAATCAGGGCAATTTTTTTTATTTTATAGGCGCTATATAAAGCAAGTGCTCTGAGGCAATTCCCAAGACAATTTTAACGAAGTCGGGTAAGATTAACTTGGTCAAAGTGGAATCTTATAAAGTGGAATAAATAAAAAAGTTTATTTATTAGTGTCACAAGGAGGCTTACATTAACACTGCAGTGAAGTTACTGTGAAAATCCCCTGTCGCCACACTCTGGCGCCTGTTTGGGTACACCGAGGGAGCATTTAGCATGGGGCCAATGCACCGTAACAAGCGCGTCTTTCAGACTCTGGGAGGAAACCGGAGCACCCAGAGAAAACCCACACCAACACAGGGAGAACGTACAGACATGGTGGGACTGGGTCTCTGACTCTGCACAGACAGTGACCCAAGCCAGGAATTGAACGCCGGCACTGTGAGGCAGCAGTATTAAAAACTGTACTGCCTGAGGCGGAGAGGTTTTGAGGAAGAAATTTTGGCCACAGATTTGAAGGCACAGTTTCCAACGATGAGCAAAAGCAATTAAAAGTACATAGCCAGCCTTGCAGATAAACTAAAGTTCAAATGTATATATTCTAGCTGGTAGAGGAACAGCATGGTTCCAACTTTGTACCATGCCATACCAGCTGCTTCACCCAGAGGTCAATTAAATCCATGACTGCACTCCCGATTCAAGGTCTTTGCTGCCCTTCGGCCACTCAGTAGATGGGAAACAGCAACCCAGTTAGTCTCTGCCTCCACACACAGAAAATATCTCACCTCCATTCACAGACTCCCAGGCTGAAGCTGACAACTCACCGTGTAATTGGACACAAACAAGAACTCTTGCGTTTGATTATTTTCATGCAGCGAGAATGAAAACATGCAGGCAGCTGTCCTAAGCTGGGAGCCGTAAAGCTGCCTGCCAGTCACTCCAAGCAGCCAGTCAATGGGTATTGAAACACTAACTCAGCCAATGTTATTACAGTACACACCACCACCAATTTGCTGACCTTACGAAGAATGAAACGAATATCCCAGCAGAGCAGCCACTTACCAACTACTAACTGAGCAAACAACACAGACTTCTCACAGCTCCAGGGTTATGTAAAATCAGACAGGTCTGATGATTATCCAGGCAAAAAGCTCTTGCACAATTGTTCAAATTGAAATCTGCCACAACAAATATGTTTTCAAGCTCTGGGCAACACCTACATGATCACATTTTATTTCCCACTCCTAGCTTCCCTTAGCATCAGGTCTTCTTAGTAAATCACAATGATGGTTAATTCAGAGTTAATCTCCTATTATGGGATGCAGTAGAGTGTATGCAAGAGCAAAGGAATAACAGATCTCTTTCTGTGCAGAACTTCAGTCATTTTCTATAAACCTGTATTTTCAGGGCACCGTGGACTCCCCACACCATCAGCATTGTTTCATCAGGAGTTTGGGGGGGTGGGGGAGGGTGGGGGCCCCATTAGGGAAGCAAAGGAAAAGGTGGAGCCCAGGGTTTGCAATTCCAGCTTGGGGCCAGGTGCCTCCAATGGGCAGAGGGAGTTTCCACTTCTCTTTCTAATTCAAAATCAGCCTGTGCAGCTAAAGTTGTCGGTTACTTGCTTGGTGTGGATCTCCCCCTGCTTAATACTGTGGGGAGAGTGAAGAAACTCTCAAGATGCCATTACATGGGCCTCAAGAGCGAGCCAACTACCCAACTCCTCCACTGCCCCCTGTAAAATTTCTGAGAGTTTGTGTGGGAGGTGAGCAGACCACATGGTGGATTCTAACTAACCCCCTCCAAGCAAGGAAGGTAAAATCCAGTCACGTTTACAACTTGACAAAGAATAATTGGGATTTATAAAGTTTCTATAATTCAGAAAAACATCTCAAAGCACAGCACAGATCAGGCAAAAGTAAACACCTACCTGAGAGAAGACAGATTATTAGAGGTGGTTACAGATCTAATTAAACTAATGGTTTCAAGTGAAATTTATTTCACAAAATGAAGTTACCTTACGAAGAATGAAACGAATATCCTAGCAGAGCAGCTACTTACCAACTACTAACTGAGTAAACAACATGGACTTCTCACAGCTCCAGGGTTATGGTTTTCTTTTCAAACTGTTAATTTCTTGCCCAGCTGTGATTAAGCCACCCACCCACTGATTCTGTCTACACTTCCAGCTGCCTCGGCAAAGCAGCCAGCATAATTAAGCACCCCATGCACCCAGACGTTCTCTCTTTCACCTTCTTCCTTCGGAAAAAAAATACAAAAGTCTGAGGACACGTACCAACCGACCCAAGAACAGCTTCTTCCTTGCTACCATCAGACTTTTGAATGACTTACAATGCATTAAGTTGACTTTTCTCTACACCCTAGCTATGACTGCAACACTACATTCTGCACTCTCTCCTTTGCTTCTCTATGAATGGCACGCCCTGTCGCGCATAAAAAACAATACTTTTCACTGTACATTAATACGTGTGACAATAATACATCAAATCAAAATTCCGCACTAAAACTGCAACACTAATATACCAGGTCTCAGACCTCTCTGCACTGCCTGTCTAAAAGGACCCCGGCAAAGTTATAGTGTAGCTACACAGCCCTTATTCCTCTACAGCATTGTGACATTGAGTTCACAAGCAAGAGCAGTCCTGGCTTGATCACTAGTCCCCCTGAAAACGGCAATTCGGCAAGTGTTTAAATCCCGCTAACTTGAGCCCAAATTTTAAACACCCAGTTGGGCCTCCCAAAAAAAACACAATGCCTTAACGCTTCAGCACAAATTCCCCAAGCTCAGGATAAAATTACTCACTACTGGGCAAGAAATTAACCGTTTGAAAAGAAAAACAAAATGGGGAATGACTTTCATCGAAGTGGCACAAAAAAACTTCCAGAACACACTGGAGGAATTCCACAGTACATCTCTTCCTGACAAAGGGTACTGTAAAACAAGGTTGAGTGAAACCATTTCCAATGTGAACCTGGGAGTCAGAGAATTCTATCACAAGGAATAAATCAACTGCTCAGTGAGCAAAGACAGCAGCAGCACAGGATCTCAAAGGCATCAAGTTTCTTCCCTCCAGCAGATTGATGAGCCACTGAGAGTCACCAGCTTTCTATTAATGAGAGACATCACCAGGGGCTTCGTAACCGGCTTTGAATCAATAGATCTACCAATTGGGAAGGATCCAGAAGAGGTTCACAAGAATGATCCCTGGAATGAAGAGCTTGTCGTATGAGATACGGTTGAGGATTCTGATCTGTAATCGGTGGAGTTTAGAAGAATGAGGGTGGATCTTATTGAAACTTACAAGATACTGCGAGGCCTGGATACAGCAGACATGAGAGGATGTTTCCACTAGTAGGAAAAACTTAAACCAGAGGGCACAACCTCAGGCTAAAGGGACGATCCTTTAAAACAGAGATGAGTAGGAATTTCTTCAGCCTGCCACCACTCATCACTCATGTTGGAGCCTCATAAACTGGCGGAAAGGCTTTTATTTACCGGTGCTGTCAGCTATCCCTTGATTCAAGAATGACATCAGCTCAGGATTGCTGGCTTCTGCCGTGGGTTTTCATATGACTGAACAGGCCGATTCTCCACTCGCAGATCTCTGGATACATGCAGCAAGATGTCCCCTGTGGTAGTGAGATCTGGAAAGCAGGATTTGCTTCCTTATCTTTCATTCTCTGCTGCAATTCTGCCTTATCATTAAAGCATTGGACACAACATGATGTAACTAGACAGAGAAGTTCTCACCGTTTTGAATAATTACATTAATATCAATGCTACTGGGCTTCCAGAGGGGTTTCAGTGAGTCTTTAGAGCGTTTTCTTTGTCTTCCCTGCAACATTGTCATTGAAAAAACAGGACCTGGCAGGGGAGGTGCTTTTTGGCCATCCAGACAGTGTCCAGTTCATCAAAGTTAACTTTGCACAAATTTTGTCCGAATACTGGCTTTGAGAAGGACTTCAGCATTTGTTGAGAGGCCCTCCCATTGAATCTGAAGGATACGATGGAAGTATTGCTGGTGGAATTTCTCCAATGCTCTTACATGTGACTGACAGACTGTTCAGGTGTCACTGCAGTACAGGAAGGTGGTGACTGCCCCCCACACACTAGGACTTTTGTCGGCTTGTGGAGGTCTCTCTTCTCAGTGGCTGTTGTTATTTTTAGCAGGCTGATCTCTTCAATTCTGCCTGCAGGAGATGTGAATGTTGTCAAAGCAAAATCCATACATCATACTTCACACCTGGTCAGCCATATCTTCCACCTCCCATATATGCTGAAGGAGAGCATCTGGAGCATTGAACATTTTCCATACCTTGGCAGCCACCTCTCAAAGATCACCACTTTGAGAACAATGCCATATTGCTTTAATGACAATGTATATAACATATTAAATCGCTCAATGCTCTTTTTAATAATAAGCTTTTTGCAGTAAGATGCTTCAATGGAGGGATTATAAAATAAAAATACACATCAAGCCACACAAGGCATTTTTAAAATTTTCTCCTGGGATGTGGGTGTCCTATCCCTAATTGCCCTTGAACTGAGTGACTTGCTAGGTTTAAAAGTTTATTAGTGTCACGAGTAAGCTGACATTAACACGCAATGAAGTCACTGTGAAATTTCCCCTAGTCGCCACACTCCAGCCCCTGTTCAGGTACACTGAGGGAGAATTTAGCAGGGTCAATGCACCTAATCTGCAATCTTTTAGACTGTGGGAAGAAACAGGAGCACTTGGGGAAAACCCATGCAGGCACGGGAAGAATGTGCAGACTCTACACAGATAGTGAGCTACTGCAAAGTCAACCACACTGCTGGGGGTCTGAAGTCAAATTAGGCCAGACTGGTTGAAGTGGGCAGATGTCCTCTATCAAAGGAGACTGGTGAACAAGATGAGTTTTTCGGACAATCGATAATAGTTTCATGGTCACCACTACTGAGACTAGTTTTATAGCTGCCATGGTCAGATTTGTCACTTGACTCTGGTAATGTCCAGTGACAAATAGGGAAGGCGGAGGCCACAGAGGAATTGGAAAGGATGGAAATTTTAAAATCAAGGCAGTACTTGACTCTGAACCCATACAGGTCAATGATAGGTGCTCTTTCTGTCAAATCATCAAGTTCACCTCAACGTAAGTATGACAACTCTTTTAGCAGTGAATACTGGCAACAATATTTAAACCAATAATTCTCTCTAACCAGTTCTTCCCAACTCCACCCATTTTATTGAATGATTATGAATCATAACTGATTTCCACATATTTATCTCAAAATACTGTCCCAGTCAAATGGCACAGAGTTCCCGCACATTGTAATTATTAGCAATATCCGATGCATATGCAAATATGTTTCTGCCAGGAAGAGAGGCTTATTACAACACTCTGATCAATATCCAACTGCTGGGAAGAGACAGCTGATGGTGTACCAGTCCTCGTTTTAACGTTTTCTTTAATCTTGTATCACTTGGCATTCAATCTTGAACTTGAAAGGCCACTGAAATTAAATAGATTCAGCAATTCCATCAAAACACAATTAACAGCTGAAAATACAGGCATCTTGCAGCATGGTAGATCTTCCGCCTTGCTGTTTAAGCATCTTGCAAGGTGCCTTCCATCCCTTTCTAGAGCAAAGTTCAATGGGTTTATTAGGAATCACGAGCTTTCGGAGTGCTGCTCCTTCATCAGGTGAGCTATGAAAGCTCGTGACTCCAAATAAACCTGTTGGACTTTAACCTGAAGTTGAGCTTCTGAATGTGCTCACCCAAGTTGAACGCTGGCATCTCCACATCATGGCTTCCAGAGCAAAACTCAGCCTATCAAGCTTGTTTACCTTCCAGCCAACTAATCAAGATGACAAATCACCTTCATCCGCAATTATTCACCAAATAATTATTTTTCAATTTAAGTTTATTTATTAGTGTCACAAGTAGGCTTACATTAACACTGTAAATAAGTTAATGTGAAAACCCTCTAGTCGCCACACTCCAGTGCCTGTTTGGGTACACTGAGGAGAATTTACTATGGCCAATGCACCTAACCGCACATCTTTCGGACTATGGGAGCACCTGAAGGGCTCCCATGCAGACATGAGGAGAACATGCAGACTCCACACATAGTGACCCAAGCTGGGAATTGAACCCACATCCATGATGCTGTGAGGTAACAGTGCTAATCACTGTGCCACCCAGTTTGTACCACTACCCCCATGTAAATGGGCAGAGGAAGAGGTCAGTACCATGCAGCTTGACTGAGGCATTAACCCAGTCAGTGTGGACTTCCAAGAGGACTGATCACTTCACCCACGTTACCCAATAGTGCTGAGACAGCGAGTACCAGCTGACAGCAATGATTTTAGGGAAGCCCCGACAGCGCACCTGGAGCTTTTCCCAGTACATGTGGTTTGGTATCAAATTGTGTCACATACTTACATGCTAAGTAATATATAAAACAGGAGTATTTGACAGTAAGCACGCACTGCCACCTTTGATGGAAATGGTATCACTGAGGTACCAATATTTTTGAAAAACTTCCTTCTGCCATGACTGATTCAAGTTTTAAAAGCATATTTTGTACCCAGAGTAAAATGGATTCTGCGCAAAATGCCTTCTCAGCTGAATAAGTGGCAGTTCACTGTACATCAAACCTCCATAGTTGATGGCCTCCATTCATCCAGTGCTGAGGGTGCGGGGAGGGGGGGGGGGGAGAGGAAAAAACAGAGGAGAAGGGGGGGGGGGGGGGGGAGGAGGAGGAGGAGAAGGGGGGGGGGGAGGAGGAGTGAAACGGGCGGGGGAGGAGGCGCAGGAGGAGAAGGGGGGGGGAGGAGAGGAGGAGGAGAAGGGGGGGGGAGGGGGAGGAGGAGGAGACGGGGGGGGAGGAGGAGGAGGAGAAGGCGGGGGAGGGAGGAGAGACGGGGGGGGAGGAGGGAGGAAAGGGGGGGGGAGGAGGAGGAGACGGGGGGGGAGGTAGGAGGACAAGGGGGGGGAGGAGGAGGAGGGGGGGGGAGGGAGGAGAGGGAGACGGGGGGAGGGAAGGAGGAGGAGACGGGGGGGGGAGGAGGAGGAGAGGGGGGGGGGGGAGGAGGAGGAGACGGGGGGGGGAGGAGGAGGGAGACGGGGGGGGGGGAGGAGGAGACGGGGAGGGAGGAGGAGACGGGGGGGAGGAGGAGGAGGACGGGGGGGGGGGAGGAACGGAGACGGGGGGGGGAGGAGGAGGAGACGGGGGGGGAGGAGGAGAGACGGGGGGGGAAGGAGGAGGAGACGGTGGGGGGGGAAGGAGGAGGAGACGGGGGGGGGAGGAGGAGGAGACGGGGGGGGGAGGAAGGAGGAGACGGGGGAGGAGGGAGGAGGAGGAGACGGGGGGGGGAGAGGGGAGAAGGGGGGGGGAGGAGGAAGGAGACGGGGGGGGGAGGTGAGGAGACGGGGGGGGGAGGAGGAGGAGACGGGGGGGGGAGGAGGAGGAGACGGGGGGGGGAGGAGGAGGAGACGGGGGGGGAGGAGAGGAGACGGGGGGGGGAGGAGGAGGAGGAGACGGGGGGGGAGGATGAGAGACGGGGGGGAGGAGGAGAGAGGGAGGGGGGAGGAGGAGGAGACGGGGGGGTTTGAGGAGGAGGGAGGGAGACGGGGGGGGGAGAGGAGGAGGACGGGGGGGGGAGGAGGAGGAGGACGGGGGGGGAGGAGGAGGAGACGGGGGGGGAGGAGGAGGAGACGGGGGGGGAGGAGAGAGAACGGGGGGGAGGAGGAGGAGACGGGGGGGGGAGGAGGAGGAGACGGGGGGGAGGAGAGGAGACGGGGGAGGGGAGAGGAGGAGACGGGGGGGGGAGGAAGGATGAAGAAGGGGGGGGGGAGGAGGAGGAGACGGTGGGGGAGGAGGAGGAGACGGGGGGGGGAGGAGGAGGAGAACGGGGGGGGGAGGAGGAGGGAGACGGGAGGGGGGGGTGGGAGGGAGGGGGGGGGAGATGGGGGGGGTCGGGGGGGGGGGGGGCGTGGGGGGGGGCGGGGGGGGGGGGGGGGGGGGTGGGCGGGGGGAAGGAAGGAGGAGACGGGGGGGGAGGAGGAGGAGACGGGGGGGGAGAGGAGAGGACGGGGGGGGGAGGAGAGGAGACGGGGGGGGGGAGGAGGAGGAGACGGGGGGGGGAGGAGGAGGAAGAAGGGGGGGGAGGAGGAGTGAGACGGGGCGGGGCGGGGGAGGAGGAGGAGACGGGGGGGGAGGAGGAGGGAGGACGGGGGGGGGAGGAGAGGAGACGGGGGTGGGGAGGAGGAGGAGACGGGGGGGAGAGGAGGAGACGTGGGGGGAGGAGGAGGAGACGGGGGGGGGGGGAGGAGGAGACGGGGGGGGAGGAGGAGGAACGGGGGGGGAGGAGGAGGAAGAAGGGGGGGGAGGAGGAGGAGACGGGGGGGGGAGGAGGAGGAGCCGGGGGGGGGAGGAGAGGAGAAGGGGAGGGGGGAGGGAGGAGGAGACGGGGGGGGAGGAGGAGGAGACGGGGGGGGGAGGAGGAGAGAAGGGGGGGGGAGGAGGAGGAGACGGGGGGGGGAGGAGGAGGAGAAGGGGGGGGAGCAAGGAGGAGACGGGGGGGGAGGCAGGAGAGACGGGGGGGGATCAGGAGGAGACGGGGGGGGGAGGAGGAGGGACGGGGCGGGGGGAGAGGAGGAGGAGACGGGGGGGGGAGGAGGAGGAGACACGGAGGGGGGGGGGAGGAGGAGGAGGACGGGGGGGGGAGGAGAGGAGAACGGGGGGGGGAGAGGGAGGAGGAGACGGGGGGGGGGAGGAGGAGAGACGGGGGGGAGGGAGGAGGAGACGGGGGGGGGAGGAGGAGCGAAGGGGGGGGGGAGGAGGAGGAGGGACGCGGGGGGGAGGAGAGGAGAGGGGGGGGTGGGAGGAGGAGACGGGGGGGGCAGGAGGAGACGGGGGGGGGAGGAGGAGAGGGGGGGGAGGAGGAGACGGGGGGGGAGGAGGAGAGGGGGGGGGGAGGAGGAGACGGGGGGGGGGGAGGAGGAGACGGGGGGGGGAGGAGGAGACGGGGGGGGGGGGGAGGAGGAGACGGGGGGGGGGGAGTTGAGGAGACGGGGGGGGGGGAGGAGAGACGGGGGGGGGGTGAGGGGAGACGGGGGGTGGGAGAGGAGAAGGGGGGGGGGGGAGAGGAGACGGGGGGGGGGGGGGAGGAGAGAAGGGGGGGGGGAGGAGGAGACGGGGGGGGAGAGGAGACGGGGGGGGAGGAGGAGAAGGGGGGGGGAGAGGAAGAAGGGGGGGAGGAGGAGAACGGGGGGGGAGGAGGAGAAGGGGGGGGGAGGAGGAGACGTGGGGGGAGGAGGAGACGGGACGGGGGAGGAGGAGACGGGGGGGAGGAGGAGGAGTGGGGGGGGGGGAGGATTGAGACGGGGGGGGGAGAGAGGAGACGGGGGGGGGGGAGGAGGAGGAGACGGGGGGGGGGGAGAGGAGACGGGGGGGAGGAGGAGGAGACGGGGGGGGCGGGAGGAGGAGCGAGACGGGGGGGGGAGGAGGAGGAAAGGGGGGGAGGAGGAGGAGACGGGGGGGGGAGGAGGAGGAGGAAGACGGGGGGGGGAGCGAGGAGGAGACGGGGGGGGAGGAGGAGGAGAAGGGGGGGGGAGAGGAGGAAGGAGAGACGGGGGGGGAGGAGAGGAGACGGGGAGGGGGGGAGGAGGAGGAGACGGGGGGGAGGAGGAGGAGAAGTGGGCGGGGGAGGAGGAGAGAAGGGGGGGGGGGAGGAGGAGGGAGGACGGGGGGGGGGGAGGAGGAGGAGGAGAAAGGGGGTGGAGGAGAGGAGGAGACGGGGGGGGAGAGGAGAAGGGGGGGGGGCGAGAGACGGGGGGGGGAGAGGAGACGGGGGGGGGGGAGGAGGAGACGGGGGGGGGGGGGAGGAGGAGACGGGGGGGGAGGAGGAGACGGGGGGGGGGAGAGGAGAAGGGGGGGGGAGGAGGAGACGGGGGGGGGGAGAGGAGACGAGGGGGAGGAGGAGGGGAGGGACGGGGGGGGAGGAGGGAGGAGAAGGTGGGGGAGGAGGAGGAGAACGGGGGGGGGGAGGAGAGGAGAAAGGGGGGGGGCGAGGAGCAGACGGGGGGGGGAGGAGGAGGGAGAACGGGGGGGGAGGAGAGGAGGAGACGGGGGGGGGAGGAGGAGGAGAAACGGCGGGGGGAAGGAGGAGAGAGACGGGGGGGGGAGGAGGAGGAGACGGGGGGGGAGGAGGAGGAGACGGGGGGGGGGGGGGTAGGAGGAGAGACGGGGGGGGGAGGAGGAGGAGGACGGGGGGGGAGGAGGAGGAGACAGGGGTAGGGGGGGAGGCGAGGAACGGGGGGGGAGGAGGAGGAGACGGGGGGGGGGGAGGAGGAGAGACGGGGGGGGAGGAGGAGGAGACGGGGGGGGGCGAGGAGGGAGGAGACGGGGGGGGGAGGAGGAGGCGACGGGTGGGGGGATGAGGAGGAGACGGGGGGAGCGAGGGGGCGGTTGGTGAGGGGGGGGGCGGAGAGGAGGAGAGGGGGGGGGAGGAGGAGGAGGCCGGGGGGGGGGGGGGGGGGGGGGAGGAGAGGAGACGGGTGGGGGGGAGGAGGAGGAGACGGGGGGGGGGAGGAGGAGGAGGAGAGGGGGGGGAGGAGGAGGAGGGCCGGGGGGGGGGAGGAGGAGAGGAGACGGGGGGGGGAGGAGGCGACGGGGGGGGGAGGAGGAGACGGGGGGGAGGAGGAGGAGACGGGGGGGGGGGAGAGGGAATGGGGGGGGAGGAGGGGAGACAGGGGGGGGGAGGAGGAGGAGGAGAGGGGGGGGGAGGAGGAGAGAGACGGGGGGGGAGGAGGAGGAGGAGACGGGGGGGAGGAGGAGACGGGGGGGGGGAGGAAGAGACGGGGGGGGAGGAGGAGAAGACGGGGGGGGGGGGGGAGGAGAGACGGAGGGGGGGGAGGAGGAGAAGGGGGGGGGAGGAGGAGAAAGGGGGGGGGGAGGAAGGAGACGGGGGGGGGGAGGAGGCGACGGGGGGGGGGGAGGAGACGGGGGGGGGGGAGGAGGAGACGGGGGGGGGAGAGGAGAGACGGGGGGGGGGAGAGGAGACGGGGGGGGGAGAGGAGGACGGGGGGGGGGAGAGGAGACGGGGCGGGGGAGAGGAACGGGGGGGGAGGAGGAGACGGGGGGGGAGGAGGAGACGGGGGGGGAGAAGGAGACGGGGGGGAGGGAGGAACGGGGGGGGAGGAGGAGGAGACGGGGGGGAGGAGGAGGAGAAGGGGGGAGGAGAGGAGACGGGGGGCAGGAGAGGAAGACGGGGGGACGGAGGAGGAGACGGGGGGGGGAGAGGAGGAGAGGGTGGTGGGGAGGAGAGACGGGGGGGGGAGGGAGGAGACGGGGGGGGGAGGAGGAGGAGAAGGGGGGGGAGGAGAGGAGACGGGGGGGGGGGGGGAGGAGGAGACGGGGGGGGAGGGAGGAGGAGACGGGGGGGGGGGAGGAGGAGGAGACCGGGGGGGGAGGGGAGGAGACGGGGGGGAGGAGGAGGAGACGGGGGGGGAGGAGGAGGAGACGGGGGGGAGGAGGAGGGAGACGGGGGGGGAGGAGGAAGGAGACGGGGGGGGAGGAGAAGGAGACGGGGGGGGAGGAGGAGGAGACGGGGGGGAGGAGAGGAGAAGGGGGGGGGAGAGAGGAGACGGGGGGGAAGGCGAGGAGACGGGGGGAGGGGAGGAGGAGGAGACGGGGAGGGGGGAGGAGAAGGGGGGGAGGAGGAGGAGACGGGGGGGGGGGGAGGGGAGGAGACGGGGGGGGGAGGAGGAGACGGGGGGGGGAGGAGGAGACGGGGGGGAGGAGGAGACGCGGGGGGGAGGAGGAGGAGACGGGAGGGGAGGAGGAGGAGGGGGGGGGGGAGGAGGAGGAGACGGGGGGAGGGAGGAGGAGACGGGGGGGGAGAGGAGGAGAGACGGTGTGGGGGAGTTTTGTTGGAGGAGGGAGACGGGGGGGGAGAGGAGGAGGAGACGGGGGGGAGGAGGAGGAGGAGACGGTGGGGGGGGAGGAGGGAGGAGGGAGACGGGGGGGGGGGAGGAGAGGGAGACGGGGGGGGGAGGAGGAGGAGGAGACGGGGGGGAGGGAGGAGGAGGAGACGGGGGGGGGGGGAGGAGGAGGAGGAAGACGGGGGGGGGAGGAGGAGACGGGGGGGGAGGAGGAGACGTGTGGGAGGAGGAGGAGGACGGGGGGGGGGGAGGAGGAGACGGGGGGGGGCGGAGGAGGAGACGGGGGGGGAGGAGAGGAGGAGATCGGGGGGGGGGAGGAGAGGAGGAGACGGGGGGGAGGAGGAGGAGGGAAGACGGGGGGGGGAGGAGGAGACGGGGGGGGGGAGGAGGAGCGGGGGGGAGGAGGCGGAGACGGGGGGGGGGGAAGAGGAGAGGGGGGGGGGGAGGAGGAGACGGTGGGGGGAGGAGGAGACGGGGGGGGGGAGGAGGAGAAGGGTGGGCGGGGGAGAGACGGGGGGGGGGAGGGGAGTACGGGGGGGGGGAGGAGGAGACGGGGGGGGGGAGAGGAGACGGGGGGGGGGGGAGAGGAGACGGGGGGGGGAGAGGAGACGGGGGGGGGGAGAGGAGAAGGGGGGGGGAGAGGAGACGGGGGGGGAGGAGGAGACGGGTGGGGAGGAGGAGACGGGGGGGGAGAGGAGACGGGGGGGGAGGAGGAGACGGGGGGGGAGGAGGGAGTGAGGAGACGGGGGGGAGGAGAGGAGACGGTGGGGGGAGGAGAGACGGGGGGAGGAGGAGCGAGGAAGGGGTGGAGGAGGAGGAGACGGGGGGACGGAGGAGGAGACGGGGGGGGGGCGAGGAGAGGACGGGGGGGGGAGGAGGAGACGGGGGGGGGGAGGAGGAGACGGGGTGGGGGAGGACGGGGAGGAGACGGGGGGGCGAGGAGGAGGAGCGGGGGGGGGGAGGAGGAGGAGGACGGGGGGGGGAGGAGGAGGAGACGGGGGGGGGGAGGAGGAGGAACGGGGGGGTAGAGGAGGAGGACGGTGGGGAGGAGGAGGAGACGGGGGGGAGGAGGAGGAGACGGGGGGGGAGGAGGAGGAGACGGGGGGGGCGGAGGAGGAGACGGGGGGAGGAGAGGGAGACGGGGGTGGAGGAGGAGGAGACGGGGGGGGGAGGAGGAGGAGACGGGGGGGAGGATGAGGAGACGGGGGGGGGGAGGAGGAGGAGGACGTGGTGGGGGGAGGAGACGGGGGGGGGGAGGATGGAGACGGGGGGGGGGAGGAGGGAGGACGGGGGGGGGGGAGGAGGAGACGGGGGGGGAGGAGGAGACGGGGGGAGGAGGAGACGGGTGGGGAGGAGGAGGAGGACGGGAGGGGAGGAGGAGGAGACGGGGGGGGAGGAGGCGGAGACGGGGGGGGGAGAGAGGAGACGGGGGGGGAGGGAGGAGGAGGAGGGGACGGGGGGCGGGAGGAGGAGGAGCCGGGGGGTGGAGGAGGAGGAGAGAACGGGGGGGAGGAGGAGGCGAGGAGACGGGGGGGGAGGGGCGGAGACGGGGGGGGAGTAGGAGGGACGGGGGGGAGGAGGAGGAGACTGGGGGGGAGGAGGAGGAGACGGGGGGGGAAGGAGGAGGAGGGGGGGGGAGGAGGAGGAGACGGGGGGGAGGAGGAGGAGGACGGGGGGGGGGAGGAGGGAGACGGGGGGTGGAGGAGGAGACGGGGGGGGGAGGTAGGGAGCGGGGGGGGCAGGAGGGAGACGGGGGGGAGGAGGAGACGGGGGGGGAGTAGGAGACGGGGGGCGGAGGACGCGGGGGGGAGGAGGTAGACGGGGGGGGGGAGGAGGAGACGGGGGGGGAGAGGAGGACGGGGGGGAGGAGGAGGAGACGGGGGGGGGAGGAGGAGGAGACGGGGCTGGGTGGGGAGGAGGAGGAGGAGCGGGGGGGGGAGGAGGAGGAGAGGGTGGGTGGGAGAGGAGGAGACGGGGGGGGGAAGGAGGAGGAGACGGGGGGGAGGGAGGAGGAGACGGGGGGGGAGGATGGAGGAGACGGGGGGGAGGAGGAGGAGGACGGGGGGGGGCGGAGGAGGAGACGGGGGGGGAGGAGGAGGAGGAGAGGGGGGGGGGAGGAGGAGAGACGGGGGGGAGGCGAGGAGGAAGACGGGGGGGGGAGGAGGAGGAGACGGGGGGGGGAGGAGGAGGAGACGGGGGGGGGAGGAGGAGGAGAACGGGGGGGGGGGAGGAGGAGGAGACGGGGGGGGAGGAGGGAGGAGCGGGGGGGGGAGGGGGGCGGGAGGAGGACGGGGGGGGAGGAGGGAGACGGGGGAGGAGGGGGGAGGGGAGGAGACCGGGGGGGGAGGAGGAGGAGACGGGGGGGGGAGGAGGAGGAGACGGGGGGGGGAAGGAGGAGGAGCGGGGGGGGAGGGGAGGAGACGGGGTGGGGAGGAGGAGGAGACGGGGGGGAGGAGGAGGCGAGGGGGGGGAGGAGGAGGAGACGGGGGGGGGAGGAGGAGGAGACGGGGGGGGGAGGAGGAGAGGGGGTGGGGGAGGAGGAGAGGGGGGCAGGGAAGAGGGAGGGGGGAAGGGGGGGGGAGAAGGGGGGTGGGAAGAGGGGGGGGGAATAGGTTGGGCAAGAGGTGGGGGGAAGTAGGTGGGGGAAGAGGGGGGGGGGAACCGAGGGGGGGGGAAGACGGGGGGGGGGAAGAGGGGTGGGGGGAGAGGGGGGGGGGTGGGGGAAGAGGGGGTGGAGGAAAGAGGGGAGGAAGAGGGGGGGGAAGCAGGGGGGGGGAAGAGGAGCGGGGGAGAAGGAGGAGCGGGGGGAGGGAAGAGGAGCGGGTGGAAGAGGAGCGGGGGGAAAGAGGAGCGGGGGGAAGAGTAGGGGGGGAAGAGAGCGGGGGCGAAAAGGAGCGGGGGGAAAAAGGAGCGGGGGGGAAAAGGAGCGGGGGGAAAAGGGCGGGGGGAAAAGGAGCGGGGGAAAGGAGCGGCGGGTGAAGAGTGGGGGGGGAAGGAGGGGGGGGGGGATAGAGGGGGGGGGGGAGAGGGGGGGGGGGAAGATGGGGGGGGGGGAAGAGTATGGGGCGGGGAAGAGGGGGGGGGGAAGAGGGGGGGGGGAAGAGGGGGGGGGGAAGAGGGGGGTGGGAAGAGGGGGGGGGGAAAGAGGGGGGGGTGGAAGAGGGGGGGGGGGAAGAGGGGGGGGGGAAGGAGGGGGTGGGGGGGATAGAGGGGGGGGGGGAAGAGGGGGGGGGGGAAGAGGGGGGGGGGAGGGGGGGGGAAGAGGGGGGGGGAAGAGGGGGGGGGGGAAGAGGGGGGGGGGGAAGAGGGGGGGGGGGGGAAGAGGGGGGGGGGGAAGAGGGGGGGGGGGAAGAGGGGGGGGGGAAGAGGGGGGGGGGGGGAAGAGGCGGGGGGGGGAAAGAGGGGGGGTGGGGAAGAGGGGGGGGGGAAGAGGGGGGGGGAAGAGGGGCGGGGGAACGGAGGGGGGGAGAGGGGGGGGAAGAGGGGTGTGTGTGGTGTCTTGGCGTTTTTGGGGGGGTTGCTGTGTGTCTTGGGGGGGCGTTCTCTTGGGGGGGCGCGCCTTGGGCGGGGCGGTGGGGGGCCTGGGGGAGTGGGGGGGGGCGCCTGGGGGAGGGGGGGGCGCCTTGGGGAGGGGGGGGGCGACTCCTTGGGGCGAGGGGGGGGCGCCTTGGGGGAGTGGGGGGCGCCTTGGGGAGGGGGGGGCGCCTTGGGGGAGGGGGGGGCGCCTTGGGGGAGGGGGGGGGCGCCTTTTGGGGGAGGGGGGGGCGCCTTGGCGGGGGGGGGCGCCTGGGGGAGGGGGGGGGCGCCTTGTGGGAAGGGGGGGGCGCCCTTTGGGGGGAGGGGGGGCGCCTGGGGGGAGGGGGGGGCGAATTGGGGGAGGGGGGGGCGCCTCCTTGGGGGAGGGGGGGGCGGCCTTGGGTGAGGGGAGGGGGGGGCGCTTGGGGAGAGGGGGGGGGCGCCTTGGGGGAGGGGGGCGCCTTGGGGGGGGGGCCGCCTTGGGGGAGGGGGTGCCTTGGGGGAGGGGGGGGCGCCTTGGAGGGAGGTGGGGCGCCTTGGGGATGGGGGGCGGGCGACTTGGGGGGAGGGGGGGGCGCTTGGGCGGGGGGGGGGGCCTTGGGGGAAGGGGGGGCGCCTTGGGGGAGGGAGGGTGCCCTTGGGGAGGGGTTTTGCCTTTGGGGTCGGGGGGGGTTGCCTTGGGGTGGGGGGGTTGCCTTGGGGTGGGGGGGTGCCTTGGGTGGGGGGGGTGGGGGGGTGGGGGGGGCGGGGGTGGGCGGGGGGGGGAGAGTGGGGCCGTGAGAGCGTCAAGCCGGGGGACGTGGGGCCATGGGTGGCACGGGATGGGGAGTTGGGAGGGGGCAAAGGGTGGGGCGAAGGGGAGAGGGTGTTGTGGGGGGGGGTCCTTTCAACGCTTATTGGGACTTTTAATGTCTCTCCCCCACCGCCACTCCTCGCCGAAGTGTGTTGGGGTTGGTGGGGGTGGTGGGTGGGGTGGGGGTGGGGGGGGGGCGTGGGTGTGGTCAGTGTGCCCTCGGGGCGGCAGCGGGCTAGGCTGTGAAGGGAGGGAGGGGAATGCCGGCCGGGGAAGGCGGTGGGTGAAGGTGAGTAACTGAGTCCCCGTGCCCGGTTAGGCCGCGCGGCTGCCCCGGTAACGGAGCTTCAGCCCGGGGGAGGGGGGCAGGAGGGAGAGCGAGGGGTTTTATTCACCGAAAAATAAATCATATAAACACCCCCCCTTTAATATTAAACACCCGCCCCCCCGTACCCCCGCTCCCTGACCTGCTCCTCCTCCGCTGTCAGCTCCGCCGCCATCCTCTCAGTCAGTCCGGCCGCTGCAGCCGCCAGCACTCCTGTCCGCCGCTCCGCGCGGGCGGGCTCTCTCTCTCTCTCTCTCTCCTCCCCTCTGCCGAACAATGACTGAGTTCCGCTCACAGCCTCATCCCCCTCTCTCCCGGCCCTTCGCAGCTTTGCCGGCCACTGTGGCTCAATGGTAATGTTACTGGACTGGCAATCCGGAGACCCGGGTTCAAATCCCCCTCTCCTACATCCACAGCCAGGCAACTCCCCATTCATTTCACATGCAATCTGGAATTTGTACTGAAAAGGAAATCTGAACTTATTACAGAAAATTCATTCAGACTTGGCAGCATCTGTCAAGAGTTTTGTTTTAAGTTTCGTTTATTAGCGTCACAAGTAGGCTTTGTCCAAAAGATGTGCTCGATAGAGGCATTGGCCATAGAATCCCAATACTGCAGAAAGAAGGAGGCCATTCAGTCCATCAAATCTGCACCAACCACTATCCCACCCAGGCCCTATTCTCGTAACCCCACATATTTACCCTGCTAATCCTCCTGACACTAAGGTACAATTTAGCATGGCTAATCCACCTAACCCACATCTTTGGAGGGTGGGAGGAAACCAGAGCAATCCCACACAGACACGGGGAGAATGTGTAGACTTCTCACAGGCAGTGACCTGAGTAGGAATTGAACCCAGGTTCCTGGCACTGGGAAGCAGCAGTGCTAACCCATTGTGCCAAGCTAATTTCTCACTCAGTCTACCCAAACAGGCGCTGGAGTGTAAGAAGCGTTTCACAGTCACTTCATTGCAGTATTTATGTTTAAAAGTTTATTCATTAGTCACAAGTAGGCTTACATTAACACTGCAATGAAGTTACTGGGAAAATCCTCTTGTCCTTACGCACCAGTGCTTGTTCGGGTACACTGCCAAGCCACCTAAGTAGCATATCTTATAGACTGTGGGAGGAAGCCAGAACACTGGGAGCAAACCCATGCAGACACGGGAAGAATATGCAAACTTCACACAGACAGTAACGCAAGCAGGGAATCAAACCCGGGTCCCTGTTGCTGTGAGGCAGCAGTGCTAACCATTGTGCCATGGTGAGAAATAGAGCATTTTGAACCCATGTGACTCTTCTGCGGAATTTTATTATTATTGTCTTAGTCCTCTCTTCACTGATGTTCACGATTGTCTATAAAGTTTGCGGAGAAAATCTGCTGTCCTGTCCTCATGATTTCAAATTGATCTACAAGGCACAAGTCAGGAGTGATGGAATATTCTCCACTTGCCTGGATGAATGCAACTCCAATAATACTTAAGAAGTTTGACACCATCCAAGGCAAAGCAGCCTACTTCATTGTCACCCCATCCACAGACATTCACTCCCTCCAACTCTGATGCACAATAACAGCAGTGTGTTTCATCGTCCACAGGATGTACTTCTGTAACTTACCAAAGACCTTCCAAACTCACGACTGTTACCATCTAGGACAAAGGCAGCAGGAACGCCACCGCCTACACGTTCCTCTCCAAGTCTCATGACACTCAGATTTGGAAATATATCGCCATTCCTTCGCAGTTGCTGGGTCTGAATCCTGGAACTCCCTCCCTAACAGCACTGTGGGTGTAGCTACACTACATGGACTGCAGGAGCTCAAGAATGCAGCTCACCATCAGCTCTCAAGGGCAATGGGGGATGGGCAATAAATGCTGGCCAGCCAACGACGCCCATGTCTCATGAATGAATACAAAAATGTTTCTCTCTATCCACTCTGTCCAGGCTCCCCATGGTTTTGAGAACACCTTTATCAAATCTTCTCCAAGAACAACAACCATGCCTCACCTGATCGAGCCACGTAACTAAATTCCTCATCGCTGGAACCATACAGGTAAATAACGGGATCAGGGATAATGGGGGAAAAACAGGAGAATGGGGATGAGAAAAATATTAGCCATGATTGAATAATGGAGCAGACTCGATAGGCTGAGTGGCCTAATTCTGCTCTTTTTTTATGGTTTTATGAATGTTTTCTGATTCTGGCTGACGCTTTCATATTCTTCACGGGGTATGGCATTGTACCCTGTTTGCCACCCTCTGGTCTCTGTCTGAGATGGCATTGAGGCTAAAGGCAGGAGCTGGGGTGGGCAGATGCAATGTTGCCAGCATTAATCTGAAAGATGTTTGGGCTCACTGAACATTGTCAAGATTTTGCAAATACTGGCAACAGTTTTGGGATTGGTGGAAGAGGTGTTGCCAGTTTACATGTGAAATCTGACTCCAGCTTTTGAATAAAATTGCCTCTGGGGGCGTTGTGTAAATGGTGAAGTAGACCAGCCAACAATGGTGATGTGTACTGCAACAATCTAACCAGTTACAATCATGCTGAGTAATTCACCTCTTGACAATTGCAGATGGATGGATCTGGTTACCTAATTACAATCACACCCATTCATTCATTCAGATTACACAAACCAATCCCTCTGAACTCAACCAGACAAATTGATTTGTTGACAGAAAAGAAGTGCCCACATTTTCACACACATTTTCTTCTTTTTGACGCACGGCGGCACAATGGTTAGCACTGCTGCCTCACAGCACCAGGGATCTGGGTTCAATTCTCAGATTGAGTCTGTGTGAAATCTGTATGTTCTCCCTGTGTCTGTGTGGGTATCGTCCGGGTGCTTTGGTTCCCTTACACAGAACAAACAATGCGTGGATGGGGTACATTGACCATGCTAAATTCACCATCAGTGTACCCGAACAGGAGTGACTGAGAAACCTAGATAGAGTGGATGTGTTTCCACTAGTGGGAGATTAAAACTTGAGGGTACAATCTCACAGCAACTACTAGTGTTCATGGTCATTTTATTTTGCTGGTACCAAATTTCACAACCTGTCAACTCACAAACCAGGGATCAGAGGACCATGTCTTCCATATTCACAGGCTGAGTCCCAACCACCTTTGAGGAGCTACAAATAAATAAGAATCACTCACTCCATTTCCATCCTGTTCACTTGCACTCCACAACACAGGGTTGTTTATTTATTTTAATTCACTTATGGGACATGGGCATCGCTGGCTGGGCCAGCATTTATTGCCCATCCCTAGTTCCCAAGGGCAGTTGGCAGTTAACCATGTTGCTGTGGCTCTGGAGTTATATATAGGCCAGAAAAGGTAAGGACAGATTTCCTTTCCTAAAGGGTATTACTGAATCAGATGGGTTTTTCCAATAATGATTTGTCACTGGATTTTTAATTCCAGATTTTTTTTCTAAAATAGAACTCAAATTGTATCATTTGCTGTAGTGGGATTCGAACCCAGATCTTTAGAACGTTAGCTGAGTTTCTGGATTAATTGTGCAGTGACAATTCCACTAGGCCATCATGTCCCCATGATGTTTTGTCAATCACATTGTTAAGGTTTGTTCATATCAATTAGCTGTTCCGGTTCAGAGAAACAGTTGAAGACTATGAGTGGTCCCTGAGTAAGTATAAATAAGGGATACCTTCCAGTGGGCTCAGTGTGGGCTGAGGCACATCATCAATAACACCCCCTCCCCCCCCCCCCCCCCCCCCCCCCCCCCCCCCCCCCCCCCTCTCCACCAACCCGGAATGATATTTTAGTTTGATTTTGGTAAGTTTTCTTTGAAGTTTGATTGTTTTTGTTACGGTCCCCTGATAGGGGTGGTCTCCTCTGTCTAGTCATGAATTTGTCCCAACCATTTGTTTTTTTAAAAGAGGCTAAAAATAAGGAGCAATTCGACTATTGACTATTGTGGCTACATCCACGGCCAGATGACCACAGGACAAAGAACAAAGAAAATTACAGCACAGGAACAGGCCCTTCGGCCTCCCTGCCACCCCGCCCTCCCCCTCCTTCCCTCTCCCCTCCCTCCTCCTTCCTCTTCTTTCTCCCTCCCCCCCCAACACCCCTCCCCCTCCCACCCTCCGAGGCCTGTGTTGACCATGTTGCCCTAACTAAGCTTAAAATAAACTCCCTTCCTTACTTGGTCTGTATCATTCTATTCCCTCCCTATTCACGTACCCATCTTGATACCTCTTAAATGTTGCTAATGTGCCTGTTTCCACCACCTCCTTTGGCAGCGCCTTCCAGGCACCCACCACTCTCAGCGTGAAAAACTTCTCCCACACATTTCTCTTAATTCCTACAGTGCAGAAGGAATCTATATGGCTCATTGAGCCTGCACCCACAACAATCCTGCCCGGACCCTATCCCTTTAGACCCACGCATTGACCCTGCTAATCCCATTGTCACTAAGAGACAATTTAGCATGGCCAATCCATCTAACATGCACCTCTTTGGACTGTGGGAAGAAACTGGAGCACCACACAGACGCTGGGAGAACACACATCGTGACTCAAGGCCAGAATTGAACCCGGGTCCCTGCTGCTGTGAGGCAGCAGTGGTAACCCCCCTTTTCCCTCTCTCACCTTGAACCTGTGCCCCCTTGTAATTGACATTTCCACTCTGAGGAAAAAGTCTCTATCTACCCTGTCTACGCCTCTGGTAATTTTGTAGCCCTCTATCTCCCCTCATCCTCCATCTGTCCAGTGAAAGACAGGTGGCCCTGAAGAGACAGCAAACCTTGCCCACTTCAGGCCCACAGTGGAAACTGGAGTGCATCATCATCCCCAGGAATGATATTTTCATAAAATCATAGAATCACACAGTGCAGAAGATGCCCTTCGGCTCATCGAGTCTGCACCGACTCATTAGAAACACCTGAACTCCCACTAATCCCATCTGCCAGCACTTGGCCCATAGCTTTGAATGTTATGACCTGCCAAGTGCTCATCCAGGTATTTTTTTCAAGGATGTGAGGCATCCCGCCTCCACCATCCTCCCAGACAGCACGTTCCAGACCTTCAGCACTCTCTGAGTGAAAAAGCTTTTCCTCACATCCCCCCTCTTTGAACCTGTGCCTCCTTGTGACTGACTCTTTGGTGCATTGACCCAAACAGGTGTTGGACTGTGGTGACTAACTTCATTGCAGCGTGAATGTAAGTTTTACTTCACTTTACTTTTTAACCTTATGACAGACCCTTCAACTAAGGGGGACAGCTATTCCTTATCTACTCATGTCCCTCACAATCTTGTAGACCTCAAACAGGTCACCCCTCAATCTTCTCTACTCCGACAAAAACAACCCAAGCCTACCCAAACTCACTTCGTAACTTAACTGTTCCATCCCGGGCAGCATCCTGATGAATCTCCTCTGCACCCTCCCCAGCACAATCTCCTCCTTCCTATAATGTGGTGACCAGAACTGGTACAGTTCTCACAATATTCCAGTTGTGGCCTCACCAAAGTTCTATACAATTCCAACATAACTTCTCTGCTTTTGTAATCTGTACCCTGATTGATAAAGGCAAGCGTCCCCTATCCCTTTTCCACCACCCCACTAACATGTCCTTTTGCCTTCAGAGCTCTGTGGACAAACAGGCTCAGGTCTTTTTGTTCTACAGAACTTCCTAGGTCCGACTGTTCATTGAATCTTTTCTTGTCAAATTACTACTTCCAAAGTGTATCACCTCACACGTTTCAGGGTTAAATTCCATCTCCCACTTATCTGCCCATTTGACTATTCCATCTATATCTATATCTATTTAAGGTGCAGGGAAGCAAGTACAGAGGGGATGTTAGGGGTAAGTTTTTCACTCAGAGGGTGGTGAGTGAATGGAATCGGTGCTGTCGGAGGTGGTAGAGGCAAACTCACTGGGGTCTTTTAAACGACTTCTGAATGAGTATATAGAAACGAATGGGATACGGGGTTATAGATAGGTCTGTGGATTGGTAGATGTGATCTGCGCAACTTGTGGGCTGAAGGGCCTGTTTGTGCTGTAGTGTTCTATGTTCTATCTTCTTGTAGCCCAAGACACTCTGCTTCACTGTTAATCATAAATTTACTAATCTTGGTTCAATCAGTTAAATTCCTTCAAAAGCTTTTGTTTTAGTTATACTACCACACCAGTGGTTGCCACCTCCCCGTAGTATTAATATTTCATTAAATTTTGTTTTATTTATAGGGAATATTAACATGGGATAGTCATAAAGGTTTACAGCATGGAAACAGGCCCTTTGACCCAACTTGTCCACGCTGCTGTTTTTTTTTGACTCCTAAGCTAGTCCCAATTGCTTGTGTTTGGCCCACATCCCTCTATACCCATCGTATCCATGTAACTATTGATATACATTAGAGGGTAGTGAGTGTCTGGATCGAACTTCCAGAAGTAGTAGTAGACAGCGAGTACAATTTTGTCTTTTAAAAAGCATTTAGACAAAATTGTACCTCTGGCTGCTTGTTCCAGATACTCACCATCTCTATGTGAAAAAATTGCCCCTCTGGACCCTTTTGTATCTCTCCCCGCTCACTTTAAGCCTATGCCCTCTAGTTTTAGACTCCCCTACCTTTGAGAAAAGTTGTTGACTATCTAGCTGATCTATGCCCCTCATTATTTTATAGATCTCTATAAGATCACCCCTAAGCCTCATATGCTCCAGGAAAAAAAAGTCCCAGTCTGTCCAGCCTCTCCTTATAATTCAAACTATTAAGTCCCCGATAGCATTCTGAGTAAATCTTTTCTACATTCCTTCTAGTTTAGTAATAGTGTGGAGATGCTGGCATTGGACTGGGGGTGGATAGAGTAAGAAGTCTCACAACATCAGGATAAAATCCAACAGGATTATTTGGAATCACGAGATTTTGGAGCACTGCTCCTTCATCAGTTGAGTGGTGAGTTGGGTTCACAAACACAGCATATACAGCCAGAGACTCGATTGCAAGATATTGATTGAAATGTGAGTCTTTACAAGTAATCGAGTCTTTACAGGTACAGGCAATGCGAGTGGAGAGAGGGATAATCACAGGTTAAAGAGGTATGAAATGTCTCAAGCCAGGACAGTTAGTGAGATTTTACAAACCCAGGCCAAATGGTGGGGGTTACACATGGTGTGACATGAACCCAAGATCGTGGTTGAGGCTGTCCTCGTGCATGGCTATCAGTTTCTGCTCGGCAATTCTTCATTGTCATGTCTTGAAGGCCGTTTTGGAGAGTGCTTACAAGATCGGAGGCTGAATGCCGTTGACTGCTGAAGTATCCCTTGACAGGAAGGGAATGCTCCAACCTGGTGATTGTCAAGCGGTGTTCATTTATCCGTAGTCTGCATAATCTTGCCAATGTACCATGCCTCGGGACAACCTTTCTTGCAGTGTATCAGGTAGACAATGTTGGCCTAGTCGCATGAGTATGTAGTAGCATGTACCTGCTGGATGGTGTTTAATAACATCCCTGACTGTTATTAAACAGATCACCTTCCACCAGGTATCTCTTTTGATGGTGTTCTCCTGTTCTCCACCAGGTACCTCTGTCAAAAGAGATACCTGGTGGATGGTGTTCTCAGTTTAATAACATCCTGGGATACCTGGGACACTGAGCGGTGAGACTGAACAAGTCAATAAACTCTCTCAAGGAAGAAAAGCTCTTGTGTTTCTGTTTCTGATTCAACAACTGGCCTGAATCCTGTTAACGCTGATCGATATTAGAAATGGAGCAAATTGAGGGTGGAGAATCTTGATAGTTTCTTGGCAGGCAAAAGTCGCCTGAGTCATTCAAGAAGTGTGGAAATGTTGTATTTTAATAAGGAGGAAAGAAATCCCAGAAGCTCAATCACTGAATCATCATAACCGCTGTTGATTCATTTACAGTGATCGCAAATCAATTCCTCCAATTGCACCACAAAGATATTTTCAGAAGGCTTTTAGAAAATAGGCCATGAACGGCATTCTTTTTAAAGAAAGGAACAGTTCCCATAATTAATCAAAATTTGGCTAGAGGGATTGAAAATGCTTCCACAAGATGAGAAAAGGTGATGATGAATGTAAAAGGTCACCTGAGAATAGATCCCTACAGTGGAAAAGGAGGCCATTTCATCCATCAAATCTGCACTGACTCATTGAAAAAAATGTCTAAGCAACCCCTCTGCCTTGTCCCCATAACCCTCCATAATTCCCAAGGCCAACCCACCTAACCTATACATCCTTGGACACCAAGGGGCAATTTACCATAGCCAATCCACCCAACCTACGCATCTTTAGACACTAAGGGGCATTTTATTATGGTCAATTCACCTAACGCGTACATCTTTGGACATCAAGGGGCAATTTAGCACAGGCCAATTCACCTAACCCGCATATCTTTGGCCTGTGGGAGGAAACCAGAGCGCTCGGAGGAAACCCACGCAGAATGTGCAAACTCCGCACAAACAGTGACCCAAGCCAGGAATCGAACCCAGGTCCCTGATGCTGTGAGGCAGCAGTGTTAACCACTGTGCTATCGCATGTAGGCCAGACTGGGTAAGGACGGCAGATTTCCTTCCCTAAAGGACATTAGTGAACCAGATGAGTTCTTACAACAATCGACAATCTACCAGCTTGTCCAACAGAAGGTAATTTTAACACAGCATTAGTGACTCCCAGGCGCACCAGTCAGCCTATCAGCACTGAGAAACTGCCTTCTGATTGAGGCAAAGTTGGTCAGTGGCAAAGTGACAGCAGGAGTGAAGGTGACCAGATAGAGGAGGTAGCCGTAACCACGGAGCAGAGAGGAGACTGACTTGGAGGCCAGGACGAGAGCAAGGAGTGGAGGCCAGGGAGAGGAAGCCTAAATGGAAAGCGGGAAGCAGGGAACGGTGACAGGGAGCAGAGACTGAGGACAGACCTTGGGGGCTCTGGGGAAGGAGTGTGAGCGGCAATTAAATTCAGCTGCTCATGCTATCTCAGCAGGACTTCTTTCTGAGCCCTACCAATGTCACGTTACTGTTTGTGGAAGATTTCGCTGTCCAGATCAGTTGCCACGTTTTCTACAGCAATTCCAAAGCTTGAAACGCCTTGGGACATACAGCAGTCAGAATAGGCATTGTAAACATGCACGTCTTCCTTCCACGGCTTACACTACCTGAAAAAAAAATGACATGTCACAACATCTTCCGCAGAACGTATCTGCCATTTATTGAAATTGCCTTGCTATCAAAACCATTAACTAATTAAAAGGTCTCTAAGTGATGACAATGTGAACATTTTCTTTATTAACTTCAAGCACAGTCTTACCTGCAGATTCTGACAGGAATCTGTAAAATGGACCTGATGGATGGAGCATCCAACATGTTTATGACCCTATGGATTGGCTTTACTCCCCATCACCGGCTAACTTGATGATCTCTGTAAGCAATGAGTGTTGGCATTCCTATTCTGAAAACGAAGGGAACATGGGCTGGAATTATACAGCTGTTTTCCCCTCCCCTGCACCTCCTCCCACCAGAGAGGGCAGAGAACTTGGCACTCAGCCAAATCTCCATTGACTGCAGCAGGACTGGAGAATCCTGTGTGAAAAGCTGCCAATCCTGCCCACGGAGTGTGTAATGTTCCTAACTACATTGGAAGTTGTAGGTTTTGAACAAGAAGATGTGGTCTTCGCGCGTAGATTCAAAGTAACACGGGTTTATTCTCTGAGCTGTTGACTGTAGAAGTGTAGAAAATGGAATGAAACAGCAACCTGTGAAACACCCCAATAACACCACCATCAAATCATGTGATCAGCTCTTAAAACAATCATGCAGCCTCTTAGAAATGTAACAGTGAATGGAAATGAAGGCACTAACTTGCATTTGTATATCACCTTTCACATCCTCGGGGTCTCAAGCTGTCTTGAAGTCTTCACAGCCAAAGAGTTGAAGAGTGCTTTAGCAACAAGCTGCAGGACCCACGCTGTCTGGTCTAATTGCTTAGAGAGTGTTGACAAAAGCTTTCTTCGTTGTCCGCTGGTTGTCACGCTGCTAAATACTAGTTTGATTTATACATAAACAATTAGCTGAGTTCCTCTCAAGACCAAAGGTAGAGGCTAGTAGGAAACTTTGGATCTGTTCTGAGGGTCTTTGCTCTGTGAATACTTATAATCAATACCTCATGCAGAGTTTAGGCAGAATGCCAAACTCCCACTGTAAAATATCCATGTGATCAAATAAATCAATCATGTTTTAAAACACAGATCCCATGAGAGAACATCTGACCCAGCTCATCTGCATTGCCTGCACAGTTTTATTGACCTTCTCAACTTTTTACTGGAGAGTTTGGCTTTGTATCACTGCCCTTAATTTATTATTGATGAAGGAAGTGGAGTCAGAGAGGGAGCATGACTGAGTTGAAGAGAAGTCTAGATTAGAACGGAGAAAGAGGGAAGGATATCTCATTGCCAGAAGTAAATATTTGGCTGTTCCAGGACACTTGCATGTTACAGACTCTGGTCCTGAAGCAGAAAGTCTTCCAAACTACCGTGACCAGCAGCAGTGGAGATCCACTGACCCTTCCTCCTGCAAGCATCAATCCAGATAGTGGTAACAATGGGAAAAAGGGAGTATGTAATGCTATATAAATGGTAGGAGCAGGAGTAGGCCATTTGGCTCATCTTCTCTACCATTCACTGAGACCATGACTGACCTGTGTTAAGGATTCAGCATTCTGTTAGGGAGCAAATGTGGTGGAGGATCAATTGGGGCAGACAGTTAGAATCATAGAATCCTACATGTGGAAGGAGGCCACTTGGCCCATCGAGTCTGCACCAACCACAATCCTATCCCCATACATTTACCCTAGCTAATCCTCCTGATACTAAGGGGCAATTTAGCATTGCCAATGCACCTAACCTACACATCTGTGGGAGGAAACTGGAGCACCTGGAAGGAAACTCATGCAGACACGGGGAGAACACTGCAAACTCCACATAGAGAAGTGACCCAAGCCAGGAATCGAACCCAGGTCCCTGGCATTGTGAGGCAGCAGTCTAACCATTTCTTCATTCATTCCTTTTGGGAACACCTGATCAGAGTTGACATGTCCGGTATGAATTTAAACCAAAGCTTGGCAGTTAATTGTCCCCTCGTACATTCTACATGAAATACCGCTGTAGTAGTCCACTGCTCACCAATCAGAACTCTCTTTTCATGCTGTATACACTGTGCCAGACCCCAACTATTGGGACAAGGAGTTTATTGCTGACTTCTGTGATTTCAGCTTTGCAGAATTTTAATGTGTTTATCAGTCTTGTTATAAAATGTCGAGGTTGGGACGCCAGCATTGTCATTCAAGGACTTGGATGCCTTTTCCATCCAAAGGATGGGATTGACTAATTGTTTATGAATGAGAAGTTTTCTTCCAAGCATTAAAAATTCCAGGAAGGGTGGTTTTCCTAACACTGTGAAGAGTGATAGATCTGGAATGCACAGCCTGAAAGATTGATGGAAGCCAATTCAATAACTTTCTAAAGAGAATTGGATTTCCAGTAAGCCTCACTTAAGAGTGACTCACTTAACGTTAATACCATTATATCTGCAAGTTTCACTTTAATGTTGTTTGCCACAGACTTCCTCATGTGGCCTGTCACTCACATGATATTTTTCCACCACAGTATTTCCACTTTCACCCTCAGTTCAAGATGGCTTGGCCATGTTAAATTGCCCCTTAGTGCCAGGAGGAGTAGCAGGGTAAATATGTTGGGCTATGGGGATAGGGCCTGGGTGGGTTTGTTGTCGGTACAGGCTCGATGGGCCTCCTTCTGCACTGTCAGGATTCTCTGATTTCTCTCGATCTTGGTTTTTAAGTTGCATCCTTGAGGACTGTCCATCAGCGGTTCCCTGACTTCACTTCTGAACCCGTACTGAAAGCCTAGGTTCTGTTTGAAAACACAAAGTTGCTACAGTCCTAGATGACACTTGGCTGCTCTTCCCTTTGAGTGGGAGACTGGTGGCAATTTAATTTGAGAATCACCACAAAGCAGGTTAAGAAGAGAATGAATCACCTCAGTGGGTATGGGAATTGAACCAGTGACTTGCTATAATGTTCTATGTTGGTCATTGGAGACTTCATTTTCTTCTATCATTTCATGTCATCTAGAAATAAAAAATACACTTTCCTCTCATCAGTTATTTTTAAACCTCTGTCCTCTTGCTCTCCATCCTTTTGCAGGATCTCCCCTCTCCTCTGACTGGACCCCCTTCTGGTTTTTCAACATTCAGATCAGATCTCCTCTCAGCCTTCTTTTTCTGAGGAAAACATTCCTAATTTCTGTCAGTTACCTAAGTAACTAAGTAACTCATTCCTTAAGGCAGCACGGTAGCACAGTGGTTCACAGCTCCAGGGACCCCCGATCGATTCCCGGCTTGGGTCATTGTCTATGCGGAGTTTGCACATTCTCCTCGTGTCTGCATGGGTTTCCTCCAGGTGCTCTGGTTTTCTCCCACAGTCCAAAGATGTCAGGTTAGGTTGATTGGCTATGCTAAAATTGCCCTTTATAGTGTCCTGAGATGCGTAGGTTAGAGGGATTAATGGGTAAATATGTAGGGATATGGGAGTAGGGCCCGGGTGGGATTATGATTAGTACAGATTCAATGGGCCAAATGGTCTTTTTCTGTGGTATAGGGATTCTACGTTCATCACGAACCAGCAGTCCAGCCAAATGAACTAAACTGCGGCTGTCTGCACCAACCAACTTCAGCCACTGGATGGAGCACAATCAATTAAATTCCACCAGTACTAAACTGAAGTGTAATTAATACATGATTTATTTCTACTATACATTACTTATTTTACATTTAATGTTGTATTTTGTTTTGCAAGCTATTTGAGTGAGTATACGGTGCTGCACATAAATGATGCAGTATTTCATCTTTTACATTGGCCGAAAGTCAAAGGAACTTAACATTGGCTTTAGCATGATTCATTTAACGTCACAACTTTCAGGAATGCAACCACAACTTTAAATGAGGACTTGCTGTAAAGCCAAACAGGAGAAATTTGCATGGCCATAGGGCTAATCGGACAGCTCATTGTAACGGGCTATCACAAATAGGATGGGCTGAATGGCCATATTCACTGCTGTCTGATTCATGAACCATCGAGAAGCAAATCACTCTTCAGACACAATGCAAAGCCTTTAATTGTAAAGATAAGTTTAAGTTTATTTATTAGTGTCGCAAGTCGGCTTACATTAACACTGCAACTGAATTTACTGTGAAAATCCCCTAGTTGCCACATTCCTGTTCGGGTATACTGAGGGAGAATTTGGCACGGCCAATGCACTTAACCAGCACGTATTTTGGACTGGAGAAAAATCGGAGGAAACCCACGCAAACATGAGGAGACTCCATATAGACAGTGACCCAAGGTCGGAATCAAACCTGGGTTCCTGGCGCTGTGAGGCAGTAGCATCAATCACTGGGTTGAATGGAGTGGTACAGAGGGATGTGGTGTTTTTAATTAAAGGAGATAAATAAATGCATGTTATTGTTCGGCAATGCAATCAGTAAAGCAATGTAATTTGTCATTCCTCCCCCTGCTTATTTGTGTATAATATCTATATGGCAGGAGTGACAAAAATATCTTGAAGGATGTGGATAATTTCACAAGACTCACCTCTGCTCTGACAAGGTCCAGCAAACTGAAACACAAACAATACAACATATTTCTATGGAACTCTGGCTCAAGGGAGTTGCAAAGCCAAACAGAAAGCACATGGCCCCAGATCCTAACCGGATGGATTAATCATCTGCTTTCAGTTAACGATGAGCTTAAAAAAAGAAAAAGAAAGAAACTGGTATCAATCTTACATAAATTGGAATGCAAAATGAAAACTATACTTTGGAAAGGGTGGTAAATCCCACTCCCCAAGGGCTGCCAGTCTGCCACACTCCGGCGCCTGTTCGGGTACACTGAGTGCCAGCAAGAGGCAAGGCTGTTCCCAGCAATGCACCCACCCCAAGTCCAGGATCAGCCAGGGACCCAGGCCACTGATGACAGAGTGGGATGGATTTGTAGGGGAGAAGCGGGCAAGCTGGACAGTTGCAAGAACTGGCCACGGCTCTCACTGGTTCTTCCCTCTGCTTGAGGCTGGATTTCCCCTTCAGGCACCTTGAAATAGGAATCCCATGTGCCCACTCTTGGGGGGGATGGTCTCCTACAATCTAACAATTACCTTTAGGCTTCCAATGCAGCGGCTCACCTTTCTGCTATTGGTCAAATGGGAGCAGTGGCAAGGCTGAAGCAGTTCAATTGGGCATTAACTGTCCAATGAGGGATTTCAGGTGGCATCAGGAAAGGTCAATTGTGTCTCGGGGAAGGGATTAAAATTCACTCAGTGCGCGGGTGCGAGAGCACGTGTTTGAGTGTGTGAGGTGAGTTAAGTGAGGTGAATGTATTTGCCGGACTGGGTCAAGTGAAGTGTGCACTTTGATTTAGATCTCCTGGTCTTTCTCTACAATGTGGTTGTTTGCTGCGCTATCACAGCTTACGGGAAGATTGTTCCAAAAGTCAATTCAGGCTGTTGTGCAGGGTGTGACTTGCACAGACCCTCGGAGACCACCTTCTCACTTCCTCCCCCTAGTTAGAAGGCAAGGATGACAGATTAGATTCACAACCCTGTTTAGCAGCTGGAATTCATTAGGAAGGGAAAAGAGAGGTGCCCAGACACTTCGAGTCATTCAGTATTACAAGGAGAAGTTTTTGATTTATTAAAAAACAGGTCACCAAGACTTGTTGACGGTACAATTCATCATCCTCAGCACAAGGGCTGAACAGCAAAGTGATAAATCAATCTTTAAAAACAACACCTTGGAATATAACAAAATAACAATACAAGATTCCCAACCAAAGTATCACATTCCTATATTTCAAAGATTATTGTTCAAGGAGACACATCAGACCTCATAAATTCAGCAATCCATTTCTCATTTTAAAAACGAGGGTTGCTCAGAAAGTGAAATGATGTCTGGTCTCAATCCTTCCTATGACCATGAGAATAGCTCAGAGCATCCAGGTTGAATTGTATACACTGCCAGGTTTAATGTCGCTCGCCAGCTATTTACAGTCCCAACACATTTGCAATTATCTGGCAGGCAATCTGAGCTTTTGTCAACATGAGCAGGTTTGGCAGGGGGTGGGGAGCAAATCTTCAAATGGGTTTGCAAAGTGGGGGAACAATCTTTCAGGATCTACATGGTTCACCTATTGTGTTGGGCATGAGTGAATCTTGGCCCATCGAGTCTGCACTGACCACAATCCCACTCAGGCCCTATTCGCATAATTCTACATATTTACCCTGCTAATCCCCTGACACTAAGAGGCAATTTAACATCCAACAAACCTGCACATCTTTGGACTGCGGGAGGAAACCAGAACACCCCGAGTAAACCCATGCAGTCACAGGGAGAGTGTGCAGTCTCCAGTAACACAAGCTGGGAATTGAACCTGGGTCCCTAGCACTGAGAGGCAGCAGTGCTAACCACTGTGCCATTCTGCTGCCCCTCTGTCACCGTCTCCAGCCGCTCTGCCAGATTTACTCATACCCCTACAGACCGAATTGATAAAAACAAATGCTGCCCACAAATTTCTAACCTGCAGTGTAAAAACTAGCTCAGAATTCAGGCCCCCTCAATAGATTTCAACAAATGCTAAAAACATACTCGGCTCACCTCAAGTTCCCTGATGTCTGTCCTCCCCTGTACACAGTGACTGTAGGGGAGTTGAGGACTATCATTCACATTCCCCTCTCTACAAGAGTCACTCTCCAGCCTCACACAGGATGGTTCAAAAGTAGAAGTTGCTGCTAAAGATGGGGAACAAGAACAGGCAAAATCTCGCCCCAAAACGATTCCTCTCAACAACCGCCTGCCCTGCACAAAGCTCAAATGTAATATTTTAAAAAATAAATAATGAGGTGCCTCTGGGATGGTTTTGGGCAGGGAGACTGCCACCCCAGTGACTGTCCACACAGCCCGGATGCTTAGCTTCCAATTTTGCTTGTGATTTCCATTTTTGAGGCTGGGGTTTCAGCCTTTTTGGGAGTGGAGAGGTGTTCCAGTTCGTATCGCCCAGACTCACAGGCCTCCTTCTTGCCTGGGCTGCCGCTTTCTGCGTCGGCCTTGCTCCTCTTCAGCTCGATGATCTGCTGCATCTGCGAGTTGGCGTACTCGGGCTTGATGGACAAAGGGCAGGTGGGGACGGCCAGTCCCAGGATGTCGGCCACCATGTAAGGCTTCAGCCAGCCAACCAGCGGGGTGCTCCCTGGGGTGTAGTGTGTCTGCTTGTGGTAGAACAGCAACCCATCCACCTGCAATGCACAATTCAGGTCACACACCCATACCGGAGAGGCAGAGAATCTGACTTAACATAGGACCTCAACTGCTCAAAGGCATTCGTCCTGACACAGTAAATTCACACTTAAATTAACAAATATTTGGAAAGAGGGAGAGGGGCTCAAAGGAGGGGAATATAGGAACGTGGAATTAGAAGCAGAAGTCGGCAAGTTTAGCCCTTTGAGCCTGCTCCGCCATTCAATCAGATAATGGCTGATCTCTCCCTGGTTTCAAATCCACCTTCCCATCTGTTCCCCTTATCTCTATTTTCAAATCAGAAATATATCTATCTCCTTCTTGAAACCATTCAATGATTCAGATCCACTGCACTATGGGGCAGCGAGTTCCACAAATTCACCCCACTCTGCGAGCAGTAGCTTCTCCTCATCTCAGTTTTAAATCTATCGCCTCTCAACCCATACCTGTGACCTCTTGTTCCAGATTACCCCACAACAGAAAACATTTGGTCTACGCTGGCGTGAAAAAGGGAGCAGGAGAGAGAAGGAAATGCTTCAGATTAATTTATAGGATGTTGCTGGCTGGATCCTGTAATTGCTTGGCTTTTTCAGAAGCGTTGAAGAGTCAATTACATTACTGTGGGCCTTGAGTCACATGTAGGCCAGACCGGTTAAGGACAGCAGATTTCCTTCACTAAAGGACATTAGTATGGGAGATGTTGGCCTATTATCGCTGGACTATTCATCCAGAAATTTAGCTAATGTTCTGGGGACCAAAGTTCGAATCCCACCACAGCAGATGGCGGAATTTGAATTTAATAAAAAAAAATCTGGAATTAAGAATCTACTAATGACCATGAAACCATTGTTGATTGTCAGAGAAACTCATCTGGTTCACTAATGCCCTTAAGGGAAGGAAATCTGCCGTCCTTGCCTGGTCTGGCCTACATGTCTGGAGTAGGAAGGTGTATGTCTGAAGTAAGGGGAAATATGAAAACATTAGGCAGGTAATTGGACGCATAAACTGGAAGGATGTGTCCTTGGGGAAGAGTACAGAAGGAAAGTGGCGGATTTTCAAGGAATGTTTGTCTGGGGCACTGCAAGACAACGTTCTGAGGAGTCAAGGAGGTTCTGGTAGGATGCAGAAACCGTGATGCACAAAGGTAGTGGTGAACCTAGTTAGGAAGAAAAAAAAGGTATATAAAAGGTTCAGAGAGCTAGGGGATGTTAGGGATCTAGAGAAGTATAAGGTGTGTAGAAGGGAACTTAAAAAGGAAATTAGGAGAGCCAGAAGGGGTCATGAGAAGGCCTTGGCAGGTAAGATTAAGGAGAATCCCAAGGCCTTTACAAGTATGTGAAAAATAAAAGGATGAGAAGAGAAAGGATAGGGCCTATAAAAGGTGAAGGGGGAAAAGTCTGTGTGAATACAGAAGAAATGGCAGAGGTGCTTAACGAGTACTTTGCCTCGATATTCACGGTGGAAAATGAACTGGGAGATTGCACTGCAGGTTTGAGGCAAACGGAAAAGATTGAGTATGTGGATGTTAGGAAAGAGGATGTGTTAGACCTGTTAAATTCTATCAAGATAGACAAGTCGCCGGGACCGGATGGGATGTACCCCAGGTTATTGTGGGAGGTGAAGGAAGTGGTTGCAGAGCCCCTGGCGATGATCTTTGCGTCGTCCATGGAAAAGGGAGAGGTTCCGGAGGATTGGAGGATTGCGGATGTGGTTCCTATCTTTAAGAAAGGGAACAGGGATAGTCCAGGAAATTACCGACCGGTGAGTTTGACTTCAGTGATTGGTAAGCTGATGGAGAGGCTTCTGAGGGATAAGATATATGAACATTTGGAGACGTTTGGACTGATTAGAAATAGTCAGCATGGTTTTGTCAAGGGCAGGTCATGCCTTACGAGCCTAGTTGAGTTCTTCGAAAATGTGACTGAACACATTGACGAAGGAAGGACTGTGGACGTAGTGTACATGGACTTTAGCAAGGCGTTTGATAAGGTTCCAGTTTGCATTAGGAATAGGATAGGATAGCATTAGGATAGCAGTTTGGATTAGGAATTGGCTAGCTGATAGAAGACAGAGGGTGGTGGTTGATGGGAAATATTCAACCTGGAGTGCAGTTACAAGTGGTGTACCTCAAGGATCTGTTTTAGGGCCACTGCTGATTGTCATTTTTATAAATGACCTAGATGAGGGTGTAGGGGGTTGGATTAGTAAATTTGCTGACGATACCAAAGTGGGGGGAGAGTTGTAGATAGCGAGGATGGATGTTACAGTTTGCAGAGGGACATAGATAGATTGCAGAGCTGGGCCGTGAGGTAGCAAATGGAATTCAGTACGGATAAGTGTGAGGTGATTCACTTTGGTAGGAATAACAGGCATATGAAATATAGGGTTAATGGAAGGACCCTTAATAGTGGTGTCGAGCAGAGGGATCTTGGGGTACAAGTACATAGCTCTTTGAAAGTTGGCACCCAGGTTGATAAAGTTGTTAAGAAGGCGTACGGTGTGTTAGCTTTTATTGGTAGAGGGATTGAATTTAGGAGCCGTGAGGTTATGTACAACTGTACAAAACTCTGGTGCGGCCGCACTTGGAGTATTGCGTACAGTTCTGGTCGCCGCATTATAAGAAAGATGTGGAAGCACTGGAAAGGGTGCAGAGGAGGTTTACCAGGATGTTGCCTGGTATGGTGGGAAGGCCTTATGAGGAAAGGCTGAGGGACCTGAGGTTATTTTCATTAGAGAGAAGAAGGTTACGCGGTGAACTAATTGAGGCGTATAAGATGATCAAGGGATTGGATAGGGTGGATAGTGAGAGCCTTTTTCCTCGGATGGTGATGACCAACACGAGGGGGACATAACTTTAAATTAAGAGGTGGTAGTTATAGGACGGATGTCAGAGGCAGCTTCTTTACACAGAGGGTGGTGAGGGCGTGCAATGCCCTGCCTGCAGCAGTTGTGGATTCGCGTATTTTGGGGGCATTCAAATGGTCGGTGGATAGGCATATGGATGATATTGGAATAGTTTAGGTTAGAGGGTCCACTGGCCGGCGCAACTTCGAGGGCCGAAGGGCCTGTACTGCGCTGTAATGTTCTATGTTCTATGTCCCCCATGCAAGGCTTCTGGAGAAGGTGAGAGGGCATGGGATCCAAGAGGCTTTAGCCTCGTGGATCCAGAACTGGCTTGCCAGCAGAAGGCAGAGAATGGTTGTGGATGGGTCTTGTTCTGCATGGAGGTCGGTAACCAGTGGAGTGCCCCAGGGATCTGTTCTGGGACCTCTGCTGTTTGTCATTTTCATAAATGACCTGGATGAGGAAGTGGAGGGATGGGTTAGTAAGTTCGCCAACGATACAAAGGTCGGTGGTGTTGTGGATGGTCTGGAGGGATGTCAAAAGTTGCAGCGGGACATAGACAGGATGCAAGACTGGGCGGAGAAGTGGCAGATGGACTTCAACGCAGATAAATGTGTAGTGGTCTATTTTGGCAGGAGTAATGGGATGAAGGAGTACAATATAAGGGGTAGTAGTCTTAGCTGTGTTGTAGAGCAGAAGGATCTCGGGGTCCGGGTTCATAGGACTCTTAAATCGGCCTTGCAGGTGGAGGAAGTGGTCAAGAAGGCGTACGGTGTACTGGCCTTCATTAATCGAGGAATAGAGTTTAGGAGTCAGGAGGTAATGATGCAGCTCTATAAGACTCTTGTCAGACCCCACTTGGAGTATTGTGCGCAGTTCTGGTCGCCTCATTATAGGAAGGATGTAGAGGCTATTGAGAGAGTTCAGAGGAGATTTACATGGATGCTGCCTGGATTGGGAGGCAGGCCTTATGAAGATAGGTTGAGGGAGCTGGGACTCTTCTCACTGGAGAGACGTAGGTTGAGAGGCGACCTGATAGAGGTTTATAAAATGTTGAGAGGAATAGATAGGGTGGACTCTCAGAGACTATTTCCCCGAGCTGAAATGGTCACTACGAGAGGACACAGATTTAAGGTGCAGGGAAGCAAATACAAAGGAAATGTCAGGGGTAAGTTTTTCACTCAGAGGGTGGTGACTGAATGGAACTGGCTGCCGTCGGAGGTTGTTGAGACAAACTCACTGGGGTCTTTTAAAAGACTTCTGGATGAGTATATGGAAAAGAATAGTATAGGGGTTTATAGATAGGTCTGTGGATTGGTAGATGTGATCGGCGCAACTCGTGAGCCGAAGGGCCTGTTTGTGCTGTATTGTTCTATGTTCTGTGTGACTCTGAAGCCACAGCAACGTGGTTGACTCTCAATTGCCCTCCAAGAACAAGTAGGGATGGGCAATAAATGCTGGGCAGCTAGTGATGCCCGTGTCCCAAGAATGAATAAAAAAAAAATCATGATTTTTTTCTGACAAATCGACAATGGTTTCATGGTCAATTTCAGATTGTTTCAAATTTAACTGTCTGCTGTGGTGGGATTTGAACCCAGATCTCCAGAGCATTAACCTGGATGACTGGATTACTAATCCAGTGGAAGTACCACTGTGCCACCAACCCCTGGTGGTGAGAAACGTCTCAAACTTTTCAAGTCCCAAAGCCAAATATATCCTTTTGAAGTCCAATTGTTGTTATAATGTCATTTAAAAACAGCAAGTTCTCAAAAATAGCAGTGAGATTGTGAACAGAGCATTTGTTCTGGAAGGGAGAGGTTACGATGTTGGGTATGTTCTACAGACCGCCCAACAGCCCTCGGGCCGTGGAAGAAGGGATATGCAGGGACATTTTAGATAAGTGTAGGAAGAATAGGGTGGTTGTAGTGGGAGATTTCAATTTCCCTGGGGTAGATTGGAAGGTGCGGACGGGGAGGAATTTGTACAGTGTGTTTTGGAAGGGTCCTTGGAGCAGTATGTGGATAGCCCGACTAGAGAGGGGGCTATACTGGACTTGGTTCTGGGGAATGAGCCAGGGCAGGTGGTTGACGTTGTAGTAGGAGAGCATGTGTCAACTAGTGACCACAACTCTGTCTGCTTTAGGATATTAATGGAAAAAGATGAAGCCTGCCCTAAGGGGAGGGTGTTAAACTGGGGGAGGGCTAGATACAGCGGGATTAGGCAGGATCTTAAGAATACCGACTGGGATGAGCTGTTCGAGGGTAGGTCGACGCAGTACATGTGGGAGTCTTTCAAGGGAAAACTAAAATCTTTGCAGGAAAGGCATGTGCCGGTAAGGAGAAAGGATGGGAAGGGTAGGATTAGAGAACCGTGGGTTACTAGGGATATCGAGGACTTGGTCAGGAAGAAGCGGGAGGCGTACGTTAGATCTAGGCAACTGGGGACAGAGACAGCGCTGGAAGAATATAGAGAGTGTAGACGGGATCTTAAAAGGGGTGTCAGAAAGGCAAAAAGGGGCCACAAGATGGCTTTGGCAGGTAGGATTAAGGAAAATCCTAAGGCATTTTACTTCTATGCAAGGAGCAAAAGGATGGTTAGAGGGAAGATTGGACCTCTCAGGGACAGAGGAGGGGAACTATGCTTAGAGCCTGAGGGAATGGGGGAGATCTTGAATGAATACTTTGCGTCGGTATTCACGAGGGAGAGGGGCCTGATGTCTGGTGCCGGCTTTGAGGAATTTGAGGACCCGTTAAAGGAAATAACCATTACGAGGGAAGAGGTGTTGGGGCTTTTAGGCAGCATAAAGCCTTATAAAGCTCCGGGGCCTGATGGCATTTACCCCAGCCTGCTAAGGGAGGTGAGAGATGACATTGCTGATCCTCTGACACAAATCTTTGTCTCTTCTTTGGACACAGGTGTGGTCCCAGAGGATTGGAGGATAGCAAATGTAGTACCGTTGTTTAAAAAGGGTCAGAGGGATAACCCAGGAAACTATAGGCCTATAGAAACTATAGGAAACTATATATACAGGAAACTTCAGTTATAGGTAAGCTAATGGAGAGGATCCTCAGGGACAGGATGTATGAACATCTGGAGCGCTGCGATCTGATCAGGGATACACAGCATGGCTTCGTTAAGGGGAGGTCGTGCCTTACGAATCTAGTGGAATTTTTTGAAGAGGTGACAAAAACGGTTGATGAAGGACAAGCCATTGATGTCGTCTACATGGATTTCAGTAAGGCGTTTGACAAGGTTCCTCATGGTAGGCTGATAGAAAAGGTGAAGGCGCATGGGATACAGGGCCAGGTATGTAGATGGGTTGAGAAATGGCTTGGGAGGAGGAGACAGCGGGTAGTAGTGGAAGGCTCTTTTTCCAACTGGAGGTCTGTCACTAGTGGTGTGCCACAGGGCTCAGTACTAGGACCTCTTCTATTTGTGGTTTATATAAATGACTTGGAAGAGGGGGGTAGGTGGTGTGATCAGCAAATTTGCTGATGACACTAAGATGCTTGGATTGGCGGGGACTGAGGAGCAGTGCCAGGCAATACAACAGGACATAGATAGGCTGGTAGATTGGGGAGATAGATGGCAAATGGAATTTAATCCGGATAAATGCGAGGTGATGCATTTTGGCCAGAAAAATGTAGCGGGGAGTTATAGGATAAAAGGTAAAACTATCCGGAGTATAGAGATGCAGAGAGACCTGGGGGTGCAGGTTCACAAGTCTCTAAAGGTGTCAGTACAGGTGGAGAATGTGATAAAGAAAGCGTATGGTATGTTAGCCTTCATAGGAAGGGGTATAGAATACAAGAGTAGGAGTCTAATGTTGGAAGTGTATAGGACGTTGGTTAGGCCTCACTTGGAGTACTGCGTCCAGTTCTGGTCGCCGTACTACCAGAAGGATGTGGAGGCCCTGGAGAGAGTGCAGAGGAGATTTACCAGGATGCTGCCTGGTATGGAAAGGCTGTCTTACGAGGAAAGATTGAACGCACTGGGGTTGTTTTCCTTTGAAAGACGTCGGCTGAGAGGGGATCTATTAGAGGTATATAAGATTATGAGGGGTATAGATAGAGTAAATGGTGGTAAGCTTTTTCCACCATTAGAAAAGGATAGAACGAGGGGTCATGGCCTTAGGGTGAGGGGGGCTATGTATAAGACAAATATTAGAGGGCAGTTTTTCACACAAAGGGTAGTGGGGGTGTGGAATGCACTACCGAGTAAGGTGGTGGGAGCAGGCACGCCAGGGCTGTTTAAGGGTCTCTTGGACAGCCACATGAGTGGTCTGCAGATAGAGGGATATAGTAGGACTGTTTAAATATCCTATTTGTTTCCACAGGATGTTCGGTCCACCTTGTTGACCAACAGGGCGCATGCATGCGGCAGGTCGTGCCAGAGCTGCTCTTGGATGTTACTTCAGGAGTAGCCTAGTGCTTCACGTCGTTAGTGTATGCTTAAACTGGACCATCTGACGGGCACCATGACAGCTCAGGGACTATCACTGTTGCTGTGCAGACACATGGATTTGGGCCTGTGTCTGCGGGAGTTTGCGCGTTCTCCCTGTGGTTGCGTGGGTTTTCTCCGGGTACTCCGGTTTCCTCCCACGTCCCAAAAATGTGCTCTTAGGCTGATTGGGTAACAAATTGGTCCCTATATGTCATTGAGACGTTAGGACGGCGGCGCGGGCTCGTTGGGCCGAAGGGCCTGTTTCCGGTGCTGTGTTGTTCTTTGTTTCACTGCTGTTGGGTGACAGCAAAATATTTGCCAGAATGTTGGCGATATCTCCTCTTTTTTGAGACATTGTCATTCAGTCTGAGGGGAGGGATGGGGGCCTCAATTTAACATCTAATCCCAGTGACAACAGCTCTCCAACACTGTAGCACACTCAGGACTCTGACAGAGTGTCACTCTATAGTTTGTGCTCAGGTCTTTGAGGCGGGACTTGAACACCCATATTTCTGACTCAAGAGACCGGTCACTCGCCATCTTGACTTAGAAATACATCGCAGCCCCTTCAGTGTCACTGGGTCAAAATCCTGGAACTCCCTCCCTAACAATAATGTGGATGTACCTATACCTCATAGACTACAGCAGTTCAGGAAGGCAGCTCTTTTTAAAGAATCCCTACAGTGCAGAAGGAGACCATTTGGCCCACTGAGTCTGCCTCCCCTCCCTACATCACCCATGCATTTACTACGGTTAATTCTCCTGACCTACATATCTTGGAATACTAAGGGTAATTCAGCACAGCCAATCCGCCTAAACTGCACATCTTTCAGAATGTGGGAGGAAACTCATGCAGACACAGGGAGAATGTGCAAACTCCACACAGGCAGTGACCCAATGCCAGATTTGAACTCGGGTCCCTGGTATTGAGAGGCAGCAATGCTAACAACTGTGTCACCCCTTCTCAAGGGCAATTAGGGATGGGCAATAAATGCCATATTAACCAGCGACACACAAAGAATATTTTAAAAAGACACTGAACAGGAGTGAAAAACTCTTGTATTTTGAAGTTGGAGGATATCGTACATAACAGTGCCCTGATGATGACAGCGGCACCAGGGTTACCACACATTTCATTTTTAACTTTGACATTTCTCTCCCCTGAAAATGTTAACTGGACTCTGTGATTCTTCAGAGAATGTTATTCCGGCTAAGCTTTCAACAAATACATGAGTTAGTGTTAAGAGTGGTAACAATGTTGAGAAAAATACAGGATGAAAATAGGCATAAATATAGAACTGGGGGGGGTGAGAAGAGTGAAGGGACAAGTAGATACACTACACAACAATATCACACAAACCAACCTCCCATCTATTGACTGTGGCTACACTTTCTGCTGCCTCGGCAAAGCAGCCAGCATAATTAAGAACCTCACACACCCCAGACATTCTCTCTTCCACCTTCTTCTGTCAGGAAAGAGATACAAAAAGTATCTGAGGTCATGTACCAACTGACTGAAGAACAGCTTCTTTCCTGTTACTTTTGAATGAACTTATCTCACACTAAGTTGACCTTTCTCCACCCTCTAGCTATGACTGTAACACTACATTCTGCACTCTCGCCTTTCCTTCTCTATGTACGGTATGCTTTGTCTGTATAGCATGCAAAAAACAATACTTTTTACTGTATACTAATACACGTGACAGTAATAAATCAAATCAAAGATCCTTCAAACTTACCTCAAATGGGTAATTTGCAGCCAGAGTCTGACAAATAGTATCTGGGTTACATGGTGAATTTGGCAGGCCAACGAATTTAAACTGCGGAGAGAGGAAAGATTCATTTTTGCATCATTCAACAGTGGTGACAAACCCCAAGTCTTGCGAGCCAAAATAACATTTCAAAAACCATAGGACAGATCTTGGCTTTTATGATATGCAGAATATAGGGTACTGAAACAGGCCATTCAGCCCGACTAGTCTATGCCAGCATTCATGTCCCATTCAAGCCTCCTGTCTACTCTCCTCACCTAACTCTACGAACATAACTCTACGAACATAACACGTTACAGGAAGGGCATGAGCGCACAGGAGAGGGTGCAGAGAAGATTCACCAGGATGTTGCCCAAAATGGAACATTTAAGTTATACAGAAAGGATAGGATTGGGTTGTTTTCTGTGGAGCAGAGAGGGGTGACCTGATTGAGGTGTTCAAGATTATGAGGGACAAGGACAGCGTGGATAAGGAGCAGCATTCCCCTTAGTTGAAGGGTCAGTCACAAGTGGACACAAGTTAAAAGTGAGGGATGGGAGGTTTAGGGGGAATTTGAGGAAAAACTTTTTTTTAAACGTAGAGGGTGGCGATGGTCTGGAATGGTCTGTTTAGGACGGTGGTGGGGGAAGGGTGTCACCATTAGTATCTGGATGGGCACTCGGCATATCATAAGAAAGCTATGGGTCAAGTGCTGGCAAGTGGTGGGCAGCTCAGGGCCTTTCACGCGTGGGTGCACACTTGATAGGCCGAAGGGTCTCTTCTGCACTGTAGTATTCCTTTAATCGTATCTCCCCCACGTGCTAATCTAGCCTCTTTTAAATGCATCAATACCATTCACCTCAATCACTTGAAAGATGTGGTGTTGTTGTTCTTCATCCTGCTGTCCAGGACTCAACATTAAGTTAATTTAAGTTCAGACCATACTCTCTCATTTTTGTTTCTTTTGCGTCTTTTCTTTCTTGCTTTTGTACTGTTATGGCAGCTGTTCCAATATTACTTGGGTAGTGGATATTATTTGAGGGGTGAGGGGGGGGGGGCCTTTGCTATGCTCACCTACAGGGAGCAGCTAAAAGAGTCGGTTGGAGATCACAGTATGCAAGGTACGTCTCCATAACTAAACGTTCGCAATTTTAGGAGCATTTAGAAGGTGAAACAGGGAATGTCTGGGGTGTGTGGGGTTTTTAATTATGCTGGCTGCTTTGCCGAGGCAGTGGGAAGTGTAGACAGAGTCAATTTTAGGAAATGTTGCTTCTGCTATGCTATCCTTCAGAACCTGCCCACCTGGATGTAAGGCTCAGGATGGGGTTAAAATTCTGCCCAGTTTGTTTTTCCTTCAAGTCCAAATTGTGTCACTGTTTGCACATCCTTGTTTGCTTTCCCATCATTGCTCAACCAGCCCTGCAGCCGTGCGGATGAGGCAGAGCAAAGTCTTGCCTGCTTTGCTGTCACAGGGTCAGTTGTTCAAACAGCAGGTCCGTTTACACTCGGGTTGGGCTTCTGAGCACATCGATGTAATGCACCCGAATTATAAACACAAAAAGCAAATATGCACCTCACAGAGTCTTTGCCAAACGTACTACTGCCCGAGTGAAAAGCAGACAATCACTCGGATAGAACTGAAATAAAAACGGAAGCATGCTACAGTTTGAACTTCTTCCAGCCCTGGTGGAGTACCATTGACCTGAAACATTAACTCTGATTCTCTCTCCGCAAAAACTGGCTGTGCCGCTGAGCTCCTGCTATTTATTTCCCATTTCCAGCAGCCACAGCCATTTTGCTGCAGTATTAGGATGAGGCTTCAGTGACATGCTACGTAGATTCCAGCCACAAAAACCATGAAAAATATAAACTTACAACATTTTAGAGACAACAATTAGATCAAATCAACTTTATATGCCTCCTCCTAACTGTGTGCATGTTTGCAGATTTGGTCTCCTCTGCTGAGGATGTTCTTGCTATAGAGGGTGTGCAGGGAAGGTTTACCAGACTGATTCCTGGGGTGACAGGGCTGACGTATGAGGCAAGATCGAGTCACTTGAGATTATATTCACTGGAGTTTAGAAGAGTGAGGGCGCATCTTATAGACAGCTTTAAATTCTAACAGGATGAGACAGGGTAGATATAGGAAGGATGAAAGGGGGGCACGGTGGCACAGTGGTTAGTGTGGCTGCGTCACAGTCTGTGTGGAGTTTGCACATGCTCTCCAAGGCTGTGTGAGTTTCCTCTGGATGCTGCAGTTTTCTCCCACAGTCCAAAGATGTGCAGATTAGATGGACCAACCATGCTAAATTGCCCCTTAGTGTCAGGGGACTAGCTACAATCAATGAATGGGGTTATGGGGATAGAGTCTGGGTGGGATTGTGGTCAGTGCAGACTTGACGGGTCAAATGGCCTCCTCCTGCACTGTCGGATCCTGTAAGTCCATATTTCCAATGGTGGGACTGTCCAGAACCAGGCGTCAATGATATGATAGATAACATTTTTCTTTCCATTACGGCAACTTTGAGATAATTTGCAATTTTTCCTTTAGCCAAGTCAATCAAAAGCAAAAGAAAAAGTTATTCTCTGCTCATCAATTCAAGGAGGTCAGTGCACGGGAATGGCAATAATTTCAACAAGACATTCGGGATGCAGCGTGCCTGGGAACTCAAGCTCTATCTCCGTAATGTATCTCGGCTCCAAATAAATGAAGTAAACCTTCACCTCATCTTTTTCTTGCCCCTTGGGAGGTGACAAGATTATGGGCAGTCTAAAGTGATGGATTCCTGATGGAAGGAGAAGCATGGATCTCCGAGACCCAATCGAGCCACAGTGCCACTGGGAAAAGGACTCTGCTGTACCGTGGTGTGCCCTGAAGTAGTTCACTTCAGCCTGTCCCTGATCTACGGACCACAGTGAATTAACTGACTGCTCAGACTGCCGTTTGCAAACCTGGCCACATAGGAAGAGGGAGCACTCACCGGATTGCGGGACGCTATCTCTGCCAGCTTCTCGCCTTCCTCCTGCAGCTTCGACTGGAGCCAGAAGAATCGGAATTCCGTCTGTTTTTTGTTTCAAAAATAGAAAATTTTAAAAATTATTTACTCTACAGTCACTTACACTGGCACAGCTGCCTCACAGTGCCAGGGACTTGAGTTTGATTCCCACTTGGGTCACTCTCTGGACAAAGTTTGTACATTCTTCCCGTGACCGCGTGGGTTTCCTCCGGGTGCTCCAGTTTCCTCACAGAGCCTGAAAGACATGCTTGAACTGGCCATGCTAAATTCTCCCTCAGTGTACCCAAACAGGTGGTGATTGGAGGGATTTCCATACTAAGTTCATTGCAATGATAATGTAAGCCTACTTGTGACACTAATAATAAAACTAAATAAGCACACTCAATAATCTGTATTAATGTAGCACCTGATCATATTCCAAAGCACTTCAATACTACCTATATTTTGAAGTGAATTACTTAATTTTGCAAGCAAGATGGCACCCATTTGATATGAATCAATGTTCCTAAACAGCAAAGTAACAAATGATCAGATTTCCATTGTGGTTTTGGGGGATAGATGTCAGCCAGTACACTACTAGAATTCTCCAGTCACTCTGCATTCCTGCCAAGGGTTTTTTTTTATCGTTTGAATAAGGGTTCCCAGTTTAATGGTCCCTCCAACTCCCTCAATCCTACCCCGTGAGTCTGCATTGGGTGCTCAGGTGTGTACTGGAGCTTGGAGTGTGAAGTTAGTACTCAGACCTGAGGCTCACTCTCTACTGAACCAAGCTGAACCAATTTAATGTCAAAATGCACACTCCATTGAAAATAAACCCAATTTTGTTACTGTTTGTGGCCTATACAGGACTTGGGAAGGCGATAATCTAGTGGTATTATCACTGGATTACTAATCCAGAAACTCAGCTGATGTTCTGGGGATCTGGGCTCGAATCCCGCCATGGCAGATGGTGGAATTTCAATTCAGTAAAAAATATCTGGAATTATAAATCTATCGATGACCATGAAACCACTGTCAATTGTCAGAAAAACCTAATGGTTCACTAATGTCCTGTAGGGAACAAAATTTGCCATCCTTACCTGGTCTGGCCTATGTGTGACTCCAGGGCCGCAGCAATGTGGTTGGCTTTTAATTGCCCTCCAAGGGCAACTGGGGATGGGCAACAAATGCTGGCCCAGCCAGTGATGCCCATGTCCCACAAATGAATTTAAAAAAACTTGCATTCTATACGGACCGTGCGAAATGGATGCGACTTAAAGACATCTCCAATGTTATACAAATTATGGACCATAATAAACCGAGAGCAAGCGAGAGAACACGAGCGTGAGTGAGAAAGAGAGAGAAAAAGAGAGCACGTGAGAGAGAGCGTGAGAGAGGGAGGGAGAGTGTCAGAGAGACAGCGTGAGAGAGAGGGACTTTAATTTAATTGTCTTCATACAGACCTGGCAATCATAGACTGGGTGACCCCTCCAACACATCACATCTAAGACAAAGAATGTTCTGTTGACTTCGCTGTAAATACAGTCCAATATGGTGTAATCTGGAGAACGGACATCCAAGAGTCAGCGATAATTAAGATAATAGATTCCAGAAAGACATTCTCCCCAAAGCTCAATTATAAGCCTCTTAAATCAATGACATCACATTCAGGGGGTTCAGGCTAATGAAAGCCAACCATCAAGTCCTCTGTGAGTTCCTGTTTCACAATTAAAAAAAATGCAACATTTGGTGAATGAGTTCCTGGCATTCTACTGGCAACTGGAAGGGAGCACTTACTGGAGTCAGATGACGCAAGGCAAAACAGATCTGAGTGATGAAAAGACAGACAACTTTTGTCATCACCTTTGGTTGTTCTAAGTTCTTTTGAACTTCAGTTGCTGTCGTTATAATCCACAATGTCATGTACCAGATGATAGGACTGGAGCCAATCTTTTCAGACTTTTATAACCATTTATTTACAGAGAAACGCATCAGACACGCGACTCCTTACCCAACCCCCATAGTTTCAATCTGTTCCTCTTCATAGCAGCACAAGTGAATCCCTAGTTAATGCACACCACCTGCACATCATTAAATAAAAGTTACTACAATTAACAACTGTTGTAACATGGGAAACATGAGGAACCAATCATAGCACGACAAGCTCCCAGAAACAGCAGTGAGATACTGATCAAACTCTATTTCTTTTTAGTGATGTTGGTTAGGGTTAAGTAATGACTCGGAGAACAAAAACATAGAATGATTACAGAAGGAGGCTATTCAGCCCATCGAACCCATGCTGGCTCTGTTCAAGAGTAGACTGATTGAACACACCCCTCTGTCCTTCCTGTCTAACCGTGCAATTGTTACCCTTTAGCTGCAGATTCAAATTGCTTTCAAGAGCCATGGCTGAATTGGTCTCCACCGAGCCCTCAGATAGTGCATTCCCGATTGTGGCCATTCACTGTGTAAAATACTTTCTCTTTGCATTGTCTTTTGGTGCAGTTGCCAATCATCTTCAAGTGATGTCCTCTGATCTTGGTCTTTCTGCCAGTTGGAACACTTTCTCTCTTCATCGTTTCCCCCACTGATGAGTTTGAATGCCTCTCTCAAATCTCCTCCCAACCTTTCTTTCTCTAAGGCAGCCAGTTTCTCTAAAATCTGCATTCTATTCCCCTTGATGCTTCCTAGCAAATTTTATCTGCATCTTTCCTATACATTCCAGATCCTTCCTAACTGGAGGTATCCAAGGAACGGTTATGCAGACACAATGGGCTGAATGGCCTCCTCCTGCCTCATAACAATTCTGTTGGGAAAATTAATTTAAAATTGCATTGGGAAAGAGTGGAACGGACGGCCCCAAGTGTGTATAGCTGTTTCAGAGAACCAGGGTAGGCATGAGGGATGAGATGGGCCCCTCTCTACACTGAAAAACTCTTTTATTCTATACTCGTAATGGCTCAGGAAGCCCAACTGGAAAGGAACACAGTTTATTACAGAATGCGAAGTAAAACCATACTAATGTGGTGTACACACACGTGAGTTCCTGCCTGGGAGTACCATTCAGTCCTGGGCCTATCTTATAAAAAGCTCAGGTAATGAATTCCAACTGGGCAGGCCACTGCCTGTTACCAGGGGAACTCGTACTCAATGAGCCCCATGCGAAAACCAATGAATCCCTGTTGCAGAGGGGGTTGACACAACTTGGCTTTGATCTTCTTAGGTGCATCTTTCACTTATGTTGACCACATTAATTTTAAAAAGTATGTATTATTTAAGCATGCTTACCCTTGCCTGTGGCAGAGTTGTGCCGATTGCCACCAGGGAGGAGCGAGGGAAACCTGTTCACACAGAAGCCACTTCGCGTGTACGCTGCTGTGCTCCCCTGACCAAAGGAGATCCGAAAAGAAACCATTAACCCATCTTCAAGCTCTTGGTCTCACTTACACCCTTTCACTCTTTTGTGTTCTGTCTTTGATTTATGACCTTCCCCTCCGTCCAGTTCCTGGTTACCATTCAACCACCTGAACTGGGGACTGTTACCAGTGCTGATCCAATTCTACCTGTCAACCTTGACTTAACACTGCAATAACAGCATTGAGTAACTCAATCTGCGTTCCAACTTCCAGTTCAGAGGGCAGAAGTATCCCAGACCCTGTTCTTTTTCTCCCCATTCTTAGCTTCCTTCAAGTTTCCTAATTTCACCCCAGAGGATCTTTTCACACAATTTAGATCCAGATGATAAGGCGACAAGTAACTTCTATCTAATTTCTATTAAAGCAGTTCTGACAAAGGGTAGGTTGGAGATATACCAATGCGGCTGAACAGCTGCACAGTTTTAATATGTTACATTTCAAGTTTTATATTAACTTCTCCCCAAAAACACATTCTTGTACATATCAACTTTTAACTACTTTTCATGTTCCACTCTTGTGTTAACTTTGAACTCAATAAGCCCTTTGTGTATCTCAGTAGTTCCTACATTTCTATATTAATAACAATTCCCCCTTTCCAAACATCTTTCATGGCGTCATCCGCAACAACCCCCGCACCCTTCCCGTGCATTTCATCTGAAAGACAGCACTCCAATAAAGTAGCAGCATTCTCTCAGCCTATTGCATGGGCAATGGTACACCTTTGGAATAGGATTCTAAACTGCGATCTTCTGCCTCAGAAGAATAAAAGAGTGCTATCAACAACCATGGCTGACATTTTGATAAATCTTAATTTAGCTTTTAAGTTTATTTATTAATGTCACAAGTAGGTTTACATTAACACTGCAATGAAGTTACTGTGAAAATTGCCCAGTTGCCACACTCCTGTTCGGATACTCTGAGGAAGAATTTAACATGGCCAATGCAACTAACAGGCACATCTTTCGGACTGCAGCAGGAAACCGGAGCACCCGGAGGAAACCCATGCACAGACAGGGAGAATGTGCAAACTCCACACAGACAGTTACCCAGGCCAGGAATCGAACCCAGGTCCCTGGTGCTGTGAGGCAGCAGTGGTAACCACTGTGCCACCGTGACAGCCATGCTGAGATTTCCCCTTTCTCCAAAGACTCTCAAGCTCTTTCCAATCTTGTGTAGTCAGCACCAGCGAAACTATACAAACATTGAAGCTTTGAGTGAATGCCAGTTGGCCGGTTTCACACCAGTGTATTCATGCGATCATAAACATTACACGAATTTCACAACGCTGCTAATAAGGGAAGCTTGTTGCGTGAGAGCAGCAATGTGGCCTGGCCAGTCCCTCAGGGTAGGGAAGACTTTGGGTGATTGGTACTTACTCTGGAAGCTATAATGAGGGTCCGCTTGCCAACAGGACAGACCACCAGCAGCCACTCTTCAACCAGGTCAGTAGGTACATCCACTAGCCATTCCGACAGCATCAACTGTGAGAGAGGGAGAGACAGACAGACACAGCCAGTTACAGGCAACTTCTTCCGAAGGTGCGGGAGGAAGAATTTAATAAACTCCATAATTAACTTAATTAAAATCCATATGTTACACCATGTCATCTAAATGTCTCACAAAATCAGTTTTTAATGCACCATTTGAATGTATAAACCAAATTCAGGCGACACAGTACATGAATACAGCTGGAAAAAGATACTTTAAACCTTTCATCTTGTATTCATCAGGAAGCTTCGCAAGAAAGGGAAACAACTCATTTTTATTGCATGAGAAGGATTGTTGATTGTCTGGCAAGTGAACTCTTGATTGGTAGAGACATTATCATGGTTCAGGCAATGGGCAAAGCCTTGACCATGGTCATAGAATCCCGGCAGCGCAGGAGGAGGCCATTGGGTGGCACAGTGGTTAGCACTGCTGCCTCAAAGTGCCAAGGTCCCAGGGTCATTAAACCATAAAACTATAAGAGACAGGAGCAGAATTAAGCCACTCAGCCCATCGAGTCTAGTTCAAATTGTCTGTGTAGAGTTTGCACGTTTTCCCTGTGTCTGTGTGGGGTTCCTCTCGGTGCTCCGCTTTCCTCCCAGTCCAAAGATGTGTGGGTTAGCTTGATTGGCCATGCCAATTAGTGTCAGGAGAACTAGTCATGGTGAATGCATAGGGTTGTGGGGATGGGACCTGGGTGGGATTGTGGTTAGCGCAAACTCAATGGTCCAAATGACTTCCTTCTGCACTGCAGGGATTCCATGATTCGGCCCATCAAGTCTGCATCGACAACAATTCAACCCAAGCCCTATGCTTGTAACCCCATGTAATCCCCCCCAACACTAAGGGGGGATCCCACCCAGACCTGTTACCTGTATCCCCAAGTAATGACCCCACTAATCCCCCTAACCTACACATCTTGGGACACTAAGGGGCAATTGAGCACGGTCAATCCACCTAACCTATACATCTTTGGATCATGGGAGGAAACTGGGACATGCGGAGGAAATGCACATTTGGGCAGTACAGTGGTTAGCACTGCTGCCTCGCAGCACCAGGGACCCAGGTTCAATTCCAGCCTTGGGAGGCTGTCTGTGTGGAGTCTGCACATTCTCCCCGTATCCATGTGGGTTTCTTTTAGGAGCTCCAGTTTCCTCTCACACTCCAAGGATGCACATGTTAGGTTGATTGGCCATGCTGGTCAAGGGTGAATACAAGGGAATAGGGCCTGGGTGGGTTTTGGTCAGTGCAGACCCTACGGGCCAAATGGTCTCCTTCTGCACTATAAGGATTCTACAATTCTATGCATGCATCAAAATCCAGGTGGAGTTGGGGTGAATCATTAACTATTGCAAACAGCACAGGAATCCCATATAAAAGCAACTAACTTCTAAAATCCACTGGTCAATGAAAAAATTAGTATTGTCACACGTATGGGCATAGAGTGAAAAATATTGTTTCTTATGTGTTATACTGACAAAGGCATACTGTTCATAGGGAAAGAAAGGAGAAAGTGCAGAATGTAGTGTTATGGTATAGTTAGTAGAGAAAGATTAACTTAGTCCGAGGTGGATCCATTCAGAAGTCTGATAGCAGCAGGGAAGAAGCTATTCTTGATACTTAATTTGACTTTTCATCTTTTTCCCGATGGAATAAGATGGAAGAGAGAATGTCCAGGGTGCGCGGGGACCTTGAACATGCTGGCCGCTTTGCCGAGGCAACGGGAAGTGTAGACAGAGTCAATGAATGGGAGACTGGTTCACGTGATGGACTGGGCTTCATTCACAGCCATAAAGAACAAAAGAAATTGCAGCACAAGGACAGGCACTTCAGCCCTCCAAGCCTGCAGCAATCACACTGCCCTTCTGAACTAAAACCACCCCCCTATTCTTCGGGGGCCATATTCCTTTATTCCAATTCTATTTGCGTACTTAGCCCTTTGTAGTTTCTTGCAGTCTTGGTCGGAGCAGGAGTCATATCAAGCTGTGATACAACCAGAAGGGATATTTCTATGGTACATCTGTCGAAGTTGGTGAGAGTTGTAGCGGAAATGGCAAATTTACCAACTCCTCCTGAGAAAGTAGAGGCATTGATGGGCTTTCTTAACTGTAGCATCAGCATGGAGAGACCAGGACAAAGTTGCCTGGTGACAAAGTTGCAATGGCACTTAAAATCAGAGATCCCCTGAGCATTGTGTTTGATTGTGGCTATTTTACTTTCTCCACTGCTCCCCAGCTCCTTTCACTATCTGAGGGAGCAGAAATCTGTCTATTGCGATCATGGTGCTCTTTCCCTCCTCTGTGATGATTTATTGTAGCCAACACAGAGCAGGAAAAGGTTTAATTGGTGACCTTCCTCTTTTAGATCATTTACGGGTAGTGTTTTTCATAGTCGCTACATTCCCGAATGCCGCCAGATTTACTGCACAGCACTGCATATTCAGTAACAAACATCATTAACCATCGCTTTGCATTTAGGGAGCTGTGCACGACTTTTGGGCACATCTGGGCGGATGTCCCAGAGTGACAGCACAAACAGCCAGCCAACACACACAATGTGGGAATAACTTGGCGTTTCTATTCCTGTCCTTTGACTGCAATATCCAATTCTGTGACCTCTGCCTTGACTAACAAGAGCAGCAGGTACATGGAAACACAGGCAATGCCAAGTCATCCCGCCTTGGAATTATATCGTCGCTCACTTGCTGCCACCGCATCTTAATTCTGGAACTCTCACCCAGAGGAAACACACACAAGCACAGGGAGAATGTACAGTCTCCGCACAGGTAGAGACTGACAGGTCCATGGTGCTGAGAGGCAGCAGTGCTAATCACTGTGCTGCCTTCCACTGTATTTACACTCTTACTTTACAGGGAAGACGACTAGGGATATACTTTCACTGCATAGTTCAAGGTTGAGGCTCAAGGATCCCTGGGGAGGGCAAGAGGCGCTGGGTTAAGGTGAAGATTAGGTGAGATATTTTCCAATGAATGCTCTCTTCCAATTTCACATAGAACATAGCTCCAAGTCAAGCATTATTAATTTTTCTTAACTGCACTGGAATACCTTCCCAATTCATCAATGTTAAGCCAGGGTCTATTCTTGGAAAATTCACCGCACGCTCCTCTCAGTCCAGCAAGTGACGATAGCACAAGCTTTTGCCAACTGCCGATCCCTTTCCCAAACCCAAGTTAACTGCAGCAGCAAACAAGCTACCTCTGACTACCCTGGGAGGCCTTACCATTCCCAGCATAAACACAAACAGACCAAAGATACACAGTGATGACGAGAATTACGTTTGTGAATAAAACCCAAAACCACCGATATTTGTGAATATATCATTAACTGTAAAACAGCTTTGTAAAATAAGCCTGTGAATACAGAGTGGAAGTAGCACGGCGGCACAGTGGTTAGCACTGCTACCTCACAGCGCCAGGACCCAGGTTCAACTGGAGGCCAAATGGCCTCCTTCTGCACTGTAGGGATTCTATGATTCTAAGTGACAATTAAGTGCCTGATCTCCTTTGACTCTGATAGCAGTGCCTTTTTGAGTCTCTAAGGCCTGGTGATATCGGCACTGTCAGGCAGCTGTCACTTAGCCCAACTGGATTCAATTACTTTGGTGAAGCCACCGTCTTCACTTTGGTGAAGTCGAATGGAACTCCATCACCTCAGGACGTCCCACAGTACCTTATTTTTGAAGTTAAAGTTTATTTATTAATCACAAGTAGACTTGCATTAACCCTGCAATAAAGTTACTGTGAAAATCCTCTAGTCGCCACATTTCAGCACCTGTTTGGCTACACTGAAGGAGAATTTAACATGGCCAATGCACCTTAACCTTTCAGAAACCGGAGCATCCAGAGGAAAACCACGCAGACGGGGAGGTGGGGAGAACATGCAAACTCCACACAGACAGTCACCCAAGCCAGGAATCGAACCCGAGTCCCTGACGCTGTGAGGCAGCAGTGCTAACCACTGTTACGTAGGAAACTCAGCAGCCAATTTGTGCACAGCAAACTCTCACAAACAGTGGTGTAATATTTTTGTGTCTTCTTTTTTTCTAAAAGTGATGTTACCTTGAGGGATAAATATTTGGCAGGACAATGGGGCGAAGTCCCTGCCCTTCTCTAAAATAGCATCACAGGATGTTTTACAATGCTGGGAAGGCAAAGAGGGCCTTGGTTTAACATTTCATCCAAAGGTTGGACTGGACTGAGAGTTGACTCTGACCCGGGGGAAACGAAGATCAGTTTTCTCCCGGAGGCCAATACAGAAAGCCAATACTTGGAGGGAGATAAGTATGGCTTGTGGCATTGTCCTCTCAATAGACATGCGAGGTGGTTTCAGCTAGTTTGTACAGCCAACTGTCTGTTTCTGACATACAGTCATAAAGGACTGCAGCACAGTAATAGACCCTTTGGCCCAGTGGGCGTGTGCCAACTCTACTCTGTAGCACTTGGCCTTGCATGCCTTGGCATTTCAAGTGCACATCTAAATACTTCATAAATGGGTCTCTGCCTCCACCACCCTTTCAAGGTGTGAATTCCAGATTCCCTACACCTTCTGGGTGAAAAACTCTTTCCTTTCTAAACCTCCTGCTCCTTGCCTTAAACCTGTGTCCCTTGGCCATGATCCTCCGCCAAGGGTAAAAGTTTCTTCCTGTCCACTCTTTCTCTCATGCAAAAACAAAATACATCCGCTGCGATTTACACAGAGAGAGATTACACGATGTAACACAAACACTTTTGGGAAAAATCACTGTTTAAAGAGGCTGCATTAAATAAAAAGAGTTCACCTCGATTTCAATTTATTATTGTGTACACAATAATGGGTTAAGACAAGCAGTTCCCACACACTCCCTATTTAAAAATGCAATTGCCACCATGCTGTACTGGAAATGGAAACACTACTTTATCTTTACTGTTTGTTCATTTACTTCCTGATCTATTTAATACGGACTGATAGTCAGATTTTGGATTGGAAAACACTGCTCAAGGATGACACCTAGTGGGTTGAGGGGTGATTATTACATGGAAGGACAGTTAGCCTTGGAGTGACATCAGAAAATGCTGGAAAATCTCAGCAGGTCTGTCTGTGGAGAGTGAATAGAACCAATGAGAATAGAACCAGCATCACAGCCCTGATGGAGCGTCATCCAGACTTGAAATGGTGGTTCGATTCTCTCTCACGGATTCTGTCAGACCTGCTAAGGTTTTCCAGCTTTTACTGTTTTTTGTTTCAGATTCCAGTGTTGGCAGTACTTTGCCTTTAGCCTCTGAGTAAAATAGTCTGTGACAGCCACGTGAAACTCCTCTCCTTCCACTAATTATTTTTATGTAGTGGTGGTGCCATATCATAAACAATTTTGAGCAAGCCCTGGTCATGCAGCTTGTTTCTGGTGGGACTCCTGACTCATCATGGGGATGAGTCAATTGGCTACGTTTCGACAGTCGAGTCCACACTGGGCAATATGCTTCGTTGTATCGTTGCTGCATACCCCCCCCACAACAACAAAACAGGTTCCCCGCTGATCTGACAGACATGATGCAGAGATGCCAGTGTTGGACTGGGGTAAACACATTGAAAAGTCTCACAACACCAGGTTTAAGTCCACCCAGTTTATTTGATATAATCCCACTAGCTTTCGGAAACGCTATTCCTTTGTCAGGTATAATTTACAGAATATTGATCAGAATGTATTCTGTAAACTGTATGTGTCTTTATATGCCTTTCTCTGATCAGAACCTTGCACACACCTGACAAAGGAACACCGTTTCCACAAGTTTGTGAGATTACCATCAAATAAACTGGTTGGACTTAAACTTGGTGTTGAGAGACTTCTTATTGTATCCGACGGACATCAGGCTTGCACATCTCCTGTATGCTGTTTTTGCTCAGAGCCTCTCTCAGACTTTTGGTTCCTCTACCCTCACCGTAGTCAGGAAACGCCTCGGGTGCCACCTTTCCCTCCCCCACAGGGCTTCACTCTGTTAGAATTTAACACTGACTCAAATGCTGCAAGTGTGTTTTTTATATTACCATTTTACAGAATCCCGAAGGAGGCCAGTCGGCCCATCAAGTCTGCACCAACCACAATCCTGTCCTGGCCTTATTCCCACAACCCTACACATTTACCCTGATACTAGAGCCAATTTACCATGGTCAATCCATCTCACTCACACATCTTGAGTCTGCAGGAGGAAACTGGAACACCCTCCCGGAGGAAACCCAAGCAGACAGATGGAGAATGTGCAGACTCCACACAGACAGTGACCCAAGACTAGAACTGAGCCCGGATCCTGGTGCTGTGAGGCAGCAGTGCTGACCACTGTACTACAGTGAAAAGTATTGTGAAAATTTAAGGCATCTGTCCCCAAAATCATGAGGGAGAAGCTGTTTAACTGAAATCTGAAGGTAATTTATTTCCCTATTCTGGAATGCGAGCATAGGGTGGTCAGCTGAACAAGGGAATAAGAATCCCATCACGTTACAGCACATTCTGCCCCTATAGATTAGTTGTGAATTACAGAACGCATTGGCCTCAGCCAATATTATTCAGACAGGACGATACTGCCACCCACAGCAGGGAAGCAGAATTACGTGAACAAAATATACACTTCGTCGATTCATAGCATCCTATAGCGCAGAAGGCCATTCGGACCATCAAGTCTATCCCAGCTCTCTAACAGGTCCAGGCTCTATCCCCATAACCCTATGTATTTACCCCATTAATCTCTTGACATATTCTACATATCTCAGGACACTAAAGGGAAATTTAGCACGGCCAATCCATCTAACCTGCACGTCTTTAGAGTGTGGGAGGAAACCGGAGCACCCGGGGGAAACCCATGCAGACACAGGGAGAATGTGCAAGCTTTACACAGACAGTCACTTGGAATCAAACCTGGGTTCCTGGTGCTATGAGGCAGCAGTACTAACCACTGCGCCATTGCCCTAGATAATCATCCAATTCACTTTTGCATGGCTTGCTTGAATCTGTCTCGATTACACTCTGGGGGCAGTGCATTCCAGGTCCTCACCATTTGCTGTGAAAAGCTTTTCGTCTTGTTGTCTATGCTTCTTTTATCAATGCAGTCTCCCCTGGACCTCCAAGCTCCCACCAAGGGGAACAGTTTCTCTCCATTCACAATAGTCACCGCTCCAATGATTTTGAACACCTCTCTCAGATACCCTCTTGACCCTTGCTTCCCTCAAGAGGAACAAGCCAGTCTCTCCAGTCCATCCACATAACAGAAATGCCTTATCCCTGAAAGGATTCCTGCAAATCCATGCCAAAGCCCTTACATCCTTCCAAAAGTATGGTCCCCAGAATTGTACTTGGGAGTTCAGGCCACAAATGGATCAACCATGGTTATATTTGAATGGCAGAGCAGGCTCAAGGGACCACGTGGCGTACTCCCGCTCTTAATTCAAAAATAAAGGCAAAATAGTGTGGACGCTGGAATCTGAAACAAATACAGAAAAAGCTGGAAGAACTCAATAGGTCTGTTTTGAAGTTTAAGTTTATTCCTTAGTGCCATAAGTATAGAATCATAGAGTGCTTCAGTGAAGGAGGCCATTCAGCCCATCGAGTCTGCACCAAACACAATCCCACCTAGGCCCTATCCCTATACATTTACGCCAGTTAGCCCCACTGACACTAAGGGGCAATTTAGCATGGCCAATCTACCTAATCCATATATGTTTGGATTGTAGGCTTACATTAACACAGCAATGAAGTTATTGTGAAACTCCTCTAGTCATCAGACTCTAGCACCTGTTTGGGTACACTGAGGAAGAATTTAGCACGGCTGATTCACGTAACCAGCACATCTTTCAGACTGGAAGGAAGTCGGAGCACCCGGAGGAAACCCACACAGACATGAAGGGAATATCCAACTCCATACACATAGTGACGCAATCCGGGAATCAAACCTGGGACCTTGGCACTGTGAGGCATCAGTGCTAACCACTGTGCTGCAGAGAAATAATACTCCAGAGAGAGAAAAAAGCCAATGTTTCGAGTCTGGATGGAAACATTGGCTCTACTTTCTCTCCACAGATGCTGTCAGGCCTGCTGAGTCTTACCAGCATTTTTTTGTATTTATTTGCTCTTAATTTGTATGTATATTTGCATGCTAACGCCAAACCGGTCCATCCACAATTCCAGTCTCATTATCAACGGGATAGAAAGGCACTGGACAATATACGAGGAAGATAATGCCAAAACCTGGAGGTTATTACCATCAGGAAAGATTAAACAAAAGACTTCAATCCACAGAAACAACGACAAAAATCAGATTGGAACAACTTCAAAAAAAATGACAACACCCATTAGCATTCTCATACATAAAATAAATTGTCCTTTTGAGATGCTGGGGCAAATAAAAATCAAATCAAGTGCAGTATATATCCTATCATTCACAAAGAATAATATGAAAATAAGTGGTACTACCAAGAGCAAACTGTGCTGTGTTAATATCGATTGGGATTTAAAGATTTAAAACTATATAGTATATATATTGAATCTTATTACAGCACCAATTCTGATAGATTCCCAGGTACTGATAATAATTAAATGATCACTGGAGTGGCATGGTGACATTGCAGATAGCACAGTGGTAATACAGATCGCCAGCGACCTGGGTTCAATTCTGGCTTCAGGTCACTGTCTGTGTAGAATCTGCACATCCTCCCTGTGTCTGCCGGATGTTTCTTCCGGATGTTTCTGGTTTCCTCCCACACTCCAATGATGTGAGGGTTACGTTGATTGGCCATGCCAAATTATACCTGTGGGTCAGGGGAATTAGGAGGGTAAATACATGGGGTTACAGGGATAGGCACTGGGTGGGATTGTTGTCAGTCCAGTCTTGATGGTCCGAATGGCCTCCTTCTTCACTGTAGGGATTCTATGATTCTATTCAGAGGAGGACAATTCACAACGATCTATGGGACTGTTCTCAAACAAAAAGCATCACTCGCAGTAAAGCTTCATAGAGTAGCGATAAGCAGCCTTGTCCACAAGTCTGTCCTCTGCCCTAGCAGAAGCTAGCTAACATTATCTGATTATCACTTGTGGGATCTTGCTTTGCCCAATTTGGCTGCTCTGCACAGTTCTGGCCAACCACACGAGCAGCTGATTAGTGCAAGACTCTGCAGTTAGGTCTCAGTCACAATCTCGGAACATCGGAGGCGTGGGCAAACAGCCGAGTTCTCATTGTGAGGTTATGTCCCCTTATTCTGGACTCTCCCAATTGAACCCAGACCCACTGGGATATTTTCACTGGGAGTCTCCAAGCTCTCATTACTGGCTCAAATGCTTCCACTTTATTTATCCAGGCACTGGGCCTAAGCAAGGAGCAGAGGGAAAACGATATGGGATGGAGTGGAACCCTCGTTCCCATGTCCAATTTTCTTTCCCAAATTTTCCAAAGAGTGCGGCTCAACTTTGGCTCCACGGCCAGTAACAGTTCAGCCATTTTTCAGCTCTGCTAAGTTTTGGCATGCTATTGAACTGTTACAATGTCTGCTCACCCTATACGTATGTATTTCCAGCCCAGGTCAATATGCAGGAATTAGGACTGGGAACGTAGCTTGATTTTTTTCGTAATTAGCCTGAGGGTGATATAATAATCCAACTGCTGCAGCTGGATTTACATCTGCGTGGCTTCTCTGGAATCAACGCCTTTTGCTTTGTCAACACACTTGGCAGTGACTTGAGTGGAAGTTAAAACGTTCAGATTGAAGTTTCAAGCCTTCTCTATCATTTTACAGATTTCAAAAAGAGTCAGTGACTGCTATTTCAGCACGAACAGGGTCATTTTAATCATAACATTCCGCATTTCGGCCTTCACCAGAAGGTGAGCAAGACCAGATTTTTCCATAACAAATACCAAAAGCAAGGTGTGGGAATTTGCAATGCTAATAAAGGATTAGTAGAAGTCAGTTTTTCATTGAATGAGAAAGGGCGAAAAGCCAGGATTTAATCGGGGAATTTAGAACATAGAACACTACAGCACAAACAGGCCCTTCGGCCCACGAGTTGCGCCGATCACATCTATATCTACTAATCCGCAGATCTATCTATAACCCCCATCCCATTCGTTCCCATATACCCATCCAGAAGTCTTTTAAAAGACCCCAGTGAGTTTGCCTCTACCACCTCCGACGGCAGCCGATTCCATTCACTCACCACCCTCTTAGTGAAAAGCTCACCCCTGACATCTCCTTTGTATTTGCTTCCCTGCACCTTAAATCTGTGTCCTCTCGTAGTGACCATTTCCGCTCGGGGAAATAGTCTCTGAGAGTCCACCCTATCTATTCCCCTCAACATTTTATAAACCTCTATCAGGTCGCCTCTCAACCTATGTCTCTCCAGTGAGAAGAGTCCCAGCTCCCTCAACCTATCTTCATAAGGCCTGCCTCCCAATCCAGGCAGCATCCTTGTAAATTTCCTCTGCTCTCTTTCAATAGCCTCTACATCCTTCCTATAACGAGGCGACCAGAACTGCGCACAATACTCCGAGTCTGACAAGGGTCTTATAAAGCTGCATTTGTACGCAAATGAAGGATTGCTGATTTGCCATAACTGACTATAAATGCCAAGTTTTTCCATGGAATCCTACAGTGAAGGAGGCTGCCATTCAGCCCATAGAGTCTGCATCACCCACAATCCTACCCAGGCCTTATTCCCGTAAACCCGTATATTTATCCCGTTAGTCCCCCTGACACTAAGGTTAATTTAGCACGGCCATCAACCTAACCCAAACATCTTTGGACCGTGGAGGGAAACCGGAGCGGCTGGAGGAAGCTTACATGGATATAGAGAGAATGTGCGTAGTCCACACAGATAGTGACCTGAGGCCAGAATTGAACCTGGGTCCCTGATGCTGTGAGGCAGCAGTGCTAACCACTGCGCCACCAGGCCGCACCCAGTTGTTTGTCTGTAACTTGAGATACGCTTGCAGGAAGATTGTAAGCTGGTTTCTTCTTGTGCACAAGTCAGTAGAGGCCTCGTATTGGATTTTGCATGGTGTCTAGCGCTGTCTGTACCCAGGTCAATCAACAGTGCCTAATGTTGCTGATATCTAGGATCTCTGACACTCGGAACATTCTCTGACCTGATTTGCGTAACGTTTGGGTAACTTCTTCTTTGCCACCTCCACTTCCATTTCATCGTGTTCATCCGATTCCTCCTCACTGTTCTCGTCTTTTGCCCAGTCATCTTCAGCCAGACGCCTTGCGTGGTTAACGTAATTCAGTCGCTGCCTTTGAGACAGGAGAATAAAGCAGGTTTGAAGCTAGCACAGCACTATGCTCAAATACAACATAATACAGAGAAATGGTACACTGCCCTTCACAACCTCAGGACATTCCAAAGCTCTCTACAACCAAAGTAGTTTGAATGTGTAGCCGCTGTTGTAATGCAGGGAACAAACAGCCAATTTGTACACAGCAAGATCCAACAAACAGTAATGTGAGAACAACCAGATAATTGTAAATGAATCAATATTAGATGGCACAGTGTCGCAGTGGTTAGCACTGCTGCCTCACAGTGTCAGGGATCTGGGTTCAATTCCTGGCCTGGCTGACTGTCTGTGTGAAGTCTGCATGTTCTCCCTGTGTCTGCACAGGTTTTCTCCGGGTGTTCCGGTTTTCTTCCACAGTCCAGAGATATGCAGTTGACTGGCTGTGCTAAATTGCCTCCTCGTGTCAGGGGAATTAGCAGGATAAATACATGGGGTTATGGGGATAGAGCCTGGGTGGGATTGTGGTAGGTGCAGACATGATGGGCCAACTGTCCTCCTTCTGCACTGTGGGGATTTGATGATTCTAGAACAAAGAACAAAACAGCAAGGGAAACAGCCCCGCCACCACCTCGATGTTCCCACTTTTACCCGTGATCCCTATGTTTATAGAGCTATGGATTGAAACCAAATTTGAGACAATTTAGGGAGAATTTGTTCCGCCAATCAGCCTAAAAGCACATCTTTGGGATGTGGGAGAAAACCGGAGCACCCAGAGAAAACCCACGCAAGCACGGGGAGAATGTGCAAACTCCCACAGACACAGGCCCAAATCCATATCAGCGATAGTCACTGAGCTGTCGCGTTGCCCATCAAATGGTCCAGGTCAAGCGTACACTAACGACGTGAAGCACTAGGATACTCTTGAAAAAAAAATCCAAGAGCAGCCCTCTCACAACCCATAGCGTGTATGCCCCTTGTTAGACAACAAGGCGGACCAAAGCACCTGTAGGATAAAAACAAGTACGTCAACATCACCATCTATTCACACACTTCCCAGGGACTCCCAAGGCTCATGATCCCTATTTTAAATCAGTTTTCTATACCCCTGCCATTCTGTTCACGTGCCCATCTAAGTATCTCTTAAATAACTCCAGAGTGCCTGCCTCCACCACTTTACTTGGCAGTGCATTCCATACCCCCACCACCCTCTGTGTGAAAAAACTCCCTCTAGCATCCAAATTATACCTTACCCCCTCACCCTAAGCCCGTGACCCCTCGTGCTATTTGAGTCCATCCTAGGAAAAAGCTTAACCCTGTTTACTCTATCTATACCCCTCATAATCTTGTACACCTTCATTAGATCTCCTCTAAGTCTACGTGTTTCTAAGGAAAACAGTCCCAATTTGCCTCACCTCGCCTCGTAACTCAGACCTTTCATACCAGGCAGCATCCTGGTAAACCTGTTCTATGAATCTATGGAGAAACCTCCAGTTCTTCTTCAAGGTCATGATGTGGGATTATTTTTAAAATTTCCACTTGAGGGAAGATGAATCTCAGCTCAAAGTCTGATCCAGACATCTGAAATGTCTGAGATGCCCCCTCACGGCGCAGCAGCCCTTCAGTGCTTCACTGAAAATATCAACTGAAACCCAAAACACTGAAGCAAGACAATATCACTGAAACATCATCTATCACATAGCCACTTGTGAGGTCATGCTGTGCACATATTGGCTTCACGTTTCCTGAATTGCAATTATATTTCAAGCAGATTTCAATGCTTGGGATACGCCAAGGTGCTACGTTAATACAAGCCTTTAATTTTTTTTAAAACAGAAGGCAGCAAAGAAAATTTCTGTCCCCAGAGAAAGGCATCAGATAGTGGGGAAGTCTGCCCGGGGACCAACTGAGTCACAACTGAAGACGCGAGTTCAAAACATATGCATTTGTTTATGGTTCCAGGATAGAAGTAATCCACAGATCACAGCCAATGCGAGGGAGGTCACTGCTGCTGCAATGAAGACACCATCAGCTATGTTTCCGAGAGATACTGTTTATTCATCAGGATCGACTAAATAAATAATCCTATTTCAGAGTTGCCCTTTATCCACAGCCCAGACAAAACTGGTCAGTTGACAAAGACCATATCCGTACAGGTAAAGACTGGCCCCACACAGTGGCTACCTTTACCAATTGACAATTTGCTTCCTTGAATGTATCCCTGAGCCAGTATGAACGAAAACCAGTTAACAGCCGCAGTGGGGATGTTCAGTTCATGTGCCTGTGAGAATTCCATCAACTGCTGCAAAGGAAGATTTATAACGCTAGCCTATTGTACAATTGGACAGTTTAATCATCTAGCATGCTTCAATCCCCGAGATTTTGTGCTCAATTCCCTGGTGCGGAGTTCTGATTCGGCTGTGAGAGTGCGACTCGCTGAGCTACATAGCTCGTAAGGGTTGCAGGATCCATCCTTGTTCGCTTCTCTTCGATAACCTCAGGTGGGGGAGCAAAAGGGGGCACCATAATCGGACTCGATATCCCAAACAGGGAGTGAACCAGCATCCTGCTCCCACCTGCAGCCTTGTGAACAGAGAGCATGGGCCAAGATCTCCAGTGCTGATTGCCTGAGTTGAAACAGCAAGCTCCCTCTTAGCGGATGCAGTTAGTGCGCTATTCCATCATAACGGCAACGAGTCCATTATCCTCACTCTTGCTTATCTGGGGCTTTGGCAGATATGAGCTGGGAGCAAGGCCTAGAGAGTTGCTTGAACAATAGTGGAGGAGCCAGTGCAAGTCAGTGAGCAAGGGGTGACAGAGGAATGGGATTCGCTGCGAGTTAGAAAATGTGAAGCAGTTTTGGACAATCCCTGGTTTACGGAGATTAGAACATGGGAGAACAGCCAGGAGTGGAACGAAATCATTGAGTCTGGAGGAAACAAAGCCACTGATGAGGGTTTCAACAGCACGAGTTGAGGCAGGATTGAAGCTGAGGGACATTCACTATTGAAACATGAGCCACTCCAGTTTTATGCTTGGTATGTTGTTTCTGTCTCACTAATCTACATTGAGGTGGCACAGTGGTTAGCACCTGCTGCCTCACAGCACCAGGAACTTGGGTTTGATTCCTGGATTGGGTCACTGTCTTTGCAGAGTCTACACATTCTCCTTGCGTCTGCATGGGTTTCCTCTAGTTTCCTCCCACAGTCGAAAGGTGCGTGGATTAGATTGATTGATCATGCTCAATTGCCCTTAGCGTCAGAGTAAATACATGGGGTTACAGGGACATGGGCTGGGTGGAATTGTTGGCAGTGCAGGTTCAATGGGCCAAATGGCCTCCTTCTGCACTAGAGGGATTCTGCCCAAGCTGATGTCACACAGCAGCGACATGGTAGTCCTGAGGACAGATAACTGGAGAGAAGGAGGGACACAACAGGGCAGGAGAACCCTAGAATCTTTTCAGAATTTACAATCATGACGTTGCTTGCCTTCATTCCAATTACTTACAATTTTTGGATTTCCAGAAGTTTCCGCCTGCGCTCTGCCTGCTCCTGTGTGTTGGATTTGATTTTGTACTGGGCGAGACGTGGGTGGGCAGTGGCAATGCTGTTCGGATCCTGAGAAACAGCAAAGCTGGTGGACAACGCCCGGCTTAATTCCTCCATAATGGTCCCTGCAAGAAGAAATCCCATGGCATTATTTCAAAGAAGCGCTGGACAGTTCTCCCTAGTGTCCTGGGCAATATTTATCCCTCAACCGATATCACTGAAAGAGATCAACTCAACTCCAACAGATAATCTCGTCATTACCATACTGCTGCTTGCTATACATAAATTGACTGCTATATTTTCTACAACAGTGACCCCACTTTAAAAGTACGCAATGGGCTGTAATGCACTTTGGAAGCTGGAAGTTGCACTGTGTGAATACAAGTTTTATTCTAAATAAGGTAGGTGGTGGCACAGTAGTTAGCACTGTTGCCTCATAGCGCCAGGGACTAGGCTCAATTCTGGCCTCATGTGACTGTGGAATTTGAGCATTCTCGCCATGTCTGCATGGGTCTCCTCCCCACAGTCTGAAGATGTGCAGGTTAGGTGGATTGGTCATACTAAATTATTTCACAGCACCAGGGTCCCAGGTTTGATTCCCAATTTGGGTCACAGAGTGTTCGTGCAGAGTTTGCACGTTCTCCCTGTGTCTGTGAGGGTTTCCTCCCACAGTCTGATTAGGAGCATCTGCCATGCTAAGTTGCTGCCTCTCAACGCCAGGCACCCGAGTTTGATTCCCAGCTTGGGTCACTGTCTGTGAGAAGCACACATGTTCTCCCCATGTAAGAACATAAGAAATAGGAGCAGGAGTAGGCCATCTAGTCCCTCGAGCCTGCCCCGCCATTCAATAAAATCATGGCTGATCTGTAGTGGTTCAGTAGCGCTTTCCCGCTTTCTTCCCGTAACCCTTAATTCCTTTGTCAATCAAAAACCTATCCACTCTTGACTTGAACATATTCAGCGAGGAAGCCTCCACCACCTCATTGGGCAGAGAATTCCAAAGATTCACCACCCTTTGCGTGAAGAAACTCCTCCGCAACTCTGATCTGAACTGCCCCCCCCCAATATTGAGGCTGTGCCCTCTAGTCCTGCGATCTTTGCTGAGCGGGAAGAGTCTCTCAACCTTTACCCTATCCATCCCCTTCATTATCTTACACATCTCTATAAGATGTCTGTGTGGGTTTCCTCCGGGTACTCCAGTTTCCTCCCACAGTCCGAAGATTTGGGGGTTAAGTGGATTGGCCACGCTAAATTCTTCCACAGTGTACCCAAACAGGCACCGGAGTGTGGCGACCAGGGGATTTTCACAGTAACTTCACTGCAGTGTTAATGTAAGCCTACTTGTGACAATAATAAAATAATAACAAACAAAAAATATCACCTGGAAGGAATAATAAACAGACAATCCTTTAACGTGCAGGACACTTGATCCCCCTGCCTTGTCACCCACCCATGTAAATTCTCCCTCAGTGTACCCGGACAGGTGCCCGAGTGTAGCAACTGGGAGATTTTCACAGTAACTTCATTGCAGTGTTAATATAAACCTACTTATGACACGAACAAATAAACGCCCTTTCAAATTGGATGGACGGGGAAAGCCTGACTGTAGTAAGGTTTTAACAGTGACTCTAATCACTGGCTTAAGGTCAATAACAATCATTTTTTAAAAAAAAACACATCTGAACACAGAAATAGCCTTTTTTTTCCCTCTTGTGAATTACGTGAAAGGATTTTACATCCAAAATGAGTGAGCTGCAGCAGAAATATATCATCCCAGTCGAGGTAAATTAGCTACATTGCGATAATTTTGTTTTAAAATGCAAAATTAATATTTTAGGGCCTCTCCTTGCTGTTACTCACCAGACTCCCTGCTGCTGGGTGGCCAACCAGCAACTACTCACTACCCCCACACACACACACTCCCTCACAACAGCGGCTGGCCAACCAGTGGCTTTCCCTGGGATTACACTGTAATATGTCTCCAGGTTACAGTCCAACAGCTTTATAGATACATAGAGGTTTACAGCATGGAAACAGGCCCTTCGGCCCTGCTTGTCCATGTTGCCCCTTTTTTAAAAATCCCTAAACTAATCCCAATTGTTTGCATTTGCTCCCTATCCATCTATATCCATCTTATCCCCGTAACTATCTAAATGCTTTTCAAAAGACAAAATTGTACCTCCCTCTACTACTGCCCCTAGCAGCTTGTTCCAGACACTCACCGTCTCTGTGTGAAGAAACTGCTCCTCTAGACACTTCTATATCTCTCCCCTCTCGCTTTAAACTTATGCCCTCTAGTTTTCCCCAACCTTTGGGAAAAGATATTTACTATTTAGCTGATCTGTGCCTCTCATTATTTTATAGATCTCTATAAAATCACTCCTCAGCCTTCTATGCTCCAGAGGAAAAATGTCCCAGTCTATCCAGCCTCTCCTTATAATTCAATCCATCAAGTCCCAGTGGCATCCTAGTAAATCTTTTCTGCACTCTTTCTGGTTTAATAACATCCTTTCTATTATTTGGTAGCAAAAGCCACTAGCTTTTTGAGTGGGGAATGGTTATGAATAGTGATCACAGTAAGAAGTCTCACAACCCCAGGTTAAAGACCAACTGGTTTATTTGTAGCAAATGCCACTAGCTTTTGGAACTCGCTGCTCCTTCATCACGTGTGGCGCTTGCTACAAATAAAGCTGTTGGACTTTAACTTGGTGCTGTGAGGCTTCTTACTGTGTTTACCCCAGTCCAATGTCAGCATCTCCACATCATGATTTTCTCTGGGATTACACAGCCCACTCAATTTGAAAAGATATTTCTTTTATGTATTTGTGTCATAAGTTGGCTTACATTAATACTGAAATTAGGTTACTGTGAAAATCTCCAAGTTGCCACACTCTGGCACCTGTTGGGTACACCAAGAGAGAATTTAGCATGCGTGGGTGGCAGAATGATTAGCACTGCTGCCTCACAGCACCAGGGACCTAGATCCGATTCCCAGCTTGGGCCACTGTCTGTGCAAAGTCTGCACATTCTGTATGCACGTTTCCTCTGGGTGCTCCAGTTTCCTCCCACAATCTGAAAGATGTGCTTTCAGGTTAGGTATATTGACCGTGCTAAATTCTCCCTCAATGTACCCAAACAGGTGCCAGAGTGTGGAGACTAAGGGATTTTCACAGTAACTTCATTGCGGTGTTATGTAAACCTACTTGTGACATTAATACATAAATTTAAAGTTTGCCAATGCACTAACAAGCACCTCTTCCAGACTGTGGAAGGAAACTGGAGCACCTGGAGGAACCCCACGCAGACAAGTGGAGAATGGGCAGACTCCACACAGTCATCGAAGGCCAGAATTGAACTAGGCCCCTGGAGCTGTAAGGCAGCAGTGCTAACCACTGTGCCACCTCAAATTCAAATTCATTTGTGGGACATGGGCATCACTGGCTGGCCAGCACTTATTGTCTATCCCTAGTCACCCTTGAAGGGCAGTTGAGAGTCAACCACATTGCTGTGGCTCTGGAGTCACATGTAGGCTAGACCAGGAAAGGATGGCAGCTTTCCTTCCCTAAAGGACATTAGTGAACCACATGGGTTTTTCTAACAATGGTTTCATGGTCATCAGTAGATTTCAGATATTTTTATTGAATTCAAATTCCATCATCTGCTGTGGTAGGATTTAAACCCAGGTCCCCAGAACATTAGCTGAGTTTCTGGATTAATAGTCTAACAATAATACCACGAGAGCAACACCTCCTTCTTTGCTGATTGTCTCAGGGAGGGAATAAATTTACTGTTCAAAAAATAAAAACCATACTGACTGTGCAGTGATCAATTAGTTTATTCTACAATGTGCCCTGTCAGTATATTTCTGGAGTGCATTATGCAGCATAGGCCAACAGGTTTCACTTCAACATCTTGTCAAGTGCCAAAGTTACCAGAATGTGGAATAACATTGGAAAGCTCACTTAGGAACAGAGTTGCATAATCAGAAGAGGACAAAGAAATCCAATTAGGAAGAGGATGGTCTAGTAGTATTATCCATTAATCCAGGAACTCAGTTAATGTTCTGGGGACCCATGTTCGAATCCTGCCATGGCAGATGGTGGAATTTGAATTCAATTGAAAAAAATCTGGAATTAAGAATCTACTGATGACCATGAAACCATTGTGAGGAAGAAAAAAACCCATCTGCTTCACTAATGCCCTTTAGGGAAGGAAATTTACTGTCATTACCTGTTTTGGTCTCGGTGTGACTCCAGAATCACAGCAATGTGGTTGACTCTGAACAAGGGCAACTAGGGATCAGCAATAAAGCTGGCCAGCCAACAATACCCATATCCCATGAATTAATAAAGCAAAATGAACAAACAGTTTTAAGTATCACCAATGTGGGTGCTGTTTATCTATCTGTCTATCTATCCAAATACACTACATCTTCTGGTTCCCCTTTGTTCACCTAGCTCATTATATCTCAAAGAACTCAAATAACCTCCACATCTGGATGTAAAGGCGCATAAAGGTCAGGATTAACAAAAAAAAACTTACGGTAAACGTCAAGTGCTCAATATGGCAGAGTTCCGGGAGGAGGATAAAAAGTGCAGGAGGGAAAATTAGGAAAGCTGAGTGTTTGAAAAAACTTTGGTGGAGACAATTCGTTGGCAGGAAGGAAACAAAGTAGTAATTATTGAGTGCTTTTCAAATTGGCAGGCATTAACTAATGGAGTGCCACAGGAAACATTGTATTCACAATATATATTAATAATTTGGATGAGGGAACAAAATGTAATATCTCAAAGCTTGCAGATGATACCAAGTTGGGTGGGAGGGTGACCTGTGGTGGGGATGCAGAGATCCTTCAGAATGATCTGGACGGTTGGGTGAATGGGCTAATCAGTGGCAGATACAATACAATTTGGATAAGTGTGAGGTTATTCACTTTGGAAGCAAAAACAAGGCAGACTATCACCTGAATGCTATAAATTGGGAGAAGGGAATTTGCAGAAGGGCCTGTGTGTCCTTGTGCACCAGTCATTGAGGGTAATCATGAGGTACAGCAGGTGGCAAAGGCGGCAAATGGCATGTTTGCCTTCATTGCAAGAGGTTTTGAGTACAGAGCAGGGATGTGTTGTTGCAATTATACAGGGCTTTGGTGAGGCTACACCTGGAGTATCTTGTGCAGTTTTGGTCTCGTTTTCCGAGGAAGGATGTTTGAGATCTTGAGGTAGTGTAACAAATGTTTCCCAGGCTGATTCTGGGAACGGCAGGACTGACGTATGAGGAGAGTGACAAGGTTAGGATTGTTTTCGCGGGTGTTCAGGTGAATGAAGAGGGACTTACAAAATTCAAACAGGTCTAGCCAGGATAGATGCAGATCGGATATTCCTGATGGTGGGAGAATCCAAAACCACGGGTCAGTCTGAAGATTCAGGGTACCATTTAGGTTGGAGATAAAGAGATGTTTCCTCACCCAGAGTAGTGAACCTGTGGAATTTATCACAGGTAGTGGATGCCAAAACTTTGAATGCATTCAAGAGGTGGCTAGATATAATATTTGGGGTAATAGGATCAAAGGTTATGGGAAAAAGTAGGATTAAGCTGTTGAGTTAGATGATCAGCCATAATCTTAATGAATGGTGGAGCAGGCTCAAAAGGCCAAATGGCTTCCAGCAGCAGGCCCTGCAGAACCCCACAAGCTTCTACATTCTATGTTTCTTACAAGTGCTAAATCCACAGACTTAAATGAAATATAGCTCAGACTGAGGCAAACAAAGGAGAGATCAGAGGCACTGGCAGTAATTTTCAAATCCTCTCTGGCCTCAGAGAGGCTTATTAAAGAAGTCTCTCAACACCAGGTTAAAGTCCAACAGATTTATTTGTTAGCACAAGCCACAAGCTTTCAGAGTACTGCTCCTTCATCAGGTGAGAAGGAGTTCTGTTCACAAGCAGAACATATAAAACTCAATTTACAATAGTTGGAATCTGAGTCTTTACAGGAAAAGGTCTTAAAGTTACAGACAATGTGAGTAGAGAAAGGGTTAAGTACATGTTGAGGAGATGTATATCATCTCCAGACAGGATAGTTAGTGAGATTTTGCAAGCCCAGGCAAATTGTGGGTTACAGATAGTGTGACATGAACCCAAGATCCCATTGAGGCTGTCAGTTTTTGCTCAGCAATCGAGTTGTGAAGGCTGCTTTGGAGAACACTTACCTTAAGATCTGAGGCCAAATGCCTGTGACTGCTGAAGTGTTCCCCAACAGGAAGAGCACACTCATGCCTGGTAATTGTCAAGTGTTCATTCATTTGTCATAGCATTTGCATGGTTTCCCCAACAAACTATGCCTCCTTTCCTCCAATGTATCAGGTAGACAATGTTGGCTGAATTGCAAGAATGTGTACTGTGCATCTGATGGATGGTATTCTCACATGAGATGGTATCTGTGTCTTGCAGAGGTTGCTGTGGCAGGTTTGTGTGGTGTCAGTCACTAGCAGACATTACAGCCATGGATCCACACCATTATATTTCACTGTGGTTGATTTCTAGTCTCCCCCCCCCCCCCAGTTAAGACAACTGTGGGTGCTGCACAACGTTTAAAATTTATTATAAAAGATTGACCAACATTGTAAGGCTACAAAGCAACTAGCAAACACTGCAGATCATGTTTCCATGAAAGTTTCTCCTCATGATCCCCACTGACAGCAGGAATAGAGGACAAAAAGAATGAGATCCAAAACACAAACTAGGTACCAAGTCCTTTTAGCTAAGGTCTCACTGGCCCTGGACCAAAGGTTTAGCTAATAAGTTGGGTCCCATGATTATGGCTTTTAATCAGTATTAAATTTCTGTACAAGAAAACTAAAATAAATCCATACTACATGGCAATAAACATATATACAAATATACACCAAGGAGGATCAATTCAAGTATCATGAGTTCAGTTCTCTTCCTCTGAGGCAGCTTCTTCTGATGAGTCCTCAGGCAGAGGATGTGCCCTAGATGGAATAAATGGACAATTACAGAAAGTTAATACAATTTAAGATTCCCAAAAACACATTTGGAAACAGGCAAAGTTGAATACTGACTTCAGTTGTCATCCCTTATTGAAGGGTTTAATGATGGGCCCCTTGAGAATCACTGCAGCCCTTGCAGTAATCTCAGGACTCATGGTAAAAGATAAGGTGTCTGAACTAGAAAGAAAATGGCAACCTTAACAGTGGGTGCTCTCATTTATGTTTGGGAGTGGGTTGGGGTCAGATAATGAATTCAGTGCAAACATGCAACAATGCCCTGGATGGTGTACAGGTGTTAAATATTGCTTTGCTACACAGCTAATAGTTCACAGTACAAGCTTGAGGTGAAGAGGGTTACTGGGGACAGCAGCAAGCCATTCACTGCAGTCTGTCCTGAGCAAAATGGTACTAAGACTGGTCCAGCCATGATTCTCAAATGTAGAAACTAGCATAGTAATAAAGTAATTTGTATCAAAGTATTATGTATCTGAAAATCATTGAATTGTCATCTTGCAATGAAGTTCAAGATCCATAATACATTAGTATATCATTGTATTAGATATTCTGCTGATGGGAGTCTCAATGGCTTGTTTAAAACTAAGACATCAGCTCAGCAGCCAAAGATGTCTTATTGTAGGTGTACATGATTGTTTCCATTCACAAACAACCTCCTGTCACAAATCAAGTTTTTAAAACAGCTATTTCTTTGAAGTACCTGACTTCAAATAGTGCTGACAATAGACCAGGCAACCACAAATGACCTCAAAGAACAAGGTCAGAAGAATGATGTCACTCACTTTTTGGCCAAGATCAGGTGTAGTAGCAACATGCTGTGCTTGGTCAAAGTCATTAGGTTACATTTCAGCTTCATTTGAAGCAATTTTTAACAGCAGTATCTCACCCTTTTGGCTAAGATGCCAATGAGATCAAACCTTGGAGGAGCTATGCTTACTCCAATTAGCTTGGATCAGGAATGTCTCAACTGGAGACTGAATTGGATTTTTTTTTTTTTGAATTGAATGGAATAAAAACAATCAGGTTTAGTGATTTATTTGTCATTAGCAACATTGTAACCCACTTTTGGAAGCACAAACATTAGTTTTGCCAAGAATCAGACCTGTGTCTGCAGGAGTTTGCACATTCTCCCTGTGGTTGAGTGGGTTTTCTCTGGGTGCTCCAGTTTCCTCCCACATCCCAAAAATGTGCTCTTAGGCTGATATGGTAACAATTTGTTACCATATTGGTCTCTATATGTCATTAAGACGTTAGGACAGCAGTGCAGGCTCAATGGGCCGAAGGTCATGTTTCCCGTGATGTGTTGTTCTTTTGTTGAATAACGATAATCATTTGTTTGATTAGTGTACTGTCAGAACAGTTGGCCATGAACTGTGTCATCAATATAGAACTCAAACATTTAAGTCATTATTCCTCAAAGACAAATTTTACCCCAAGTTATAATGTTATCCTCAAAAATAGCAAACTCCACCCTCAAGTTAGAATCCATAGTGAAGGAGGGCATTCAGCCCAAGCCTGCACCAAACAATTTCACCCAGGCACAAGTTTTGTAATCCCACATAATTACCCTATTTGCCTCTAGTGACAGATTTGGCATGGCCAATCAAATTAACCCACACATCTTTGGACTGAGGGGAAACTGCAGCACCCAGAGGAAACTCATGTAGACATGGAGAACATATGAACTCCACATAGACAGTGACTTGAGGCCAGAATTGAACCTGGATCCCTAGTGCTGCAAAACAGTAATACTACCCCACTGTGGCACCCAGCAAAGAACTAGTGAAGGTCTTTAATCCATGCTGAGTTGCTGATACCTGCTCAGGTGACAGGAAGTTTTACTGATTGCAGCATCCTAGATTAGGACTGGGCAACAAGTCACAGCCTTTGATTTGGGTGAAGTTGCTATCCAACACCCCTCAGCTGGAGATTTGAGATTTTGGATAAGATTTCTCCTAAGGAGCCCAAGAACATTGCCTAAGAATTATCACTTGGGACATCCTCCATCTAAAGAACCTACCACAAAGCCATATAGTGCCTTTTTTGGAAGGGAAAATGTTGTTATAACTTACCTTCTTGGAACTGTGCTTGTTCCAGCCTTGCTGCTACTGGCTTCATCATCGGAAGGTACAGTATTTTCCTTCTCAGGCCGTTTGGATGGCCCACCAAAAAATTCACCAATTCCTTTCTGCCACTTTGGGGTAGGTCTTGGACACACTGGGTTCCCACCAGTATATTTTCCTTCTATTAAGCACAAAACAATGTTCTATCAACTAGAGTTTCAAATGCTGTGCTGTAGCATTTGATATATGACAAATACTGTAAAATCTTTCCATCTAAAATATTAAAGCATTGCCTTTGGAGCTGTTAAGCCCATGAGCTAAGGCTCAAATTTTAATCTGCACCTCTTTCACTTCAGGGTTACCAGTCTACCGTATCCTCAATTAATCTACACAAATTGAAGGAAGCCAGAATTTTCATCTGACACTGAAAACCCAAGGAATCAAATGTATACAATTGCTTTAAGATGGGCAGCCCACAAACAAGCATTTGTTGATCGTGTTGCAAATGAGTTTAATACACAAATGGAAACTGAAAACTCAAACCTACAATTATACATCAGCCTTTAAGGTGAAGGGCCGAGTATTTGATTGCACTTATTTCAAGAAAATCCAGTGGGAAGTAATTCTTACATCTGTTCTTAAATATAGCTCTAGATGACCAGTTAAAACCAAAATGAACTCCATGCATTTGTACACACCCAAAAGCTATAGCTTCCAATTGTCAAGGGTCTTTGCTTTGACTTGCCTTAATTTTTATACCACAATACCAGTCAGTAGTTTAATGTACAAGGTATTTTGCTCACATCAATACATACCCTTTTTCCCAGGTGATGTTAGAGAGTTATTGGCTGTACTTGTACATCCAAGTGCCTTCCTTGGTGCTCTGGCAGCAACAGCTGTTATGAAAACAATTGTCTGGATGTTAGATAGAGACTCAAACAAAAGAACTTGGTTAGCCATTGTAAAGACCTTCATGTCAACTCATGTTGGCTTCATCCAAGTCAAGACAACTAATTTTGTAATTTAATTCTGCAAAGCATGGGATTCTTTACCAATGTGCAGTTAAAGTACAAAGTAAAATGACTCAGTGATGTTACACACCAGGTTAGAAAGACACAAGCTAAATACAGCTTAAAATTAAAGGACTGACCACCAATTCCCACACAGACAGCAACTATAACAGGATTCAGTGAAAAGTAATTGCTGTAGTGAATGAATGCCAAAGTACAGTTACAATCAGGGATGGAAAGCATGCAGCATTTGCCCAAGGAGTGAATACCTGAACTCCTGTCCTCAAGGGCTCCCTAACCATGCCCATCCTTGGCCAGCCCCATCTGCTGAAACCCTTAGCCATTTGTTGTTGAAGTGTAATATTCCAATACAAAAGCTTTATACTGGTTTGGACATTCAAACCAGAAAGCATCTATGCACAGAGTAGCAGATGTGTTTCAAGCTGATGATCTTTCAACACAACTAAAGTTAAAAATAAAGTACAGAAACAGGTAAAGTGGACCAGGAAGAACAAAGGTGAAGGACAGGAAAGATTAAGTGACAAAAGGAGATAAAGGCAAAAAACAGGAATAGAAAATCATTACCAACAGCATAGAGACCATACAATTTCAGGCAGAGCATGAAAGACCTTGGGCAGTGGGAAGGAGAAAAATAGCAATCATATCTGCACTTCAACTTCTTCCCTGCTGCTGTCAGACTTTTGACTGGCCTTACCTCACATTAAGTTGATTTTTCTCTTTATCTAGCTGTGACTATAACACTATGTTCTGCACTCATTTCCTTCTCTATGAACAGTATGCAAGAAACAATACTTTTCATTGTGCCAATACATGCAACAATAATAAATCAAACCATTTACATGGAAGGGGCTCAAGAGGGAGTTAGTGTATCACAACAACTACTAAAATGCAACATTTGGTGGTTGCCCTAACTGGGAATGCATGATGAGAAACAGGCAATACCAGAAAGAACAGACTGATCTGCCTACAATCAGCAAGTTGCATCCTTGCATTTAATCCTAGTAAAAGCCCAATGCCTGAAGAACATGCTACAGAACATTGCCTGACAATGCAGTGGCAATATTTGACAGTAGGCTGCCTGGATCTGAAACTGCAGAGGTTCCAAGGATAGCCTCAGATTATAGGAACAATCCTTTAGAACTAAGGAGGTGGAATTTCTTCAGCAAGAGGGTGGCAAATTGTGGAATTCACTGCCATGGAAGGCTGCAGAGGCCAGTTTTGAGTGTAGACAAAGGTTACAGGGAAAAAGCACAAAAATGGGGTTAAAAACATATCAGCCATGATCAAATGCCAAAGCAGACAAAATTGGCCAAGTGATCTAATTCAAGTCCTATATTTATGGAGTTATGGAAATCTTTGCATAGCACATTCCTGTTATTAGGAGCCATTTCACAATTGAAATGTATATTGTATATCACCTCAACATCCAATTACAACCATAAAATTGTAGCCTCACAACACAATCCTTCAAGATGCCCACTTACCTGTATTTCCCTGCCCTCCATTCTACTAAACCTTTTATTTTTCACCTTTCCTCACCCTTCTCCCCCAATCAATACTTAAAACATTCTAACTTTTGCTAAGGTAATTGACCAGAAACAATCTACTTTAGAATTATGCACAGCAGGTGGCCATTTGGCCCACTCACCTTTTCCTCATACCTCTGCATTTTGTCCTCAATGTCAACTTAGCTTGCCTCCAGACAGCACATTTCAGATACCAACCAGTTTTATCCTTGATTTCTTCTTTTGCCCTTGCAATCTTTACACAACCAAAATTCCAAGCACTGCATTCCAGACTTAAACCACTCCTGAGAAAATAATTCCCTTCACAGATGCTGTCTGCAGAGTTGCCAGTTTCAGTAGCCCACATTCCTGGACACTTCATTAGCCATCTTCCCACTAAACTACCCATCCCATTTCCCCAATATTTAATTTGTTAAAATCAAAAGCATATGCAAAAGTGAATCAGTTATAGTGTTTTCCTCCCAAATTGGAAACATTCACTTCAGGTTTGCAAAAACCATTATTCAGACAATATTCTTTAACTCAAGTTACCAACTCCAGCTGCCTAATCTGTTGAATTATTTCCAGCACTTTCCCCCCCACCCACTTCACAGAAGTAGTGGGGTCACAGCACCAGGGACCCAGCTTAGGTCAATCTGTGCAGTCTACACATTCTTTCAATGCCACAAGGGTTTCCTTCAGGTGCTCAATTTTACTCCCACAATTCAAGAAATATGTTGAAGTGCACTGATCATGCTAAATTCTCTCTTCAGTGTGTCCAAACAGGCACCAGAATGTGACAACGAGGGGATTATCACAGTAACTTCATTGCAGTGTTAATTAAGCCTACCAAACATTAGATTAAATTTAAGAGAACAATCTATAAAAATAGGCAAGACTTTCTAAAATTTTACTGAGAACTAGCTAGATCACGCCTGGAATAACGCAAATCTTTGCATTGCTAATATGACACTAAAGGTCTTTAAAGATGCCCATCATTTGTGGTTTCTTTCTGCATCCGTGACCCCAAATACCCTTGACCTGCTCATCTAAATGGTGCAGCATTACTGACAAGATGCTGGTGGAGCACTGGGAGGTGCTAAGATCACTTAATGAAGGTTACACCAGAGAGGGATGGTTATTGATTGAAACTACTTGGATAGAGACGAGCGACCGGTGAGGGAAGGAGAACGGGTGTGTGTGGGTGGGGAGCTAGGGACCCAGGAAGCATCCAGTACTCAGCCTGGCGCCAAAAGTCTCATACCTCCCGCCAAAAGGGCCAGTCGGGGACATCCCCTTTAACCCGGGAGACTGCGCGGCAGATATCTCCTTTAAAAGGCAATTCTTGTCGGCCGATAGGTCCGCGACAATGCGTTGAGGGGAAGGAAGGAAGGAGATGAAGTAATGGCGGCCACTCAACTGTACACAGACCCGACAACACCACTGACAGGACACCCAGGTGGACGGTAAAGCTTCACTCCCCTCGCCCTATCCCACGCGATTTCTTTCCCCCCCCTTACCCTTTCGATAGGAGCCGGTAGAGGAGGAGGAAGCGGACGGACTATCGGCCTTAGTGCGGACCATGTCGGCTGAGGAAGCTGTACCGGGCCGCGCTCGCGCCTCTCGCTTTTTAAACGCGCCGCCACTCTCGCGCCGCCTTTTTTCCCCCAACGGTTAATCCCCTCCGGCGCGCGCGCAGTACCGGCTCCCTTATTGGCCGACCGCCCGCCGCTCTGTCCAGTCCCGGCGCTCGTCTCATTTACGCTCGCGATAAGCCAATAGCATGAACGGACACAAAACAAAAAAAAGGAGAGCCCGCCCTCCAAACTCAGAACGGCTTGTTGTCCTCTCACTTTCGACTGAAAAGAAGATTCTTGAAAGAAATTGGGTGTAATAAATCCGCCGGCACTTGAAACGGGTAACAATTAACCTTACTTTCGTCGAAGTTGCTGTAAATCTGCGGAGTACCGGATAGAGCTGGGTTGTCTAATCAGCTGGTGTGTTGACATGATTGACAGCGCTGCGGGCCAATGAGGAGCGGCGTGAATTTGGCGGGACATTGCTTTCTTCTGACCTTTGTTTTCTAACATGGTTTGTGATAATTGCAGGTTTAGTTTTACTCAAGTGTAATTAGAGGGTTAGAGCAACTATGTTCATGAGGCTCAAGTGTAGGATTGAATTTGCAAATCTTCAAAATGCAATCAATTCCCGCGAACCCTGACTTTTCTTTTATCTTTTACCTGATTGTTTATTTCTGGTGGAATTCAACTTTTCTGAGTTTCTTTCTAAAGTTAAATTCAGCCACCACATGCAAAATTTCACATTTTACATTTATTTCTGTTGGGATTCAACTTTCTAAAATGTTTTTTTTCACCCCTATCACAATTAAATCCTGTCACCATATTCATATTTCCCCGTTTGAATCAGTGCATCGAGTAACGCGATTATTTTCACTAAAAATTACATGGTGTCTCTCGTTGAAATCCATCAACGTCCTGTATAATGGTTTGTTTTTTAAAAAAATCCCTATTGATATTAATATTGGCAGGTACCTCGTATTGCTCACGGAGAGACACTTTTTAAATGGATTATTTTCAGCAAAATGAGATGGAAAGTTGAAGAGAGTAATGACATTTAGATGAATTATATCTCAGATATTTAAAAATCTATATTTGGAGTTGGACGTGCAAAGTGCAAGGAAGAATGGTAAAATTGATTGCGAAAGAATGTTTCTGGTCAAATATGGTTTTAAGAAATGCATGCCTTGAAGCCCTAATGTCTATTTCCTCTGGTTTGTTCTAAGCAGAAGAAAATGCTGCCATTTGGATTATCGTGCCGGTGTGTGTTTTAGGGGAAATAAAATCAAGTAACTCAAATTAACTCAAGGACAAAGTAAAAGGGGCAGTTCCCCAAAAGGAGGGGGAATAGCCCGAACAGAACGGAAATACAAAGGAAACTTAAAACATTAAATTATGGTTTTTGGGGTCTATAATGCACCCCAGCCCCTGTGGTGCCCAACGGGCGTGGAAGGCATCAACTGCACGCGTGGACACCACATGCTCCCTTTTCAGGGACATTTGGCTACAAACATAGTCGTGGTAGGGGGGCAGACAGTTAGGATGGACCTGTTAATGGCCTTTCCTTGTCACAAAACTTTTCCCTTCAAATAATTCTCCAATTCCCTTTAGAAAAGCATTAATGAATCTATTTCCACCACCCTTAAGATAGTTTAACAACATACAAGCAGTCAGCCCCTCAAACCTGCTTTGTCATTTAATAAGAGCATGGCTGAACTAACAGTAATCTTTGGAAATCAAATCTGCAGCCTGCCTAAGGTTTCCTAAGCTTTTTCCAAGGGTGGACTCAAATAGCACGAGGGGTCACGGGCTTAGGATGAGGGGGTAAGGTATAATTTGGATGCTAGAGGGAGTGGGGGTATGGAATGCGCTGCCAGGTAAAGTGGTGGAGGCAGGCACTCTGGAGTTATTTAAGTGATACATAGATGGGCACATGAACAGAATAGGAATGGAGAGGTATAGAAAACTGATTTAAAATAGGGATCATGAACCTTGGGAATACCTGGGAAGTGTGTAAATAGACGATGATATTGATGTACTTGTTTTTATCCTACAGGTGCTTTGGTCCATCTTGTTGTCTAACAAGGGGCATACACGCGATGGGTCATGGGAGGGCTGCTCTTGGATTTTTTCGAGAGTATCCTAGTGCTTCACGTCATTCGTGTAACGTTTGACCTGGACCATTTGACGGACAATACGACAGCTCAGTGACTATCGCTGTGCTGTGCAGATACATGGATTTGGGCCTGTGTCTGTGGAAGTTTGTGCATTCTCCCCTTGCTTGCGTGGGTTTCCTGCATTTTTTGTTTAGATATCTGTTTTGGTGTAGCTTGCTGGTTGTGAACGATAACTTGGCATCTGGAACCTTAGACCCTTTGTCCTGTCATTCACTGTCTCCATAACTAGTGGTATCTGGGGATGGTTAGGGATGGCTTAGTGGTTAGTACTGCTGCCTCACAGCTCCATGGACCTGGATTCAATTCCCGTTTTGGATCGCTGCCTATGTCTGTGTAGGTTTCTTCCGGGTGCTCTGGTTTCCTCCCACATCCCAAAAATGTGCTCGTAGGCTAATTGACAGAACAGATTCTCCCTAAATTGTCTCAAATTTGGTTTCAATCCATAGATCTATAAACATAGAGATCACGGGTAGAGGTGGGAGCATCGGGGTGGTGGCGCGGGCTCGTTGGGTTGAAGGGCCTGTTACCTGTGCTGTTTTGTTCTTTGTACCCCTGATTAACTATCTCCCCCTTGCTTACCAAGCAGCATGATGGCACAGTGGTTTGCACTGCTGCCTCAGAGTGCCAAGGATCCGGGTTCAAAACCCAGCTTCAGTTACCTTCTGTGCAAACTCTGCATGTTCTCCCACTGTCTGCGTGGGTTTCCTCTGGCTGTCTATCAACCAAAAAACGTGCTGGTTAGGTGCATTGGCCATGCTAAATTCTCTGAGTGTACCCAAATCGTTGCCGAAGCATGGCGACTAGGGGATTTTTACAGTAATTTCATTGCCATGTTAATATAAGTCTATTTGTTAAATAAATAAGAATCTATCCACGTCTTCCTTCAAAATATTCAAAGACTGCTTCTGAGTTTTCAAGAACAGAGTTCTAAAGACTGCAGACGCTTTGAATGAATTTTTATTTTGCCTCATCTCCATTTTAAATGGGTGATTCCCTATTTTTAAACAGTGACCCTAGTTTTTCTATATTCTCCCACAAGAAGTAACATCGTCTCCACATCCACCCTGTCAGGACACCTCAGGATTTTGCATGTTTCAATCTGTCACCTCTATTCTAAACTCCAGTGGATACGAAAGCTGATTCAGTCTTTCCTCAGATTATAATTGTTCCATTCAGGAATTAAACTGATAAACCTCTGAAAGGTTTCCAATTTATTTACATCCAATTCTTAAATAATGTGACCAATACTGTACACAGTACTCCAAATGTGGTCCCACTAGACCGTTATAACTGAAGCATAACCTTTTGTATTGAATTCCTGTCGCAATAAGTGATAACATCATATTAACTTGCTTCCACACCTCTTCATCACAGAGAACATTGGAACAGGAGGAGAGCATCTGCTCCTTAGTTTTATTCTGTTTCTGTACCTATTGGTTGATTTTAGCTCTGTTTTCTCACCTTAGTCCCATAACATTTTATGCCCTTGCCCAACAAAATTCTATCAGCCTCAGTTTTGAATAAATCGATAAGATATACCATATAAATGATTAGACATTTCTTTTCATATTTTGCAGCTTACATACATTACAATTTCTGTGTGTTGCACAATCGTGTGAGGATAATTAGAGGTTTTGTTTTCATTCAATCCTTTTAGCAACAGTATTATGTTTGGGAACTACAGCATGATACAAATTTAGTGAATTTAAACAATTCATTTTTTCCTGCAATCTTATGCATCCTGTGTCATCATACATCCTTCAGTTTTCCACTTCTGGTGCAAGATTATATCCTTTAAAAACTCAAACTGATGGAACCTACCCCTGTCCCCATTATCGAAGAGTCTGCCAATTCTCATTTTTCCTTTTGCCTTCCATCATCACTAATGTGCTGTCTATGAGTGTGCTTGGATCATGAATGGCAATGGGCATCAACCTTGGAGAGCATCACAATCCAGACTGATACTGCCTGCATTTGTGCTTCAATATAAAGTTATATCTGAAAGACAACACCTCCAAAAGTGCAGCACTCCCTCAGCACCACACTGAATGTCAACAGGGATTTTCTACTCAAATCTCTCAATTGGAATTTGACTTTAAAACTTTCTAATTTAGAATAGTTTGATTCACTGCTTTAGTAGTGAGGAGGTTACTTGACACATTTTGTATATTGGAAAGGCAGACTTGTCCATGGAACTGTGGCTGAGAAAATAATTCTCAAACTTTTTTGATTGAATGGATCAATAATCACCAATTCCTCCACCTCAGTGCTGTAGAATACTCAATAACCTGGGGCAGCATGGTGGCACAGTGGTTAGTACTGCTGCCTCACGGCATCAGGGATCAGGTTGAATACTTCACTTGAGTCACTTTCTGTGCGAAGTCTGCACATTCTTTCTGTTCCTGTGTGAGTTTCCTCCAGGTGCTCCATTTTCTTTCCTCAGTCTGAAAGATGTGCTGGTTAGGTACATTGGCCATGCTAAATTCTCCCTCTGTGTACCTAAACAGGTGCCAGAGTGTGGCATCTAGGGGATTTTCACAGTAACTTCATTGTAAGCCTACTTGTGACACTCAGAGATGAAATAGAAAGGGTCAAGAGCTTCAAGTTTTTAGAAGTCCAGATCACCAACAACCTGTCCTGGTCCCCCCATGCCGATACTATAGTTAAGAAAGCCCACCAATGCCTCTATTTTCTCAGAAGACTAAGAAAATTGGGCATGTCAGTGATGACTCTCACCAACTTTTACAGTTACGCCACAGAAAGCAACCTTCCTGGTTGTATCACAGCTTGGCATGGCTTCTGGTTTGTCCAAGACTGCAAGGAACTACAAAAGGTTGTGAATTTAGCCCAATCCATCACACAAACCAGCCTCTCATCCATTCACTCTGTCTACACTTCCCACTGCTTCGGCAAAGTAGCTAGCATAATTCAGGACCCCACGCACCCTCGACATTTCTGTTTCACTTTCCATTGGCAAAAAGATAAAAAAGTCTGGGGTCACATACCAACTCACTGAAGAATACCTTCTTCCCTGCTACTGTCACATCCTAGCTACTTTCTCAACACCCTAGCTATGACTGTAACACTATATTCTGCACTATTGTTTCCCTCTCCATGAATGTTCTGCTTTGTCTGTATAGTGCACAAGAAACTTTTCACTGTATGTTAATATATGTGACAATACTAAATCAAATTAAATCAAACCAACTTAAACTTGGCTTACTAGTGATAGGCAGCATCATTTTGTGAAGGGGAGGTCGTGTCTCACAAACTTGATTCCTTTAAGCAAGTGACAAGAAAAATTGAGCAGGGCAGGGCAGTGGATGTTGTATACATGGACTTTAGTAAAGGCTTTGATCAGGTTCCTCACAGCAGGCTGATACAGAAGCTGAAGTCATATGGGATCCAAGATGAGCTGGTAAAGTGGATACAAAACTGGCTTGGCCATAGAAAGCAGAGAGTAGCAGTGAAAGGGTACGTTTCTAACTGGAGGTCTGTGACAAACAGTGTTCCATAAGGATAAGTGTTGTTTGTAATATGTGTAATGATTTGGAGGAATATGTAGGTGATCTGATTAGTAAATTTGCAGATGATACAAAAATTGGGGGAGTAGCGGGTCATGAGGAAGAGTGTCAGGATACAGCAGGATATAAGTCAGCTGGAGACCTGGACTGAAAGATGGCAGATGGAATTTAACCCAGAAAAATATAAGGTGATGCAATTTGTAAGGTCTATTGCACAAGTGAAGTTTTTTTATCAGTCAAAGTAAGGCTCACATTAACACTGCAATGAAGTTACTGTGTAATACTGTAAATGGTAAAGCCGTTAGAAATATTAACATACAGAAAAACCTAGGCATGCAGATCCACAGTTCCTTGAAGGTAACAACTGAGATGGACAAGGTGGTTAAGAAGGTGTATGGCATGCTGGCCTTTATCCATTGGGGTGTTGTGTGTAGGAATTGGAAAATCATGTTGCAGCTGTATAAAAATTTGGTTAGACCTCATCTGGAATATTGTGTATAATTCTGGATGCTACACTATTGGAAGGATGTTGATGCATCAGAAAGGGTGGTGCAGAAGAGATTTACCAGGATGTTGCCTCGTTTGGAGGATATGGACTGTGAAGAAAGGTTGAACAAATTTGGATTGTTTTATTGGAGCATTGGAGGATGCGGTGGCGGGGGGCACCTGAGGTTTTCAAGATTATGACAGGTTTGGATAGAGTGAATAGTCAAGAGTTTTTTTCTCAGAGTCGAAGTGTGGATTATTCGGGGGCATAGGTTGAAAGTGGGAAGGGGAAAGTTTAAAAGAGATATAAGGGGCAAGTTTTCACACATGGGGGGTGGGTGAGGGTGAATGCCTGCAACACACTACCGAACGAGATGATAGAAGCAGATTCTTAACGACACATCAATAAGCAGGGAATAGAGGGATATGGACCACGTAGAAGCAAGAAAATAATAGATTAGAGAGGCATTAGGGTAGGCACAGATTTGATGGGCCGAAAGGCCTGTTCCTGTGCTTTAAAATTCCTTTGATCTTTAAAGAAAGAGGATTTTGGTATCCTCTCTTTGTGACTAAGTAATATAATTGTTTTTTTCCCCTATAAGCCCCTCTCTCTTGAACAAGGCTGAACCCACCTGATGCCTATGCCAACCTTAGTGACTGCTGGTTTATCCAGTCATCTTCATGCTATTTTGTGATCTGGAGCTCCCAGTTTGAGAAACATTGTGCAATGACTTGAATTCAGCCCTGAATTATAAGGACCAAACATTTTTGAGATGTCATCACTCTTTTATGGTACTGTCACCGTCATTAGAATGCACTGATTTATTTAATGCAAACTATTTTGTTCCTGTGTCTTTCATTAATCAGGTTTTCTTTGTCCAGAGGGTAAAGGTTGATGGTTTGAATGAGGGGAGGGCTTGGATTTCTTGGAGATCGGAACGTTAGTACGGAGCCGGCGGTGCCGCTGGGAACAACCGGCGGACTGGACCGTTTGCATGTGTGGTGTGCGCGGGGGGAAACGTTTCCGGGTGGATCTGAGCCGGGTTTGTTGGTCGCTGCCGGGAATGAGGGTGGTGGAACAGGCGAAGGAAGATGAGTGGTGAGAAGGCGTCTCTTCTGAGCTGGTGTCAGGAGGAGCTGGTTCGGAAATTTAATCTGGAAGTGAATGAGGAGCTGATTCAGTAAGTGACAGTTGCCGGCCGCAATCTCCAGTAGCTGCAGCGGCATAAGCAAAGTCTCAAGTATTTGGCCTGGGGTTCAGCTGCTTCCCCTGGCTAGGCTTCTCCCTCCTCCTCCTCCTTTAGCTTCTGTCCCTCTGCTTCATTTCCCTCCCCGTCACTCCTTTTGCATTATACAGAGTTTTTGAGATAAAATAAATTTAAACTGGCAACAAAGTTGTAAAGTCGACAAGGCAATAGGTATAGCATCTTTGCTGTTATTTCTGTGATAGCTGGACTACAAGTCTCCACTTTGGAGAATTCAATTCTATCTTGTCTCAGAAAATTTGACCAAAATATCAAATTCGGCGGTATACCAGCTACGGAGATAATGATAATATCGACATACTAAATTTATGTCGGAGTTCTAAACTGCCCAAGAAGGATTCTTGACGGAACTGAAGTTCGCTAAACATTCTTATACTGAATAAAGTTGACAAAGGATCATCTGGACTCGCAGTATCAGCTTTTTTCTCTTCTTACAGTTGCTGCCAGACCCGCTGATATTTTCCAGCATTTTCTCTTTTGGGATCCTTATACTCCTCTGTTCTAACATTCTTGAAATTTTCTAAGGGTTGACCCTCAAAACAATTGACATTTCATTTGACTTATGGGACGATGATGTTTGTGACAAATGGTAAGAAAATGATTCACAATGGCACAACAAAACTTGAAGTTAGCTAAAGACAGCTGAGGATAGACCACTTCTCTGGTTCATTTGGTTCTGATATCCCATGTTTGGAAAAAGATTCTTGTGAAAATTAATAGAACATAGAACAATACAGCACAGAACAGGCCCTTCGGCCTTCGATGTTGTGCCGACCAAAATAAAAAGCAATGCCCCTCCAAACTAAACCATTCCCTTCTCTTCCATATACTTATCAATTAACCTCTTAAACGCCACCAAACTTGGCGCATCTACAACAGCTGCAGGCAGGGCATTCCACTCCCTAATCACTCTTTGAGTAAAGAACCTACCTCTGATATCCGTCCTATAACTCATACCCCTTAATTTAAAGCTGTGTCCCCTCGTGCTAGCTTTCTCCATCCTAGGAAAAAGGCTATCACTGTCCACCCTATCTAAACCTCTAATCATCTTATATGTTTCAATAAGATCCCCTCTTAGCCGCCTCCTTTCTAACGAAAACAACCTCAAATCCTTCAACCTCTCTTCATAGGACCTGCCCTCCATACCAGGCAACATCCTGGTAAACCTCCTCTGTACCCTCTCCAATGCCTCCACATCTTTCTTATAATGTGGCGACCAGAACTGCACACAATACTCCAAGTGCGGCCGCACTAGAGTTTTGTACAGTTGCAACATGATGCTGCGGCTCCTAAATTCAATCCCCCTACCAATAAAAGCTAAGACTCCATATGCCTTCTTAACAACTTTATCCACTTGACTGCCTACTTTCAGGGATCTATTGACACATACACCAAGATCCTTCTGTTCCTCAACACTATTAAGAGCCCTACCATTAGCCCTATACTCTACACATTTATTGTTCCTGCCAAAGTGCATTACCTCACACTTTTCCACATTAAACTCCATTTGCCACCTCTCGGCCCAGCTCTGCAACTTGTCCAAGTCACTCTGTAAACTAAAACACCCCTCTTCACTATCTACCACTCCACCAACTTTAGTATCATCTGCAAATTTACTGATCCATCCCTCAATACCCTCATCCAGATCATTTATAAAAATTACAAACAGCAGGGCCCCAAAACAGACCCCTGAGGCACACCACTCGTCACCGAACTCCACGATGAATATCTCCCATCAACCACCACCCTCTGTCTTCTAAGTTGTGCAGTGTCAAGTTGTATGAAGTGGAAAGGGCTCAGGCTGTCACCATCTCCAACAAGCCAGCATTTATTGCTCATCCCATATTGCTGTGGACTGATTGGTTTGGTAGGCCTTTCAATAAATAGTTTTGAGTTAACCACATTGCTGTAGATTTGCAATCACATGTAGGCCAAACTGGCAGATTTCCTTCCCCAAAGGGCACTTGCAAACCAGATGTGGTTTTACAACAATCGTTGATAGTTGTCATGGTTACTGTTACTGACCCCAGCTTTACATTCCAGATTTATGCTGTGCTGGGATTTTAAACCCGTGCATCCAAAGCATTAACCTGGACTTCTGGATTGCTCATGCATTAACATTGCCCCCACACCATTGTATGTATAATGTTTAAATATTATATATTTATAGAGTGGTTACCAAACATAACTGCAATATTGGAGAGCAGGGATGATCCAAAGCTTGGTCAAAGAGGTACATTTTAAGGGGTGTCTTGAGAAGGGAACGGAAACTGAGAGTTTTAAGAAGGAGATTCCAGTTCTTGGCAGTTCATGTCCTGCTGCCAACTGTGGCCTAATTAAAATCAGGGATGCACAAGAGGCCAGAATTACTGAAGCACAGGGATTTCAGGGTTGTAAGATCAACAGAGATAGATTTACACTTTTTGGTACTTACCTTCATTACTGCTCTTCCCCCTGTGAAATCAGGCTCCTCCCGATTCAACCCACCCTTTCCCTAGAGAATGCAGAGTTCGAAGACAGAAAAATGTACATTGATCACTGCTTGTTGTCTTGTAAAATATGCTGAATTGAAGTCCAAGCTTACCCCTTATCAAAATGATGGTAAAAGTGGTCAATATTACGATATGAGTCTTGAGGCGAGCAAACATGGAACTTGCTGATGAGCAATGAGATGGAAAAATCAGCCAATGGCATCAGTACAGCACAGGCCAGTGCAGGACAGAATGAGACAATCCAGTGCAGAGGGAAATACTCCAATCAACAAGATGTATATACTACATTTCAGATTCTCATTCAGTTTCAAAAATAAAAATTAAGAATTTCTCATAAAATCAGAGAAGTTATTGTCTTAAATTTACATGAGTGGAGTGTCCAGTGAGTCCAAATCCAATATCAGTTGTTCTGTCTGCAGGATTCTGTTCTTTATTGTAGAATTTTCTGAAGGTCAATTTGGAGAGCGATGGTTACAGAATTACCAGCTGCAGCCATTACATAAGACAGCAATGGTCCATTTTGAAAAACAGAATTTAAGCAAGAGAATATAAAACATAGAACATTACAGCGCAGAACAGGCCCTTCAGCCCTCGATGTTGCGCCGACCAATTAGGAACAAGCAGAGTGACCGTCTAACCTAAACCATTCCCTTTTCATCCATAAACTTATCTACGAACCTCTTAAACGCCACCAAACTTGGCGCATCTACAACTGACGTAGGCAAGGCATTCCATACCCTTACCACCCTCTGGGTAAAGAACCTACCTCTGACATCTGTCCTAAAACCACCACCCCTTAATTTAAAGCTATGTCCCCTCGTGCTAGCTTTCTCCATCCTAGGAAAAAGGCTATCACTGTCCACCCTATCTAAACCTCTAATCATCTTATATGTTTCAATAAGGTCTCCTCTTAGCCGCCTTCTTTCTAACGAAAACAACCTCAAATCCCTCAGCCTCTCTTCATAAGACCTGCCTTCCGTACCAGGCAACATCCTGGTAAACCTCCTCTGTACCCTCTCCAATGCCTCCACATCTTTCTTATACTGTACACAATACTCCAAGTGTGGCTGCACTAGTTTTGTACAGTTGCAACATGACGTTGAGGCTCTGAAATTCAATCCCCCTACCAATAAAAGCTAAGACTCCGTATGCTTTCTTAACAACCTTATCGACTTGATTGCCAACTTTCAGGGATCTATGCACACATCTGTTCATCAACACTGCAAATGGCTGCAAATTGTCTGTGCAAGTCAGCTGGTGAACTGGAAGTGTAGAACTCATCATTATCAATAAATGATCTTCAGAAAGATTTGTGCCGATGTCCTCTGGTAGAATTCATTGAATTTGTTAGTGCAGTGGTTTTAGGATTTTCATCCAAATCTCTATCAAATAGAATGCAAAATCAATCAATGGTTTTCATCAGGAATTTACTTCTACTCTGCAATTGCATGTTATTTTGTCATAAATAACATTGACAGTCTTGGCAATGATTTCTTTCTTTTCAAAGTGATTTCATTGGAAAATAACTGTGTATTTTGTTCACTTCTCATCATCAGTGGGACCTATATACTTCATTAATGTTTGTACCCCTGCTTCCACCAAGCTAAGGTAATTTTGAAATTCCATGACAAATCTTCTAATTGAGGGTAACCATTGTCAGCACTCAGTAAAGCTAAATCAATGTTTTGCAGCGATTTGCCGATGGCATTAAATCTTCGAAATAAACGGTCCCACAAAAGACTAAAAATAGGAATATGGTAATTATACTTTTCAAACTCTAAAGGTTTTGCTTCAGATTTCAGACATAGTTTTTTTGGAATCTGATGCAATTATATCTAATAATTATATCTTTTAGATCAATAAAGTTCATTTTCAAAGCCAAAAACAGCATCTGCATGAGTGGACCACCTAGTGTGACAAATTTATTTGACTGTCAAATGTTTTCCATTTGCTTGCTCCAAACATGATTGCAACATATTCCACTGATGCATAGAAACAGGGGGGAAAAAAAGGCAATCATATTTTAAACAAAGAAATATACAGGATTCAGCTGCAGTGATGCAAATTACATTCAAAGAGACAGGATGAACGATACACAGGCTTGCATTATTAAGTCTTGCCTGTCGACCTGAATATTTTTCTGCCATGTTTGTGACATTACTAAAGCCCTGTCCACAACAACTTTGGACCTCCAAACCTAAATTTACAATGATTTCCAAAACAGTTATCTTCAGACACTCAGAAGTGTGGGATTGGAGCTGGACAAAACAGAGAAATCGCTCTACAACTTCACCATCGTTGGTCACATCTTAAAATTAATGTTAATTGGTTCATATGACTCATCTGATGTTGAATCAATTATTATGGAATAGTATTTGACATCTTTTACTTCATTAGAGAATTATTTTCAGAGCAGCTCTGCCATTACAGTGATATTGTCATGTGTGTTAAAAGGTTGGCCTTCCCTGAGCCACGATCATAGAATCATATAGATAACTTTTCAGATGTTGTTTGAGAAATTCATCAAATTCTTTGAAATTCTTCTCTCAAGATGGTGCCAGAGCAAGGCAATCTCTGCAAGAACGTGCCCAACATACCTTCTAATTCTATCTTTTACTCTTGTCCTATGCTTCTAAAATTTCATTCTCACTCTTAATCTCTGTTCAGACTTTTGAGTGGACCTACTTGCACTAAATTGATCCTTCTCTACACCCTAGCTATGACTATAACACTGTATTCTGCACTGTCTCTCTTTTCCTTCTCTGAATGGTATGCTTTCTCTGTATAGCTTGCAAGAAACAATACTTTTCACTGTGTACTAATACATGTAATAAAATAAATCAGTTCTCTGAGAAATTCAAGGCAAGCTAAAAAAATGACCTCATTGATTTGATGTTGATGGCTCATCATGTCCTCTTTGGAGTAGTTCTAAAGTAGACAGCAATTTGACTATGGCAACAAATGTCTCAGAACTTTACTCCAATAAGAACACTCCTTTTTAGACAGTCAACAACGCAGATTTACGTCTTTGAACAAAAGCACACAGCTTTAATTTGAACTTTGAATATTTCGTGATGAGCAATATTTCTTCCAACATTTTTCCAGTTAGAGTACCTGTTGACAAATGTTTATTTCCCTTTACGAGGGTCAGAGAATAAGTTATGAATATAACAGTAGACTACCTTAGAGATTTCTGGAAAAAAAACAACCAATTTGTAATTTCTGTCATCCCATTTCTCTTCATTCTCAGTAAATGGGAATTACAAAGATCTTTAAATAGCTTTTGGCTTCCAACCTTCAAGACGTCTCTCAAATTTTCCATATGAGCTATGTTTTCTGGTTTATTTAGTCCAAAATATTCTGTCATTCCCAGTGGAACAGAATTTGGCCATTAGATAATGAATTCAGGGTAGGGTTCTTCTCTCACCTCAACAGAAGAATCAGTAATTCCATTGTCATTTCAGAGATCACTTCTTGTCCAATCTTTTCTGGCAATGTGGTATCTCTGCAAATCAACAAGTCATTAGTCATCAAATAATTCACCCGTAATTTTAGATGAGGATGACATTGCATTTTGTGCGCCGTTCAGTACTTTGAACTTTTTATAGTAAAGTGACAAACTGTCTTTTTACCTCGCTTTGTGCCTTGCTTTACCTTTGTTTTCTGTGTTTTTGACTGCCAGATTGATAGTGTTGCTTTGTGTTGCTAAAGAGATTGATTTTGATTTTAGGCAGCTGATGAAGTGTCTGAAAGAGCAGGTATTTGCACAATCAATCCCAAGTTCAATCTCTGCAAAAATTGTTTTAACTCTGAAGCAGTGATTTTGATCATGGATTTCAAACAACATCCACTTTCCGCCTGTCCATTTCCTCCATCACAAATTCCGCATTTATTTCCAATCCGTCGCAATTTCTCCCTCCCTCCATTATCATAGGCTCATAAACTCCCTACAGTGCTATTTGACCCATCAAGCCTGCATCAGCCCACAATTCTGCACAGCCCCTATGCCATAATCCTGTGTATTTACGTTGCTAGTTCCCCAGATACTAAGGGACAATTTAGTATGGCCAATTAACCTAACCCGCACATCTTTGGAGCGTGGGAGGAAACCCATGCGGTCATGGGGAGAATGTCAAACTCCACACAGACAGTGATCCGAGGCCGGAATTGAACCTGGATCCCTGCCACTGTGAGGCAGTGTGGTGCTAACCATTGTGCTGCCCGACCCTCACATACACTCCTCCCCCCCCCCCCCCCCCCCCCCCCGCCTCGCTAGTGTGCAACCCAACCCTCTTACACAATATCTTCTCCCCACATCCTCGCACTCTTTTTCTCCCTTCCCCTCCATCTCCTCAAAGTCTCTCCTGACCCTCCTCACTCTCCTATTTTTACTGAACTTGACCTTTGTCTGAGGTATGGTGATCCTCAAGTTAAATCACCACCATTAGCCCTCCCTCTCAAAGGGGAACTTATGGTCATTTGGGACTATGGCGACTTTACCTTTTTATACTAAAAGGATAAATTCAAAATGAGGAAGGTAATGGAACCAGTCAGTAATCAGAACCAGGGGTGGCATGGTAACACAGTGGTTAGCACTGATGCTTCAGGGATCTGAGTTTGATTCCAGGCTTGGGTCACTGTGTGGAGTTTGCACATTCTCCTCATGTCAGCATGGGTTTCCTCCGGATGCTCCAGTTTCCTCCCACGCTCCAAAGATGTGCGGGTTAGGTTAATTGGCCATTCTAAATTGTCCCTTAGTATCTGGGGGACTAGCAAGGTAAATACACAGGATTACGGCATAGGGCTGTGCAGAATTGTTGGCTGGTTTCCGCCCACAATCCAAGGATGTGTGGATTAGATTGATTGGCCATGCTGAAATTGCCCTTAGTGCCCTGAAATGCGTAGGTTAGAGGGATTAGTGGCTAAAGATGTTGGGATATATGGTAGGGCCTGAGTGGGATTGTGGTCAGTGCAGACTCGAAGGGCTGAATGGCCTTTTTCTGTAATGAAGGGTTTCAATGATAATTGATTCATTCAAAGTAAGTTTTGGAGTTATTAGAGAAATTAACATTTTGGGAATATCGTACATACGTAACTTGAGACATGATGGGCGACATGATGACACAGTGGTTAGCACTGCTGCCTCACAGCATCAGGGACCCAATTTGATTCCCGGCTTGGCTCAGTGCCTGTCTGGAGTCTGCACATTTTCTCCGTGTCTGTGTGGGTTTCCTCTGGGTGCTTCAGTTTCCTCCCACAGTCCGAAAGAAGTGCTGGTTAGGTGTGTTGACTGTGCTAAATTCTCCTTCAGTGTACCCAAACGAGCATTGGAGTGTGCTGACTAGAGGATTTTCACAATTACTTTATTGAAGTTTAATGTAACGTGACACTAATAAATAAGCCTTAAGAACTAAACAAGTGTAGTGTGTTGGACGAAACTGGTAACTTTGGATCTATTGTTTTTAAAACTCCACTATCGGAGATTTCCTCAGCTCCTGTCTCAGTTTGTAATAAACTAATTGCAAGAGATTGATTGTACAATTCTGCCATTCTCATTGCATTATGTAAGCTCAGGAAATTGAGAACAAGAGGTGCCCATTCAATTCTTCAAGCCTCTTCTGCCATTCAATTAGATCAAAGCTAATCTGTATCTCAGTTCCATTTACTTTCCTTCTCCCGCATCTCTATTGATACACCTAATAAGCTCAATTGCCCTGCAACCTCCATGGCCTTTGGGAATGGTTGAGATTTCTGTTTCCCTTTGTGTGAATAAATGCTTTCTGATTTCATTCCTGAATGTCTCAGCTCCAACTTTAAGATTAGGTGAGCCTTGGATGTTTTTTCACCTGCTCAATCCTGTGCTCACAATGTTATTTGATGGAGGTGTGGCTCTGAGTTTTGAGGACGAATATAGTGACAACTTGTACTGTTTGTGTGATGGGATAGGCTAAGGTTTTGAAAGTAAATTAATTCAATTCCCTGATACCCTGACCATAAACTTGCAATTTCTTCTCCCTCCATTTCCCTACTATACACAACATATATAACAAAACCACAAAAGGTTGTGAATAAAGCCCAATCCATTACACGAACCAGTCTCCCATCCAAAAAATTCTGTCTACGCTTCCCGCGTCAGAAAAGCAGCCAGCATAATCAAGGACCCTACACACTCTGGACGTTCTCTCTTCTCAGTAAGAATTTAGCAACACCAATTATTAATCCAACTGATTTATTTGATAGTAAAAAAGCGAGCTTTCAACACTCCCGTGTCTTCCTCAGGCAAATGCAGTGTTCTGGTCATTGCAGACCAGAACACTGCACTTGCCTGAGGAAGACACGGGAGTGTTGAAAGCTCACTTTTTTACTATCAAATAAATCGGTTGGATTAATAATTGGTGTTGCTAAATTCTTACTGAGTTCTTACCACCCCAATCCAACGCCGGCATCTTTACATCGTTCTCTCTTCTGCCATACAAAAGATATAAAAGTCTGAGGTCACATATAAACCAATTTGAGAACAGCTTCTTCCCTGCTGCCATCAGACTTTTAAATGGACCTATGTTATATTAAGCTGATTTTTCTTTACACCCTAGCTATGACTGGATCACTATATTCTGCACTCTCTCCTTTCCTTCTCTATGAATGATATGCTTTGTAGCACAGTGGTTAGCACTGCTGGCTCACAGTGCCAATTGGCTTCAATTCTCGGCTTGAGTCACTGTGCAGCTTGCACATTCTCTTAGTGTTTGCGTGGGTTTTCTCCCACAATCTGAAAGATGTGCGGGTTAGATGGATTGGCCATGCTAAATTGCCCCTGGTGTCAGGGAGACTAGCTAGTGTAAACGCGTGGGGTTATGGAGATAGGGCCTGGGTGGAATAGTGGTCGGTACAGACTGGATGGGCCGAATGCTTCCTTCTGTTCTAAGGGATTCTATTTGACATGTGACAATAATAAATCAAATCAAACATGTATTTTGTTCACCCAGATATATCCTATCAATTGAGAGCGCAGAGGAAATTGAAGATTACATCGCTGACTTGGTTCAAGGGACTGAGGGGAAGAAACGGGCTTTTATTGATGAACTTCTGAAAAGGTGGAAGAAATCACAAGAGTCAGTTGCTGCTGGACAAGTGCAGTTATACAGAAAAAAAGATGGTGTGTCCAATTCTAACAGTTAAAACTCATAGCCCTTAAATTGGCTAATTGTAGGAAGTCTCAATTTACAAACTGTAATAAAGACAGATGTTACTGGAAAAACTTAGCAGGACAGGCAGCAACTGTGTAGAGAGAGAAACAGAGTTAATGTTTGGTATTCTACAATCTCTCATGAGTGAACCTTGTAAAATCCTGCCTGAGGCCAAACAGAATTCTGCTCTGCGAATCTTGCCCATGCTGGAAATGGGGTGGGCATGCCAGTAAAATTCCAATCCATGTTTCAAGTCAGTATGAATCCTCTTCCGGTTCTGAGGAAGAATCAAAACATTACCTCTGTTCCTCTGTCACAGATGCTGCCTGACCTGCTGAGTTTTTCCAGTATTTTCTTTGTTTCAGATTTCCAGCACCTGCAGTGTTTTGCTTTTATTTTGAAAGGTGTAAGGTTGTTCCTGACATCTGTTATAATGGATTCAACTTTTAAAATGAGGGTTAAAAGAAAAACCCTCTGAACACTTTCAACATGCTTTTCCACTCCAAAGCAGTGTTAAGGAAGTGCTGAATTGTTGAAGGTGCTGCCCTTCAGTTGGGATGTTAAACCAAGGTTTAAGCAGAGCAATTCCCTTCTGTATCCTGGTCAGTTTTTATCCTGCAAACTACATTGCTGGCATAGGTGTTTTGACAAGATGACATTATTGGTTATGAAGGGCTTGCTGTGTACAAATTGGCTGCCACATTTCCTATACTGTAACAACGTCTAAACTTTAAAACGTACATTATTGGCAGGAAAGGAGTTTGGGAAGTTCTCAGCTTGCAAGAGGTGCTCTCTAAATGCTAATCTGTTTTTCTGTAGAGATACCAGATTCGTCGAAAGCTGGTGACCAGCTCAAGAAGTCCAAGCGGAAAGGCCGGAACAAACAAGAACCGTTGCTTGTGTCAGAGAGTCAGCACCCAGCCGAAGAGGTTAAAACACCCATGGATCTGGTAAAGGTAATACTGAAGGCAACAAACATTTTTATATCTATTGGCTAAATGAAAAATGATGGTGAAACTCTACCCTTTCTGCATTGTGTTGTACCAGTGTTGAGCATCCCCTGGTTGGGCAGAGAAGAATAATTGGTAGTGCCCCATGGCTTGACTTTAGTTTTAAGAAAATAAAGAAGGAATACATTCAGCCCGTCAGACCTGTTCTATGCACCAATGCTTACTTGGTTTCCTCCATCTTGTTTAATTTCTAGGCATGACAAAAATCTTTCACTATCGATCTTGAAAATTTTAATTGTCTCAGCAACCACAATCTTTTCTTAGGAAAAGAATTCCACATTTCTGCAACACTTTGTGGAAAAAAAGCACTTCTGGTTTTCCTCCTGAATGATCCAGCTCAAATTTTATCTTATGGATTTTGCCACCAAAGAAAATTTCCAGTTGTCTTCAAGAGGCAGGTGGATCTAGCTTTTGGGGCAAACAGGATCAAAGGTTATGGGGAGAAGGCAGGTTAGGCTATTGAGTTGGATGATCAGCCATGCTGGTGATGAATGGCAGAGCAGGCTCAAAGGATTGAATGACCTCCTAAAGCTCCTATCTTCTACATTTCTATTTCAATTCTCTTCCCACTTTTCAAGTGGTGCACTAAGGCAGACTTTCATCTGTTTTCATGGCTCATAATTCCTGACAGGTTGCTATAATGTCACCAGGGGGTTTATAACATGTGGGGTGCCATTCCATAATGAGAATGGCTGACCAGGAGTGTCTCCCACTCTTACCATCAGCCGTTGGCATGTTAGAAAGGATTTTGCCTGCATTATGAACCCACCTTCTTTAGCCATCAAGTCCTGGGGTGGGTCTTGAACCTGGAGTTTCTGGCTCAGGTTCTGCCACAAGACCTTCACCAAGAGAAATCATGGGGTCTTTAATTGGTCTTCATATCTGGGCAGCACAGTTACACAGCGGTTAGCACTGCTGTTTCACAGCGTCAGGGACCTGGGTTTGATTTCTGCTTGTCTGTGTAGAGTTTATAGTTCTCCCAGTTATGACGTGGGTTTCCTCCCACAATCTGAACGAAGTGTTGGTTAGGTGCATTGACCCAAACAGGTGCCTGAGCGTAGCAATTAGGGGAATTTCACAGTAACTTCACTACAGTGTTAATGTAAGCCTTACTTGTGACTAATAAATAAACTTTAACTTTATAATTTTAAGCACTTCAATTACAACACCATCTGTCAGACTTTTGATTGTTCTGCTGATATCACTTTCTAACTTGTGGCTAGTTGCTCCTACAAAGTCATCTACAAAGTTTGATAAACAACTCTCTATTCCTGCATCCAGATTTTTGGTACATATGGTGAAAAGTTATGGCCCTGGTGAACCCCAGTTGTTATATTCCCCCAATCGGAGTCCAATTCTTTACAGTATTCCCTGTGCCATACTTCACAACCTATTACATAGACCAGTACAGCACAGTATAGGTCCTTCAGCCCTCAAGGTTGTGCCGAGCTGTGTGTCCAATCCCAAGCTCAAGCTATCCCACTCCCTATAATTCTGGTGTGCTCCAAGACCTATCCAATAACTGCTTGAAAGTTCCTAAAGTATCTGACTCCACTATTACAGCAGGCAGCACATTCCACACCCCAACCACTCTGAGTGAAGAATCTACCTTGGACATTCCTCCTATATTTCCCACCATAAACCTCGTAGTTATGCCCCTTAGTAACAGCTACATCCACCTGAGGAAATAGTCTCTGTGGGATATGAACTTCAAATCTCTCTGTTCCTCCACATTCCTCAGAACTCTGCTGTTGACCCTGTAACCTGCATTCAAGTTTGTCCTACCAAAATGAATCACCTCGTAATTATCAGGGTTAAACTCCATCTGCCACTTTTCTGCCCAGCTCTGCATCCTGTCAATGTCTCTTTGCAGTCTGCAAGCGCTCTCCACCTCATCCACTACTCCACCAATCTTGGTGTCATCAGCAAATTTACTAACTCACCCCTAACCATTACCAACTAATGTCATGAGGTTGCCTCCAATATCATTCTCACTTTCAATTATCTCTTCTGTGAAACCTTATCAAAAACCATCTGGGATATCCATATCGATAAGATTCCAGACTCTCTTGTCAACCATATCAGTGATTGCCTAAAAATCCATTAGATTAGTCAGACATGACTTAGTCAAATTGGTGTGGTAACTCTCTTCGATCAGCTCACATTTGTTTATGTTCTCAATCATATTGCCCCCTGATGATAAATTTCAGTAATTTCCTCATCTGATAAACTGTAGGACCTGTCATTACCTGGTTTCTCCCTCCCTCCCTTCCTCCTTGAACAATGGAATAATAGTTGTAGTTATTACTCCTTAAGCACGTTTCCTGAACCTTCGGGAAGTTATGTTTAGGGCACTTGCAATTTCTCAATCTATTCCATTTAAATTGAGGTAGAAACCATAGTGTTATAGACAAACCTATCTTAAATCCCATTATTTTTTCTATTACCATTCTGCCATTCCGTTATTATTTACTATAGCCATGTCTGTATCTATCTTTAATAAGCCCACATTATTTTACATGCTTTCTTTAATCTATAGCTTTTATTGGTAGGGGGATTGAATTTCGGAGCCGCAACGTCATGTTGCAACTGTACAAAACTCTAGTGTGGCCGCACTTGGAGTATTGTGTACAGTTCTGGTCCCCACATTATAAGAAAGATGTGGAGGCATTGGAGAGGGTACAGAGGAAGTTTACCAGGATGTTGCCTGGTATGGAGGGCAGGTCTTATGAGGAGAGGCTGAGGGATTTGAGGTTTTCGTTAGAAAGAAGGCGGCTAAGAGGAGACCTTATTGAAACATATAAGATGATTAGAGGTTTAGATAGGGTGGACAGTGATAGCCTTTTTCCTAGGATGGAGAAAGCTAGCACGAGGGGACATAGCTTTAAATTAAGGGGTGGTGGTTTTAGGACAAATGTCAGAGGTAGGTTCTTTACCCAGAGGGTGGTAAGGGTATGGAATGCCTTGCCTGCGTCAGTTGTAGATGCGCCAAGTTTGGTGGCATTTAAGAGGTTAGTAGATAAGTTTATGGATGAAAAGGGAATAGTTTAGGTTAGAGGGTCACTGCTTGTTCCTAATTGGTCGGTGCAACATCGAGGGCTGAAGGGCCTGTTCTGCGCTGTAATGTTTTATGTTCTATGTTCTATTTATGTAAGATTTTGCTTTTGGCTTAATATTCCTTGTAAGTTCTGTGATATTCCTTTTTTTTTGTAAGTCATCTCTCTGTGTATGCTTTTTGCTCTTTAGAACTCTGCTAGTCTACTGAATTTCCACTTTTTTCCTAAATTTGTGTAAATATTTTCAACTTAAATGAGAATTTCCCTCAACTTTTAAAAATGTGTTGCATCCTTTGAGAATTGCAAGTAGAAGCTCCCTACTGAGAGTGTTGAAATCGATGGAAAACACCATTAAATTCTGATACCAGAACATCAGCAAAGATAGATTTATCTTGATTGTTCCTTTTGTTTATTTTTCCTTTTCAAAACGTCACCTAGAGTTGATATTATTTTAGTGTATCTTTTTGAAAATTTATGATATCTGAATATGGAAACACCATCATTAAATCTAACTGGACCCTCTGTTATCTGTAAAATCCAGTTATCTAAATTCTTCATAGAATCCCTATGGTACAAAAGGAGGCCATTCGGCTCAACTGGTCTGCACCAACTCTCTGCCATCATAATCAGGCCCACTCTACGCATCTACCCCATGTGTCCCCCTAACCTGCACAAGGGGCAATTTAACATGGCCAATCCATCTAACCTACACATCTTTGGACCATGGGAGGAAACCAGGGCACCTGGAATGCATGCAGACATGGGGAGAACATGCAAATTTGATATAGACAGTGACCCAAGGCCAGTATTGAACCCTGGGTCCCTGGCACTGTTAGGGAGTTGTGCTAATCACTATGCCACTGTGCTGCCATTCTTTTTATCTTTTTATGTCTACTGATAACAGAAATGTGACAAGAAAACATTGGTTGTTGTGCTTTGAACATCGTAAGGCAGAATAAGTTTGAGCTGACAGTCCTAGCCTTTTTTGTTAATTTTATTTATCAATATTGGTTACCCTAACTGCAGCATTTCAATAAATTTAAAAATGATAAATTGGGAGCTTGTGTTTTGGTTCAAGCTGTGTAATCTGTCAGATTTATTGTGCTGCTTTTATTGTGTTGCTCTCTTGCTACCTTTTCTGCTGGTCCTGACCCAAGGTGCTGCCTCCTTACCTGGGGGTTGATCAGATACCAGCCTTTATGGTGGATGCTGGCAGGCTAGGTCGCTATGGGGTACATGACAGGCCAAGCTAGATGCTCATTAGAGTACCTCAGACAGGACCACTGTCAAAAGTCCGGAACTCTGGAAAAACATAAAGGAGGAGAGATGCTGATGATTATTTGTATTGTGGAGCTGGAGGGGAGGATATGATGATCTGGAATATACAGCTTTAAACAGATTCAATAATAACTTTCCAAAGAAAATTGAATTCATGTTTGAAGGGAATAAATTTGCAGGCTTAGTGTAAAGTGTAGGATAGTGGGTCTGATTGGATAGGACACAATGGGATCCTTGCTGTCCTGTAAGATTGTATTTTTCCTTAATCTGGCTGATGCTGTTTGGTGGACCCTAGTTATTCTTTGGGTCTGTGGCTGAACTGGATTATTGTACTGAGGGAACAGTACAATTTCATGTGCAAGTTGATTCATAGAGTCCTAGAAGTTTACAGCAAGAAAACAGGCCCATTGACCCAACTTGTGCATGCCGCCCTTTTTTTAAATGCCCTATGCTAGTCTGAATTGCCTGCGTTTAGCCCATATCTCTTGATACCCATCTATGCTTGTAACTGTTGAAATGTTCTTTAAACGACAAAGTTGTACCCATCTCTACAATTACCTCTGGCAGCTTGTTCCAAGCACATACCATCCTCTGTGTGAAAAAATTGCCCCACTGGGCATTTTGTATCTCATCTCTACTTTAAACTTATGCCCTCTAGTTTTAGACTCCCCTGCTTTGGGAAAATATATTGACTGATCTATGCCTCTCATTATTTTATGACCTCTGTAAGATCACTCCTCAGCTTCCTAGGTCCAGAGAAAAAAGTTCCAGTTTATCCTGTCTCTCCTTATAACTCAAAGCATCAAGTCCTAGTAGCATCTTGGTAAATTTATTCTGCACCCTTTCTAGTCTAATAATATTCTCTCTGTTGCTTTCTATATTTTTAAATAAAGCCTGCATTTGTGCTGCAACAGAGAGACCGCAGCGCAGCAACCTAAGAGGAAGGAATCCAATTGGACTCCTCTGGAAGGCCGCTGCCCTCGACTGGACACGTATGCCCAGGATGTGCGTTGACACCAGATTCAAGAGCCGCACTCAAGTACAATTCAACGCCATCCACACTCTTAAGACGAACCGCACTGTCGTACTTGTGCTGCGACACCGGAGGGAGCACTTGCTGCATGCACACAGACACGGTAGCATCCCCATCTCTTCATGACCAAGTAAGGTGCATTTCAGCGCAGCATTGCTTCCTGTCGCCAAAATATCCATTTTACTTTTGCAAGTGTCTCTCAACTGTCACCTTTACCACATTTTAAAACTTCATTTATTATGTTAGTTTTTTATCTAAGATAACTTTTGGGTCCATTCATTCATTTGAAAAGATGAGGAGCTAGCACTGATGTGAATTTAAAAATGGTTTTCTTTTATGGAACAGACTTTAAATATTAGCATAACAGAAGCAAAAAGAAAAAGCAAACTTGGAAACTGGCTTCTATTAACATAGAACAATACAGCACAAACAGGCCCTTCGGCCCACGAGTTGCGCCGATCACATCTACCAATCCACAGACCTATCTATAACCCCCTATCCTATTCGTTTCCATATACTCATCCAGAAGCCTCTTAAAAGACCCCAGTGAATTTGCTTCAACAACCTCCGACGGCAGTCGGTTTCATTCACTCACCACCGCATTCACTCTAGTGCGGCCGCACTTGGAGTATTGTGTACAGTTCTGGTCCCTGCATTATAAGAAAGATGTGGAGGCATTGGAGAGGATACAGAGGAGGTTTACCAGGATGTTGCCAGGTATGGAGGGCAGGTCTTATGAAGAGAGGCTGAGGGATTTGAGGTTGTTTTCGTTAGAAAGGAGGCGGCTAAGAGGGGACCTAATCGAAACATATAAGATGATTAGAGTTTAGATAGGGTGGACAGTGATAGCCTTTTTCCTAGGATGGAGAAAGCTAGCACGAGGGGACATAGCTTTAAATTAAAGGGTGGTGGTTTTAGGACAGATGTCAGAGGTAGGTTCTTTACCCAGAGGGTGGTAAGGGTATGGAATGCCTTGCCTGTGTCAGTTGTAGATGCGCCAAGTTTGGTGGCGTTTAAGAGGTTAGTAGATAAGTTTATGGATGAAAGGGGAATGGTTTAGGTTAGAGGGTCACTGCTTGTTCCTAATTGGTCGGCGCAACATAGAAGGCCGAAGGGCCTGTTCTGCGCTGTAATGTTTTATGTTCTATGTTCACCCTCTGAGTGAAAAACCTACCCCTGACATCTCATTTGTGTTTGCTTCCCTGCTTCTATTGTGAGTGTCTTTACTGAACTTGAATGAATCTCTAAAGCAAACTGAAAAAACCCACACTAAAACTATATTTCAACCAGTATCGTATTATTGTAAGTGTTTTTCACATAGTGTCTCTATCTTACAAAAACAATCCTTGCAGTTGCTGTTATGGGAAGCTGTTGTTTGCCTGCATTGTGTACCCTTCGGGAATGCAGTCAATTTTCTTAATATATCGCTGACTCAGTATGTCTTCTGCTTCTACATGTAGTCAAATTAGCAGTCAATTTTTAAGCTTGAGAGAGTTAGCTGCATAGGCAGAAATATCTTAAAATGAAGTCTGCTTCACTAAAGTGAACAGAGCTATGTATACATAGAATCTCAATAATGTTTGTAAATATTGAAGCAATATATATTTCAAATACAAAAACAGAAAATTCTGGAAAATCTCAGCAGGTCTGACAGCATCTGTCTAATGAAGGATCATCCTAACTTGAAAAGTTGGCTGTATTCTCTCTCTGTAGAAATGCTGGAGTTGAACTAGGGAAAACACAGTAAGAAATCTCAACACCAGGTTTATTTGGTAGTAAACACCATTAGCTTTCGGAGTGCTGCTTCTTCGTCAGGGAGTTCATTTTGCCAAGGCCATTCCCTCACCCCCACTTCTTGCTTTCAAACAACCACACAACCTCAAACAGAACGTTGTCTGCTGCAAACTACCCGGCCTTCATGAGAACAATAACCACACCCTGTCACATCAATCTCTGTAAGACGTGCCGGACCATCGACACGGATGCCATCATCTCATGTGAGAACACCATCCACCAGTATGTGTACACAACACATACTGTTGCAACGCGGCCAACATTATCTACCCGATATACTGCAGGAAAGGATGCCCTGAGGCATGGTACATTGGGGCGACCGTGCAGACGCTATGGCAACGGATGAATAAACACCGCTTGACAATCACCAGGCAAGACTGTTCCCATCCTATTGGTGAGCACTTCAGCAGTCACGGGTATTCGGCCTCTGATCTTCAGGTAAACATTCTCCAAGGCGGCTTTCACGACAGCGCAGAGTCGCTGAGCAGAGACTGATAACCAAGTTCCGCACGCATGAGGACGGTCTCAACAGGGATCTTGGGTTCATGTCACGCTATCTGTAACCCTCATGACTTGCCTGGGCTTGCAACATCTCACTGTCCTGTCTGGAGACAATATGCGTCTCTTTAATCTATATTTAATGCTGTCTCCACTCACGTTGTCTGCACCTTTAAGACTTGATTAGCTCTAAAGACTCGCATTCTAATCACTATTCTGTAAACTGCATGTGCCTTTATATGCCCTGTTTGATTAGAACTCCCCATTCACCTGACAAAGGAATAGCCCTCTGAAAGCCAATAGCGTCTACTACCAAATAAACCTGTTGGACTTTAACGTGGTGTTCTGAGACTTCTTACTGTATTCTCTATGCACAGGAGCTGTGACTGCTGCTCCCATTATCTAGCAGCTAAGCTAGCTTGCCTGTGTAGAAACTCCTTGAACTTACGCACTTTGTTCACCAAAAATGCTGTTTTTGTTTGTGAGGACATTTTAGAGATTTGCGATGCACGGGTGGCACAGTGGTGAGCAATGCTCCTAACAGCGTCATGGACCTGAGTTCAGTTCTGTCTGTGTGGAGTTTGCACATTCTCCTTGTGTCTGCATGGGTTTCCTCCAGGTGCTCCAGTTTCCTCTCACGCTCAAGATGTGCATGTTAGGTGCATTATGCATGCTAATCTGATCATAGTGTCAGGGGATTAGCAGGATAAATATGTGGGATTACAGGAATAGGATCTGGGTGGGATTGTGGTCAGTACAGATTCGATAGGCCGAATGATCTCCTTCTGCACTGTAGATTCAACAAAGGTCTTCAGTAGAAATATAACTAGTGAAAGGGTGGAAAAATGGGGAGACAGGCTAAGGATCAACAAAGGGATTTGTGCATGGAGGCATGGGATGAGATATTAGCTGAGGTATTTAACAAGGGAGATCTACCCACCTATGATGAAAGAATGAGAGAATTAATACAATAGAAGGGTTCATAGTTCATGAGGAGGTGGTACTGGATAGGTTGCCTATACTTGATGAGGCATCAGGACCAGATGAGATGCTTCCAAGGATATTGGGGGAAGGAGAATGGAAATTGAAGAGGCACTGGCCATAAATTTTCAGCCTTCTTTAGACTTGGAGGTGGTGCCAGAAGACTACAGGATTGCAAATTTTCCATCCTTGTTCCATTAAAGGTGCAGGGATAACCCCAGCAATTACAAACCAGTCCATTTACCCTCGGTGATGGGGAAATTTTTACAAGCAATTGCTTGGCACAAAAAAATAGTTACATGGACAAATGTGGGTTTGTTCAAGAGATCAAGGGTTACATGTAGAAGGCAGGAGAACGAGGATGGAAATCATATTAGCCACGATTGAATGGTGAAGCAGACTCAATGGGCCAAATGGCCTAATTCTCCTCCTATATCTGATGGCCTTATAGTCTTCAAAGGATTGAGAACGAAAGGCAAAGTGATTGACAAAAGAAGCAAAGACGACAGGAGGAAAAACATTTTCATGCAGCAAGCGGTTAGGGTGAATAGTGTTCAATAGAAATATTTGAAAAGGAATTCAGTTTGAGTGTTACTGGAAAAAGGGACATAACAAAACTTTTTATCATGCTATCATCAGGTCAGACATAAAAATATTAAATCTCAAAGAGAGCCACAATTTATACTGCATGAGAAAAAATGCGATTGTTAAGCAAGTGGACTGGGAGGCATTGCCATGGAGAACACGACTAGGGAAAGTTTATCTCCCATGCTTTAAAAAGGCACAATGCCTGGTTCTATTCTTTCAGTTGCAAGGAGTATGCCTTGCATATGAATATATACAGCTTCTAGCAAACAGAACTGAGCCACATTGTAGGCTCGACTGATGGTGTTCAATTGGTTGTTAATGTAATCTTGCAAAATCACATCTAATGTTGGACATTATGTTCTGAGTTTTGCAAGCATGGGCTGGTTGAGAGCAGTCAGTATGCTTGTTACAAACAGATGAACAAAAATGGTGTTTGCTAGGATCTTGGATCGTTGTCCTGACGAATGCAAGATAAAACGATTCAATAGTCTCTCTTTTTCAGCGATACTCAAGTTCTGTACTACCAAACAACTATTTACATACCTGAGAAATAGGAATTAGATAGTTATCTGGAAAGGAAGAATATGCAGAGTTATGGGGTCGAGAATGATAGAATCTCTACAATGCAGAAGGGGCCATTCAGACCAAAATGTTTGCATTGACTTTCCAAAAGAGCATTCTACCTAGGTGCAATCCCAATCCTAAATCCATAACCCTGCATATTAATCATGGCTGATCCACCTCATCTACACATTTTTGGACTGTGAGAGGAAACCGGAGATATGTGGGAGAACTTGCAAACTCCACACAGTCACCCAAGGCTGGAATTGAACCTAGGTCTCTGGAGCTGTGAAGCAGCAGCACTAACCACTGTGCCACCATGCCGCCTCTGCTGTATTGATTCAGTATGTAGATAGGCCAACTAGAGGTGAGGCTACATTGGATTTGGTGCTGGGCAATGAGCCAGACCAGGTGTGTTAGGCTTGGAAGGTGTTAGGCTTGGAAGTTGGTGAACATTTTGGTGATAGTGACCACAATTCGGTTACGTTCACCTTAGTAATGGATAGGGATAGGCATGAAGATGGGGGCAGTAGTTATAGCTGGGGGAATGGTAATTATGAGCCCATAAGGAGGGAATTAGGGAGCATAGGTTGGACTAGGAAACTACAGGGACTGGGAACATCTGAAATGTGGAGCTTATTCAAGGAGCATCTACTGCGAGTCCTTGATAAGTATGTCCCTGTCAGGCAAGGAGGAAATGGTCGAGTAAGGGAACCATGGTGTACTAAAAAAGTTAATTTGCTGGTTAAAAGGAAAAAGGAGGCTTATGTCAGGATGAGGCTTGAAGGCTCAATTAGTGCAATGGATAGCTATAGATTAGCCAGGAGGGAGCTAAAGAATGAGTTGAGGAGAGCTAAAAGGGGACACGAGAAGACTTTGGCTGATAGGATCAAGGAGAATCCTAAAGCTTTCTTTAGATATGTTAAGAATAGAAGATTGGTTAGGGCAAGATTAGGGCCAGTCAGAGACAGCAGTGGGAAGTTTTGCGTGGAGCCTGAAGAGATTGGAGAGGCACTGAACAAATATTTCTCTTCGGTATTCACGCAGGGAGATGTAAATGTAGTTGTGCAGAACACTGGGATACTGGGTTGTAAACTGGAAAGTATTGAAGTAGATAAGGAGGATGTGCTAGATATTCTTGAGGGTTTGAAGTTAGATAAGTCCCCTGTGCCGGACGGGATTTACCCTAGGATTCTCTGGGAGGCAAGAGAGGCGATTGCAGAGCCTCTGGCTCTGATCTTCAGGTCGTCGTTGGTTACAGGTATAGTGCCGAAAGACTGGAGGATAGCGAATGTGGTCCCATTGTTCAAGAAGGGGAATAGAGACTTTCCGGGGAATTATAGGCCGGTGAGTCTTACTTCTGCTGTGGGCAAAGTATTGGAGAGAATTATTAGGGATAGGATTTATAGTTATTTAGAGAGAAATGAATTGATTGGGGATAGTCAGCGTGGTTTTGTGAAGGGTAGGTCGTGCCTTACTAACCTTATTGAGTTTTTTGAAAAAGTGACCAAAGAGGTGGATGGGGATAAGGCAGTTGATGTGGTATATAGGGACTTTAGTAAGGCGTTCGATAAGGTGGCCCATGGAAGGCTTCTGCAGAAAATGCAGATGTATGGGATTGAGGGTGATTTAACTAATTGGATTAGGAATTGGCTAGCAGATAGAAGACAGAGGGTGGTGGTTGATGGGAGATATTCATTGTGGAGTTTGGTTACAAGTGGTGTACCTCAGGGGTCTGTTTTGGGGCCCCTGCTGTTTGTAATTTTATAAATGATCTGGATGAGGGTATTGAAGGATGGATTAGTAAATTTGCAGATGACACTAAAGTCGGTGGAGTGGTAGATAGTGAAGAGGGGTGTTATAGTTTGCAGAGAGACGTGGACAAGTTGCAGAGCTGGGCCGAGAGGTGGCAAATGGAGTTTAATGCGGAAAAGTGTGAGGTAATTCACTTTGGCAGGAATAACAAATGTGTGGAGTATAGGGCTAATGGTAGAACTCTTAATAGTGTTGATGAACAGAGGGATCTTGGTGTATATGTGCATAGATCCCTGAAAGTTGGCAATCAAGTCGATAAGGTTGTTAAGAAGGCATACGGAGTCTTAGCTTTTATTGTAGGGGGATTGAATTTCAGAGCTGCAACGTCATGCTGCAACTGTACAAAATTCTAGTGTGGCCGCACTTGGAGTATTGTGTGCAGTTCTGGTCCCCACATTATAAGAAAGATGTGGAGGCATTGGAGAGGGTACAGAGGAGGTTTACCAGGATTTGCCTGGTATGGAGGGCAGGTCTTATGAGGAGAGGCTGAGGGATTTGAGGTTGTTTTCGTTAGAAAGAAGGCGCTAAGAGGAGACCTTATTGAAACATATAAGATGATTAGAGGTTTAGATAGGGTGGACAGTGATAGCCTTTTTCCTAGGATGGAGAAAGCTAGCACGAGGGGACATACCTTTAAATTAAGGGGTGGTAGTTATAGGACGGATGTCAGAGGTAGGTTCTTTACCCAGAGGGTGGTAAGGGTATGGAATGCCCTGCCTACTGCAGTTGTAGATGCGCCAAGTTTGGTGGCGTTTAAGAGGTTAGTAGATAAGTTTATGGATGAAAAGGGAATGGTTTAGGTTTTTCCTAATTGGAAACATCGAAGGCCGAAGGGCCTGTTCTGTGCTGTAATGTTCTATGTTCTATGGATCTGTGACTTGGACTTTCCCAGAGAGCGTGACATCAGCCAGGTCACAAAACGTTCTTCAGAATTGCTTTGAAAGCTAGCAGAAGGTACTGCTAACTCAGTGACTAGCACCTTTGTTAGTTCCTGTATCCTGCAAAGAATGAAAGCTGGCTGCTTGTATTTGGACTGCAAACACACTGATGTGAATGTGAAGGGTGATGATGTCTGAAGATTGAGTGGTATAGGTATATATGGAGCTGTATATATTCTTTGAACAAAGAATATATACAACTCCATATATTCGGGGTGGCACAGTGGTTAGTATTGCTGCCTCAGTGCCAGGGATCTGGGTTCAATTCAGGTCTTGGGTCACTGTCTGTGTAGAGTTTATATGTTCTCCCTGTGGCCATGTGGGATTCCTCTGGGTGCTCCAGTTTCTTCCCACAGTCCAAAGCTGTGCAGGTTAGGTTGATTGGCCATGCTAAATAGTACCTTAGTGTCAGGGGATTGGTGGGATTAGTATGTGGGTTTACAGGAGTAGGGCCTGAATGGGTCTATGGTCAGTGCAGAATTGATGGGCCAAATAGCTTCCTGCTACTGTAGGGATTCTATGAAAGACCTGCATCAAAATGAGTTATATTATTGAAGCAATGTGATTAGTAATTTCTAATAAATGAACAATATGGGGTCTGCAACCTTCAAAACATGTGATTGGATATGGTCTCGTTGGCATAGAGATCAATAGCTGTTTGGTAAGTCGTCTCCCTATCCCCCTCGATGTGCAGTGTTGCATCAAACACGTTAGTGTTATTCCACCCAAAAATAATTTGAGCAATGGTTGCAAGCTTGCAACTGTGACTTTGAGCTCTTTCATAGGGAGCACATTTTTATATCTTTCTCTTGCCTTCTTCCTCACTTCCCCCTCCCAGAGCCCATAAAAACATTTCCCTAGGTAAACAGTCTCCCCTCTCAGAAGGTAATTTTACATCCAAGAAGACAAAGTTCCTTCTTTCTTTGAACGTTGCCTTGAGTTCTTGTTCACTGCTTCAGAGCATGGTAAATGTGCAGCTCCCTTGAGCGATATGGTTTTGCTGTGACAGAGAAAGTTTGAACATTGGGTGGGTGTAATGCCCTAACTATATTGAAGGTTGTGGGTTCTAACAAAAAGAAAAGATGTGTTTTGTACACACAGATTCAAATAACACACAAAACAAGTTTATTCTAAGAGCTCTGGTTTGCACAGAGTACAAACTAAAATAAAGCAGCAGCCCCTGCAACACCCAATGACATCACTATCAAATCATGTGATCAGTTGTTAAAGCAACTTGCAATGACTTAAAGATAAAACAGCGGGAAATACCTGACTGCACCAGTCTCTGCTAGTTGGTTCTCGGGAACATTGGCAGCTCCATACAAACAGGCAGCTGTACGTCTCAGCTTAATGGCAGCACTGTTTGGCAAAGAGGGTAAAGCTGGAGTGAGCCAAGTTAAACTTATTCATTTAAAAATAAAACAACATTTCTCCCTTTAATTGACCCCACACTGACCATAAGACTCCTTCCAAACTTTTCCAAAAGATTGACAACACCAGAAAATATTGGTTAGCTCTGTTAGATGGTCAAAAATGCTTTTTATAAATGAATGTTTACTGCACAAATTCATGCTTCTTTCTGAAGACCTCCTCCTAGAATTCTATCACTATTGCCATCAGGTTAACCAACACAGATGCAAGAACCAATTAGAGCAAAGCTCCCTAGGTACAATGGAGATTTAGGAGTGCAGATTGTAAGCAATCCATGATGTGGCGTCTGGAGATTTTTGTGCGCTTTGTAAATAACTTCAATATTGTGCCCTTGTGATAACCCTTCACCACTCAGTTTCTGATCCAAGATTCAGGCATTTCTGCTTTCCCCTCACTTGGAGAGTGAGACACTGTTCTTGGAGGGCTTCCTTTTGATTTAATTAACTTCCATGGTACTCTAGAGATGTGGAAAATGATATGTTTATTATGTCTCAAAGCTGTGTAGCAGGGATTGAAAATGTCATACAGAGATATGAAGATGCAAGCCAGTGATTTTCACATTGTGGCTAAAGCAAAGTGACCCTGTTGAAAACAGTTATTCATTGATCAAGGTTAGATCTGCAGCTCAGTTTGTTGCATTTTCCGTTCTTAACTGTGAGGTTATGGGTCCAAATCCTATTCTAGCATGTAAAATCTACACAATACTCCCAGTGCAGGAGTGAGGATGTGGTGCATTGCCCGAGGTGCTGTCTTTGGTGTGATACTTTAAATGGGTACGCTGTCTATTCTTGCAGGTGAATATAAAAGATCATACAGCACTGCTGGAAGAAGAGCAGGGGAGCTCTCCATGGTGTTTTTGGACAATATTTATCCCTTAATCAACATCACTGGACAGTTTGAAGTTTACTGATTTATTAATGTCGCAAGTAGGCTTATATTAACACGCAATGAAGTTTTTGTGAAAACTCTCTGGTCTCCACATTCCATTGCCAGTTCAGGTACACTGAGGGAGAATTTAGCATGGTCAGTGCACCTGGCTGGCATGTCTTTCAGATTGTGGGGAGGAAACTGCAGCACCTGGAAGAAACCCATGCAGACATGGGGAGAATGTGCAGACTCCACGCAGGCAGTGATCCAAGGTGGGAATTGAACTCGGGTCCCTGGCATTGTGAGGAAAGTGATTATTTGGTCAACTGTCCCATTGCTGGGAGCTTGCTGTGTAAAAATTGGCTGCTGTGTTTTCCATTTGTTCTACTTCTGTTTTTTAACTCCAGGTGCAAGAAGCTAATTCTGCATCGAAGAAGAAGACAAAGTACCTGTCCCTTTACACAAAGGAGGGTGAAGACCGACTTGCTGTCGTTCTCCCTGGCCGTCATCCATGTGAATGCTTAGGACAAACACACAAACTCATCAACAACTGCCTAAGTTGTGGCCGCATTGTCTGTGTGCAGGAGGGGTCTGGACCCTGCCTGTTCTGTGGAACGCTGGTGAGTGAGCAGTGCTCTCCAATGGGTAGTGAGATACTCTGTGCTTCTGCTTGTCCATCTGATGGAAGGAAGGGAGTACTTGGCTTTTATATTGATTAAGACATATAGAATTGCCAGTTGTCTTTCAGACTTCTATGGAACATATTAATTCAGTTCAGATGATTCTCACAAAAGCTGTATGTACGTTGTGATATGTTCTTGAGCTGTATGGTCAGGAAGACCACCCCCCCACCCAAACCGATCTATTCCTTAGTCTGCATTGGGTTACCTGTTTTCAGATAAGAAATGGTTCTGGGAAGGAAAGGGTATATCAAATTGACTAACAATGAAATATGGCCAATTTGCAGTTCATTGACCTTAGCTGTTAACTGTGTGTGATAGGAACATCCCTGGTGGGTGTACTAGACCTCATGATTGGATACCAAAATGGCCATTTTGAAGTTCTGTAAGGTTGTTGATTACAGAATGGAATCCACCTTGAATCAGCTTCTCAGCAGAAAGAGAAAAGACCAGGAAGAATATTTTGGGGAGTGTTAATTAGTAGAAATAGAATGCAGGAAGTTTCTTTTTCCCTATCTGTTTGACATTTTTACCCTAAATAATAATTGATTTGATGAGACGAATCTGTCTCGGTCTATGAACCTGACAGCGTGAGCACATTGAGTTGTACTCGTTCATCTCAGGTGCTTCAGCAATGTCTAATTTAGGTGCATTTATTAATTGTGCTTGTTCTCAATGGCAGCATGCCAGGCAAGTGTACTGTGGAACATGATGTCTTCATTGGACACCTATTTGTACCATTTATTATACTGTAGAATTTAAGTGTTTTGATTTGAGCAGACTTTTTAGATCCAGACAACTCCACAACCTGTTCAATGGCCATCAATGAAACGGCACCATTCGCTCCTAAAATTGCCTTTGGCACAGTGCATAAAGCTACATTGCATATGCAGAAGTGGTTGTACTTTGATATTTTCTACCAAAGATTGGTACGCTGTATTAGTTTTCTGTTCAGAGATGGCTGAGATTCCCAGACCTTGACTTTAATACATCCTGCATATAATGTCACTTATGTGACACCTACGCAATAAACAAAGTTATGCCATTTCTGTACATTGAAACACAAAGCTCAATATGCTTAGGAACATTTTTTAATGAATAATTTTCAAACTCTTCTTTTTAAGAATAGTGGGGAGACAAGCTTTGCATGTGTATTTGGAAATCTGGAAGAAAGTTGGTTTTCTGTGGCTTGGTAAAGTGTGAGGAAATCATACCCTAACTTTCTTTTGCATGGGAAAAGAATAAGAGCACTTGGAAGAATAGCTACACTGAGTTTTGTAATCGAGAACAGGCCTTTCAGCTCAGCTATTCCAAGCCAACATTTCAGTGTTTGTGACCAAAGGGTCACAAGTGAGAATGTTTTTATGTCCAATCTATGAAACATTTCATTATCTTCAACAGGTTATCCTCCAACCCTCTCTCCTCTGGATAAGAGTACTCCTGCTGTTAGCTCCAATAATTGCATGTGAAGAAAATAGTATGTTTGAAGCGATCTCTTACCTTGAGCAGATTTATTGTTCTAACAGGCTCTTTTTGTTCCCTAAATCCAACTGTTCCAGCTTTGTCCACCTGTAACTGAGCCCAATGCTTATCATTTGCCTTTAACATTGGCAATTATTTTGTTGAACCAATTGCAAAGGGTTAAATTACTGACACATTGACATCTGCTTTTTCAGCCTTTCCTGATGCAGGTAACCCCTTCACTTAAATTCAACGTATCTTTTGCAGGTCTGTACCAAAGAAGAGCAAGAGATTCTTGTCCGTGACTCAAACAAAAGTCAGAAATTGCGCAAGAAACTCATGGGGACTCCAGGTTAGATATTTAGTGTTGCTGTGCATTTGATAAATTGGAAATATTTATTGATGTTCTCTGTTGAATCTGTTTAAGATTGGTATGTCGTTGACCTAGGCAGATCCAAAGTCCTGAGTTCAGTTTTTGGTTTGTTGTAAATTAGCTGAGGTTAGTTGTGATGCACGGATCATGCTGCAACTTACTTTGTGTCTCCCAGGACAATATGCATTCCAGCAACATTTGGCCCAATTGGTCTTTGTCGGATTTTATGCTCCGTCCAATTCTTCTTTAGCCCTATCAGCAAAGCCTCCTATAATCTGTCTCTCCCTTATGTGTTTATCCAGCTTCCTCTTAAATCATCTTTTTAATTTGTCTCAACTATTCCATGTCACAACAAACTCCACATGATATAACCATTCATTGGCTAAAAAGTTTTTCTGAAATTCCCTATTGCATTCATTAGTGTCTTACATTCATGGCCTGTAGCTTTAAACTTGTCACAAGTGAGTATAACTTCTCTATGTTCATCGTGTTGAACCTGTTATAATCTTCTGATGATCTGTGACCTCCACTGCAATGTTGTAACATATGGAACATTATTTTGGGTCTAATGCCCCTATTAAAGACAGTAATTGGGGCCATGCATGCATGTATACACATGTCTGACACTTGTGTTGTTCAGAAGAATAATTCTACAGTTTATGATGTTTTGCTCTTTGATATTTTGATCAGAATATACTTTGCACAGATGTTTCTGCTTATCTCAAGGACCCTGTCAATTATTTATCCAGTTTTTTTCCCAAGGTTGTTACAAATTCTTTTTACACCACTCTATCAAGCACGCATTTCCACTCTAATTTTTTTTCTTTTATTCTTTCAGGGGTATGGGTGTCATTTTCACCGGCACCATTTGCAACCCATAACTACTTGCCCTTGAAAGCAGTTATGCTCAACCACATTGCTGTGGGTCTGTGACATATGGGCTACCCTGGAATAGGATCACACTTTGCGTTGACTAAAAAGCATTAGTGAGCCAGTTGAATTTTTATCAAAATCAGTGATAGTTCTCATTACTAAGACTAGCATTATAATTCTAGATTTATTAATTGAATTTATATTCCACCAATTTGAGCTATCTCATTGAAACCCCGTTTGTGCCATTTCACTGTGCATGTCAGAACTTCCAGTATGGAATGTGGTTCTCTTGTACTCCTCAATGCTATTGTGTCCTGACTTGCTGTTCAGAGGTGGCAGGGCCCTCCTGGTGTTTGGACCTGTAGGTGGGAGTCTTCCCCTTTTCTATCAGGAATTTAGCATGGAGGGTGCATGCACCAGCCTAATGCAACAGAGGATTGAGTTGCTTCATGGAATCCCAGGCTGCCTATATTTTCTGTAGTCTCAAGGAGTCTGTGCTCCACATGTAAGCAGATTGGTGCTCCTTTTCCACTATTTTTAGAGAGCTGTTGCTCCTTGAGCCATTAATGGTCCAGGCTGCACGTGGTGAGCGAATGTGAGGGAGGGTGGAATCATTCGACTTGACTACCTTCCTTTTTACTGCGGTTAGGTCTGTGCCTGGGTGTCCTTGGAAAGAGAACACATCATATCTTTCTGGCGACATCTGTGACTGGTGGCCCCTGAAGGGGCTGGAGTCCATAATCTCCTTTCAAAATGTTAAAATTTAAATTAAAAATACCAAGTTCCTTTGTTTTCCTTACAGTGCACATTAAACCAATTAATTCATGATCAACCATTTCATCATTAGTTCATTTCTTTAATACTTGTACACTTACTAACATAGAATGACAGAGACTGAAACCAGGAGGTATATACTTATAATGTTTTGCTGTATTAATAAATCTATTACTGACTCTAGTTTCTTCTTTTGCCGGCTGGCTATCCAGTTGTATAATACAGCTAGCTGGAATCTTGGCATGTGGCTACAGAATTGAGCTTGATAGACTTATTGCTAGTGGGAGTCCAGGGGCCGGATTTGGCGCTGCTGTTTGTGCTCGGGCTGAGTGGCGGTGGCTGTCACCATGCTGTGTTAAAGTAGCAACCGGTCGCTGTGGAAATGACTGAGCAGAGGCAGAATGGGAAGAACAGGAAGAGATGGTGGTGCGTTGGTAATGTCACAACACTAGTAATTCCGAGGAGCAAGTGCTCTGGAGACGTACATCCAAATCCCACCATGGCAGCTGGAGGAATTTAAATTCAATTAATTAAATTCAGTCAATTAAAAAAAATCTGGAGTTGAAAATTAGTTTCAGTCATGGGGACGATGAAATGCTTGCCATTGTTGTAAAAACACATCTGGTTCATTCATGACCTTTAAGCAAATGATATCTGTCATCCTTACCTGGTCTGACCTACATGTGACATCACATTCATCGCAATGTGCACTCCTAACTGCTCTCCAGGGAAATTAAGGGTAGGGAACAAATGCTGGCCTTGCCAGCGATTCCGCATCTCATAAACAAATCTAAAAATAAGAAACTGCTGCCAGTGCAGGGCAGTATTGTTGAATGATGCTGTGACAGGAGGTTTGTCCCAGAATATCTGGCACTTATTGGATTTGATGCAGAGTTACAAAGATGTAGGTGAAGGATTAAGAGATTGGAGTTGACGTCTTTTGTGTTGCAACAATGACTTGAAAAGAAGAGGCATGGAAACAGGCTCATGTGACTCCAGGTAGCAGGAACATTGGTCCATGTGACCAGGTTTGCACAAGGAAATGATGTGGCACAGCTGAAGAAAGCTGACCAGTAAGGCCTGGATCTGGGAACAGAGATAAGGAAAGAAGTTGCTGTCGCTGCTTCAGTTACTTTAAAGGAATTGATTGACCGGAGCCGGTGACAAATGCGCTGAGATGTTACTGAGTGTTTGGATAAAGACAATTCTGATGGTTCCACACCATCAAAGTTCATGAGCGGAGCTGAGAAGGTTGAAATTGAAATGGTTGAAATTCATAGAATTCATAAAATGATACAGTACAGAAGGAGACCCTTTGCCCCATCGAATCTGCACCAACCACGATCCCACCCAAGCCCCACCCCCATATCCCTACCTATTTTACCCAACTAATCCCTCTAACCCATGCATCCCAGGACACTAAGGGGCAATTTTAGCATGGCCAGTCAACCTAACCCGCACATCTTTGGACTGTGGGAGGAAACCGGAGCACCCGGAGGAAACCCGTGCAAACTCTACACAGTGATCAGAGCTGGGAATCGAACCAGGAGTTGACCACTGTGCTACCATGCCGCCCCTTCTGCAGAAAAATGTCATCCTGGCGAAGACAGTGCCTTTGGAACTCTGGTTGATGAGAAGCTGCTTTCAGATGAGAAGAAAAGGAGCTGGAATTCTACTTGAGGAAGTTCAGAGCTGAGATGGATTTTTTTGGCTGAAGCTGGTGCCACTGAATCCAAGAGATCTGTATTTGCTATTTAATGTGTAATTTGTCATGAGTATTGTGTGTTAATCTGTGCTTAATTCATGTTTATTTTGGTTGAATTGTTAAAGTAAAAGTCATAAAAAGTGAGATCTTGGTTTTCATGTTGGAGTCATTGATATATTTGGTTCTTCTGGTTTGTGGGTCTCTTTGGGGATTAGGAGTGAGACACGAGAGAGTACTCTACTATCAAAGTGCCATCTTTTAAATATTAAACTGCCCTCTCAAGTAGGATTCAAATAATTCATAATGAAGAAATATGGGTTCATTCTCCCAGTATCCTAGCCAATATTTTGCTCTCAACCAACACAACTTACCTGGATAAAAGCAAATTACTAAGCATGCTAGGATCTGCAATCAGTTACAAGTTATTTGGTCATTTCTGGATTACTGTCATGGGGCTTGCTATGCTTGAATGGCCTGTAATTGTGGTTTTTCATGTTCTGGAATCAGATAGCAAAATTTTGCATAACTAAAGCACTTGCTTATATCGGAGTTTTAAAACAATAGTGGTCAATCTGCAGCCTATGGGCTGCCTATGGTGGCACAGTGGTTCACACTGCTGTCTCACAGTGTCAAGAACCCAGGTTCAATTACGGCCTTGGGTGACGGTCTGTGTGAAGTCTGCATGTTCTCACCATGTCTGCATGGGTTTCCTCTGGGTGCTCTGGTTTCCCCCACAGTCCAAAAATGAGCAACCTGCTAAATTGCCCCTTATTGTCAGGTGAATTGGTGGGGTAAAAACTTGGGGTTACAAAAACAGGGTCTGGGTGGGATTCTTGTCACTGCAAGCCAAATGACTTCTTTCTGTACTGTAGGGATTCTATAATGTTGGTGACTGACGCTCCCAAGCAAGTTTGCTAGATCCAGCTGTTTCCATCTGCCTAGTTTTTTGCCTACTGGTGTGATATGCACGTAAAGCAAATGAAGTGAGGTGTGTGCTGATTGCACACAACATTGGCTGTGAAAACCGTGTGCTCTCTCTGCTTCCCATCAAAATACTCCTACAGTTTAGCCAGCATGGCTGCAAAATGTTTAAAGTTTATTTATTTATTCGTCACAAGTGAGCCTCAAATTAACACTGCAATAAAGTTACTGTGAAAATCCCCTGGTGGCCACACTCTGGCACCTGTTCCGGTCAATGCACCTAACCAGCTCGTCTTTCAGATAATGGAAGGAAACAAGAGCACCCAGAGGAAACCCACACAGACCAGGGAGAACATGCAGACTCTGCAAAGACAGTGACCCAAGCTGGAAACTGAACCCGGGTCTCTGGTGCTGTGAGGCAGCAGCGCTAACCACTGTACTGCCATGCCGCAATTGTAGGTGTGTAAGTGCAGTATTTCCTATGTTTTTGCCATTTTGAAGTTGGTGACAATTCTATTAATATATAAAGATTAAACATTTTAAATAACTTGTGGAATTTTGGGCACATATTAAATGTACTCGATTTTCTTCAAAGGCCATTTGTTAGTAAATATGCCCAATTTCAACCTTGACCGAGATGAAGGAGGATCACTCATTACATCCACTTGCTGACCTAAGTTACCCATCGCTCTTAAGGCCTCCTGGGTCACTGTTTCATCATATTGAATGCAGGATTCTATACAAACTTTATAATGGCAGTTGACATTATTTTATAATCAGTTTAAAGTCTTACTGTTTTAATGTGATAAAAGAGTAACTTGAAAGCTGTTGGACCTTGCAGGTGCAGAAAGAGCAGGAAACCCTGATATCTCTGAAAGGGAACTGCTGCCTCATCAGGAAATGATTCTGAAAGCTGGGCTGGAGAAAGCTGTTAAACACAAAGACAAGCTGTTAGAATATGACAGAACCAGGTGAGAGGGCGACGTGGTGAGAGGGCGACGTGGTGACAGTGACTGCATTGGATTGGTGTGGGCACAATAAGAAGTCTCTCAATAGCAGGTTAATGTCCAACAGGCTTATTTGGAATCACGAGCTTTCGGAATGCTGCTCCCTCCTCAGGTGAATCTTTCTTTTGACGGGGGCTGAGGTATTTGAGATGTACACGGGGCTGAGGTATCTGACATGGACACTGGGGGGCAGGGGCTGGGGTATCTGACATGGACACTGGGGGGCAGGGGCTGGGGTATCTGAGATGGACACTGGGGGGGGGAGGGGCTGAGGTATCTGACATGGACACTGGGGGGCAGGGGCTGGGATCTGAGATGGACACTGGGGGGGGGGGAGGGGCTGGTGTATCTGAGATGGACACTCAGTGTCCATCTCAAATCTGTTGGATTTTAACCTGGTGGTATGAGACTTCTTACTATTTCAGATATATTATTGAAACATGTTTAAATATAGCAGCTAATTGCACACAACCATCCTCCATTTGGCATTCACTAACCAGTCGTTTGACCAGTAACCCGTAACACAATGATCTGGCTGATTAACATACATTTATTGATTTATTGAGGTAATAAAACTTTTTATCCCTCATTTGCTTCCCCCCCCCCCGTTTCCCCCACCGCCCTTCTCCCCCCACCGCCCTTCTCCCCCCACCGCCCTTCTCCCCCCTTCCCCGCATTTTCTCCCCCCCACCACCTGCCTTTCTCCCCCCCTTTCCCATCCGTATTCCCCCATCTCCAGCTGTCACAGCTCACTTCTGATTTCAGCCTGTCTGCCGTTTAGCCATTCATGCCTTCTATGCTGTCTCTGGACTGCCTCTTAGCCTTTTCCCCTGGTTTCTGTGACTAGGGGCATACATGCGATGTGTTGTGAAAAGGCTGCTCTTGGATTTTTCGAGAGTATCCTAATGCTTCACATTGTTAGTGTACGCTTGACCTGGACCATTTGATGGGCAACATGACAGCTCAGTGACTATCGCTGTGCTGTGCAGATACGTGGATTTGGGCCTGTGTCTGTGGTGCTTGCGTGGGTTTTCTCTGGGTGCTCCGGTTTCCTCCCACATCCCAAAGATGTGCTCTTAGGCTAATTGGCAAAACAAATTCTCTCTAAATTGCCTCAAATTTGGTTTTTAATCCATAGATCTATAAACATAGACAGGGATCACGGGTAGAGGTGGGAACATCGAGGTGCCGGCACGGGCTCATTGGGCCAAAGGGCCTGTTTCCCGTGCTGACTTGTTCTTTGTTCTATGACTCATCTTTCATTCTCTCACCCAACATTATAAATATCTCTCACTTTCTATGCCTTTTAGCTTTGACAGAGATCATCTGGACTTGAAACATCAGCTCTTTTCTCTCCTTACAGATGCTGCCAAACTTGCTGAGATTTTCCAGCATTTTCTCTTTTGGTTTCAGATCCCAGCACCTACAGTAATTTGTTTTTGATAAAGCTTCCGTTGTGTGAGCTCTGGTTAGGCTGCATCTGAAATCTTGTGCTGTTTTTTGGCACTGCGCCGCAAAATGGCTTTCAAGCAAGTGCACGTGGAATGGTTCTACGTTAAAATAATTAAATGATGAGGACAGGTTGCTTGGCAAGGTTTGTATTTCCTTACAGAAAATGTTAAGTGTTTTTTAAAATTCATTTGTGGGATATGGACGTCATTGGCTGGTCAGCATTTAGTGCCCATCTCTGTATGCCCTTAGAAAATGAGTGAAGTAAAGTTTATTTATTAGTCACAAGTAAGGCTTACGTTAATGCTGCAGTGAAGTTACTGTGGAAATTAAAGAACAAAACAGCACGGGAAACAGGCCCTTCGGCCCAACGAGCCCGTGCCGCCACCCTGATGTTCCCACCTCTACCTGTAATCCCTGTCAGTGTTTATAGATCTATGGATTAAAAACCAAATTTGAGACAATTTAGGGAGAATTTGTTTTGCCAATTAGCCTAAGAGCACATCTTTGGGATGTAGGAGGAAACCGCAGCACCTGGAGAAAACCCACGCAAGCACAGAGAGAATGCGCAAACCCCCACAGACACAGGCCCAAATCCACGTATCTGCACAGCACAGCGATAGTCACTGAGCTGTCGTGTTGCCCATCAAATGGTCCAGGTCAAGCGTACGTTAACGTGAAGCACTAGGCTACTCTCAAAAAAAGATCCAAGAGCAGCGCTCTCACGACCCATCTCGTGTATGCCCCTCATTAGACAACAAGCTGGACCAAAGCACCTGTAGGATAAAAACAAGTACATCAATATCATCATCTATTTACACACTTTCCAGGGACTCCCAAGGCTCATGATCCCTATTTTAAATCAGTTTTCTATACCCCTCCATTCCCATTCCTCTAGTCACTGCACTCTGGCATCTGTTTGGGCCCACTGAGGGAGAATTTAGCATAGTCAATGCAGCTTTCAGAGTGTGGGGGGAAACTGGAGCACCCAGACATGCGTGAGCGCCCGTGCAGACTTCACACAGACAGTGACCAAACTGGGTTCCTGGTGCTGTGAGGCAGCATTGCTAACCACTGTGTCACCATGTTAAGTGGCTATACATTATTCATTCTCTGTTGGTATCTGGATTTCTTCTATACACATGTCTCCTGAAATTCTTACATCTTCATGACATGAATAGTGCAGTTTCAGGCATTTGTAAGCAAGTACTTTCCAAACAGATGGTGCTTGTATGAGCAACCATTTCCCAAACCTGCCATTTGCTGGGCCTGCCCTCCCCATGTCTACTTTGTTCTTTGAGACATCCAGCTACTGATGACAGTTGCCAGACTGAAAGTGCTTTCAGACTTAGAGCAACACCCTTGTGACTCTCAATTAACAAAAAATAAAGCAGCTTAAAATAGATAATCGTGGCAGTCACTTATAGCAAGCCCTAGCAATTCTGCATTTGCTTCAGGAAGCAGAGATACAAGAGCAGATCTAACAACTGTAATTGTAAAAGCAGCTTGGGCATTGTGTATTGATTCTCCTTTGTACTGGTTTCCCATGAGAAGAAGCAACAGAATGAAATTTGAGGCGGAGGTGTAATCCATCATCTGTTGTGTATGAACCTTCCTCACTATTATTGAGGTTGTCATTTTAATGGGACTTTTTCACTCAGATTGTGCCTGAACAAGTAGTTTTGCCCCTTAAGTGTTCCCCGTCTGGAGAGGAGGGTTGAATAACATTGTGTCAACAACTGACAGCCAGTCCAGGATATAGGTTAGGGCACAGAGGGTGGGTTGGAAAATGAGGCAGTAGTAGAAGAATAATAAGTGAAGAGAGCACTCAGTATAGCACATGCCTTCACCATTCTGCATTAACTCAAACACAAATAGTTCTTCTATGAAGATTTTCCCTGCCTGCTTAATGCTTTGTAACTATAAAGCTTCCGTATCACTGAGGGGGTTTCAGGCCATCTACAACTGGCTGACACGGTGGTATGGTGGTTAGCACTGCTGCCTCACAGTGCCAGGGACCCAGGTTTGATTCCCAGCTTGGGTGTCTGTTGTGTGTGAAGTCTGCGTATTCTCCCCATGTCTGCCCACATGTGGGATCCTTAATTATGCTGGCTGTTTTTCCAAGGCAATGGGAAGTGTGACAGAGCCACTGAATGGGAGGCTGGTTTGAACATAGAACATAGAACATAGAACAATACAGCACAGAACAGGCCCTTCGGCCTTCGATGTTGTGCCGACCAAAATAAAAAGCAATGCCCCTCCTAACTAAACCATTCCCTTCTCATCCATATACTTATCAACTAACCTCTTAAACGCCACCAAACTTGGCGCATCTACAACAGCTGCAGGCACGGCATTCCACTCCCTAATCACTCTTTGAGTAAAGAACCTACCTCTGATATCCGTCCTATACCTCATCCCCCTTAATTTAAAGTTGTGTCCCCTCGTGCTAGCTTTTTCCATCCTAGGAAAAAGGCTATCACTGTCCACCCTAGCCAAACCTCTAATTATCTTATATGTTTCAATAAGATCCCCCCTTAGCCGCCTCCTTTCTAACGAAAACAACCTCAAATCCTTCAACCTCTCTTCATAGGACCTGCCCTCCATACCAGGCAACATCCTAGTAAACCTCCTCTGTACCCTCTCCAATGCCTCCACATCTTTCTTATAATGTGGCGACCAGAACTGCACACAATACTCCAAGTGCGGCCGCACTAGAGTTTTGTACAGTTGCAACATGATGCTGCGGCTCCTAAATTCAATCCCCCTACCAATAAAAGCTAAGACTCCATATGCCTTCTTAACAACTTTATCCACTTGACTGCCTACTTTCAGGGATCTATTGACACATACACCAAGATCCTTCTGTTCCTCAACACTATTAAGAGCCCTACCATTAGCCCTATACTCTACACATTTATTGTTCCTGCCAAAGTGCATTACCTCACACTTTTCCACATTAAACTCCATTTGCCACCTCTCGGCCCAGCTCTGCAACTTGTCCAAGTCACTCTGTAAACTAAAACACCCCTCTTCACTATCTACCACACCACCAACTTTAGTATCATCTGCAAATTTACTGATCCATCCCTCAATACCCTCATCCAGATCATTTATAAAATTACAAACAGCAGGGGCCCCAAAACAGACCCCTGAGGCACACCACTCGTCACCGAACTCCACGATGAATATCTCCCATCAACCACCACCCTCTGTCTTCTATCTGCCAGCCAATTCCTAATCCAATTAGCTAAATCACCCTCTATTCCACACATCTGCATTTTCTGTAGAAGTCTTCCATGGGCCACCTTATCAAACGCCTTACTAAAGTCCATATATACCACATCAACCGCCTTACCCCCATCCACCTCTTTGGTCACTTTTTCAAAAAACTCAATGAGGTTAGTAAGGCACGACCTACCCTTCACAAAACCATGCTGACTATCCCCAATCAATTCATTTCTCTCTAAATAACTATAAATCCTATCCCTAATAATTCTCTCCAATACTTTGCCCACAACAGAAGTAAGACTCACTGGCCTATAATTCCCTGGAAGATCTCTCTTCCCCTTCTTAAACAATGGGACCACATTCGCTATCCTCCAGTCCTCCGGAACCACACCCGTAACCAACGAGGACCTGAAGATCAGAGCCAGAGGCTCTGCAATCTCCTCTCTTGCCTCCCAGAGAATCCTAGGGTAAATCCCGTCCGGCCCAGGGGACTTATCCAACTTCAAACCCTCGAGAATTTCTAACACATCCTCCCTATCTACTACAATACTCCCCAATTTGCAACCCTGTACCTCAGTGCTCTCCACAGCTACATTTCCAGCACTCTGCGTGAATACCGAAGAGAAATATTTATTCAGTGCCTCGCCAATCTCTTCAGGCTCCACGCACAACTTCCCACTGCTATCTATGACTGGTCCTAATCTTGCCCTAACCAATCTTCTATTCTTAACATATCGAAAGAAAGTGATGGATTGGGTTACGTTCGCAACCCTTTGTAGTTTTTTGCAGACTTGGACAGAGCAGGAGCTGTAGTTTGAACAATGGCTGCACAGTAGATAGAGAAGCTTGGCAGGCTGGATGTGGTCGATGGGCCATGTGTTGCACAACCAGCATACGTGGGGCATGTGATCAAAATCTCAGTTTAAGATTTGAGTTTTGAAGTGCCTTAGATTAGAGGAAATCAGAGTTTGAGGAAAGGAGTTAGAGTTTAATGCCTCACTAGCTGAACGCACAACCACCCAGACTGGAGCAGTGGAAATCAGGAATGTGCAAGAGGCCAGAGATGGAGTGCAGGTATCGCAGAAGGTCATCGGCTTGAAAGTGGTGACCACGAAATGGGCAAGCAAGGCCATGGATGGTTTTGAGAGCAAGAATAAGAATTTAAAATGTTGTATTGAAGCTGGACTGGGAGCTGATGTACATCAGAGATCACATGGGTGGTGATGATGTGGTGTTGTACTTGCATGCTGCAAACTCTTGAAGGTGAATCTTGCTACCATGTTTCAATCCTGCCAAACTAATTAGCTTCATTTGTGTTTTGCAGTGTTCGGCGTACCCAGGTCATTGATGATGAATCCGATTACTTTGCTGCAGACTCCAACCAGTGGCTTTCCAAACAGGAGCGAGAGGTGTTACGTAAAAGAGAAGAAGAATTAAGGGAGTTACGGCATGCATCCCGTCGAACGCAACAGATCACAATAGACTTTGCTGGAAGAAGGATCCTTGAGGATCAAGGGTCTTTGGATCAGTATTATAGCAGGTTTGTGTGGAATGCAGCATACCTTTAAAAGCTTCCTTGAAGACTTTGACATTGCTGAGTGAGTAGATGAGCTCTCTGGATCCAGAGAGCTGGATTTGTGCTGAGTTAACTGATCAAAGCTGGAGTGGGAGTAGGCATTCCTACAATTAGCTTTCAAATGGTTGGTTAGAAAGGATAAAATTGAATTGACTCCCAGTCCTGATTTCCCTTCAGAGCAAAGTACCATTGATGTGCCCATTGATGTGAGGGTTGCGTTGAGTACCCATTGATGTGAGGCACCAATTTCATTTATTCTTTCAATCGCAGGGCTGGTGAATAAATTTCAGAAACATGGAAGAAAGGAGCAGGAGGAGGCCATTCAGCCATTCAAGCGTGCTATATTTAGCTGCCTCTTGAATACATTGTGTTTTAGCAAATAAGGCATTGTGACTGTTTGTTGCTATTAATCAAAACAACAAAAAAAGACAAACCAACCATGAATTAATTTATTAGCTTACTTTCCCATCACTAGATTGAAGACTGAATGAGTGAGATACCTGGCATAGTTATTGCTTACACAAGTTGTCCATGTCTGCCTGCACAATGTCCATCTGTCGAGTGTAATTTTGATTTTGTCTTGACGTTTTTCATTCTTGGAAAAAACTGTTTGCAGCCACGTGAACTGCCAAACAGTACAATGAAATGGAGGGCATGTTATGATAGATTTGGCTAAGCCTCTGAGGGAACATATTGACTGTAAAATGTCAGAAGCTCACGCACTGAGAAAGCTCCCTTCAGATCGCTGTCATTTTGGATCTCAATTAGTTCCAGTTGGAGCATGTCGTGAGCATCAGTTCCAAATGGAGTTGCAAACAGCTTCAGTTCATCACAGGGTTCCTGGAAACCTGCAAATCTTTGTTTGAATTAATCTTTCAGACTGTCAATCAGTACAGATTATTGTTGGAGGTTTGCTACATCAGCATGTATTGATAGTATTGTAAAAGAAATCACTCTCTTCATAATCAACTGTTTCTGAATCAATTCTATCTTCTGAATGAACTCTTGGACACACTTATCCATTTCGTTGACAAATTGATCCTGTCCTTGTAGCTTCACACTCCCGTCTCCCAGATGCTTGGTGATGTCAAACAAAAATACCATTAGGGCAATCATACTCAAAAATAGCAGAGTGTTGCTCTGGCGAGCAAACCCAGTGCATTTACTTCCAGAGAAATCAGCCAGTTTTCTCTCCAGATCAATGACACTCTGCCAAAAAAAATCAAGGGTGGTCTGTTTCATGGTGTTATACAGTGAGGCAAGGCCTAAATATGCTGGCAAAACCTGGCTGCACAGAAATCTATACTCATTTTTGGGGGGAGGGGGAGTGGTTGGGGGGGAAACATATGGCACAGTGGGTGGGGTGGTGGCATAGTGGTTAGCACTGCTGCCTCACAGCACATGGGATTCAGTTTTGATTCCTGGCTTGGGTCATTGTCTATATGGAATTTGCATGTTCTCCCCATATCTACATGGTTTTTCTCTGGGTGCTCTGGTTTCCTCCCACACTCAAGGTGTGTGGGTCAGGTGGATCGACTATGCTAAATTGCCCCTTAGTTTAAGGGGGACTAGGCAGAGTGAATGCATCAGTTTATGGGGCTAGGGCCTGAGTGGGATTGTAGTCAGGGCAGACTTGATGGGACTAAAGGTCTCCTTCTGCACTGTAAAATCCTGTGGAAAAAAAATCAATGAAAAGTTCATGTCTAGGTGAACCTGTTGTAAATGGCACCAGCAAGCCGGGATCTGCTAAATATCTGGTGAGGGGCTAAAGTCAGGGAGAGAGTCACTAATGATTAAAATGAGCTTTCTGCGGTCCCGCAGCATGTTTCACACCACTCCATTGACGAGGTGCCTGAAAGATCAGAAACTCACTGGCTCGAATTGCGGTCCCTGGAATTTGAGTACGTGCAGCCATTCTTGCTGACGGGCAGTGCGGACTCAAAATTGCCTCTCAAGTCATTCAACCACTTAACATTGTCACATGAAACTTAGATCTTTTTCCTTGTTTGCCATCAATGTTTTTATTTCTTTAAGCAGTGACTTCAACCAAAGTTTATTTATTAGTATCACAGATAGGCTTACGTTAACACTGCAATGAAGTTAGTGTGAAAATCCACAAGTCGCCACAATCCGGCACCTGTTTAGTACACTGAGGGAGAATTTTATGGCCAGCGCATCTAACCAGCTGGTATGGCCTCCATGCTGAGCCAGTGGAACGTTGCTGAAGTAAAAGATGACATTATGATCTGACTGTACCTTTGTACAGAAAACTAGGAACTGTCTGTATTCAATCCTTTGGACCTTATGGAATTGACTTTAAAAACAACCTTTTCCATCACGTGTTTCATCGTAGGGTCTTTGCACACATCTGTCCTTAGTGAATAACGCAATGATGTGCAGTGACTTAATGAGGCACTGATTTACATATTAGACTAATGAATCCATAAGCAATAGAAATAGACATTCGACCCATCAAGTCTCTCTGCCACTCAATGAGATCGTGGCTGATGTGATTTGATAATCACGTGGAGATGCCAGCGTTGGACTGGGGTGCGTGCAGTAAGAACTCTCTCAATGCCAGGCTTAAGTCCAACAGGTTTATTTGGTATCGTGAGCTTTTGGAGCATGAGTCACCTGATGAAGGAGCAGCACTCCGAAAGCTCATGATACCAAATAAACCTGTTGGACTTTAACCCAGTGATTTGATAATCCTCAACTCCACTTTCCTGTCTTTCCACATAATCCTCGATTCCCCTACTGATTGAAAATCTGTCTCAGCCTTGAACATACTTAACAACTGAGTCTCTAGAGCCCTCTATTCCACAGATTCACTACCTTCTGAGAGAAGAAATTCCTCCTCAGCTCTGTCTGAAATGGGTGACACTCTCACTCTGAAATTATGCCCTCCGGTCCTCAACTGTCTCATAAGGGGAAACAAGCTCTCAGCATCTTACTTGTCAAGCCTTCTGAGAATCCTGTATGTCTCAATAAAGTGGCCTCTCACAGTGTTTGCTCATCAACATAGGAACACCAGCAGATGTTAGTCAGTTGTCCTCTGGAAGATTGAAGTGAAATGTGCTTTGGTGAAAATCTTTGAGAAGATCTTGATATGTCTTTTATTGGATACAAGACAAGTAGTTTCTCAACAACTTTTAACACATTTCCTGAGTCCCTGAATGAAGATTGCCAGTTGAAATGTATCATTCATGTCCTAAACCATGAAAGTGACATGAGCTGAGTCATTTGATCAGAGAATTTTGAATGTTGGATGCTAGGTTGTCTTACCTGATGGGAAAGGCTGGTGTGCACTGTGGTGAAATAATCCAGAACTTAGTTTAGGATTCCTAGATGACCAGTTGAAGGGGGAAATGAAGCCTGCCTTGCATCTTTGGATGGCAAGAAGCCACTCCTTTTGTTGCATGGGAGGTGGGAAAGTGGAGATAAAGGTAGAAAGAATAAAAGACTTTGCCAAGAAAACTATCATTGATATAGTACCTTTCATGACATCAGGATATCACAAAACACTTTGCAGCCAATTCAGTACTTTTGAAATGTACTTACTGTTTTAAAGTACGAAATGTGGCAGCCAGTTTGCATACAGCAAACTCCCACAAACAGCAATGTAAAATAACTGAATAATCTGCCTTTTTATGATAATTGAAGGATAAACATTGGCCAGGAGACCGGAGAGAACTCTCCTGCTGCTCTTCAAAATTGTGCTTTTGGGTTTTTAATGTCCACTTGAGAGGCTATATGGGGTCTCAGTTTAATGCCCCTCAAGATGGCATAATGGTTAGCACTGCTGCCTCACATCGCTAGTTCCTAGCTTGGGTCACTGCCTGTGTGAAATCTGCACGTTCTCCCTGTGTCTGTGTGGGTTCTCCCCATGTCTGTGTGGTTTTCTTCCACACTCCAAAGATGTGTTGGTTAGGTGGATTAGAACAAAGAACAAAACAGCCCTTCGGCCCAACGAGCCCACCCTGATGATGCCACCTCTACCCGTGATCCCTGTCTACGTTTATAGATCTATGGATTGAAACCAAATTTGAGACAATTTAGGGAGAATTGTTTCTGCCAGTTAGCCTAAGAGCACATTTTGGGGATGTGGGAGGAAACCGGAGCACCCGGAGAAAGCCCACGCAAGCACGGGGAGAATGCACAAACTCCCACAGACACAGGCCCAAATCCATGTATCTGCACAGCACAGCAAAAGTCACTGAGCTGTCATGTTGCCCATCAAATGGTCCAGGTCAAGTGTACACTAACGACGTGAAGCACTAGGATACTCAAAAAAATCCAAGAGCAGCCCTCTCGCAACCCATCGCGTGTATGCCCCTTGTTAGACAAGGCGGCCCAAAGCACCTGTAGGATAAAAACAAGTACATCAATATCATCGACTATTTACACACTTCCCAGAGACTCCCAAGGCTCATGATCCCTATTTTAAATCAGTTTTCTATATACCTTCATTCCCATTCTGTTCATGTGCCCATCTAAGTATTTCTTAAATAATTCCAGAGTGCCTGCCTCCACCACTTTACTTGGCAGCGCATTCCATACCCCCACCACCCTCTGTGTGAAAAAACTCCCTCTAGCATCCAAATTATACCTTACCCCCCTCACCCTAAGCCCGTGACCCCTCGTGCTATTTGAGTCCATCCTAGGAAAAAGCTTAACCCTGTTTACTCTATCTATACCCCTCATAATCTTGTACACCTCTATTAGATCTCCTCTAAGTCTACGTCTTTCTAAGGAAAACAGTCCCAATTTGCCTAACCTCTCCTCGTAACTCAGACCTTCCATACCAGGCAGCATCCTGGTAAACCTCCTCTGCACTCTCTCCAGAGTCTCCACGTCCTTCTGCTTGGCCGTGCTAAATTCCCTTTAGTGTCAAGAAGATTAGCAGGTTAAATATGTAGGATTACGGGGATAGGGCCTGGGTGGGTTGTTGTCAGTGCAGGCTCGATGGGCCAAATGGTCTCTTCCCATACTGTAGGGATTCTACTTTGTGATTTCTATGATTTCTTATTCCAACTCTCTGTCATCTATGTTGGAGTGATGTGGAGATGCTAGTGTTGGACTGCAGTAAACACAGTCCGACAGGTTTATTTGATAGCAAAAGCCACTAGCTTTCGGAGCATTGCCCCTTCATCAGATAAGTGGGGTTCTGTTCATAAATAGGCCATATAAAGACACAAAGTCAATTTATAAAAAAATGGTTGGAATGTGAGTCTTTACAGGTAATGAAGTCTTAAAAGTATGGACAATGTAAGTGGAGAAAGAGTTAAGCACAGGTTAAAAGGATGTGTACTGTCTCCAGCTGGGACAGTTAGTGAGATTTTGCAGCCCAGGCAAGTAATGGGGTTTACAGATAGTGTGTCATGAACCCAAGATCCCTGTGAGGCTGTCCTTGTGTGCAGAACTTGGCTATCAATCTCTGCTCAGCGACTCTGCGTTGTCGTGTGTCATGAAGGCTGCCTTGATCGACAATTCCGAAGCACCACAACAAAAAAACCGCACCGACCTCCTCAGAAGACAAACATGGGACACTGTGAACAAAGTGCCCTTCATCGTCTAGTGCTTCCATGGAACAGAGGAGCTACGACATCTTCTCCGGAGCCTTCAGCATGTCATTGATGAAGACAAACATCTCACCAAGGCCATCCCCACACTCCCGCTTCTTGCCTTCAAGCAGCCGCACAAACTCAGACAGACCATTGTACACAGCAAACTACCCACCCTTCAGGAGAACAGTGACCGTAAAACCACACAACCTTGCCACAGCAACCTCTACAAGACGTGCCAGATCATCAGCATGGATGCCGTCATCTCGCATAGGAACACCGTGCACCATGGTGTACACTCTTGCAGTTCAGCCAACGTTGTCTACTGCTACACTGTTGGTGGGGGTGGGTTTATGTTACACTATCTGTAACCCCCCACAACTTGCCTGGACTTGCAAAATCTCACTAACTGTCCTCTCTGGAGACAACACGCATCTCTTTAACCTGTGCTTAACCCTCTCTCCACTCAAATTGTCTGTATCTTTAAGACTTGATTACCTGTAAAGAATTGCACTCCAACCATTATTTTGTAAATTGATTTTTGTCTTCATATTGCTCTATTTGTGAATAGAACTCCCACTTACCTGATGAAGTGGCAGCGCTCTGAAAGCTTGTGGCTTTTGCTACCAAATAAACCTGTTGGACTTTAACCTGGTCTTGAGATGCTTCTATCTGTGATAGGCAGCGCGTTGGCATAAGAGGCATTTTCAGAATGGCAACCTGTAACTAGTGAAGTGCCACAGGAATCAATACTGGGCACCAATTGTGGCCACAATTTAAAATGACTTGGATGAGCGGAAATGAATGTACTATTGCCAAGTTTGTGGATCACAGAAAAATCAGTGGGATGTCAAATGGTGAGGATGACAGAGTACAGAGGGATATGGACAGGTTAAGTGAGTGGGCAAAAACTTGGCAGGTGGAATATAATGTAGGAAAAAGTGAAGTTATGCACTTTGGTAGGAAGAATAAAGGAGACGTGATGGCCTTGTGGTATTGTCAATAGTCCATTCGTCCAGAAATTCATCCAATGTTCTGGAACTCTGGTTCAAATCCTGCCACAACAGATGGTGGAATTTGAATTCAAATAAAAAAGAAACTCTGGAATGAAGGTTCTACTAATGATGATGAAATCGTTGCCAATTGTCAGAAAACCCATTTGGCTCACTAATGTCCTTTAGGGAAGGAAATCTGCCGTCCTTACCTGGTCTGACTTGCATGTGACTCCAGAGCCACAGCAATGTGGTTGATTCTTAACTACCCCCTGAACAAGGGCAATCAGGAAACATTAGCCAGCCAACGATGCCCATTTCCTATGAATGAAAAAAAAAGTAAAAGGAGAAAGAATGTAGAAGAGGGATTTGGATGTCCTTGAGCATAAATCATAAAAAGTTGACATGCAAGTTCAGCAAGTAATTGAAAAGGCAAATGGAATGTTGTCCTTTATTTCAAAGGGAATGGAGTGTACCCTCGTGGGAGGTTAGCTGAGAAAGTCAAGGCTCATGGGATACAAGGACAGGTAGCTAGATGGATAAGTAACTGGCTTAGTAATAGGAGACAGAGAGTAATAGTGTAAGGGTGTTTTCTTGCTGGAGGTCAGTCACTAGTGGTGTGCCGCAGGGCTCGGTACTGGGACCTCTTCTATTTGTAATATATATAAATGACTTGGAAGAGGGAGTAAGTGGGATGATCAGCAAGTTTGCAGACGATACAAAGATGGCTGGACTTGCGGATAGTGAGGAGCATTGTCAGGTGATGCAGCAGGACATAGCAGGACTGGTAGCTTGGGCAGATAGATGGCAGATGGAATTCAATACTGATAAATGTGAGGTGACGCATTTTGGGAGAAAGAATGTAGAGGGGAGGTATATGATAAAGGGTAGACCTATTAAGTGTATAGAAACGCAGAAGGACCTAGGGGTGCAGGTGCACAAGTCTTTGAAAGTAGCAGAGCAAGTGGAGAAGGTTGTGAAGAAAGCATATGGTATGCTAGCCTTTATAGGAAGGGGTATAGAGTACAAGAGCTGGCCTTTCATATTGCAGTTGTATACAACGTTAGTTAGACCTCATTTGGAATACTGCGTCCAGTTCTGGTCGTCTTACTACCGGAAGGACGTGGAGACTGTGGAGAGAGTGCAGAGGAGGTTTACCAGGATGCTGCCTGGTATGGAAGGTCTGAGTTATGAGGAGAGGTTAAGCAAATTGGGACTGTTTTCCTTAGAAAGACGTAGACTTAGAGGAGATCTCATAGAGGTGTACAAGATTATGAGGGGTATAGATAGAGTAAACAGGATTAAGCTTTTTCCTAGGATGGACTCTAATAGCACGAGAGGTCACGGGCTTAGGGTGAGGGGGGTAAGGTATAATTTGGATGCTAGAGGGAGTTTTTTCACACAGAGGGTGGTGGGGGTATGGAATGTGCTGCCAAGTAAAGTGGTGGAGGCAGGCACTCTGGAGTTATTTAAGAAATACTTAGATGAGCACAAGAGCAGAATGGGAATGAAGGTATATAGAAAACTGATTTAAAATAGGGATCATGAGCCTTGGGAGTCTCTGGGAAGTGTGTAAATAGATGATGATATATTAATGTACTTGTTTTTATCCTACAGGTGCTTTGGTCCATCTTGTTGTCTAACAAGGGGCATATACGCGATGGGTCGTGAGTGGGCTGCTCTTGGATTTTTTTTTTTCAAGAGTATCCTAGTGCTTCACGTCGTTAGCGTACGCTTGACCTGGACCATTTGATGGGCAACACGACAGCTCAGTGACTATCGTTGTGCTGTGCAGATACGTGGATTTGGGCCTGTGTCTGTGGGAGTTTGCGCATTCTCCCTGTGCTTGCGTGGGTTTTCTCCGGGTGCTCCGGTTTCCTCCCACATGCCAAAGATGTGCTCTTAGGCTAATTGGCAAAATAAATTCTCCCTAAATTTTCTCAAATTTGGTTTTTAATTCATAGATCTATAAACATAGATAGGGATCACGGGTAGAGATGGGAACATCGTGGTGGCAGCGTGGGCTTGTCGGGCTGAAGGGCCTGTTTCCCATGCTGTTTTGTTCTTTGTTCTTTATAAAAGTAGGGAAGTCTATCTAAAACTGTACAAGGAGCTTGTTTGACCATACCTAGGCAGAGAAGGTCCACTAAGTTGATCCCAAGTATTGAATGGTATGAGGAGAGGTTGAGTAAGTTGGACCTGTATTCATTGGAATTTAGAAGAATTAGAGGTGACTTAATTGCGACATATAGTATCCTTGGGGGGCTTGACACGGTAGATGCTGAGTGGTTACTTTCAGTTATGTGAAAGTCTAGGACCAAAGGGCATAATCTCCGAGTAAGAGGTTGTCCATATAAGATAGAGATAAGGAGGAATTTCTTCTTTGGAGGGAGTAAATCTGTGGAGCCCTTCCGTTCAGAGGGCTAGAGGCTAGTCGTTAAGTATGTTCAAGGGTGAGATAGATTTTTTAATCAGTAAAGAAATCAAGTGTCATGGGGATAAGGCAGGAAAGTGGAGTTGAGAATTATATCAGATTTGTCATGATCTCAGTGAATGGTGATAGTGAATTGTTCCTTGAACTGTTGCAGTCCATGTGGTGTAGATACATCCACAGCATTGTTAGTGTGAGTGTTCTGGGATTTTAACCCAGCAACAGTGAAGGATCAGCAATATATTTCCAAGTCAGGACAGCGAGTGGCCTGGAGAGAAACCTGCAGATAGTGATGTTCCCAAGCATCTGCTGCCCTTGTCTTCTTGGCAGTTGTGATCAAAGGCTTGGAAGGTGCTGTGGAAGGAGCATTAATGAATTGCTGCACTATATCTTGTGAGGGATGCACACACCGTTACCTCTGTGTCTCAGTGGTGGGTGGCGAGAGTGCATACTTAAGGGATGCTGATCACGAGTTATTTTGTCCTGGGTGTTGTTGGAGCTGCACTTGTCCATGCAAGTAAGAGTATTCCATTACACTCCTGATTTGTGGCTTGTGGCTTGGTGCACAGTATTTGGGAAGTCAGGAGGTTGAGTTACTTGCTGCAGAATTCCCAGTCTCTGATCTGTTTTTGGAACTACAGTATTTACATCATTGATCTAGCTCAGTTTCTGGTCAATGGTAACATCCAAGATGCCCAACAGACAGCAGCTCCTCAGCCTTGAGCTTTATTCCCTAGTCCTACAGTGGTACAACTTTCTGACTCCGAGTTGAACACTACCAACAGAGCCATGGCTGATGCAACAAAATCTTTGCATTTCTGAGCTTCTGCATTAATTAATTTTCTTTCTTTCTGAACTATATATCAGTGGGAGATCTATTACAAAACCATGGTTCGTAGTAAACCTAGAAGTAGAATGAGCATGATTGACCTGAATGTCAATAATCTCTGCCCCTCAAACTGATTAGGAAGGGCACATTCATTTTCTAAGATAACACATAGATGCATCCTAAAACCAATGCATTTATAGGTAATTTCTCTTTCTTCTCCTTGATTTGCCGCTGGTATAAATCAGGGTAGTCTGCATACTATTTCTGCCTGTTAGCCCTGAAGAAAATGTGTTGAAATTGCAGTCGTACAGGCAATAAATGAACAAGATAAGTCAGCAAGTTAAAGGTTATATGTAGAACAATAGAATAGCATGATGGGCCATTTGATTGATTAATTTCCAGATTCATCCACGGTTCAGTTGCTTTAACCTGGCATTTTAGCTGCTTTTTGGATTGCTACATAAAATCCATAAGAGGTAGATCGAAGATAGATGTCCCTTTCATGGTAGAAGATTACTTACTTTTTCAACAAAAAGGATGAGGAGTGCTTTGAACTGACAGTGATGTAGTTTTTAACCTCTACTGTAATTCTTGGGTCATTAGTGCAGCAGTTGTTATGAGGTGATGTGGTTTCGAGCCAATTTACAGAGATGCCATAATAGCATTCGGAGTATATATTGATTTGAAATGACTGATGGTCTGGGATACTTAATTTTAGATTGTGATGGTTTGAAATGCAATTACCTTTAATTCTCTTCTACAGCAGGCATCATTCCTTCAGGGTGAACAATGAATGGCACACAAACTTGCACTATGAGTATATATTGACAAGCTCCTTCTGTAATGGGCCCTTGGGATGGCAGTGCAGTGGAATTTACTCCTTTTGTGTTTCAGAATTGATTCTGCATCATTGGAGTATCAGTGAGACAGAATGGGTTGTGATTTTATTTCCATGGAATCACACAGCACTGAAAGAGGCTATTTGGTCTACGATGCGTATTGTGTCTCTGTGGAAAAACTATCCATTCGGTGCCATTCCTGTGCTCTTCCCCTGTAGTTTCTGGCATCCAGATTGTCCTTACTGTGCTTCATTGGACCAGCACCCCAGAAGCTGTGGGCAGGGTTTGTATATGCCTCCCCGGACAGTGATGCAAAAACAATATATCTTCTTTAACTGGGTATTGACAACCCCAAAGCTTGAGGTTCTGCCTCATTTTATCTTGAAATACTGCTGCTTATGTCATCAACACCAACTGGAAATTGCAGAATGAGATTTAATTACTATAAGGTTGCAGTATCTGTTATGAATGTGTGGGGAAAGTTACTTTCCTGACCCACTGTGGTTGACGGTGCATGCTTTCCAGTGTGGATTTGTAGCATTTCCTTCTTCCTAAATGATTCAATAAGAAGTCTCACAACACCAGGTTAAAATCCAACAGGTTTATTTGGAATCATGAGCTTTTGGAACACTGCTCCTTCATCAGGTGAGTCGCTCGCTGTGGAGTGTGCCCAAGTGTTGCTGAACTGCGCCCATCGCACATTTGTGATGTTCTTGTTTTTTGAATACCAGGGCCATTATGTCATATTTATGCTTTGCTTTTAAAACAGACTGGATGACCTTGTACACGAAATGAAGGCTGGTTCACAGAACAACACTTCGGGCACACAGGCCGAATGGAACAAGCAGCAGCAACAATTCGGCGAATTGGTCAACCCCAGCGTGATTCAATCTCCTCCCGTTGTAAGTATTAATTACTCAATCCTAACTGAACGATTGCTCTTGCTTGCACATCTCTGGCAAGTATTATTCTGTGTAAGAGGCAGCATTGCTACTTGAACAACAATTGGCTGTGAAACCAGTGCTATTGCCAGTAAGAGAATTCAATTATTTTTGTGTTTGGAGATTCCACAAGTAATTGTAGATATTATCTGCAGCAGTACAGAAAAATGGTGCATTTTGTCTTTGCTGGAACAAATTCATACCCATGGATTTGGCTGAACAGATTAAGATGATCGAATGATACTGCACTGAAGAGGCTGTTTGGCTGTGCTGGCTCTTTCCACTCCCCTGCTGTTTCCTCATTGCCTACAAATTCATGAGCAAACAATGCTTTATCTTTTGATGAGGATAAGGAAGACTCTAATCAGATAGATTGAATAAAGTCACAGAATAGTGCAACACAAAGGAAGCAATTTGAATCTTTCCTGACACTTTCAAAGAGGAATCCATTTATTGCATCCCTCCCTGCTACTTGTCTCCCATATCTGATGAAATTTTCTTTTCTCATTTAGGTATGTATCTAGTTCCATTTCGGAAACTATTAGTGAATCTGCACCCATTGCCCCATCAGGCAATGCGTTCCAAATCCGATCCATTGTTGATTTTAAAAATATTTTTCTGAATGTCACATGTGGCTCTTTTGCCAATCAACTTAAATCAGGACCATCTCTCTGATCATTGGCTATCCTGGCTCAACGTTGGTTCTACTCTCTCTGCACAGACGCTGTCAGAGATTTTCCAGCATTTTCTATTTTTGTTGAGCTCTGGCTGTTGACCCTGCAACCACTGGAAACAATTTTTCTTAATTTGCTTTATTTGAACCTCTCATCATTTTAATCTCTTCCATCTAATCTCCTCTTAGCCTTCTATGTTCTGAGGAAAATAACTCTGGCTTCTCCAGTTTACCTACGTAACAGAAATTCCTCGAATCTGAAAGGCTTCTAGTGATGCTCATCTGTAATCCCTCCACAACCTGATAATCATGGGCACAATGAAGATAAGTGATGTACACCAAAAGTGAGAGGGAAAGTAGAAGCAGTTGCAAAGACAACATAGATTTTGGGTGCATTCAAATAGAAGTTTGGAAGTAACGCAGAATTTGCACAAGGCAGTACCTAGGCTGTAGTTACAGCCTACTGTAACTAGGCTGTACACTATTAGAAGAAAGCCTTTAATACAATTGGAAGGGTAAGCCCAAGGTTCATGAGAAACATAGGAACTAGAGGTTATAGTTAATGGAAAAAGACATGGGGGAAAGATGGCTTTTCAGAATGCTCCTTAAAAGAGGGGTAAGCTCAAATGGGGGTGCCTAAGATGATGAAATTGTTTGTGAGGGTAGAATCATAAAATCCATACAGTATAGAAGGAGGCCATTTGGTCCATTGAGTCTGCACCGACTGCAATCCCACCCAGCTCCTATCCGCATAACCTTGTTTACCCTGCTAATCCCCCCAACAACAAGGGGCAATTTAGCATGGCCAATCCTCCTAATTGCCTATCTTTGGACTGAGGGAGAAAACCAGAGCACCTGGAGGAAACCCACACAGACACGAGCCAAATGTGCAGACTCCACTCAGACAGTGACCCAAGCTGGGAATCGAACCCAAGTCACAGGTGCTGTGAGGCAGCAGTGCCAACCGCTGTGCCACTGTGTTGCTGAGACAGTGAAAGATTCTTCCTTCTGGTTGGACAAGTTTTTAATTTGGGATTTTGGCTTGGATTATTCGGGTGGGGGGGGCAACAGGAAGCTGGAAGAATTATTACCATGCTATATGTGGAATGCTTTTAACACAAATGGTAATTGAGACAAATGTCATTTTACACTGAGGTACAGTAGCATCAGCGGGCTTGTGTTATACATTTCTGGGCTAGTGTCACCAGATTTTTAGTCCAGGCCTCTATCATCATGAAAATTTAAATTCAATTGGTTTAAATGGAAAAAAAGTTAATTTAAAATGAATGTCATTAATAGTGAACAAGAAACTACCGAATTGCCACACAAACCCACTGGTTCAATAAAGTCTTTTAGGATTGGAAATCTGCTATCCTTACCCAGTTGCCAGTGTATGACTCCAGACCTGCAGCGATGCAATTGATTCTTAACTGCCCTCTGAAATGGCCTAGCAAGCCACTCCGTTATATGTAACTACCACCTTCCCCAGGTGATGGTGATAATTTACCAGCAGTATCCAAATCTTGTGAGTGAATTAAAAACAGAAATGGGAATTGAAGAAATATTTGAAAATTGGGCCAGTCGATGTGGAGAGTGGTCTCCTTCCTTGCTGTGATTTCTCAATTCTTTTGTAGAACTTCACATCCCTATCTCTGTTTATGTGTCTTTCTCTGTCTGGAGTACAGGTTGGTAATCAATCCTTCTGCTATCTCTGCAGTACATGGAACCAACTGGTTCAAGTACCCATAGGAGAGGGGACAGCAGTCGCTCACAGAGCAAAGACAGCAATGCAGCCTCTCAGAGGGACCGTTTGCGCATCCAGGACCGAGAGCTGTTGGAGATGTCTGATGATGGGATGTGTCTCAGTATGCACCAGCCCTGGGCTTCACTACTAGTAAGAGGCATCAAGAGGTAAATAGCGTCTGATGCACTTCAAGATGTGAATATCCAATAAAACTTCAAACATGACCTTGACATTGCCACTTAGTGATTATGAAAAGAAAGTTTTAAATTCAGTAGGATTTTGCAAACTCTCAAAAGGCAAGATGACTTCCATTGTAGTCAGGATTATCCTCCGTCATTTCCCCCAACTCCAATATGATACCATTACTCTCCTCACTTTCCCTGTCAGTATTCCACAGGGACCATATTCTCCAAGCTACCCTGGTCCACTCCTCCATCACAGCTATTCCCTGCCTATGGCACCTTCCCATGCAAGCGTAGAAGGTACAACAACTGCCCCTTAGTCTTCTCAGCAGCCCAGATCCCAAACGTTCTCTTCAGGTGAAGCTTCATGTGCACCTCTTTAATCTAGTCGATTGGACTTGCTGCTCCCAATGTAGTCTACTCCACATTGGAAGAACCAAATGCAGATTAGGTAACCACTTTGCGGAACACCTTTGGTCTGTCTGCAAGTGGGACCCTGACCTTTCTGTTACTTGCCACTTCAACACCCCACTGTGCTCTCCTGTCCACGTGTTTGTCCTTGGCCTTTTGCAATGTTCTAGTGAACCCCAATGCAAACTGGAGGAGCAGCACCTCATCTTCCGATTGGGCACTTTACAGCCTTCCGAGAATATTGAGTTCAACAACTTCAAAGCATGAACCTTTCCCTCTACCTTCACCAAATTCCCATTTATTTTATTTCATTTCATTCTTTCTTCTCGTTATTATTAATTTTATTCTTTTCTCCCACTTCTGAAATCTTGTTCCTCATCTTGAATCCAAAACAGCCACTCCCTTCCATCCTGGGCCATCTGCCACATTCCTCGGGTCGTCCCTTAACAACCTGTACTTTTGTCCAGCCATTCACACGTTCTGATCACATAATGGATGCTTTTAGCACCTTTCTCAGCCTTTATCATCACCATTTACATTCTCTTTGTTCAATTATAGCCCCATCCCATCCTCATAGTGTAAATCTTCTCTGGTTTTCTTTGTTTTCAGCTTTGACGAAGGGTTATCCTGACTCAAAACTTGGCTCTATTCTCTCTACAGATGCTATCAGTCTGTTGAGATTTTCCAGCATTTTCTGTTTTGTTTCAGATTCCAGCAACTGCATTTCTTCCATTGTAGTATGTCTTTCTGTGTAATCCAATAGCCACAAACAGACTGCCAATTATTAGGGCCATTTTCATCTGAATGGACTCAGCCTCCTTTCCATGTGATCCTCCATTCTAAGTCTGTCATTGCATTGTTTTCTCCAGTTGATGGAGTGCATTGGGAATGGACCTGGCCCAGAGCAACTGTAATGAAAAACATCAAGCCAAGTACTCATTTACATCACCATTCTCTTATTTACACACCATAAAAATCAGAAATTGACAGCAAGGATGAGGCTGTTTGGCTGATCATGTCCCTGTTGGCCAATAAGTAACCCAACCAGCCTAATGCTATTTTCCAGCTCTTGGTCCTTAGTTTTGTAGGTTAATATAGCTCAACTGCATATCCAATTCCTCTACCATCTTTTCAGGCAGTGAGTTTCTGATTCCCATCATAAAATCATCAGAGAAGCCCTACAGTGCAGAAGAGGCCATTTAGCCCATCGGGTCTGTACTGACTTACTTGACAGTATTTTACCCAGTCATCTCTGTCATATCCGTGTAATCCACACATTTACCAAAGCTAATTACCCCTAACCTGTACATCTTTGGACAATTTATTGTTTTACACTATTTGAGCAGTTTCAGTATAACTTATAGTCTGTACTTGGGTGAAGTATATGCCTTCTTGATCACCTTTATCTACCTATACAGCCACTTTCAGGGATCTGGGCCCAGGTTCCTCTGTTCATCTACACTTCTCAGTTATAAAGAACAAAGAACGTTACTGTTTAATTTATATTCATTTGCCTTATTAGCTTGCATTATCTCACACTCCATTTGCTACTTTCCGCCAATTTGACTAGTCTATTGATATCTCCCTGCAGTCTACAGCTTTCTTCTTCATCGTCAACCACACAGTTGTATTGAATGCAAATTTTTAATCGTCCCTTTATACTTAAGACCGAATTGTTGGTATATATTCCAAATAGCAAGAGTCCTAGTATTGAGGCCTGTGAAATCCCATTGGAAACAACCTTCCAGTCACACTAACATCCATCAACCATTATATTCTTACTGCTTCTGAATCAATTTTGGATCTAAATTGCTACTTTGCCTTGGATTACATGGGTTACTTTCAGGACCATGTGGGAATTTATAATAATACTAAAATCCGTACTAACTCCACCGTATGCACTGCCATGTCTGCCATCTTGTTACTGTCAGATTTTAGTCAAAGGCAACCTTTCCTTAACAAATCCGCATTGATTTTGATTAATCCATCTCTTTCTAAATGAAGATTTATCTAGTCCCTCAAAACATTTCCCACTGCTGATGTGAGGCTGTTTAGCCTGTAATTACTTGGTGTATATTTTCTTCTTTTTAGAAGGTTAGCTCTCCTCCAATCCTTTGGCACCATACTTGTAACCAAAGAGGACTGGAAAATGAAAGTCAAAGCATCTAATATTTCTCTTTTTTTTCCCTTACCAGCCTAAGGTATGCTTCATCTGGGCCCAGGGATTTATCCATGTTCAAAGATGTTAAACCCATTATCTTCCTCTCTCACCATGTTAATTTTATCTAATGTTTTTTGTGAAAACAGATGGAATATATTCATTAACAATGGTTCAGTTTCCTTCATCTTCCTCTATTTCAAAGAAACCACAGCCTAGCCAATATTTCCTCATAACTAAAATTTTCCAATCTAGGCAACATTTTCATGTCTTCTTTCGTCCAGTCACAACTTTCCAATATTGCAATGACTAGAACTGTGCACAAAGGAATATAAAATAAATCGGTGGCGCAGCTAAGAAGTGTAGATGACCAGAGGAACCTAGGACACAGATCCCTGAAAGTGGCCGGATAGGTAGATAAGGTGGGCAAGAAGGTATGTACTTGCCATATCCTTTGCCTTCAGAAACAAGTTACCCTTTTGATCCCTAATAAGCCTGTTCTTTTTTTAGTTACCAATTTGCTCTTTTTGTATTTATTGAAAATCTTTTGGTCCTACTTGATTTTACTTCCCAATTTTTTTTTCATGTTACATCACAGTTTAAAAGTTTGTTTATTAGTCTCAAGTAAGACTTGCGTTAAAGATGAGATGAAGTTACTGTAAAATTCCCCTAGTCACCACACTCTAGCTGCTGTTTGGATCAATGCACCTACTGTCGTTCAGACTGTGGGAGGAAACCGGAGCACCCAGAGAAAACCCATACAGACACTTGAAGAATATACAGACTCAGCACAGACAGTGATCCAAGCCAGGAATCGAACCGGGGTCTCTGATGCTGTGAGGCAGCAGTGTTAATTGCTGTGCCACCATGCCGCCCCAGCTTTACTTTCCTAATTGCCTTTTATAATGTACCCTTACATTTTTCATATGCCTCTGGGTTTTCAGAGTATTAAGCTCTTCCTTTTCCTTTATCATCTTTATGTTTGCAGCTTTGTTTTGTGCAGAGAGTAGAAATAGGAAAATTAAAGGAGAATTGCCTGGTGTAACTGTTAATCAGCATATTTATATGCTGAGGAGGCTTACTAGAATGAAACAGGGGTGACGGATTTCAGTCACATGGAATGACTAGAAAAAATGGGATAAAAATCAAAAATGCTGGCAAAATATGGCAGGTCTGGCAGCATCTGTTGAGAGAGAAACAGAGTTAATGTTTGGACTTATAAATCAAATTTTTCATGATAAATTTTCTTCATACATTTTGCAGAAAACCCATGGTTGGATGGTTATGCGCAGAGTATTCCTGCCTAAAGATACATAACCAAGGTATTTTGTGTAGAACTTGTACGTTTTTAATGTCCTTTTTGCCTTATGTTCCTAGGACAGAGGGCAGGACCTGGTACACGTCGCACCGAGGCAGGCTATGGATTGCAGCCGCTGCCAAAACCCCATCACCACAGGAAATAACTCAGATCGAAGGGACCTACAGGGCAATGTATGGCAGAGGTAAATCACTATAGAGTTCTACTTTGCTTCAAAATTGATCCAGCCAATCACTAATAGTGATATTGGAATACTCTCTTAGGGTTATTGGGTAATCTAACTTAAATGGCTGGCTTTAATCTCTAGATTCATCTGAAGATTTTTAATATTGGCTACATTGACCGTTTTATTCTGGATCTTATTCTATTTTGAAATTTAGTTTTTAAAGCGAATTGTTTTTGGTAGAGCGCTAGGTTAAGATGATGGCATAGTGGTTGTGCCGCTTGACTAGTAATCCAGGTTAATGCTCTGGGAATCCGAGTTCAAATCCCACCACTGCAGCTGGAATTTAAATTCAAGCAATAAAACCTGGACATAAAAATAGTGTCATTAACTTGCATCAATTACTGAAAATCCATCTGAGTCACTGTGCCCCATTCGGGATGGAAATCTGACATCCTTTCCCGATCTAGCCTACGTGTGACTCTTTAACCACCCTTTGAAATGGCCTAGCAAATCACTCAGGGCAATTAAGCAGAGGCAACAAATGCCCTCATCCCATGAAATGAGTTTTGAAAAACACTAAATGCCGCAATGTATTAAATGTTAAACGTCAGTCCAGGTAGAATACGCAATGTGCTCATTGACCTACATCGGCTCCTGCAATGCCTCCTTTTTAAAATTCTCTCCCACATATTCAAGAACCTCCATGGCCATACACTTTCCAATCTCTGACACCAGCTCCATTCTCTCAACTCACTGAGAACTTTGAAGTTCTCCAATTCTCGCCTTTTCCTTCACCACAGCATCAATGGCCAGGCTCTCAGCTATGTAAAAGCCTTGAGCTCTGAAATTCTCTCCGTGAACCCAGTCAACCTCAACGCCAACTTGGATGGCATGGTAGCACAGTGGTTAGCACTGCTGCCTCACAGCACCAGGACCCGGGTTCAATTCCCATCTTGGATCACTGTTTGTGTGGAGTCTGCATGTTCTCCCCGTGTCTGCGTGGGTTTCCTCCGGGTACTTCAGTTTCCTGCACAGTCTGAAAGACATGCTGGTTAGGTGCATTGGCCTTGCTAAATTCTCCCTCCGTGTACCCAAACAGGCACCGGAGCATGACAACTAGGAGATTTTCACAGTAACTTCATTACAGTGTTCATGTAAGCCCCTACTTGTGACACTGATAAATAAACTTACTTTAAGAAGCTGTTTAAACCCTGACTTTCCTTGTTTGTATCTTTTTTTTGTTGGATAATTTTTCTGTTATGTTAAATGTACCGCATAAATGCAAGTTGCTGTGATGACTTGCTGAGAATTTCTTGAAGCAACTGGGGAAGCAGCAGAACTGTATCTATCAATCAATCTCAATCTTGAAAATGTCTCTCTTAACTTTCATAGTCTATTGGGGAGGCAAGCTCCAAATTCCAGTGTTTTGTGAGAGGAAAACATCCTTCTTAATGACCTTGCTCTGATTTTTAAAGTCATCCCTGCTTGGACTGAGCTGTTTCAACAGAGGAAGTTGTTTCTTTACGTCCCTATCCATTACCTATCACAAACATGGAATATACAGTGCAGAACCATGGTCTTTTGACCATGGGAGGAAACCTAAGCACCCGGAGGAAATTCATGCAAACATGGGGAGAATATGCAAAGTCCACATGGACAGTGACCCAAGGCCAGAATTGAACCAGGTGCCTGGCACTGTGAAGTAGCAGAACTAACTACTGTACCACCATGCTGCCCACCACTCTCTGGGTGAAAAGGTTTTTCCTCAAATCGCCTCTAAATCCCTTTGCCTTAAATCTCTGATCCCTGGATATTGACCCCTCTCCTAAGGGGCAGTGTCTTCCTATCTATATCCCTCATACTTTTGTATGCTTTAATAAATTTCTCCCCTCAGTCTCTTCTGCCCAAAGGAAAACAACCCCAGCTTAATCCAGCCTCTCTTCTGTCTGCGTGGGTTTACTCCGGCTTCTCTGATTTCCTCCCACAAGCCAAAAGATGTGCTGATTAGGTGCATTGGCTGTGCTAAATTCTTCCTCAGTGTACTCGAACAGGCGCCGGAATGTGGTGACCAGAGGGTTTTCACAGTAAATTAATTGCAGTGGTAGTGCAAGTCTACTTGTGACACTGATAAATAAACTTTAAACTCATAGCTGAAACACTCCAGTCCTGGCGAGTCCTCTGAGCCTTTTTTAGTTCCACTGTCAACAGCCATGCCTTGAGTTGCCAAGGCCCAATGCTCTGGAATTCTGTACCTAATTCTGTCTACCACTCATGTTTCCTCCTTTAAAATGCTGCTTAGAACCTAGTTCTTTAACTAAAGTTTTGGTCACCTGTCTTAATATTTCTTTGTGACTTGGTTTGCTAATAATCTTGAAAAGTGTTTTGGGACATTTTATTTCATTAAAGGCACTGTATAATCAAATGTGTTCTTTTTTATGAACCTGTGCTGCTACTTTGTGATTTATCCCAGTCAGATTCTTCTTTTCCTCATAGTTTGCAATCTTCCTCTTTTTGTTTAGAAAATATGTCACCTGTTGAATGTTGAAAATCATTTGCCTCTTATGTCCAATTATACATAGAAAACATTCTTTCTGGTTGCAAGACCGCAAGAATCTACAAAAGGTCATGAATGAAGCCCAGTCCATAACGCAAAACAGCCTTCTATCCATTGACTCTGTCTACACTTCCCGCTGCCTCAGAAGCAACCAGTATAATCAAAGACTCCTTGCATCTTGGACGTACGCTCTTCCACTTTATCCGTTGGGAAAAGGATACAAAAATCTAAGATCATATACCAACCGATTTCAAGAACAGTTTCTTCCCTGTTGTCATCAGGGGGCAGCACAGTAGCACAGTGGTTAGCACTGCTGCTTCACAGCTCCAGGGTCCTGGGTTCGATTCCCGGCTCGGGTCACTGTCTGTGTGGAGTTTGCATGTTCTCTTCGTCTCTGGGTGCTCCGGTTTACTCCCACAGTCCAAAGATGTGTGGGTTAGATTGATTGGCCATGCTGAGAAATTTCACCTTAGTGTCAAGGATGCATAGGTTAGAGGGATTAATGTAGGGATATGGAGGTAGGGCCTGGGTGGGATTGTGTTTGGTGCAGACTCGATGTGTCAAAGGTCCTCTTTCTGCACTGTAGGGTTCTGTGATAGACTTTCGAATGGACCTATCTCGCACTGAGATGATTTTTCTCTACACCTTGGTTATGACTGTTAACATGATAGTCTCCACTCTCTCCTTCCCTTCTCTATAAATGTTATGCTTTGTCAGTATAGTGTGCAAGGAACAATACTTTTCATTGTTTACTGATACATATGACAACAAATCAAATCAAAGTCCAAACTGGAAGTTTTTGAATTGATTTATTATTGTCACATGTTACAGTACAGTATTGTTGTACACTAAACTGACAAAGCATACCGCTCATAGAGAAAGAAAGAAGAGAATGCGGAATATAGTGATAATAGTCATAGCTAGGGTGTCGAGAAAGATCAACTTAATATACGGTGGATCCATTCAAAAGTCTGACAGCAGGAAAGAAGCTGTGCTTGAGTTGGTTGGTGCGTGATCTCAGACTTTTGCATCTTTTTCCCAACAGAAGAAAGTGGAAGAGAACATCTCTGGGATGTGTGGGATCCTTGATTATGCTGATTGCCTTTCTGAGGCAGCAGGAAGTGTAGACAGAGTCAATGGATGAAAAGCTGGTTTAAGTGATGGACTGGCTTTCTTCATGTAGTTTCTTCCTGTCTTGAGCAGAGCAGAAACCATACCAAGTCGTGAAACAGCTAGAAAAAAATGCTTTTTATGGTGTATTTGTAAAAGTTGGTGAGAGTCATAGCTGACGTGTCAAACTTCCTTTGTCTTCTGAGAAAGAACAAAGAACAAAACAGCATGGGAAACAGGCCCTTCAGCCCAACGAGCCCGCGCCACCACCCCGATATCCCACCTCTACCCATGATCCCTGTCTATGTTTATAGATCTATGGATTAAAAACCAAATTTGAGACAATTTAGGGAGAATTTATTTTGCCAGTTAGCCTAAGAGCACATCTTTGGCATGTGGGAGGAAACCGGAACACCCAGAGAAAACCCATGCAAGCATGGGGGAGAATGCGTAAACTCCCACAGACACAGGCCCAAATCCATGTATCTGCACAGCACAGTGATAGTCGTGTTGCCCATCAAATGGTCCAGGTCAAGCGTACACTAACGACGTGAAGCACTAGGATACTCTCAAAAAAAAAATCCAAGAGCAGCCCTCTCACGACCCATCACGTGTATGCCCCTTGTTAGACAACAAGGTGGATCAAAGCACCTGTAGGATAAAAACAAGTACATCATTATCATTATCTATTTACACACTTCCCGGGACTCCCAAGGCTCATGATCCCTATTTTAAATCAGTTTTCTATACCCTTCCATTCCCATTCTGTTCATGTGCCCATCAAAGTAGAGGCGTTGGTGGGCTTTCTTAACTATAGTGCTGGCATGGGGGGAGGACCAGGACAGATTGTTGGCGATCTAGACACCAAAAAACTTGAATTCTTTCTACTTTGCCTCCGTTGATGTAGATGGGGCACGTCCTCCTTTACGTTTCTTCAAGTCGATGACAATCTCCTTCATTTTGTTGACATTGAGGGAGGGATTATTGCCGTCGTACCAGTTAACCAGATTCTCTCTCTCTCTGTACTTTGTGTTGTTATTGTTTGAGATCTGATCCACTATGGTGGACATCATTGATGCCTTTTGTAACTTATCACCTAGTTTGGTGTCATCTGAAAATTTGGAAATTTCATTTTTGATTTCAAAGCCTAAATTGTAATTTGAATTCTGAACACTGGTGTTCTAGTTAAGATCCTTTTTGGAAGTCCGCTGTTCATCTTCTGAAAAGTTATCCTTTGCCCCTACTCTTTGCTTTCTCCCTGCAGCCAACTAACTGCTCCTTCTCCCCGACTCTGTAAGCTTATTGTGTAGCATCTTTTCAAAGGTCTTTTGAAATTAATTTTAAACACCTGTCTTAGCCCCTCTGCTTTCTGGTGCTTCATAGTCAAGGAAGTAACGTTTTTAAAGTTTATTTTTTAGTTGCGAGTAAGGTTTACATTAACACTACGATGAAGTTACTGTGAAAATCCCCGAGTGGCCACGCTCCGGTGCCTGTTTGAGTCAGTGCCCTAACCAAACTGTCTTTCAGACTGTGGGAGGAAACCAGAGCAAACCCATTCAGATAGGGGGGAGAATGTGTAAACTCCACACAGTCAGTGACCCTAGCTGGAAATCAAACCCGGGTTCCTGGTGCTGTGAGGCAGCAGTGCTAAATAGCTACTTCAGGGGAGGCAATGGCGTATTAGTATTATTGCTAGGCTATTAATCAGAAGATTCGGCTAATATTCTGAAGAGTTCGAATCCAGCCATGGCAGATGGTAGAATTCAACAAAAAATTTCTGGAATTAAGAATGCAGTGGTGATCACGAAAGCGTTGTCGATTGTCGGAAAAACCTATCTGATTCACTGATGTTCTTTTTGGAATATCACTGCTTTTCTTACCCAGTCTGGCCTATTTGTGACTCCAGAGCTACAACAATATGGTTGACTCTCAGCTACCACTCTGAAGTGGCTTAGCAAGGTAGGGCCTGGGTGGGATTGTGTTTGGTGCAGACTCGGGTGGAAGAGCCTCTTTCTGCACTGTAGGGTTATATGATAAACTTTCGAATGGACCTACCTCGCATTGAGATGATTTTTCTCTACACCGTAGTTATGACTGTTAACATGATATTCTCCACTCTCTCCTTTCCTTCTCTATAAATGTTATGCCACTCAGGTCAGGGCAACTAGTGATGGACAGTAAGTGTTGTAATGTGGAGATGCCTGCGTTGGACTGGGGTAAACACAGTAAGAAGTCTGACAACATCAGGTTAAAGTCCAACTGGTTTATTTGGTAGCAAAAACCACTAGCTTTCAGAGTGCTGCTTGTTTGTCCCGTTTACCTGACGAAGGAGCACTGCTCTGAAAGCTAATGTCTTTTGCTACGAAATAAACTCTCATGTTCAGTGATAGGCATATGGATAGTATTGGAATAGTTTAGGTTAGTGGGTCATAAAATTGGTTCCATTTGGTCGGTGTAACATTGAGGGCCGAAGGGCCTGTACTGCACTGTAATGTTCTATGTAAACCTGTTGGACTTGAACCTGATGTTGTGAGACTTTTTACAATAAATGTTGGCAAGCCCATGTTCCACAAAAGACTTAAAGAAAAGTATATTTTAGTTGCAGCCATTGTTGTAATGTAGATGCAAATAAGCTCCTGGTCACTGGTTGATAGAAAACTCAGACACTGAAAAACCGTGATATCCACCCCAGGTAGAGAAATAGGCTGCACTCTCAGACTGCGGGTCTATCTGAGGGTAAATAACAGAGAAGAAGAGGGCGAATAAACTCGGTGTAGTTGGGACTTGAGAAAGTCTTCATTTCATTTCCTGCCACCTCAGCTCTTCCAAGACTGGGTTTGATCCAGATTGTAAGTGACAGCCTTATTTAAGCAACAAAATGCTTTAATAGATAAGGAATGGCAGCAAAGTTAATTGACTTCTGAAGGAGATAACCACACACACAGGTTTTTCTGTTTTGTCAGCAGTTTCAGTCACTCTTGTTTGGATGCTCCTTGTAATGTGGAACGATAAATGACCATTCTCCACAAGCTTAACCCAGTTCACTGATTTGTTGTAATAATAATTCAAGGTTACCATGCTTCAGAGGGAAATTTGGTCCATCACGATTTGTGTCAGCAGACATTGATGAATTTGGGGATTAGGTTTAGTGGGCTAATTCACAGTTAAATGTTGGCCACTTGTTTTCAAATCCAGACCGACATGACATTGCAGTGCTGAGGAGTTGCTGCAATCTCAGATACATTGTCTTTTGAACAACGCATTAACTTCTTCCAACTTTATAGTAGAACCATAGAATCTGTACAGTGCAGGAGGCCATTTGGCCCATCGAGTCTGCATCGACCACAATCTCACCCAAGCCCTATTCCAGAAGCACCACATATTTACCCTGCTAATCCCTCTGACATTAAGGTCAAGTTAGCATGGCAAATCCACCTAACCCACACATCTTTGGACTGTGGAAGGAAGCCTGAGCACCCAGAGGAAACCCACAGAGACATTAGGAGAATGTACAAACTGCACACAGACAATAACCCAAGGCCAGAATTGAACCCAGGTCCCTAATGCTTCTCACATCAATGTGGAAGATCCCGTGGTTCTGTTCTGAAGATGACACAAATCTGAAGATGTGGAGATGCCGGAGTAGGACTGGGGTGATACAATAAGAAGTCTCACAACCCCAGGTTAAAATCCAACAGGTTTATTTGGCAGCACAAGGTTTTGGAATTTCACTCCTCCTTCAGATGAGTGAGGAGTTGTATTCACAAACAGGGCATATACAGACGCAAACTCAATGTACAAGATAATGATTGGAATATGAGTCTTTTGATATTCTGTCTGCTTTCTTGCATCTTTGTAGAAACTTGATGTCTGTGATATGCACGATCTTCTTGCGAAAGACTTGCATTCCAACCGTTTGTGTCTATATATGCCCAGTTTGTGAACATAATTCCTCACTCACTTGAAGAAGGAGCGAGACTCCGAAAGCTCATTGTACCAAATAAACCTGTTGGACTTGAACCTGATGTTGTGAGACTCCCTTCTGTTCTGAAAAACAGCAGGAGAGCTTGCCTTGATATGTTGGCCAATATTTATCCCTCTCCTAATATTATTTAAATAAGCAATCTGACCATTATCACATTGTTGTTAGCAGGATCTCTGTATGTAAATTGTTGCTGCACTTTCTACAATTCTAAAGTTAAGTCCCTTGATAAGTGGTCTAGCAGATGAGTATGTTGACAGTGAAGAGTCTTTTCTTTTCAGTTAGATCCATTCTGTATCTATGTGTAATATATTTAATTCATTACCATTTGCATTTTTCAGGTCAAAAGAAACGCATCAACCTAGGCACAATTTTTAGATTATATGATAAAGAGTAGACCTATTAAGAGTATAGAAACGCAGAGGGATCTGGAGGTGCAGGTGTACAAGTCTCTGAAGATCGCAGAGCAGGTGGAGAAGTTTGTGAAGAAAGCATATGATATGCTATCCTTTATAGGAAGGGGTATAGAGTACAAGAGCTGGCCTTTAATGTTGCAGTTGTATAAAACGTTGGTTAGACTTCATTTGGAATGTTGCGTCCAGTTCTGGTTGCCTTACTACCGGAAGGACATGGAGACTCTGGAGAGAGTGCAGAGGAGGTTTACCAGGATGCTGCCTGGCATGGAAGGTCTGAGTTACGAGGAGAGGTTAGGTAAATTGGGGCTGCTTTCCTTAGAAAGACAGAGATCTAATGGAGGTGTACAAGATAATGAGGGGTATAGATAGAGTAAACAGGGTTAAGCTTTTTCCTAGGATGGACTCAAATAGCACGAGGGGTCACGGGCTTCGGGTGAGGGGGATGAGGTATAATTTGGATGCTAGAGGTAGTTTTTTTCACATAGAGGGTGGTGGGGGTATGGAATGCGCTGCCAAGTAAAGTGGTGGAGGTGGCACTCTGGAATTATTTAGGAGATACATAGATGGGCATATGAACAGAATGGGAATGGAGGAGTATAGAAAACTGATTTAAAATAGGGATCATGAGTCTTGGGAGTCCCTGAGAAGTGTGTAAATTGTCGATGATATTGATGTATTTGTTTTATCCTATAGGTACTTTGGTCTGCCTTGTTGTCTACCAAGGGACATACATGCGATGGATCGTGAGAGGGCTGCTCTTGGATTTTTCGAGAGTATCCTAGTGCTTCACGTCGTTAGTGTACGCTTGACCTGGACCGTTTGATGGGCAACACAACAGCTCAGTGACTATCGCTGTGCTGTGCAGATACATGGATTTGGGCCTGTATCTGTGGGAGTTTGCGCATTCTCCCCGTGCTTGTGTGGGTTTTCTCTGGATGCTCCGGTTTCCTCCCACATCCCAAAGATGTGCTCTTAGGCTGATTGGCAGAACAAATTCTCCCTAAATTGTCTCAAATTTGGTTTCAATCCATAGATCTATAAACATAGACAGGGATCACGGGTAGAAGTGGGAACATCGAGGTGGCGGCTCGGGCTCGTTGGGCCGAAGAGCCTGTTTCCCGTGCTGTTTTGTTCTTTATATTTTCACAAACTTATTCTCCTCAAATACTCTTACTCTTTCTGAGGTTGCGTTCTGACCGCTGCCTGGCACATTGTCCTGCCTGATTCACCTTCAAACTTAACTCTACGGTAGATCATCTGACTGCAGCAATTTTCAGATATTCTTTATTTACTACTCCCACATTCTGTATGCCAGCAGTGTGCCTCTGGCACCCACCTCTGACCTGGATGCTGGGGAGGGCCAGGAGCAGTTTCTGCAACCTCTCCAATGCCTCATGGCCTCAGGACATGCTCAACTCTGTGCAGATAATGTCTTTTAGAACAATCAACTTGCCAAATCATAGAGCAAAAGTGGTTTTATTTTTAGTATATGTGCCTACAGTATTAGGTGGAGCATATTTGTGAAAATAACAGCTGTTCTTTTCCAAGAGCTCACATAATAATATGGCCATTTGTGCCTTTGAACAAGCTATCTAATTTGTCCCATTCTTTCCACTGCAAATTATTCAGTTTGTAAGTATTTATCCAATTCCCCGTGAAGCTTGCTATGAATTTGCTTCAGGCTGCATGTTCCGGATCACAACAACTCATTATGTTTAAAAAAAGCAGTTCTCCTCATTTTTGTCTCTCTGCCTCCAAGCTTATTTTACCAATTATTTTCAATTTGTGTCCTCTGGATATTGACCCTTCTGACAGCGGGCACAATTTTTCCTGATCCTTCCTTTTGAATGCCCCTCATAATAAGCTGATATTTAAAACATATAATTGGATAATATTTCACGTACTGACTGGAGTCTTGGAAGTTTATTGAAAATAGTCCATCAATATGAACCCTCCTTTACAGACTGGTGCATAATAGTCCTGCTAGATGGAATTGACAAGGAGTATAGTTAATTAGCCATACAAGCCACTCGAATTAGGAGCAGGAGTGTCGACCTTGAGCCTGCTCTGCCATTTGATAAGATCATAGTCAGTCTGACTGTGACCTCAACTGTATTTTCTTGTCTAATTCCTATAAGCTTTGATACCTTAACCTTCGAAATATTCAGTGACCTAGCCTGTGGGAAAGAGAATTTCACTGACTAACAAACCTCTGATAAACAAAACTATCCTCCTTTTTTGTCTTAATGGGTGATTCTTTATTTTTAAACTTTGGTCTCTAGTTTTTGAGGACGTCTTCCACAAGGGGAGACATCCTCTCAGCATCCACACTTTGAAGCCCCCTCAAAGTCTTATATGCTTCAATAAGACCACTTTTCATTCTTCTAAACTCTAATGGATGCAGATTCAAACTTTCCTTGCCCTAAAAATCAGTCCTGTGAATGTTCTCTGAACTGCTTCCAGTGCAATCATCTCCCTCTTAAGTAAGGAGAGTAAAGGTCAGTGCAATATAGCAGATACAGTTTCACTTACTTCTGGTACAGCTGCAGCAAAACATCCATATTTTAATATTCCATTCTTCTTCCATTAAAATACATTTCACTTGCCTATCGAATCACGTGCTGTATTTGCATACTAACCTTAATGTGATTCATGCAGCAGGGCAACAGATCCATCTGCATTGCCAAGTTTTCTCCATTTCTGGTGTCTATTCTTTCTCCATTGTGGACAAGTTCATGTTTTCACACATTACAATCCATTTGCCAAAATTTTGCTCCCTCACTTAACCTATCTTTACTTCCTCTTGACAACTTACTCTCCTACACATTTGTGTTAGCAGCAAATTTAGCAACCCTACATTTGGTTCCTTCATCCAAGTCATTGACATATATCATAAGTAGTTGAGGCCCCAGCATTGAGTAACAGCTTGTCAACTCGAAAACAACCCCTTTACTTTTACTCTCTGCTTTCTGTTGGCGAACCAATCGTCTATCCATACACATATGTTATCTCTTACATCATGAGCTCTTCAGTTTATGTAGTAACATTTGGTGTGGTACCTTAAGATGCCTTATGGAAATCCAAATACATCAGGTCTACAGGTTCCCCTTTATCCACACTGCCTTTCATCACCTATAGGAACTCTAATAATTTAGACAAAAACTATTTTCCTTTCACAAAACCAAGTTGTCTCTGTTTGATTGCATTAAGATTTAAATGCCCTGCTATGACCTCTTCAGTAATTGATACTAGCATTTTCATTTATGACCACTGTTAGACTAACTGGCCTGTAGTTTACCGCATTCCGTCTCACGGGGTAGCATGGTAATTAGCATTGCTGCCTCACAGCGCCAAGGACCCAGGTTTGGTTCCCATCTTGGGTCACTGTGCGAAGTTTGTGTGTTGTCCCCATGTCTTTGTGAGTTTCCTCCCACAGTCCAAAGATGTGCTGGTTAGGTGCATGTAAATTCTCCCTCAGTGTACCTGAACACTGGAGTGTGGCGACTAGGAGATTTTCACAGTGACTTCATTGTAGTGTTAATGTAAGCCAACTTGTGACGCTAATAAATAAATTTTGACTTTTAACACTCCTTCCTTGAATAAGCTATCAGATCCTGGGGACTTATCTTTAGTTGTAATCGTTTTCCTTGGTGACTGTAAAAGTGCCTCCCTCTTTTTCGGCTGTTGATATACAGGTAATTCTGAAATGTTATTTGTATCTTCTGTGGTGAAGGCAGACAGAAAATATCAATTCAATGCTCCTACCATTTCCTTACTTCCCATTATCCATTCCCCAGACTCTCTTTCAATGGAATCAATGCTTTTTTTCTTTTTAATTACCTATAGCAAGTCTTGCTATTATGTTTCTAGCCTGCTTTCTCTCATAATCTAATTGCTGCCTCACTTTAAGTTCCATCCAATCTTCTGACCTGAAACAAACCTTGATGGAATTATACCTGTTCTCTTTCAATTTGAGAGTATCCTTTGTTAGTCATGAATGGCGCGTCCTTCTCATCCACAATCTTTCCTTCTCACTGGAATGTATTTTTTGGTGAACATTATGAAACATCTCTTTGTGTGTCTGCCACTGTCTCTCTACTGTCTTACCCTTTAACATATTTTCCCAGATCACTTTAGCCAGCTTTCTTGTAATTGTCTTTATTTAAGTTGAAAGTACTTGTCTTTCACTCCTCAAACTGAATACGAAATTCAATCATGTTATGATCACTGCTACCTAGAGGCTCCTTTACTGTGAAGTCATAAATTAATTTTGTCTCATATTACCCAGTATCAAATAGCTTGCGCTCTCATTGCCTTTAGAATGTGCTGCTCTCCATAAATGAATCAAGTGCATTAGATGGCCTCATCTTCCAGACTACTTTTGCCAATCTAGTTGGTCCAATCTATGCGTATGTTAAAATCACCCATAATTGTTGCAATACCTTTCTTACACGTGCATATTCTTTGTTCCTATATATTCTGTCCTACATTATCATTAGTGTTTTGTGTGTGTGTGGGTGTGTGAGAGAGGGAGGGACCTATAAACTTCTCCCACAGTTGGCTTATCTTTGCTATTTCTTGAGCTAGATTTTCTCGTCCGACCCCCTCCAGGAATCACCATTTAAAAATCCAGACCTTTGACAGGAACTTCTGGTCTTAGAGTGGTGCAACCGGGAAATTTCACCTCTTGCCTGTCCCCAGACTGATTTGCATCTTGATTGGTATACCCATGTTCAACCCTCACCCTTGTACTAATGTCATCCTTAATTAACAGACCTATCTAAACATCTTTTCCTAGCTTTCCCAATGTCATGTACCTTTATGTGTCCTGTCCCAGTGCTGCTCACCTTGCAGCCACATCTGTATCAGCTGCTAATTATCCATAACAAAGTGACAATAGTAATAGATTGTGATAATAATTCTCTCTTCTTTCAGTCCAGCTTAGCAGTTGGTGGTAACCCCAACCCATCCCAGCAGTGGTAAATTCAACTTATTATCTTATTAATTTATGTTCACTGTCACTGCCATTTGGGTCTGTGATATGCTCATGGTTGGGATAGAGAACTTGGGAACTAGAAGGAGTAGTGACTTGGGAGGATGTTAGTCCAGCCTCATAGAGTTTGATTGAGGTCTCAAGCTAAGCCTGGCTTAGGCAAGTGAAATACAAGGTTGCCTATAAGCAATGAGTACATATGTGCATGTGTATCTATTTCCAGAAATGTGCGCAGGGTGCTAAGCAAACCGAGATGCTTCTTTTTTGGAAGTACAAGAACTGAGAGATTTGAATGAGCCGTTTCAAGAATACACTCTATCCTAAAATAATAAATGTCCTTATTAACCTAGAACACCCTCTAAAATAATGGTTGGCAGAGTCTGCTGCCTCTAATATTTCACATCTACATTATTAAATAGAAATATTTTAAAAATGCCAAAATAATCTCAAGGTAGCTTTTAAATGTTTCCATTTCAGACATTGAATTTCCCAAGGACTATCCAACTGGCTGTCTGCTGGGCTGTGTGGATGTGACAGATTGTGTCTCTCAAGAGCAGTACCGTGAACAGGTAAGCGCAATTGCTGCCAATACAGACATGTTCCTTCCCAGTTCGAATATCTGTCAAACAGAATATAAAGAGGATGCATATTTTTGACAAGGTTTTCATGATCTCTGACTTGTGTTCCACAGTAATAGATCCTTTAGATGCTTGTCTCTGTTTTCTTTGATTGTGCACCGTATTTTGTGACATGTTCCTTCTAAGCTGTGAGGGCGCACAACAATCCAACAAGTGCCATTTGATTATTGGAATTGTACATAACCTGATGGCTAAATGAGGTTTACTACTACTCCAGCTCATAAACAAAGAACTGGTAGACTTCCCCACAATGGAAGATTAATGGATAAAAGCCAAGTACACAGACTTAATCAGGTGGAATTAACAGCCAAACTTTAGTTTCTGGAGATGAAGCTATGCCAGCACTTGTCTTTTCTGAGATCTGTTTGCTATTTTCCTTCCATTCTCTCCCTGACCCTCCAGCACCTCTTGCTCCCTCACTTGTGTACTCCCTTTCTTCAGCCCTCACGAGTATTGAGAGAGGAGCAGTGAACTGAAGGAAATGGCAAGTCAGAAGAGACGATGAACAGAATGAGAAGTTGAGAGAATTAGCGAACTATTAAGAGATAGTGAGAGGACCTTTGGGCTAATTAATATCAGTGATCTGGTCATTCATCTGCAGTTAGTTTCGTCAAACTATTAAGGAAGATTGATCCCAAAGATATTTAACACTTTGAAAGCACAAAGGGCCAGAATTTATCACTATTCACACTGGCGGGATTTTCCCATTCTGCTGTAGTGAATGAATTGGCTTGCTGCTGGATTCTTCAACTTTGCTGCAGCAGGAGCGTGGCACCTGAGGGGATTTCTTGGGAAAAGTTCTGGATTGCTAGCCTAGATGTCCAAATAATGCAAAGCTTCTTGTGAGGTTATCTTGGAGGACAAATTAAATTGTCCAAATGCTGCATCTCCCCAGTTCACATCTGGATGCTTTGTGAGACACAATTACTTCAATAATGGTCAATTGGTTTATTATTTCACAGTTCATAAATATATACTTCATTAATTCAGAAGAAAACTGTAGCTGGAATAAATTCAATCAGATTCCACAAAAATGATTTCAACAGTCATTCATTCTCCCTCCTGGATTCTGTCTTCACCAGTTCCCAGATGTAATTTCCCTCTTCGATATTCACAGAATTTACTGGGACACTTTTCTCTGACCTTTACCCTCCAGTTCGCAAGAGCCAACTCCAAATTCACAGTGACACTTTCCCATTGCCTCTATTTGTTGATGTGATGAAATGACTGAACTGCTTTCCATGTTATTCACGGCAGTTTTAAGTAAAGAAAATACTCAATGAGCTGAGAAAAAAGTCGCCTTTTCCACGTTTTCTTCAATTTAAAAGGCCATCCTCCTTAGCTCTTTCTATTTTTAGCTTATCAAATTGAATCTTGTGTTGTCTTGAGCCTCATGATCTATTCAGCTTTTCTTCTATTAAGTGATGAAATTACAACATAACTAATAAAATGCCTCTCATGAATGATGGTGTAGTGCTATGGTCTTGAACCTAAAACCTAGAGGCTGAGTTAAAATATCACTTTGGTAAATTTAAAATTGAATTAATTACTTCTGATAATCCATGGAATAACATGTTAGACCTTGATGGTAATCTTCCTTCTTCCAATATCAATGGTAACTTTGAAAGCATAAATATTATATATAATTTTTTTTGTTTCTACTAGTGGCGCCAATCCACACATTACTTTGATATTGATGCATATGACTGGAAAATATTTGATTTATTGTTGCCAAGTGTACTGGGATACAGTGAAAAGTATTGTTTCTCACATGTAATACAGACAAAACATACTGTTCATAGTGTACGTAGGGGAGAAGAAGAGGAGAGGGTGTAGAATGTAGCTCATTGGTTGAAAGGTTTTCTGGAACATCCCAAAGTTGGAGAAGACATTTTATAAGTACAAATCTTTATTATTTCAGTACTTCAGTCTAGTTTATTTATTCTTTGTAGAAACTAACCAGCACAGAGCACTGTGATGTCATTGTTTGGTGGATTATAACTCCTTGAGTATGTCAAATGATGTAATATGCAAATGAAGTAATTGCGGCCTTTAAGATAATAGATTGACCGTATACAGAGTTCAGATCTTCATATACAAGAATAGTGGAGGAATGGATGTTGGCTGGTAGTCGCACACATTAGACTCATCTAATTTGGACAAGCAATAACAACTTGCATTCCTGTAGTGACTTCAAAATCTCGTTTGAGTTTTATGCTATCACTGTGATACAGATAACTTGAATACATCATCCAAATCGAAGTAAATAACTGGGACACAGGCAAATCTAAATGGTGAACATGTGAGGGAATGAAGTGAATTAGATTCAAGATCCAACATTGAAATTTTGTTGATCATGTGTTCCCAAGGAATATTTTATGTATTTGAGTGTCAGCTTTGGCTGAGTATTTGCATTCTCATCTCTGATTCAGAGTCATGGCTTCAAATCCTGTGGTAGAACCGTGAGCAAATAAGTTAGAGTGATGTTTCTGTACCACATTGTGCACGTGCCAGCGTTTGGATAAGACATGAAACCAAGGCCCTGTTTGCATGGATGTAAAAGATCCCAGGATGTTGTTTGAAGGAGGAAAGGGGAATTTTCCAGAGATCCCAACCAATATTTATTCTTCAAATTGTATCACCAAAACAAATTATCTGGTTATGTATTTTACTTTTTATTTGTGTGGCTTTGCTTTATGTAAATTGACTGCTGTGCTTGCTTGCATTGCAACAAGATTTTTTTGATCATTCTGATGGTATGATAAATGTGAACTAAAACACAAACTTACTCCTTCCTATTTAAAGGCCTGTTTTATTGACCAAAAACAACATTGTTACCCATTTTTAGGTGTGACTGTCCATATTCACATTTTGATAGTGTAAACCAGTAGAATAACTTCACGCTTCTGTTTGTTGGAGGGCTGGTTCAGCAATTTTTATTTCCTATCCCTTGAGAAGGTATAGTAAGCTGTCATTTTGAATTGCTGCAGTCCATCTGGTGTAGGGATGATTATTGAGTAATGTTGGCTTAGGTAAAAGAGAATGAACCCTAGAATACTTGGAGTGAATCAGTTGGACTGAGTAATAGAAGGCAGCTATGTGCACTAAATATACTGAAGTTTGTACTTCTTGAACTTGATGCAACAAGGATGTGGACCATACTGAGGGCATTGCTCAGAATGTGAGAGAATAAATGGGTTACTAATATCAAGGACATCAATGGTGGACATGAGAAATGGTTCAGCAGATCAATCGTTGTGGAAATGTTGTGATGAATGCAGAGTCAAAATCTAGGCATTGATATAGAAATAGATTGTGCAATTTAAATAACTGAGGGGAAGAATATGTTTGAGGGTGGAGAATGAAGGAGATGGGGTTGGAAGCAGGGAGAGGGAGATGTTTAAAGATTACAAACGGCTGTTCACAAGTAACCTGTCTGTGATCAAGGCAGTGAAGTGTTTATTTCCTAATGAAATGCATTATCTGGGTTTGAACCGACACAGTCAGACGAGATCAGTTGAAATGTAGAATCATAGAATTCCTACAATGCAGAAGGAGGCCATTCAGTCCATTGAGTCTGCATCGAACATAATCCCACCCAGGCCCTATCCCTGTAATCCTACACGTTTACCCTGCTAATCCCTCTGACACTAAGCGGCAATTTAGCATGGCCAATCCACCCACCCCACACCTCTTTGCACTATGGAAGGAAACTGAAGTACCTGGAGGATGCCATGCAGACATGGGGAGAACATGCAAACTCCTTACAGACATTTGTGGATAATTCAAAATGTTTTATCACAGATCACAGTTCCAAGGCCGGAATCAAACCTGGGTCCTCAAGGCTGTGAGACACCAGTGCTAACCACTGTGCCACTGTACCACCATGTGTTCAGCTTTGTAAGTTTGCAATGCTTAAAGGCCTTCAAAGGGCAATGGCCCTACATTTGCTCAAATGAATCTAGACAAAACAGCTGTTTTACTTTAGATTGATTATTCCCCTTATTTGAGTATTAAGTGAATGGAGAATTATTCAGGGCTAATGAGCGAATTACTCAGCTTCTGTGAATGTGGAGTCGAGGAGGTGGCCAATGTCTTTGTTTTGGACACAGCTTTACCCCTGGGTAAGGACAAATCCAGACTCCATTCACCCGCAAGTTTACTGTCTGTAGAAAATGGAAATCACTTTGCACTGACAGTAAACCAGCAGTACAGACACAAAACACTTTGAAAATAAAAAAAATAAACAATTCATATCTAGTTTTCCAGTCTTACCTCTTGATTAAGTGGTGGCATTTCATTCTGAAATGGTCACTGAGACAACAGCTTCCCTCTGGCATCCTGTCTACAAGACTATTCTTCACTCGTGCATTTGGTGCTGGTGAGAGAAATCAGCAGGAAGCCATCAGAGACTTGTCCAGTCTATCCTCACCCAGTGCTTATTTACTTTCAACAGTATTCTGTGGATAGACTGAAGAGCAAAGAACTTTAGTTCGAGGTGGTTTTGCCCCAACTTTGATCCAGAGACAATTGTAGCTCCTCCACTTGTTTCTTTTTTCTAGACTGTCATCGCCATGTTGAGTTTTCCAGCTTGGTGCCATTGTTCTAAATAACTATGGGACAAAACAGTCCATTAATTGTCACTGGAAGAGTTCAATCATTCATCTAAAAATTGCTGTCTGGTGCATTCTGTTTGCAAAAAGAGCTTGATGCATCTCAGAACTTGAATAGATCTTTTCCTTGTTTGGACAATGATATTAAGAAACATTTAACCCAAGAATTGGAAGTTGTAATTTGGACAAACTCCTGCCTCAGTGGTTTAGATATTCTTTCATGGGTAATCTTGCATTGCTATGCAGCTAGAAGCAAGGGGTGGTGACCAGGACGTGCTTGTGCTCTGAACTAAACTGGTTGGGTGAAGATATGGTGCTTTTGTTCTTGGTTTCGTGGTGTTGCCAGTGCTGGAGTTGTCATCTCCCTGCTGCACACCTTCCTATGTAAGCCAGTAGGGGGTGCTCACAACCTGCTGCTTAATAGGTCTGTGCTGCCTCTAATTCATATTAATAATTGCTACGATAAAACTAAATATTCTTTTTAACTCTGAGTGGAACCTAAGAACTGTGAATTCAAAAGATTGAAGGAACTTGTATTTGTAAATACTGAAACAAAATTTTTATGTATACTACAAGTTGAAGGAAATGTAATATTCTTGATGATCTCAAAAGATTTTGTGTGAAGATTCTGTTTCTTCCCAGTCTTGCCCTGCCTCCTCCCACCATCCCCTGCACTGTCGGGATTCTGTGATTCTATTCTATGATTCAAAGACAAGGAGGTGAATAGCCTACTCTTTTTAAAAATGACCCAATATGTGTAGGCCGAACCAGTTAGTTGGAGAATGACAGTAAAATACAGAGTTGGTGCCAACGACTGTGCCCAGAAAGCGTGACTGCAGCAGGTTTGGTGCTTCTGACCTACTGGAACTAAATGTAAATTTTCCACCATTTAAATTGCAACGAGGTAGTTGCTCCAAGATAATTTTTGCATCCTGTCTGAGTATTTTCCATGCTTCACAAATGGCAATGAAACTGGACACACTGTTCTTGTACTGGTTACACGTCCTGAGTGTTTTAGTGAATGCCTGCCCTCTGCATTAATCAATCATTCACAGAAGAATGCCTACAACTTCAGTGCAAGCTACGCGAGATAACTGGCTGATCTCTGACTTCTTGTTTGCAATTTGTCAAGTTGTTTGGGTGAACCAGCATCCTAGTGTTGACTGAGGATGGTGCTGTGTGAACCAGGCACTGCTCAGTAACCCCAGTTGCTGAATTGGTTCTATAATCTGCCGTTAATAACTTGATGTGAAGATGTTGGCGTTGGACTGGGATGGGCATGGTGAGAAGTCTCCTAACAGCAGATTAACGTTCATCAGTTTATTTGGCATCATGAGCTTTTGAAGTGCTACTCCTTCATCAGGTGAGATTCTCACCTGATGAAGGAGCAGCACTCCATTACAAACTTGATCCTTTTTTTTGTAATTCTATCTTAAAATTGTACAATTAGAAATATCAAGCTCTTTTTGCTAACAAAATGCATCAGACAGCGAGTTCATGACTGAACTCTTCCAGTGACAATTCATGGACTGTTTTATCACATGGGTGCTCAGAACGGTGGCTCCAAGCAGAGACTTTGATTCTCACCTGATGAAGGAGTAGCACTGCAAAAGCTCATGATGCCAAATAAACCTGTTGGACTTTAATCTGGTGTTGTGAAATTTCTCATTAATGACTGATAATACTAACTGTCTGAAGAGGACAAATGACAGCTTGCTTCTTATCCTTGTGATGTGAGTTTTTTTTTATAAATTGTGGTTGAACTTGGAACTTGTAATAATGCCTAGATAAATAGATATACTTTTACCACCAGTCAGTTCCATTATAGCTTTTCATATTAGCAAAATTTTGCTGGCAGTAAAGGGAATAAGTGTCAAATTCGTGGCTGGAAATTGTGGTTCCTCCATAGCTTGCTTCAGTCCAGCTATTGATCATAGAAAGGCTTGCATGGCTGGTAAGTCTCATTGTTTTGGGAGCTTGAGTTTAAATATGGGTAGGACAGCCAGTTACTGCTCACTCCTTTTCATAACTTGTTAAACATTCAGGTAGCAATAAGTAGAATCAATATCACTGAATAAAGTTTAAATATAAGTTTAAAGTTTACTTATTAGTGTCACAAGTGGGCTTACATTAATACTGCAATGATGTTGCAGTGAAAATCCCCGAGTTGCCACACTCCTGCACCTTGAATACACCGAGGGAGAATTTAGCACAGCAGATGCACCTAACCAGCACATCTTTCGGACTGTAGGAGGAAACCGGAGCACCTGGAGGAAACCCACGCAAACAGTGGAGAACAAGCAGACTCCTCACAGACAGTGATCCCAGCTGGGAATTGAATCCAGGTCCTTGGCATTGTGAGGCAGCAATGCTAACCACTGTACCACCATGCCACCCATCGCTAGAATCAGTCACTAGGCAGTTGTTTTAAATGCGACACTCACCTTTCAGAACAGATTGCAGTATTTGTGTAATTGCAGTTTGTTTTTGCAGACTGAATTGTAATGTGTGAATCTCAGCCTTTCTTGCCTGCAGTTGTTTACCAGTTATGATGAAAGTGGCAAACCAGGTTCTCCAGTGTTCACTGCAGAGGGAAGCTGTGTTCTGTTAGCTGTCAGGAAACATAACCATTGCACAGCGATGTTTGCAATCTATGAAATATTTTGTTGCACTCTTTGTTTTCTATTAGGATAGTACAGTTTGGAAAAATAATAGATAATCCTTAGCTAAGTCATTCTTTATTCATGGGTTTAAAAAAACCATGATTTTAAATTAAAACCTTTAATTAAGGATGACACCAAAAATCCAACTTTTATTGAAAAGTAAGTTGTGGAGGTGCCCTTTATTAAAAAAAAATTGGGCCATTTTGTGTTTTAGTACTGCACCATAGAATAAAGATGCTTGTGACTAAGCAATGTTTAAAAATACTGTGTAAAAGTTTTCAGCACTGCTTTATAGAAAGGATATTAGAAGCTCAGAAACAGTGCAATGTAGGTTCACCTTGATGATGGCAGGGATGAAGTGCTTTGACTGAGAGAGTTGAGGTGGAAAGGGTATTCTCCAATCGGCAGTGTAGGCTAAGAAACCCTTGAGAGAATTGTTTTTTAAATTCGCTAAGATTTTAATAAGGATGTTGGAGAAAAGCCTAAATAACACTCAAGAATCTCAGAGCTATCCAGGATAAAGCAGCCAGCTTGATTTACATCCAGTCCACCATCTGAAACATTCATTGCCTTCACAGTGTGGCAGCAGTTTTTACAATCAACAAGATGCACAAACTTGCCAAGCCTCCCTTGACAGGACTTTGCAAAACCAAAACCTCTGCCACATAGAAGAAAGAGGCAGCAGATGCATGAGAGCACGACCGCCTGCAAGTTGCATACCATCCCGATTTGGAAATGTATCTTCGTTCTTCACTGCTGAGTCAAAATCCTGATCTTCTCTTCCTGATACTTCTATGGATGCACCTATTCAACGTGAACTGCAAAAGTTCAAGGAGGCAGCTCACCACCACCTCAAGAGGAATTAGAAATGGGAGATGAATGCTGGCCCAGCCAGTGACATGTAAATCCCATGACTGAATTAAAAGGGTATGATAGAATGGCATCAATTATAACATTGTAAGAGTGAGACTTTGCTGGGTTCAGATTTACTGCTGGATTTTCCTATGTTACAACAGTGACTTCACTATGCAAAGACATTATTGCCAGTGAGGTTTTTTTGTTCTTTCATAAGGGTGTGATTAACAGCTGTGGTTTCAGCTGTCGAAGCCCTAAGCTTTGGCATTCATCCTTTCTGCATCTCTGCCTTTCCTCCTGAGATATCTTCAAACGTACTTCTTTCCCCAATCTTTTGATTCCTCATTGTCATATTTTGTTAACTCTCACACAAAATGCCTTGAAATATGTTATTATGTTAAAGGTGCTCTACAAATGTAAGTGGTGTTGTTGATTGAACTTCCAGAAAGAGCCTGCAAGATTACCAGAAAATGTATTCCTTGGCACAATAAATCATATAGTTTCAATGAGAAATTTCAGTGCTCAATCTTTCTAGATTGTAACTTTATTATATGAATTTATCATTTGAAGGTAGTGTGAATGGTTGCAGCTAAAGAAAAGAGACACAAGAGAGAGCATTTTCCCTGAAAGCGATTTTCCACACACATGCATGGAAGATAAATTGAGTGGTGATGGAGGATCTAATTTCTTGAGTGGTACAGTTGTGCTATGGAGAAATAGAAAATTCTGACAAATGACGTCCCGATGAGAAAGGCAACACTAAATGATTTAAGTGACAAGCTTGAAATTTTTCTTTTTTTTATTATCTGTCAGTCACCTCCCAGATTTGCAGTGTCGAGAAAGGTAAATGATGGAGCACCGCTTGTTACCTGTGATGTGAATTGCCACTATATTCCCAGAGCAGTGCTATTTGAAGTGTATAACCCAATTAATTTTTTAATGCTTGCCAGACCTAAATTGCCTTGAATAAAAGTGCGCATTCTTGGGTGAAGCCACCTCGTTTGTGCAGCTTTGCACTTATGAAAGGTTCCAGGAGATTTGAATTACCTTGTGTGCAGTCACCTTCTCACAGCTCTGTAAAGGCAAGCTGTGTTGCAGATCTCTTTCAAGTGGTTTCTGCTTTGCTTCTGTGACCTAGTAAATGAGGGGAGGTTCCTCAGGAATGTTTCAAGAAATTAATTATGTGGTTATAAGCACGCAGACATGCTGGCAGCAGAGAGTCTCCTCTCTATGGTGTGTTGTGTGTAATTGACTGGGTGTTATTGATAGAATGTTTGGAAAGACTGCAGGATGTATTGAGAACAACTTGGTTGACAGAAATCTGTAATGGTGCTCTGGAAATTAAAGAAGAGGAGAGACGAGAGATAATCGGATTGTCGTTCATCACTGGATTCTTGTAAGTGTAGATTGTACAGCAAATGTTTTGCAGGTTAATTTTTTTTTAAAAGCTTCCAGCTTCTTATAATCCAGTTTCTGTCCTTTCACCTTCATTCTGTGTTTATAGAAGTATGCTGATGAATGGATGGCAAATAAGGCAGATTATCCACAACTTCATTGCCTTGTAAGCCACACTTGCACCCTGGATGTCATGTATATTAAATTTCAGATGGCCATTTGGGAAAGGAGAGCAGGAATCAGTCCTTACTTGGTATTAGATTTATTAACAAAGTGACAAAGTGAAACATTACAAATCATTGCCCCCAAAACAAATGTCAATAAATATGCTTAACTAATCTTCAGATGAATGGCTCCCACTTGTATTCTTTGACAGTCTGGAGGTTACCATTGATCAGAACCTGAACTGAACCAGTCATATAAATATTGTGACAACAAGAGCAGATCAAAAGTGAAAAGCCTTGCAGTGAGCAACTTACTACGTGGCTTCCCCAAAGCCTGTCCACCGTCTACAAGGCGCAGGTTTGGAATGTGATAGAATATTCTCTGCTTGCCTGAATGAGTGCATTCTCTAACAACACTCAAAGCATCCAAGGCAAGGCATCCCACTTGATTGGCACCCCTTCCACCACCTTCACTTAGTCCCTACCATCATTGCACTGTAATACAGTTTGTAGCATCTACAAAATACATTGCAGGAATTCACAGTGCTCCGACAGAGCACCTTCTAAATCCATGACCACTACCACCTAGAAAGGCAAGGGTGGCAGATATATGGCAGTATCACCACCTGGAAGTTCTCCTCCAAACCACTCACCATCCCGACTTGGAAATAGATTGGCCAATCCTTCACTGTCACTGGGTCAAAATCCTGGAACTTCCTTCCAAACAGCACTTGGGTGCACCTACATCTCAGGACTGCAGTAGTTCAAGATGGCAGCTCATCACCACCACCTTAAGGGCAGTTAGGGATGCACAATAAATGTTGGTCTAGCCAGCAATGCCCAAATCCTATCAATGAATTTCTAAATAACCTTAGTTTCTAGAATTAATAGTATAAGCTGAGGCTCTTGTCCCCTGTGTTTGCAAAGTATTGGTTGTAGTGATTCTTAAGATTCATAATCCTAGTTATGTTCGCTCTTTTTGATTTGATTTATTATGGTCACGTATTAGTATACAGTGAAAAGTATTGTTTCTTGCCTGCATTACAGGCAAAGCGCAGCATTCATAGAGAAGGAAAGGAGAGAATGCAGGATGTAATGTTACAGTCGTAGCTAGGGTGTAGAGAAAGATCAACTTAATGAAAGATAGATCCATTTAAAAGTCTGATGGCAGCAGGGAAGAAGCTGTTCTTGAATCCAATATGACATTATTGGCACAGTTTGTATTGTTGATAAGATCAAGGTCTTATTATTGCTGGGTTTGGATGATGGCTATCTAAATAATTGTCTGATTGTAAAAAATAGATAGTTCTGGCACTTATTATGCTGAGATCAATCTCCAAGGTGTTAACAGATTTATCTCCTCTTAGTATTCTCTTCAGTTATCTTCTGCTTCTCAAGGATGTTCCCCAGATGTTTTTAATTCATTTCAGGTGAAATTGCCTGTGGGATCCTGCTGTGCATAATTTGGCTGCCCTGCCTGCTTCCATAAGAATAAAGATAAGGTGCTAAATGAAAATAGACTCACTCTTTAACGCTACAAAGGAAAAACAAACTTATATTCCAATCCATGTGAATATTATTACATGTTGAGTGAAGGACAAACGGAACCTTAACTTCCCAAATGGAGACCTGAGAACTCCGAATGCTGCTTTATAATCAGTAAGGTTCATCGTATTCAACAACATGGAAAGAACTATATTTCCAAATAATTGCATGGAGCAAACAGTTGATGTTTAATCGATTTGGAACGTATGAACAAAGGAAGTTAACCAGGTGGTGGTTTGCTTGCAAGCAAATCTTTATTTGTTGAAGATGGCCTTTTCCTGCCATTAATTGTGCAATTGTAAAATCACACTCATCCTCATTAACTACCTTTGCAACAAGAGTTCTCATGAAAGGAATCCAAACTACTAGGAGCTGCATTAAAAATTATAATGTTTAAATTATCCATTTATTTCTTATCAAGTTGTGATGATATTTTGTTCTGGATTTCCCCAGCAGAGAAAATAATCTCTCTCTGTCCAACCTATTAAATTCTATTAGTGTTTTAAACACTAAGGAAGGCACTGCCCTAGTGGTATTAGCGCTAGATTATTAATCCAGAAACTCAGCTAATGTTCTGGAGACCTGAATTCGAATCCCCCATGGTAGATGGTGGAATTAAAAATACCTGAAGTTAAGAATCTACCGATGACAAAGAACAAAACAGCACGGGAAACAGGCCCTTCAGCCCAACGAGCCCACGCCACCACCCTGATGTCCCACCCCTACCCGTGATCCTTGTCTATGTTTTATAGATGTATGGATTAAAAACCAAATTTGAGACAATTTAGGGAGAATTTGTTTTGGCCAATTAGCCTAAGAGCACATCTTTGGCATGTGGGAGGAAACCGGAGCACCTGGAGAAAAACCCACGCAAGCACAGGGAGAATGCGAAAACTCCCACAGACACAGGATAAATCCATGTATCTGCACAGCACAGCGATAGTCACTGAGCTGTTGTGTTGCCCATCAAATGGTCCAGGTCAAGCATACACTAATGACATGAAGCACTAGGATACTCGCAAAAAAAATCCAAGAGCAGCCCGCTCACGACCCGTCGCGTGTATGCCCCTTGTTAGACAACAAGGTGGACCAAAGCACCTGTAGGATAAAAATAAGTACATTAATATATCATCATCTATTTACACACTTCCCAGAGACTCCCAAGGCTCATGATCCCTATTTTAAATCAGTTTTCTATACCCCTCCATTCCCATTCTGTTCTTGTGCTCATCTGAGTATTTCTTAAATAACTCCAGAGTGCCTGCTTCCACCACTTTACTTGGCAGCACATTCCATACCCCCACCACCCTCTGTGTGAAAAAACTCCCTCTAGCATCCAAATTATACCTTACCCCCCTCACCCTAAGCCCGTGACCTCTTGTGCTGTGTAGGAGTCCATCCTAGGAAAAAGCTTAATCCTGTTTACTCTATCTATACCCCTCATAATCTTGTACACCTCTATTAGATCTTCTCTAAGTCTACGTCTTTCTAAGGAAAACAGTCCCAATTTGCTTAACCTCTCCTCGTAACTCAGACCTTCCATACCAGGCAGCATCCTGGTAAACCTCCTCTGCACTCTCTCCACAGTCTCCACGTCCTTCCGGTAGTAAGGTGACCAGAACTGGATGCAGTATTCCAAATGAGGTCTAACTAACGTTTTATACAACTGCAACATGAAAGGCCAGCTCTTGTACTCTCTACCCCTTCCTATAAAGGCTAGCATACTATATGCTTCCTTCACAACCTTCTCCACTTGCTCTGCCACTTTCAGAGACTTGTGCACCTGCACCCCTAGGTCCCTCTGCATTTCTATACACTTAATAGGTCTACCCTTTATCATATATCTCCCCCCTACATTCTTTCTCCCAAAATGCTTCACCTCGCATTTATCAGGATTGAATTCCATCTGCCATCTATCTGCCCAAGCTACCAGTCCTGCTATGTCCTGCTGCATCGCCTGACAATGCTCCTCACTATTCGCAAGTCCAGCCATCTTTGTATCGTCTGCAAACTTGCTGATCATCCCAATTACTCCCTCTTCCAAGTCATTTATATATATTACAAATAGAAGAGGTCCCAGTACCGAGCCCTGCGGCACACCACTAGTGACCGACCTCCAGCTAGAAAAACACCCTTCCACTATTACTCTGTCTCCTATTACTAAGCCAGTTACTTATCCATCTAGCTACCTGTCCTTGTATCCCATGAGCCTTGACCTTCTCAACTAACCTCCATGAGGGACTTTGTCAAATGCCTTACTGAAATCCATATAGACGACATCAATGGCTCGCCCTTCGTCCACCGTTTTTGTCACCTCCTCAAAAAATTCTACCAGATTCGTAAGGCACGACCTCCCCTTAACAAAGCCATGCTGCATATCCCTAATCAGATCGCAACACTCTAAGTTCCTAAACATCCTATCTCTAAGAATCCCCTCCAAAGCTTCCCTACCACTGACATCAAACTCACCGGCCTATAATTTCCAGGGTTATCCCTACTACCCTTTTTAAACAACGGTACAACATTAGCTATTCTCCAGTCCTCTGGGACCTCACCTGTGTCCAAAGAAGAGACAAAGATTTGCGTCAGAGGCCCAGCAATTCTGTGAAACCATTGTTGACTGTTGGAAAACCAACCTGGTTCAATGATGCCCTTTAGGGAAGGGAGTCTGCATCCTTACCTGATCTGGCCTACATGTGACTCCAGAGCCCCAGTCATGTGGTTGAACTGCCCTAGGGCAATAAGTGTTGGCCAGCTAGCACAAATCATGCTCGAGGCCACCATTCCCACAAATCAATAAAAAAAAAATCTTCAATTACATCACTCCTCAACCTTCTAAACTCAGGAGGACAAACAAAATTTAAAAAACAACAATTTATTTTGTGCCTTTAACAACCTCAAAGTCCTTTGAGTGCTTTACAACCAATGAACTACTTTGAAATATAACCACTGCTGAGACGCAGGAAATGCAGTAGCCAACCTGAGCACAGCAAGCTCCCACAAACAGCAATGTGAAAATGATGAGCGTATCTTCTTTATATGATGTTGGTTGAAGGATAATTATGGCCTTGGACATTGGGATTAACTGCCCTGCCCTCCCTCAAAATATTGCTGTGGTATCTTTGAGGGTAGGTGTTTAATTTATTTGTGATAGATACGTTAACTCTGTGAAAATCTCCTGGTCGCCACATTCTGGCACCTGTTGGGTACACTGAGAATTGATCATGGCCAATACACCTAACAAGCACATATCTGGACTGTGGGAGGAAGTTGAAGCGCCCGGAGGAAACCCACGCAGACATCGAGAACTTGCAGACTCTGCACAGTTACCCAAGCCTGGAATTGAACCCGGGTCTCTGGTGCTGAGAGGCAGCAGTGCTAATCACTGTGTCTCTTCATCTGGCTTCTTATCTGAAGGATGGTGTCTCTGACCGCACTATGCTTCCTGATTACTATGCTGAAGTGTCAGTCTATACTTATCCACTTAAACGCTGAGTGGGACTTGAGCTTGCAATCTGAGTCAGAGGTGAGTGTCTTACCAACTGGCTTATTGGTGATGGCAGTTTGTGCAACACCTCAAGTCCCAGGTCCATTCTGATGAATCCACACTCCCTCCAAGATCAGTATTATTCTTCCTGGAATGCAGAGTCGAGGACTGGATGCAGTAATCTGAAAGAGGCCTGACAAAGATTCTGTGTAGCTGAAACAGAAGAATTCCAGTCCCCTGGACTAAATGCCAATAGTCCTGAAACTATTTTGATTCCTTTACTATCTTTTTAATTGTATGATTTGTACACTTAGCCAAATTTCTGACCTCATTTCTTAAGTCTCTCACCATTGAGAAAACTCCCAACCGTCTGTCTTGGATCTAAAGCTGGTTACTTTTTTTTACGGTAAGAAGTCTCACAATATCATGTTAAAGTCCAACAGGTTTATTTGGTAGTAAACGCCACTTTTTTTTTTAGACAGTCCATCTGTGATTGCTCAACCTCCTATTTCACGATCTTAAATCCAAATCATTGGGGTCTTGAAAATAATATGATTAACACATGATGATAATTTGCTTCTCAAAAAAAACTCAGATTTGAACCAAATAACTTTATTTTTAGAACTCCTTTGTTATCCCAAAAAAGAATCGTTCCATTAGATGGCAGGTCATTTTTTGTTTTGAAGGGCTTTGCAGCTTGTATCCAGGCAATAAGAGGGCACGCGTTAAAATGGCAGTTACAATTGTATGAGTTATAGTTGTCAATGTCACTAACTGGCTGTGAAGCTAAAATGATTTTTAAAAGCACTCCAGAGTATTCAAATGATGCAGCTCCTGAGTATTAAATTGAGCCAAATACCTGTGCCATCAGACCTAGCTCCAACTGCTCTCTTGATGGTTCTTAAAGTCTTGGAATGTGAGCATTGTGTTCTCTACACAAGTAAGATCCAATGAAGTTAAAGGTTGAAAAATAAAGCCAAAAATCCATTAATCTGCATTTACAATTGTGGCCTTGCACAGCATTGCAGAATTATTTATCCTCTTTTCCCTATTTATATTATAATTATTCCCATTTGTAACAATCTGAAATGTGCCAAGCCAAGAGCTTCGTTCAAATCTCCCATTTATTTTTCCCCTCTTCTGCTGTACTGACTCATATCACACAACAGGCAATCCTCTTCAACTGACCCTTGGGGCTTGTTTGAACGTAAACAGCAACCGTGATTTCAGCAAGCCAACTCAGCCAGACCCTGCTCTGTTCTCTTCTACAGTCACATGTGTTCCTACCCCAGTAAAATAGGGATCAGCATGGCAAACCCCAGCTTACAATAATTTAAAACTTCTCAGTTGGCTCACTAAGCACAGCTAAAAGAACCAAAGATCAACAGTCTCAGCTCAGGCAACCCAAAGTACTCTACCACCAACTTAACTACTTTTGAATTGCAATCACTATGAAATATTGGAAAATAAACATACTGATGTCCGAGGAGAGATTGACTAGGTTAGGATAGTTTTTGCTGGAGTTCAGATGAATGAGTGGGGGATCTCACAGAGACTTTAAAAATTCTAACAGGACAAGACAAGGTACTTGCAGGGAGGATATTACTGATGGTGGGGGAGTCCAGAACCAGGAGTCACGCTCTGAGGATCCGTGGTAGACCATTTAGGATGAAGGTGATTTAGGATGAAGATGAAGGACATTGGAGACCCAAAGAGCCTGTGGAATTCATTACCACAAGACATTGTTGATGCAAACACATTGAAGCGTGGCTAGATACTTGAGGCAAATGGGATCATAAAGTATGGGGAGAAAGTAGGATTATGCTATTGAGTTGTATCATTAGCTATGATTGTGATGAATGGCTGAGCAAGATCGAAGGGCCAAATGGTGGTCTGTTGCTTCTATCTTCTATGTTTCTATATGAGCAGAAGTAGGACATTCAGCTCCTGGCAGCTGCTCCACCATTGAATAATATCATGGCTGATCTGTTTGTGTGTCTAATTCCATATTCCCATCTATCCCAAATAATCTTTGATTCCCTTGTCCAAAAGAATCTATTAACTTCCACTCTGAAAACATTCAGAGCTTAAGAGCTCTGGGCTCTTAAGCAGAGAGTTCCAGAGTTGCACAACCCTCGAAGAAAATTTTTCTTCTAGTCTTATTCCTAAAATGGCAAAGCTTAATAATAAAACTGTGCCCCCTAGTTTTGGGCTTCCCCACAAGAGGTGAGATGTAACTGCACCCCAACACATTTACACACTTCCTTAAATAAGGAGATCAAAACTGTGTTTGAGACATGGCCTCACCAGTGCCATGTATAACAGAATCATAGCATCCTTACTTTTATGTTCAATCCTTTGCGAAACAAAGGATAGCATTCCATTAGCCTTCTTAATTACTTGCTGTACCTGCATGCTAACTTTTTATTGCTTTTGCACTGGAGCATCCAGATCCCTCTACACCTTAAATTCTGTGATTGTTCTCTGTTTATGTAATACTCTGCTTTTTTTAATTCTTCGAACTAAAGTGAACAAGTTTACGTTTTCATAAATTATGCCACATGTGCCAGATTTTTACCTACTCACTTAACCTATCTGTATCTGTCTGCCACCTCCTTGTGTCTCCTTCCCTACCTATTTTTGGTAGGAACTGACTCACAAGCAACAATAAAGGAAATAACACCATATGACATAGGAGCAGAATTAGGCCACTTGGCCCCTTGAGTCTGCTCTGCCATTCAAGCATGGCTGGTTTTTTTTCTCTCTTATCCAATTCTCCTGCCTTTTCCCCATAACCCATCCCTTTGTTAATCAAGAACGTATTTCTGTCTTAAAGATATTCGATGATCTGACTTTCACAACCTTCTGCAGTTAAAAAGTTCCACAGATTCACCACTCTCTGGCTGAAGAAATTCATCCTCATTTCTGTTTTAAAGGATCATTCCTTTAGCCTGAGGTTGTGCCTGCTGGTTCTAGTTTTTCCTATGAGTGAAACATCCTCTCTATGTCTACTCCAGCCCGGTCTCGTAAGTTTCAATAAGATTCCCCCCTTACTTCTCCAGCCTCATTTTCCAGTGGAAATGGCTATTTTTGCCTCTCTCTTACCTTTTATATATTGAAAAAAACCTCTTCCTTTTTTTTTATATTACTAGCTAGCTTGCCCTCATATTTCATCATCTACCCCCTTATTGCTGTTTTAGTTGTCTTCTGCTCACTTTTAAAGGCTTCCCAATCCTCTGGTTTCCCACTAATTCTTGCCGTTTTGTGTGCTTTTTGTTTTGTTTTATGCTGTCCTTGATTTCCCTCGTCAGCTATGGATACCTCATCCTCCCCTTAGCATGTTTCCTCTCCTTGAATTTCTGTTCTGCCTCCCGAATAACTCGCAGAAACTGCCATTGCGGTTCCACTGTCTTCCCTGCTAAGCTCCTTTTCCTCTGTCCAGCTCCTCCCTCATGTCTTTGTAGTTACCTTTATTTAATTGTAATACTGTTGCATCTGATTCCAACTTCTCCCCCTCAAGTTGCAGGATAAATTCTATCATATTGTGCTCACTGCTCCCTACGAGTTCCTTCATCTTAAGTTCCTTAATCAAGCCTGCCTCATTACACATCACCAAAACCAAAATTGTCCATTCCCTACAAGGCTCTGTCTCGAGCTGCTCCAAAAAAACCATCTCTTAGACATTTCATAAATTCCCTTTTTTGGGATCCACTACCTACCTGATTTTTCCTAGTCCACTTCATATTGAAGTCTGTAACGATTATTGTAATATTTCCTTTTTTTATTTGCCTTTTCTATTTCCTGATTTATTTTCCGCCCCACATCCTGACTATTGCTAGAGGGCCTGTGCGTAACTCCCATCAGTTTGCAACTTTTTTTTATTGAATTCAAATTCTACCATTTGTCATGGCGGGATTCAAACTTGGGTCTGCAGAACGTTAGCTGAGATTCTGGATTAGTCTAGCAATAATAGTCCAGCACCTGCCCCTCTGATGATCATGAGAAATGCCATTGTAAACGTCTTTATTTCACAGTAAGGTGAAACATATAGAAAATTTGTCGTTGCTCAGTTCAGCCGGTCCACCTTACACTTGTGTCGTGATCCGAAATGAGAAATGTGTGACATGAGCCAACTCTGGTAAGCTAATTTGCCTTAATTAAACAAAATGATCTCTTTACATTCTGTCCCAGGATGAAACCACATTCCCCTTGCAAACTTTGATGTCTCCCTGCCTACCCAGCTGTTTCTAAAATAAACAGAGTGCCTTTTTAAGTGCACAAGATCACAATGGCTGCAAGGTGTTTCATCACATGCAGAGACAAGCAGCTGAGTTGTTTGTGGTTTGGTCTCTGGGAAAGTACCTTGAATGAAAACATTCATTTTCTTTCAATGTGACTTTGAATTGGTGGTAGGGGTGGTGGAGGGTGAGGGGAGCGGATTGGGTGGTGAGCTGTGAGACACACAACATACACTAACTTGTATCTAGATTCTTTCTGTGGAAAGATGGCCAGGAGGTTCAAATGTGACACGAGCAGACTTGTAAAACTGAATTCTATATCATAGTGGAGCTGATTGTAAGTTTTGGGTCATAATTTTAAATATACCTTTGTTTTGTGTGTGTGTGTCTGTGTGGTCTCTCAATGTGAACTGGGAACTTGAGTAAGACTTGTCTAATTTGGAGCAATTTATAACGGCCCATGGCAAGATGAGCCTCCCCTCTGTCTGGCTGATCTCCAAGGCAGAATGAAAGTTACCTTGTGGCCTTCACCATGAGATTATTTCAATCTGAGTCTTTTCTACTGTTGCCTTATGTTGTTCGGTCAACAAGTTGTATTATTTTAAAGTGTTCATTGAACTTGACCTTGTATAATGAAATATTAAACAATGTTCCCACTCAATCTGTGACCTTCCCTTTGTATGTGTGTAACCATGACCTACTGTTCACTGTCTCATTTTACAACTTTCTGTTTGAGTGAGAACTTAAACTGAGCTTTGGGTTTTGTCCAACATTGAATCCTGTGGTCTGTGTTGAATTTTAAATCAACATGATTTTTAGCTCCACAATGGAAAGCAAGACAATCCTACTTTTCTATCCAACAGAGAACCTCTCAATTGACGGTGCAGTGGTTAGCCTCACAATGTCGGGGACCCATGTTCAGTTCCCAGACTGGGTCATTGTCTGTGTGGAGTTTGCACACTCTCCCTGTACCTGTGTGGGTTTCCTCCAAGTGCTCTTGTTTCTTCCCACAATCCAAAGTTATGTTCGTTAGGTGGATTGTCTATGCTAAATTGCCCTCAGCATCAAAAGGTCTAGCAGGGTAAATACATGGGATTATGGGGATTGGGGTCAGTGCAAACTTGATGGGCTGAATGGCTTCTTTGTTGGATTCTATAATTCTAAGTCATCACCATGTTTTAGCTCCACAATGCAAAGCAAGACAACCCTCGTGAGTCTCAGAGAAAGAACCTCTCAATCGATGAGAACTTGGTCCAATTCAGATTTGAGAATAATCTCAAAAGTTTTCACCTGACCAGTTCAGACCAAAGCCATGGTGGATATTGACAGACACAACACTTGATCTGCTTCTTCGAACTGCATGCTCTTGTCCAAACCTGAATGTTTGATTTGAAACATTCAAAACAAACATTCAACTGTGGCTCCACCACAGTTTGCTTCCACAGTGAAACTCTAGCAAGTGGTGTTCAGGAACTGAGAGTATCTTTCACAGAGGGGGATCTCCAGCCTCTTTGTAGGGTTGCTGAGGAAGAAAGAAGCAGGTTGTGTTGTAATGATGAGAACCACATTCTTGCATACATGATGAACCAGGTCAAAATGTTGTTTCATCTCCTCTAATTGATTTACAAAATACTCTGTTAGTTTAGGTGGAAATGATGACCTCAGTGGGAAACTTGTTTAATGGCTGCAATATTCTAATGACTTTTGAAAAGGAATGTAACTAGCACCATTCTTCATTAATCTGGGTTAATCAAATTGACTGAAGATTGTCCTGTGCGATGTTTGGTATCTCAAGAGGAGGTTGAGGCTAATTCTAGCTTCTATTGGATAGATAACTTCTTCAAACCTTGACAGTGCAGTTAATACTTCCTGAAACAGACCGAGTGAGAAGTCTGACAACATCAGGTTAAAGTCCAGCAGGTTTATTTGGAATCACGAGCTTTCAGAGCACTTCCCCTTCCTCAGGTGAGTCTCAAATAATTGATTTGTGATTCCAAATAAAGCTGAGGGACTATAACCGGGTGTTGTGAGACTACTTGCTGTGCTCACCTCAGTCCAATGCCAGCACCTCCACATCATGGCTACCACCAACATTGTAAACAGACATAAATCATAACTGTATGTTGTTTTTTTTATTTTTAAAAGGAAATTATAGTTCGTTGTATACAATTCTTTTCATCTAGTCAGGAACAGTGGTGGGCAATTGATGAAAGGAAGAGGCTTCAAGAGCTTCCCTTAATCAATGCAAAAGGAGAAGGTTGAAGTGTTTGTAACCATCTTCAACCAGAAAGGCCGATTGGATAATCCATCTCTGCTTCCTCCTGACATCCCCAGAATTGCTGGTGCTAGTCTTCAATCAATTTGGATCACTCCATTTGTTGTAAAGAAATAGCTGAGCATGTTGGATACAGCAAAAATATCCTAGCTGCAGTGCTGAAGACTTGTGCTACAGAGCCACGTTGTTCCAATATAACCGCAACACTGGCAGTTAGTCAACAAAGTAGAAACTTATCCGGAGATTTTTCCTACAAAAAGGGACAAGTCCAATTTACCAATTATAGTACTATGTAACTACTCTCAATCATCAGCAAAATGATGGAAGGCACCATTAACAGTATGACCAACAATGCTCATAGATTTATGCACCTTTTCCATTTCTTTCTCCACCCACTTTATGGGAACCTTTTCATGTCTACCATTTAGCCTCCTTGAGATCAAGACGGATCTGTGACCTAACTCTCCATTTGCTCCACATTCCTCAGTGCCTTTGGTTAAGAAAATCTCCCAATCTCTATTTTAAAATGAACAGCTATGGTTTGCGGAAGAGAATTCCGTTATCTCTGCCTCACTTCCAGAATGGTCTCCCAAACCTCTCCTCATTTTCATTTTTTTTAATCTTTAAAAGTCACCTGATTAAGCCAGCTTTTAATTATTCCTCCTAAGTTGCCTCCAAAATCCCAGTGTTGGTCCCTTTCCTCTTTTGGCAAGTACCTTATGTTTAACATGCGTATCGGTACAAACTGTTGTTGTTTGACACCAAAGGAGGCAAGACTGTTCTCCAAAGGACAAAAGTAAAGCAACAAGTAAAAATGTTTGAAGAATGCCTTGTCAGACCATAAGAAGGGGCTAAATGTTTCTTTCTACACTTGCTCTGTATGTGTGTTCCTGTATGACTGATAATTTTGCATATGTGCCTTGGCTTAAGCCTCTCTTTGAATATACGATTTAAAATGAGCAAGTGAGGCCCTAGTTTACCATCTTATCCAAAGGGCAAGCATCTCTAATCAATGTGGTCACTTTAACAGGATGTTAAATTGTGTGCTAATTTACATAAAGTACCATTATTTCAATAGGGTGGCACCTTTATCAGATTCTGCTTCTATTTAATATATATTGGAGTGAAACACAATGCCAGATTAGTGAAATTAGTTGGAGGTCACCAATGCATTCCACAGCTCTAAAAGGTAGTCGTGTGCTTTAATGCTTTCAATGCTTTAATCGTCCTCCTCTTATAAATTGGGATGCCAAAACTTCAACCCCTTACTGATTTTTGTATAGACCAGTTAAGAGTGTTTTATATAAGCTGCTTTTCCTTTGAGTGCACAGAATTTCATTTCATTGTTGTAAAATAAAAATGAATTTCCTCCAAAAAAAAAGCAACCTCATTTTGTCGGCACAAAATGGCGATAGTGAAGAATCGCAGTCATATAGCATGTTGCAGCACAGAAGGAGGCCATTTGGCCCACCGTGTCTGCACAATGTTTGCTCTCAGCCACTCTTGAGCATTAGATTGTTGCTATTGTTGCATGCTACATTGTTTTAATCTGACAATTCGGGTTTAGCTTACCTTTGGGGATTGAATTTCGGAGCCGCAACGTCATGTTGCAACTGTACAAAACTCTAGTGCGGCCGCACTTGGAGTATTGTGTGCAGTTCTGGTCCCCACATTATAAGAAAGATGTGGAGGCATTGGAGAGGGTACAGAGGAGGTTTACCAGGATGTTGCCTGGTATGGAGGGCAGGTCTTATGAAGAGAGGCTGAGGGATTTGAGGTTGTTTTCGTTAGAAAGGAGGCGGCTAAGAGGAGACCTTATTGAAACATATAAGATGATTAGAGGTTTAGATAGGGTGGACAGTGATAGCCTTTTTCCTAGGATGGAGAAAGCTAGCACGAGGGGACATAGCTTTAAATTAAGGGGTGGTAGTTACAGGACGGATATCAGAGGTATGCTCTTTACCCAGAGGGTGGTTAGGGTATGGAATGCCCTGCCTGTGGCAGTTGTAGATGCGCCAAGTTTGGTGGCGTTTAAGAGGTTAGTAGATAAGTTTATGGATGAAAAGGGAATGGTTTAGTTTGGAAGGTCATTGCTTTTTCTTAATTGGTCGGCGCAACATCGAAGGCCGAAGGGCCTGTTCTGCGCTGTAATGTTCTATGTTCTACCTCTGGTTTTCTTTTGTTTGGATGTCACTTGTTTCCACTTTAGTAATAAGGAAGGATGGTTAATTAATGAATATAGATCTGCTTATCCTCATGCTTTAACTAGTATAGATCTGCCTATACCCATGCTGTCACTGGTATAAATCTGTCTATACCCATTCTTTAACAAGTATAGATCTGTCTAAACTCGTTCTTTAACTAGTTTAGATCTGCCTACTCTCATCCTTTAACTAGTGTAGATCTGCCTATACCTATTTTTTAACAAGTATAGATCCTCATCCTTTAACTAGTATAGATCTGCCTACTGTCATACTTTTAACTAGTATAGTCTGGCTATCCGCATTCGTAGAAAATTAGTTAAGTGCAAAATACTGTTTTATGACCAGACACAACATGATAGTAAGTTTCTAGTAGTTCACAGAATCCCAACAGCGCAGAAAGAAGCCATTCAGCCCATCGAGACTGTATCAACAACAAATCCTATCCCCATGTAACTTCATGTATTTACCCTGCTAATTTTTCTGATTCTAAGAGTGAATTTAGCATGGCCAATCAACCTAATCTGCACATCTTTGGATTGTTGGAGGAAACCCACGCAGGCACAGTGAGATCTTGCAAACTCCATGCAGACAGTCACCCCTAAGTTTGGAATCGAGCCCAGGTCCTTGGCCCTGTGAGGCAGCAGTGCTAACCACTGTGCCATTGTGCTGTGCCTGTAGTTGATGATAAGCAGATGTCTTTGCATCTCACTTTGCTCCGAAAAGAGCTAGTGGCTCTGGGTATTTTCCCCTGTTGAATTATATTAATCTGTATCTTATGGTTAAATTAGGTTAAAGAATGAGGAAGATCATACTTGTGGTAAATAACTACACCTTTTCATTTAATCAGCATTAGTCACAGTGGGGAATATTTATAGATCTGTATTGCTGCAATGGATAACCACAGCTTGGATTACATTACTCAACCTCTTGTACTGAATCATTAAATACAATCAGTAGCAATTAATGATTGTAATTCTTAACATCTGTTGCGTTTTTCTATCTGTTTTTATTGCATCTTTTAGCAGAGATTGGATCACATGGGGAAACTGGCCACAGAAATATTGACTTGAGATTTACAGGGCAGTGGATTAATATACACACTGCTGATCCAAATGCAGAAATGTCCTATGTAAATTACCACTGCTTCCGATTTATTTCGGAGCAGATAAGTTGAGGGAGTAATTACTCCGAAGAGGTGGTGTTTGATCATGTTCGTTATATTATTTTAAAAGTGGATGGAGGTTAGTCATTTCATGATTTGAGTTCACAAATGGTGAGGTGGATGAAACTCTGACCTCAACATCCGTCTGATCTGTATCACTGACTAAAAATGTGGTGCATCTCTGAAATTAAACCTTTGCAAAGAGTGGTTTCAAGTCGATGTATGGAATCTCATTTGAGCTGCTCTGCTTGACTTTTTACCCAGCCTTTAATATATCATCAAATTGAAGAGATACCAGATTCTCCTTGGAATGTAAATGTAGCTTTCAACAGTTGATGTGTGGAATTCAGCCTCTTGTGTCTCTACTAGTTTTCTTCAAGAGCAATTGGCCTAATACAACTGTCCCACCTTTTTCCCATTGCCCTCAGATTTTTTGTCTTCAGATATGGTCCAACTCTCTCTTGACAGCCATGATTGAATCTGCTTCCACCACATTCTCAGACAGTGCAATCCAGATTCTCACCACCCATTGTGTAAAACAAAAAAAAACCTCATGTCACCATTGCTACTTTTACTGATTACTTTAAATCTGGTTCTCAATCTTTCTACCAATGGGAACCATTTCTCCCTATCTACTCTGTCCAGACCCTGATAAATTTGAACATCTGTATCAAATGTACTCTTAATCTTCCCTCTAAGGAGACTATTTTCACCTTTTCCAACCTATCCATGTAACTGAAATTCCTCAACTTGGAACCATTCTCCTGTATCTTTTCTGCTCCCTTTCTAATGTCGTCGCATCCTTCCTAAAGTGTGGTATCCATAGCCAGATACTAAACTGCAGCTGAGACTGAACCCAGTGTTGTGTATTAACTCCCTTGCTCTGAAATCCATTCCCCTATTGATGAGGTCTAGGACCTTGTATGCTTCATCAACTGCTTTCTCAACCTGTCCTTCCACCTTCAGTGGTTTGTACATATACAGCCAACTCCCTCTGCTTGTGCATCCTTTTGGAATTGTCCCCTTTGTTCTATATCTCACTTCACTCATGCTACCAAAACAAATCAATTTGTGCACCCTTGTATTAAATGTCATTTGCTATTCCACCGGTCACTCAAAATCCTCATGAAATTCCAGACTATCTCCCATTGCAATTCATAAAGCTTTCATGTCTCGCTCATTGAAATAATGATGCTGGGGATCTTCACGATAAACCTTCCAGCATGCTGAAAAATAACTGTTTACCTCTACTCTCTGTTTCCTGTTGCTCATCATGTGGAGATGCTGGCGTTGGACTAGCAACTTTCTCCTGTCACTCAGCCAGTTTCGTATCAATGCTGCTGCAGCCTCTTTTATTTCTTGAATGCTAACTTAGCTTACAAATCTGTTCAGTGGCACAAATGTCTTTTGAAAGTCATTATACACCACATCAACTGTATTACCCTTATCAACCCTCCCTTACCGCATCAAACACTCAGTTAAACACAGTTTTGTCTTTAACAAACCCATGCTGGCTTTCCTTAATTAATCCACATTTGTCCAAGTGACTGTTAGTTTGCCCTGAATTACCGTTTTTGAAATCTTCCCACCATGGGGGGTTAATGGCTAGCCTGCCATTGCTGGGATCGTCCTTACACATGATTGGAACAAAAGTATGACACTTTGCAGTCCTTCTGGTGCCACCCTGTATCTAAGGAGGATTATGGCCAAATTTCCACCTTTTGCGTTTCTCAATATCCTTTAATGTAGTTCATCTGATCCTGATGACTTGTTAGTTTTTTTTACAACTAATTTAATACCTCAGTTTTATCAATATTTAGCCCATCCACCACTGTCTTAACTAACCCCCTCTTTCACTGTGACTTGGATAGCATCTTCTTCCTTGGCAAAGATGTATACAAAATACTAATTTTGTTCCCTGCCATGCTCCCACCTCCATGCTTAAAACCTTTTTCAGGTCCCTAGTTGGCTCCACTCCTCCTTTGTCCACCCTTTTACTATATGTTTACATAAGATTATTCAATTCCTGTTTTATGTTAGCTGCCAGTCTCTGCTCATTCTCTCTCTATTTGTTTCTCTTTGTTTTTTTCACTTCTCCTACCTTCTATATTCCCAATTATGTTATCTGCTCCACCTTAATCTTCTGTTTCATCTCTTTAGTCATCCAGGGAGCTCAGGATTTGTTTGTCTAATCTTTCCACCTTGTGGAATGTACTGACTGGAATGCCCAAACTCTCTCCTCTTTAGAGGCAGGTCATTATTTGACTTACAGTTCTGCCTGCCAAACTTCATTTCCAATTTATCTGGGATTGATCCATTCACACCATTGAAGATAGCCCTTCCCCAATTAATTATTTTTGTCTTGGATTGCTCCTTGTCCTTTTCCTCAGCCAGCCTAAATGTTATGGTACAAAGATCACTGTTTCCTTACTGACGTTTGAAGCATTTGACCCACCTCATTCCCCAGAACCAGATACAATTCTGCTTCCTTTCTCAAAGGACTGGCAACCTAATGAGAGGGAAATTTTCCAGGACACACTCTGGAAGCTTGCCCTTCTCTGTCTTTTACCCTGAATATATGTCAACTCTGAGTACATGATACAAGCAAGAACACTTACCTTTACATATCCTCACATGAAACAGATAAGGAATATTGTCCATCAATTTCTGTTTTAACTAAACAGCATTGACCTTGTTCCAATCCATCAAGGAAATGTCTGCAGGACAGAAACTGGTTCTACTTGTTACGTTATAGCTTCTAAGTCGTTTTGAGTGTTCAAATCCAATTTCAATATCCAACAGTAAGACCTATTCAAGGAATCTTTCCAAAAGGCTCTGTCTGTGATTGGTGTAAATAGGCCATTTTCCAAGATGCCTATCTGCATGTAGTGATATGGAAACATCACAGCAAGCATTGGTGTATTCACAATGATCTGTTGATTGTTCTTCACCCAGTCTCTCAGGAATGAGTTTCCTGCCTGTGTCTTAAAGGGTGTCTGTTGACTTGAAATACCAAAAGATTGTCACATAGAAGCATGCAGGATCAAACTAACTTTTGATGGTCAATGGAATGCAAGTTATGAAGTTGTGTATGTTGGTAGTCCTAGCCTTGTAAATCAGCAATAAAAACAGAAAATGCTGGAAATATTCAGCAGTCTGCTAGAACCTGAGAAATGAGAGAATCCCAAGTTAACGTTTCAGGTTGATGGTTTTTCACTGGAATTGGAAAACATTAGCAGTGTAATATATTGAGCAAGGGGTAGGTGAGAAAAGGGACAAAAAGGAGTTTATGATGGGATGGATGACAGGAACGATTAAATAACAGAAGAGAGAGTCTTAGAAGGCCAAAGAGAATGAGGCAAGAAAAGAAACAAAAGATGTGCCTAGAGCAGTCAGATGTTAACTCTGTTTTCCTCTCTATCGATGTTGCCAGACCTGCCAAGTAACTTCAGTATTTATTGTTTTTAATTGGAATTTCCAGCATTTATAAATTTTGTGTTTTTCTAATGATTCAATCTATCTAACATCAAAACAAGTGTTTGATTTATCACAATTATATTTTTCTCAGTTCTGGACTTTCCTATTTGTTGCTATTCTCAATTTATATTCTTATTACTCACAAATGGTATTGATTCCCACCATGGTATTGCTATTAGTACATTTTCACTGACCGGAATACTGAGGCTAATGTGGAGTGCAATATTTCACTTATAGAATGAAAGTTCTTTTAACTCAAATATATTTTGGCTTGAGACAGGGAAGGAATTTCTTTTTGTTTTTACAATTATTGTGAGTTTTGTGATTTAGATATCCATCTCAGTTTTCTTTTAAGTGCTCAGTTTAGATCAGTAGTTTATAGCCGGTGGGGCAGAATGAAGAGGGACAAGCAGAGTTCAACTGCAATGAATAGGAGTTTTCAGCTGTGCTTTGGTGTGAGGGGGCTAAATTTCAAACAGCACCTGTGGTAAGGGACACTCACTTAATTTTGGAGTGGTTGGGTGGAATCAGCTGGTGTTGGGGTGTGCTGTTGCCAGTGTTGTTGTGGGTGACTGGGGGATTATTGTCAGTGTTGGTGAGGGTGGGTAGGGATCGTTGCCTGTATTTAGGTGGGTGGGCGGGCGGGGTGTTGCCAGTGTTGGGGTGAGTGAGTGAGAATTATGCCAGTGGTGATGTGGGTAGATGTGTTGTTGCCAGTGTTGATGTGAATGGGTGGACGGATTATTGCCAATGTTGGTGTGGATGAGGGTGTTGTTGCCAGTGTAATGTGGGTAGATAGGTTGTTGGTAGTGTGGAGGTGGGGGGGTGGAGGGAAGTGTTGTTGCTAGTGTTTGGTTGTGAGGTATACAAGTGTGACTATTGGGTGCGTGAATTGGAGGGAATGATGTTCCCCACCGTCCCTGGATGATTAATCCTGTTTTTCTCTTTTCAGTTTGCAGACCAGGAGTGTGGTTCTCCATTTGTGTTTATTTGCACCAATCCCCAGGAGCTACTGGTGAAATTTCCAATTAAAGGGCGACACAAGATCTGTAAGTAACTGGATTTATTCTGTAACCAAGGCTGAAGTTTGGACCATTATGCAGCTTTCAAAACTTAAATGCCTACTGAACTATTTTGCAAAAGTTAATCACCACCTGATTTTATATTTTTGTTTAAGCGCATATATAATATAGAGTGTGTTAAGGGACTGATTCTATTATTCCCACTTACTGTTTTGTACCCTATAACAGATTACGCTCTTTTTAACTATTTTTAAAACCCTTATTCTTGTTTTCGAGTCTCTCCATGACTTGTCTGCACTGACTTTTGTAATATTCTCCATCGCCACACCTCTAAGGAGTCAAAATTAGAGAAGTAGGGGGTTATTTAGGAGGGTTGTACCTCTCTGATTTGAATCATTCCACCATTGATAGCCATCTGGGCCTGTGTTCTAAGCTCCTCCCTAGCACTAAATGGGATCTACTCAAAAGATTAGTGTCCAAAATAAGGACTCATAGAGTTGGGGGTAATTGTTAACATGGATGAAAGATTGGTTAACGCGCAGTAGCGGAAGGTAGGGATAAATGAAGCAGTTTCAAATCGACAGGTTGTGACTAGTGGAGTGCTGCAGGGATCATTGCTGCGGGGGTCTCAACTGTTTGAAATGTATATTAATCACTTAGAGGAGGGGACAAACTTTCCCAGCCCCAGGAATCGTAGTGGGTGAGGGGCTGGCCACGGAAAGATCCATTGACCGTGGGCAGGATTTTCAAGTTTCAGGGCAAAGGTGGCTGGAAAATTCCTCTCGAAGAATCTGCGAGTATGTATCCAAGTTTGCTGCTGATACAAGCTAGGCACCAAGTAAACTGCAAGGAGAACATGAACAGGCTGCAAAGTGGTATAGACAGCTTAGGTGAGTGAGCAACAAGATGTCAGATAGAAAAATGTCAGGAAATGTTAAGTTATTCACTTCGCTCTTCAAGATGGAAAAGCAGAATAGTTGTCAAAAGGCATTAAACTTATAAACATTGATGTTCGGAGGAACTTGGGTACACTTTCAAAAGGAAGTATAAGTTAGCAAGCCTATACAGCAAGCAATGACATGTTGACCTTTATTGAAAAGGGATTGGAATTTCAAAGATTAGGAAATCTTAGTACAGTAATACAAGGTTTGAGACTGGACTGTAATACTGTGCTTTGTTTCGATTTCAATATCGAAGGAGGAAGGACAGCAAATATTCACGAGTTTGGGTCCTGGGCTGAGAGAGTTGTGCTGTAATGAGAGGCTTAGTAAATATCAAGCTCTTCTATTTGGAGTTTAGAAAAGTGATTTCATTGATATATACAAGATTCTAAAAGGACTTGACAGGGTTGATACTGAGGGGTTGTTTCTCCCTGACTGGGGAATCCAGCACACAGTTTCCCTGTAAGGGATCTTAAATGCTGAGATGAGTAGAATTTTTTTTCATTCAGTTGTGAATCTTTGAATTTCTCTACCCTCAAGGTTTGTGGATGATCTAACATCGAATACGTTTAAGCCTAGGTAATCTTAATAATCTTCAGTGTGCTAAGAATTAAACTGACAACCAATTTAATTGTTGGTTGGGCTCATAATGTGGCACATTTGTTTGTGGTGGAACCTACATATATTAATGCGTAGGGCCCTGTTCTTTGCAGACAGAAAGAACTATGTGCTCATGTTGCGCCAATTTCAACTAACAAAATAAGTGACAGCCATTTACTCAAGACGATACTATGACCAATCATAATTGAGCTGCCTAGTTTAAATTTTAAACAATGTTTGGCAGTTGATTGCTAGTCACCATCCACTGGTGGTTCTCCAAGGCATGCCTTTACCAATCAGTTCACTTGCCAACCTTCCAGCAGTCTTCTCATGCAGTATTAATTGTTGTTTTCCCTTTATACTGATAATCTTGTGAAGTGTCCTTATGAGTGCAAGATGATAAACTTTGACATCTTTTTTGTCAACAATACAGAAGTTCTGTTTAACAAATAATTTCATATAAATGTTGTGCAAAGATAAGTTTGCCCCATGAGGTTATATTGAAGATCCCATGTTGTATCATGCCAGGAATATCCATTTCAAGAGAAGTTATCATATTCCTTTTGAAAAGATTAAATAAAAGCACCAAATCGTTTCAAATGAATATCTTTGAGGGGTGGAGGGGGTGGGTTTCTTTAAAAAGGGGTTCTAACAGCAATGCAATGAAAATATTGAATCTTTGGGTACAGAAGGAGCATACTCAGTCCATCATGGCAGTTTGAATGAGTTACTGAGATTGTAGTTCTATTGCCCTGCTCTTTCCTATAGCTCTTCGATTTTCTCCCATTTTAATAGCTATTCAGTTTTTTTTTTTGAAAATATCATTGCATTTGCTTCCACCATTGCTTTCAGGTATTGCATTCCATATTAAAACTTGCTGCATGGAAAAAAAAATGTCTATGTATTTCTCCTCTAGCTCTTTTGCCAGTTATCTCTGGTTACTGATCCCACTATCATTGGAAATGAATGGGATGTGTACAAGGAACAAAGAAAATTACAGCACAGGAACAGGCCCTTCGGCCCTCGAAGCCTGCACTGACCATATTGCCTGACTGAACTAAAATCCCTTATGTTTCCACGTAGAATTTATATTCACAGATATTGTTGACTAGTTATACATTATAATGTATATTTTAATTCAATGTTCTGTTCTATTGTGAATTCAGTATAGAATACAAGCAGTAACCTGTGCTTCTTTTGTGGTTTCATATGCAACATTCTTCAAACAGCTAGGAGGTAAACTTTTAGATGGTGAATATGTGGACTGTTTGCCTGAGGTACCATGGAGCCTTGGAAGAGGGGGTGGCAGTACATATATTTAAAACAACATGAGGGAGAGAGGTTAAAAGCAAATTATTGCAGATGCTGGAATTTGAAATCAAAAGGAAAAATGCTGGAAAACCTCAGCAGATGTGGCAGCATCTGTGAGATGATAAAAAAGCTGATGTTTTGAGTCCAGATGACTCTTTATCAAGTCTAAAAGGCATAGAAAGTGGGAAATATTATTTATATGGTATGGTGAAGGAATGAACACAAAACATTATAGCACACTACAGTCCCTACAGTCCTCGACATTGCTCCAACCTGTGAAATCAATCTAAAGTGCATTATACTATACTATTCCAACATCATCCATATGTTTATCCAATGACCATTTAAATGCCCTTAATGTTGGTGAGTGCACTACTGTTGCAGGCAGGGCATCCATGCCCTTATTACTCTCTGAGTAAAGAACTTACCTCTGACATCTATCACCCCTCAATTTAAAGCTATTTTCCCTCATGCTAACCATCTCCATCCGAGGAAAAGGCTCCGACAACCTACCGTATCTAATCCTCTGATCATCTTTTATGCCTCTATTAAGTCACCTTCTTTTCTCGAACGCAAAATGAAAGATGAGTCATTGTCACAAAAACAAAGGAAAAGATAGCTTAATGGTTGTCCAGAAAGAGAATAAAGATCAAAGAACAAAACAGCACAGGAAACAGGCCCTTCAGCCCAACGAGCCCGCGCCACCACACCGATGTTCCCACCTCTACCTGTGATCTATGTTTATAGATCTATGGATTAAAAACCAAATTTGAGACAATTTATGGAGAATTTGTTTTGCCAATTAGCCTAAGAGCACATCTTTGGGATGTGGGAGGAAACTGGAGTACCCGGAGAAAACCCACGCAAGCACAGGGAGAATGCGCAAACTCCCACAGACACAGGCCCAAATCCATGTATCTGCACTGCACAGCACAGCGATAGTCACTGAGCTGTCATGCTGTCCATCAAATGGTCCAGGTCAAGCGTACACTAACGACGTGAAGCACTAGGATACTCTCAAAAAATCCAAGAGCAGCCCTCTCACAACCCATTGCGTGTACACCCCTTGTTAGACAACAAGGTGGAAGGTGTGAATGGCCAAATGGCAGAGAAACTGAAAACAGAGGGGAAACTGTGACAGATGAAGATGTGGGGGGCGAGAGAGGTAAAATTGAGAAAAAGGAGAAGCAAAGGGGAAGAAAAGGTGAGGGAAAGAATGGGAAGGGAACAGAATAATTCACATATTGTTGGGATGAGATTTAAGAAGTTTGTGTGGAGCATAAGCACTGGTACAGCATCTTACCAAAGCTTCTTTGACAGCACCTTCCAAACTACCGCTTTTACTGCCAAAAAGAACAAGAGCAGCAGATGCACAGGAAGCACCACCCTCCAAGCCACTCACCATCTTGACTTGGGAATATATTGCCATTCCTTCATTGTTAATAGCTTAAAATCCTGGAACTTTGTCCCTAACAACAGTGTGGGTGTTACTGCATAATATGTCCATGGATTGAGTGCTGCACATGGCCCATGGCCTGGAAGTTGGACACCCCCTGTGTTAACGTAATGATGAGTTGGATGAATATATTGCACGTCTGTTGGGTAAATACCCAGCCCCTGTCCTCGGTGCAACAAATGTTAAGTTTTTGTCACGCTCAATAGAAAAGTATGGGAGCAGAGGTCAAGGAAGGGAATGAGTTTCCCAAGGCACTCGAATGTGCCTCTTATCCAGTTTAAGAGCAGTGATGGTGGAAATCCCTGATAGGGGTCTCAGCCAAACTGGAAATGCGTTTGTCATGAGCTTTATGGATGCCGGAGATAATACTCTTTGTCACAAACAAAAATAGACTCCACACCAGCCTCTTGCCAACTACGCAATGAAGGTTCATCATGTAACCTGCTGATTTAATATACTGACTCCAGTTACCATCTATGAAAATGGGGATCCCTTAAGTTTTGAACATCTTAGTCATTTGTCACACCCTTGTTACATGACATACAATCATGAGGTTTAATGAATATCCCATAACACAAAAATCCTGAAATTCTCTCTTTAACGGCATTATGGTCAACCCCACAGCAAATGGACTGCAGCAATTCAAGAAGGCAGCTCAACAATACCTTCTCAAGGGAAACTAGGAATGGGTAACAAATACTGGCCAGCCAGCAACAGCCATGTTGCGCAAATGAATTTTTTAAAAAAAGCGTTGAATGCAGCACAGAAAGATTTATAAATGGTTTAATTAATTATTCTGCATCCCAGAATTTTGCTGATCTTTACATCTTAGAACTTGCAGATTTGGCAGCAATACCAAGTAACTTTGTAACTCATTAGAATCGACAACCCTTGAAGTGAAATGAGATGTAGTGATTTAACTGAGAGCAGTCATTTGAAGGTGGAACATATGACAGGGACAATAATTACTCCATTACTAGCCTCTCAACAGTGATACTGTTATTTTCAAAACATGAGCAGGATTGAGGAAGGCTGTTCAGTCTGTCCAATTTGTATTGACTCAGGGCTATTTTTAAACCATTCCATCACCATCATGTTCCAGCACAAAGCCTGTATTTTTCCAATCAAGAGTGGGTCAGAATCCTTCTTCAAAGGTTCAACAGATTCTGTTCAGAGACCTTTTTTTCATTCCTTGGCTGGTATTAAAGGGGAAGTGAATTCTGCCAAAGCTATGATTTTTCAAGGCTTATCATCAACATCTCCATTTGAGCAAAGGGTCTTGCACTGTCAGAGGGTGGACCAAGAAACATTGTAAGCTCTCTTTCAGACAAGACATTATGCCAATGTTCCATCTGCCTGCTCAAACAGGCATAAAAAGTCCCAGTGTACTATTTAACAAAGAGCAATGTGTTCTCCTGTGTCCTGGCCAACATTACTCCCTCAATCAACACCACAAAGCAGTGATTATCTCGTCGAATACTTGTTGCTGCTTAAGGGGTCTTTTAGTGTGTAAATTGACCACATTGTTTGCCTACATTCAACCAGTGATCTTACTTTAAAAGTAAAGTGCTTTGGGAAATCCAGAATTATGCAGCATTGTCAAAATACAGGATGTAGGATGAAGTGATTCTCAAAAAAATTTGATTTTTTTTCCTTGTTCCTTCTGCCGCTTTGAATGGAGGTCTTGGCCCCTGCTTTGCACTTCCTTTAAAAATGGAAAAGTTTCAGACGCAGACCTCGGTTTTAACAATCCATGATGTGATTTAATAAACTTCCTTAAATAATTCTCTTTCCTATCTGCTGCTCAAGTACACATGCTAGAAAAGTGTATGCCAAAAATGCTGGAATTAAGGAATAATATGAAATGATCTCAATTTAATTATGTCTCGTGTGCATTGTACTTTGTACAATGGTTCAAAGTGTACTTGGCTTTTGAAGATTGAGCATCACAGCACTGAGATTAAGCTATTGTCAATGAAATGTTGCACCTGGGGGTGGCACAGTGGCGTAGTGGTTAGCATTGCTGCCTCACGGCAACAGGGACTGGGTTGAGTCACTGCCTGTGTGGAGTTTGCACATTCTCCCCGTGTCTGCTTGGATTCCCCTCAGGTACGCCAGTTTCCTTCCACAGTCTGAAAGATGTGCTGGTTAAGTGCATTGACCCAAACAGGAATGTGGCGACTTGGGGAAATTCACAGTAAATTTGTTGCAGTGTTAATGTATGCCTTACTTGTAACTAATATATAAACTTTCGTTCTCCATAAGCTAGATTTGCATCTAACTTAAATACCAAACCTCTGCCATCAATTGTGTGTGTATGCTCTCGGTGACGGGGGGTGTGGTATGGGAAGTGACTCCTGTTCACCCAGATGTGAACTGATGTCATGCAGGCGAGTGAAAAGTTCAGTGTGCTGACCTTTTGAGCTTTAAAAAGCAGCCTGTATAAGAGCAAAAACTGCCTTCCATTTCAGTGCTATCTCTTATAACCGGATCTTTATCTCTTGGCATCCAATTACGCAGATGTGAAGGGAAAAAAGAAAAACATGGATTAATAGTGTGCCTTTCATAACATCCCAAAGCGCTTTGCAGCCAGTGAAGTACTTTACGCAGTGTGGTCACAGATGTAATTTAGAAAATGGGGCAGTCAGTTTGTGCACAGCAAGCTCTCACAGGCAACAATTATACAAATGAAATGTTTGATAATGGGATAAATATTGGCCAGGGCAGAGAGGAAAACTCCACTGCTCTTCTGTGAATAGTGCCATAGATAATACCATGTAGCTCTAAAGCATATCTCGCTCTTCATTCTATCCAAAAGCCTCCTCTTATCCTGTTCCAACACATTACTTTAGCATATTATTCTGTCCCTCTCTCCCTCATGCACTGAGCTTGTTTCTCCTTAAATACATTTGTGCTATTTACCTAGATCACTGTGTGTGGTAGAAAATCATTTTTCATTTCACCTATATTTCTGTGGGGAGGTTCATTGACATGGCTGGGCTTAAACCAAATTCACAGGGTAATGGGCATCAGCAAATTAAGAGTAGAAACGAGGAGTAAGGTGCGTGAAATTAGAAAACTGTGCAATGTTTGAGAAGAGAATATTTCTATATAGGTTTGAGTGAACTGAATGGAAATCACAAGTAGTTCAGACTCCAAGTGTTAAGCAATAATGTCTACTTTTAGAATTATTGGGCATGAATTTAAAGTAAAAGTTTATTCATTAGTCACAAGTGAGACTTAAATTAGCACCGCAATGAAGTTACTTGAAATTTCCTCTCGTCATCACACTGTAGCACCTGTTCGGGTCAATGCACCTAACCAGCACATCTTTCAGACTGTAGGAGGAAATTGGAGCACCCAGAGGAGACCCACACAGATTGTGACCCAAGCCTGGAATCAAACCTGGGTTCCTGGTGCTGTGAAGCAGCGGTGTTAACCACTGTGCTACCATGCCGCCTTTTGTGAATGCATAGAATATGGTAAATAAGATTGATGAGTTAACGGCACAGATTATCATGTGGAAATATGATGATATGGCTACAGAAGAGACCTGGCTCAAAGAGGGCAGGTCTATATACTAAATATTCCTTGATCCAAGGTATTCAGGAAAGATGGGAAGGAAAGGGAAGAGATGGCAGCATCAAAAGGAGGGCATAGTGCTGGAAAGAGAGGCAGCATTGGAGAGGTCAAAGATGGATCTGTTTGGCTAGAACAATCCGGAGTAAGGATGGTTAATTGGGGGAAGTCAACTTCAATAGCATGAGACTCAATCTGACCCAGAACAACAGGAATCACAAGTTGGCAGACAAAACTGAACTTGAACAATGGGCTGCCATTCGAGAAGAGGGATTATGAACTCAGATGTGGTATATTCCCACAAAGTGGGAAAGCAGGATAAACAAATCCAAAACTCCCAGGATGATAAAAGATCAAAATGAAGAAAAAAAGCTTGCTTGTGACAGATTCAAGTGATAATGCAACCGAGAACAGGCTGAATGTAGAAAGTTTATAGGGCAAGTGATAAAACAAATAAGAGAAGCAAAGTCAGCAGTATGGTAAGTGACTCACAGCTTACATAAAAATAATTCCAGAAGTTTTTTTTATAGGCATATAAATTATCAAAGGGTGATTAAAAAGAGAAGTGGAGCTTCTTAGGGATGAAAGGAGACATCGACACGGAGGCTGGGGATATGGCTGTGGTATTGAATAAGTATTTCCTATCTGACTTTACTAGGGAACATAATATTGTCCAGGTCATGGTGAAAGAAGAGGTATTTCAGTCACTCGAAGGATTTAAAATTGATAAGAAAGACCTATTAGATGGCCTGTGCTTTTGAATTAATAAGGAAGCCGGATCAGACGGGGTGCATCCAAGGATACCAAGGAATGTGGAAATTGTGAAGATACTGTTCGTAACTTTTCAGCCTTCCTCAGACTAGAAAGCGGGATGATTACAAAATGTTACATCCTTATTCAAAAAAAGATTAGTTCTGCATGTAAAGTGAAGTAAAGTTTATTTATTAGCAACAATAAGGCTTACATTAACACTGCAATGAAGTTACTGTGAAATTGCCCTAGTCAACACAGTCCAGCACCTGTTCGGGTCAATGCACCTAGCCAGCACGTCTTTCAGACTGTGGGAGGAAACGGGAATACCCAAAGGAAACCCATGCAGACATGGAGAAAACATGCAGACCCCAGACGGACAGTGACCCAAGCCGGGAATCGAACCCAAGTCCCTGGTGTTGTGAGGCAGCAGTGATAACCACTGTGCCACCATGCTGCTAAGGTCAGTCAGATTAACCTCCTGTGGTAGGGAAACTTTGAGAAACAAAAATTAAGGACAAAACTAAGTTTAAATTTATTAGTGTCACAAGTAGACTTACATTAACACTGCAATGATGTGACTGTGAAAATCCCCTAGTTGCCCCTTCTGGTGCCAGTTTGGGTACACTGAGGGAGAATTTAGCATCGCCAGTGTTTGAGCCTCTCGGTTGCAGTTCCAGAAAAGGAAACACAAGTCCTGCTTCATAAACTCACTTTATTTTCTGATTCAACTCCACGTATACATCAAACACCCAGTGCTAGCTGTAACCTCTTAATATATCCCAGTGACTTCTCTTCAATGGTTAGTATCCAATTTAGGGCTTAAATGGAAGGTGAACGTGAACCCATTCCTAACAACTTTCGGATTGTGGGAGGAAACTGGAGCATCCCGAGGAAAGCCACACAGACGTGGGGAGAACGTGCAAACTCCACTTAATCACGCAAGGCCGGAATTGAACTTGGGTCCTGATGCTGTGAGGCAGCAGTGCTAGCCATTGTGCCGCCTAATAGAGTCTTAGATAAATGCAGGTTAACTAAGAAAATCCAGTACAGATTTGTTGAGGACAAATCATACTTAACGAGCTTGCTACAGTTTTTTTTCATGAGGTAACAGATTGTTGATGAGGGTAATAATGTTGATGTGATGCATGTGGACATTCGAAAAGCATCTGATATAGTGGCACAACAGACTTGTAGATAAAGTTACAGCTCATTGAAGGTGGTGGCAGGGATATAAAATAAACAGTAACAGTTAATGATTTTTTTTAGACTGGAAGAAGATTTGTAGTTGAGTTCCTCTAGGTAAGTAATGGGATCCTTGCTCTTCCTGATGCATATTAATGACCTGGACTCTGGTGTACAGGACACAGTTTCAAAAATAAGCAGATGATACAAAACTTAGAAGTATTGTGAACTATGAGGAGGATAGTGGAGAACTTCAAAAGGGCCAAGGCAAATTGGTGAAGCAACAGATGAAATTTAATGGTGAAAAGTGTGAAGTGATTCATTTTGATAAGACGAATGTGGAGAGACGAATGTGGAGAGACAATATAAAGCACACAATTCCAAAGGGTGTGTAGGAGCAGAGGGACCTGGGTCTTTCTATGCATAAATCATTGAAAGTAGCAAGCTGCTTCAGAGAACAGTTAATAGAGCATTTGCATTTGAAGCTTTATTAATACGGGTATAGTGTATAAAAACTGGAAATGATGTTAATTATGTATAAACATTGGTTCAGCCTCAGATGTGTCCAGTTCTGGGTACGATACTTTATGAAAGCTATGTAGGCATCAGAGACAGAGTACAGAAATGATGCTGAAGAATGGTCCCAGAGATGAGGAAGTTCAGTTCGGTGGATAGATTGTAGAAATAAGAACGATTCTTGCAAAAGAGAGGGTTGAGAGGAGATTTGATAGAGGAGCTCAAATTCATAAAAGGCCTTGTCAGAGTAGAGAAGGAGAAACTGTTCCCATTTGTGGAAGAATGAAGAACAACAGGATACAGACTAGAGGTACTTGGCGCAGGAAGCATTACAGTCATGAGGAAAAAAAAATGTTTTCCCAAGTGAGTGGTTAAGATCTGGACTGCACCACCTGAAAACATGGTGGAGGCAGGTTTAATCAAGTGTTACCCAAAAGGAGGGATTGGATTGTTACCCAAAAAAGAAGAATATGCACGGCCCCAGGGAGCAGGAGTGGAAGTGACACAAGGTAAATTGGAGAGCCAACACAGACATGATGGGTGAATGGCCTCCTTCTGTGCTTTCACAGTTCTGCAATTCTGTAATTTCCGACAATCAGCGGTGTGAATTCCCATGTCAGTAGAGTTTATTTTTGTTTGATGTATGACAAGCTCCTTTTGATTTACCTACCTGAAACTTGAAGTCAGAAGAACGTTTTCCTGGTTGCACCATTTTAGAATTTTTCATTTCCAACACTGGCTGTTCTGTAAGTATTCTCATGGAATATAACAGAGCAGAAGGAGGCCATTCGGCGTATTGAGTCTGCACTGACCACAATCCCTGCCTGGCCCATGCATAACAACATGCTTTTACCCGAGCTAGTCCCCCTGACACCAAGGGGCAATTTAGCATGGCTAATCCACCTAACAATCACTTCTTTTGGACTGTGGGAGGAAACGCACACAGACTGGGAGAGAATGTGCAAACTTCACACAGATAATGGTCCCATGGAATCAAACCTGGGTCGCTGGTTCTGTGAGGCAGTAGTGTTAACCACTGTACCACCATGGCCCCCTTTGAAAGTCATTGTCAGTGGTGCTGAATTAGCAGCTGTTTTGTGTTGTGTGACCACAAAGAATTGCCCAAACTCAATTTGCATTGGAGAGTGATAACATCCAGTTATAATGTGCTTCATTTTAACCCGGATCCCAAAGCTGAAAGGCCAGTGCCTGACTCAATCAAATATCTACAAGCAGATTGACTTTGTGAGCTGTCATGAATGAGTTGGACTTCCTCCAGTTGAGTATTAGAGCAAACACATCATTACCAAAAGGAATGTAGCCTTGTCCCTGAACCACTTGTTCAGGCAGAACCAGTTGTGCAAGACACACAGGTCAAGATATGTGACCTTGATGTCCTGTTCAATTCCGAGCAGAAGGTTAACTCAGTCGAAGACGTGCAAAAGGGACTGTGTGACCTGCTTAACATTGTTCTGTACCAAAGAATACATGTTGGTATAAACAAAGGGTGAGATCAGTTTAAATTACTTTCCAGGTGAAATGTTTGCAGTTCCTGTGTATTACTCTGAACCGTGCAGTCCACTTTGTCTTCACTGTGTGAGAGTTCAGGATCAGAGCTAACTTCCTATTCGCTACTTCTGCAGTCAGCCATGTGGCCTAATGGCAGCAGTCTTACCTCTTGAGTCAGAATGTTTTAGGTTTAGCTTCTGCACCTGGCACATGAGTGCACAATCCAAGCTGATCACTGAGAGAATTATGCATTGTTACATTGATATGATATTAAGCTGAGGACCTGTCTCCCCAGGTTAAATAAAATATCCTGTGCCTTGTATTAAAAAGGAGAGGGAGATTTTTTCTTGGTGCCCTGACTATTATTCATCCTTCAACGCATGTTTTCCTGGTTAAAGCCCAACAGGTTTATTTGGTAGCATGAGCTTGCAGAGCATTGAGTCACTCACCTGATGAAGGGACAGTGCTCCAAAAGCTTGTGCTACCAAATAAACCTGTTGGACTTTAATCCGGTGTTATGAGACTACTCACTGTGCCTACCCGGTCCAATGCCAGAACTCCACAGCATATTTTCCTTGCTGTTTGTGAGAACTAGCTTTATGGAAATTGGCTGCCAGTGTTTCCAAGAATAAGCACTTTAAGAAACATTTAATTGTCTGCAGAGCGTTTTTGAAACGTTCTGAGGCTTTGCAAGGTGCTATAAAAATGCATGTTCTTTTTTTCTCTCTTGAAGCAGATTATTTGTGCTAATGTTCAGTGATCCCATTGTTAAATCTCCTGCAGTAGGGAGTGACGAGGGTGTTACACAATTGCCATTGTTAGCAGCCTTTAATTCACTGCACTGCTGCGCTAACGCTGCAGGTTCCTCGCATCCAACGCTTGTACAGTCACACTGGTGCCAGTTTGCCCAATTCACTCAGGCTAGTGGGAGAAAAGACCCAGAGAGAGAGAGAGAGACAAATGTCTCCAGCTTTGTAAGCGACCCAAATGCCGGGAGTCAGTAGTTTTTCATGTGATACTGCAGCTATTGTCAGATCTGGTGGCTGTATGAAAAGGGCTTTTGAGAAGCACAAGCTTGGTAGAATTTGCTTATATTGTCTTGGGAATTTGCCTATGCAAGTTTGCGAGTGCAGGCTCAGCCTCGCACACTCATCCAGATGTACACGGCCTGAGAGCACCAGCTGAGTTGGAAAGGCGGCACAGACTATATTTTTAGCAGAGCTTGTATGGCCATTTTAAATTAAGATTAATACCGGGATGATTTTCTATTTGGGCAGTTTAACACTGCTGTGTAATCTGCTGCTTTAGAGAGCAAGTGAAAAACATTGACAGACGTTTTGCAAGAAACAACTGTCTCTTTCGGTGGAAAGTATGTCACGGGAAAGATTTGCATTTGTCCTTTTAATTATGCCAGTCTTTTATCTGAAATGTAAATACGGGAAACCATGTATGTCTTGGTTGGCATGACAACGCAAAGGTGCATAGACTCAGCCTGGCACAGAGCCAGAGTGGTTGTTAGAATGCTGATGGAATCCAAAACAAATCACATCTTGAGGAAGATTTACTTGCGCAGTGTCAGGGATTTGCATATATCTCCTTTCTGTGTATGGATTTTATTCTACAAAGGACGTTTTGGTTTCTGAGGGTTGGGGGTGGGGATGGAAAAGGTTCCTTGGTGATTGCAATTGGAGCTATATGAAAGCAATAATGGTAATGGGCCAACCACTAATTGCGCGCTAATGTAAAACCGCCTCTTCGCTAATGCAGTGAAGTGAGCTGTAAGAGATCAGATCCGGCATTGAGAATATAAAACATAGCGTTTGTGCAGTTGACATCAAACCTTTTCCAGTGAATCCACCCGTGATGGGGTAGGCCTGCACAGGAGGGTCAGTAACCACCGACCCCCATGTCTCTGAGAGAGGCAGGGCAGTATGTAATTAGAGCACGCTGGCGGGCTGCTTTTGTGAGTTTGATATTAAGAGCAGCTGCTGTGCTCGGTCATTCAATGCCAATGACTGCCAGGTGCCCCTTTTTACGATGTGATAATTGATGTTTATGTAAGCTGCGAGGGAGAGTATGTTGCACAGAAACTTGCTTTGAAAATGTGTTTTTTTTTCGTCTGCTCGACTTTTTCCGAGCCCTCCACGCCCAGCCCCATGTGCTGGAGAGAGTCGAATTGCTGCAGTACAGATTAGGAGCAGGTGCCTCCGGATCCCATAACTCACGGCCATAGTTGGGCATTTGAGACCTTCCTTCACTGTGTGGTCAAGGACCAAGGCTGCTGTGCCAGAGCAATAGTTTTGCCCTCGGTTCAATACTACTATTATTTTGGAAGTTTCATTTGAAGTGGGGAAAAAAAGGGAACCAGGAACTCGGCTTAAGTTATTTTTTTCATCTGTTAGCTGGTATACAAAGGAATGGATGCCCTACCAAAGTTGTAATAAAGCTCTCTGGTTAGACTGCATATGGAATACTGCTTTCGTGCCTGGGCACCAGAGTTCAAGAAGGATGAGAGCCTTGGAGGGGGGTTCAGCACAGATTCACAGAATTATGCCAAGGCCAAAAATATACGTATTTGTTTATGGGATGTGGGTGTAACTGGCTAGACCGGCATTTTATTGCCCATCCTTAATTGCCATTGAGAGGGTGGTAAACCACTGCAGTCCATATGGTGTCAATATACCCATAGTATTGTTAGGGAGGGAGTTCCAGGATTTTGACCCTGCAAAAGTGAAGGAATGGTGATACATTTCCAAAGCAACACAGTGGTTATCATTGCTGCCTCACTGCACCAGGGATCTGGGTTTGATTTCCGGCTTCCTGTCTGTCTGAGCACATTCTCCCTGTGTCTGTGTGGGCTTCCTCTGGGTGCTCCAATTTTCCCCTACAGTCCAAAGATGTGCAGTTTAGGTGGATTGGCCATGTTAAATTGCACCTTGGTGTTGGGGGACTAGCTGGGGTAAATATATGGGGTTACGGGAATCGGGCTAGTTGGGATTGTGGTCAGTGCAGACTTGCTGAGCCAAATGTAAGTAGGGATTCTCTGATTCTATTGAATGAAGGATACGGCCTGAGATGCTGAATGGCTTCCTCTTGTTGCTATATTCTTGGGGTCGATGTAGCTCAGTTGCCTAGACAGTTGGCTTGTGATGCAAAGTAAGGCATGGGTTCAATTCCCTTACCAGCAGAGGTTATTCACGAACCAAATAAAGCAAAGTTATGCCTGCTCCCACACTTCTGCCTGATTTCTATCCCTCCTGTGTAAATGTCCAGATTCCATGTCATGTGGTTGAGATCAGAATCTCCATATCGAGTGTAACTTGATCCTGAATCTACATCCTACCAATCTGTGATGGCACTTGTCAAAGCTGCGCTGCACATTTAGCCAAATATTCAGAGTTAAACAAAAAAAATTGGTAACTTGACCAGCATTTGTTAAAGAAGGGAGTTTATGTTTAGCAAGGAAAAGTATTGTTACTAAATGTGGTCAGCAGGCAAAAAGATCTTTCCCCTAGATAAGGATAAGGTTGAGAAGATTGGCAGACAAGAGATTAGGGTAGGGAAGCACACAAAGCTTGTCTTAACATTAGTGGCATTTCATATCCAGCTTAATATATCCAGCTCTGCCTAAGACTACAAGAAACTACAAAGAGTTGTGAATGAAGCCCAATCCATCATGCAAACCAGCTTCCCATCCATTGACTCTTCCCACTGCCTTGGAAAAGCAGCCAGCATAATTAAGGACCCCACTCACCCTGACCATTCTTTCTCCTACTTTCTTCCATCGGGAAAAAGATACAAAAGTCTGAGGTCACATACCAACTTATCCTAGAACAGTTTCTTCCCTGCTGCTGTCAGTTTTTAATGGATCTAGTGCTGTCACACTACTGCACTTTCTTTTTCTATAGTTGGTATTCTTTGATTGCACATTATGCAAGTAACAATACTTTTCACTGCATTACTAATACATGTGACACTAATAAATCAAATCAGATGTCACTGTTCAGAGTGTCTGGTTTAGAAACACATGGTAGAAACTGACCTTGCTGCAATCAATGTGTGTGTAGTGGGTGTGGAGGTCTTATTTCCGAACCTAGGAGGTGTTGTGGTGCCACAGCAGCGTTGGTACGCTGGACCAGAATTTCCAAGTTCAAATCCCATTTGTTGGTCATGGAAGGAGTGTCCATAAAGCGGTCCAGCAGCTGATAATGAGCTTGGAATCCTTCCACCACTTATCCACTATTCCCCCAAAAGAGAATATGCGGTGTGTGCATATGAAGATGTGCTTAAAACCTTTGTCCAAACCCTTGCTTTCTTATCTTGTGATGCACGGCTAGCAGTTCAATTCGGATTGTCTGTTGAATCCACCAACATTGAAGTGGATAACACCATATTCATTACAACCTAATTTTCTGCGAGGATCCTTGGCTTTCTTACAATCTCGCTGCACTCAGGAGCATTAAACTAAACTAATTCCAAGAATCAGCCATGCGACTTCATTCACAGAATGTCATCGTTTTTGTCTTCCCCAGCAGACTAGACTTACTGATGTGTGACTGATTGCATAGAATTATAATAGAGCGCAAATGGATTCTTTCACACAGCTTGTTTATTTTTAAAATTCCGTGTTGTCATGAATATGCTTTGTAAGCACAAGAACATTAGTCTGCTTAAGCTGCTCTAGTTTTGGTGATACAATCGAATACAAGTCTGTGCATACATAGAGGGTGCTGAAGTGGTACTGACACGTATCCAACGCAGCTAGAACCAGGAGTTGAACGTTCAAGTCTCATTAACATCACAACTTAAAAATCTTTTTCTGGTTTGTAGTCTGGAACATTTACACCATTTATATTTGTACCTTTTTATTTGTTTTCTCTGTCCCTCCATGTCTGCTTGCGTAGTGAGGAAGCATGGCACCCAACAAAGAACAACACAGCACGGGAAACAGGCCCTTCGGCCCAACGAGCCCGCGCCGCCATCCTAACGTCTTAATGACATATAGAGACCAATATAGAGACAATTTGTTACCCAATCAGCCTTAGAGCACATTTTTGGGATGTGGGAGGAAACCGGAGCACCCGGAGAAAACCCACGCAACTACGGGGAGAACGCGCAAACTCCCGCAGACACAGACCCAAATCCATATGTCTGCACAGCAACAGCGATAGTCTCTGAGCTGTCATGTTGCCCATCTGATGGTCCAGTTTAAGCATACACTAACGACATGAAGCACTAGGCCACTCCTGAAGTTCCCTCATTTTGCCTAGAGCCCAGCCCCTGACCAGCCCAGTGCCTGCTGCACCCCCGCCTTGCAGTGTCGGACTCCTCTTCCCCTCCCAGTGCCTGGCTCCTCTCTGCCCAGTGCCAGCAGCACCCCCACCCTGCCTTGCAGTGCCAGACCCGTCTTCCCCTCCCAGTGCCCAGCCCCTCTCTGTCCTGTATCCCCATCATCTCTTCCAGCCAACTGGCACCGCAGATCTGAAATGGAATGATGCTGCACTTGCAGCTCACCTGTTTTCTCTGTGGCAGCTTTCATGCTCAGGCACACAATGCTTTTCCTCGTGTAAAGTTGAAGACTCAATATATTTAAAAGAACTCTGTTTCCAGAGAGAAAGTTTATAGGGTCAAAATATTCTTTTACTGAATTGTTTTGTTTAAATTGATTTAAGCTTGAGGTCATATTCTTTTATTGACAGTTTTTGAGAATAACGAAGTTATTTACAATATGAAGTAGCTGTCTTTACTGTTTGCTCTTTTACTTCCTTAGCTGTCCTGTGCTTCTCTGAAACAGGTTGTCAAGATTTGATCTGGAGTAGCTTGCCCGTTGTAGCCCACTTTCTATCCTGGGTTTCCATTTAAACCTCAATTGGATCCCCTGATGAAAAGTTGCCAGTAATTTACTAGAAGACCCAGGATCAGACCTGCGTAATGTTTCCTTCTAATTTAGTTATCTATGAAGTTGTTACAATGTGAGAAATTTAACGGAGGAGAGAATCTCCCTTAATTTGAAGAGTTGCATTAATCAGATTATGAGGTAATGTTTCTCATGGCTGCACGGTGGTTAGCAGTGCTGCTGCACTATGCCAGGGACCCAGGTTCAATTCTAGCCTTGGGTGACTGTGCTGAGTCTGCACGTTCTCCCCGTGTCTGCGTGGGTTCCTCCGGATGCTCGAGGTTTCTTCCCCCACACTCCAAAAATGTGCAGATTAGGTGGATTGACTATGCCAAATTGTGCCTTCATGTCCCAAGATAAAGTTTAAAGGCTTACATCAACACTGCAATGAAGTTATTGTGAAAATCCCCTAGTTGCCACACTCCAGTGCCTGATTGGGTACACTGAGGGAGAATTTAGCATGGTCAATGTACTTTTCAGACTGTGGGAGGAAACTGGAGCACCTGGAGGAAACCCATGCAGATTGGGGGGGGGGTGCGCAAAATCTGCACTGCCAGTGATCAAACCAGGGTTTAAACCTGGTGCTGTGAGGCAGCAGTGCTAACCACTATGCCACCGTGTTGCATTTATATATTAAGGGGATTAATGGGGTAAATATGTGAGGTTATGGGATAGGGCCTGAGTGAAATACTCTGTCGGAGAGCCAGTGCAGACTCCCTGGACCAAATGGCTGCCTCCTGCTATATAGGGATTGTGAGATTCTATCTGTCTGGACAATTAATGCCTCATAAACAACAATTGCCTGATTCCTGACAGATTAGTCTGTCTTACCTGAGGTTCTTGTTCTACCTTTCTAAATTCCATTTTTTAAAGTATAATTAATGGGCGACATGATGACACAGTAGTTAGCACTGCTGCCTTATAGCGCCAGGAACCTGAGTTGGAGTCCCGGCTTAGGTTACTATCTGTGTGGAGTTTGCGCGTTCTCCCTATGTCTGCATGGGTTTTCTCTGGGTGCTCCGGTTTCCTCCCACGATTCGAAAGATCGAGTTGGATGGGTTGGCCATGCTAAATTGCCCGTTAGTGTCAGGGGATTAGCAGGGTAAATTTATGTGGTCACAGGGTGGTATTGTTGTCAGTGCAGGCTCGATGGGCTGAAGGCCTCCTGCACTGTAGGGATTGTATGATTGGATTGGACAACTTGCAAGTTTGCCCAACTATTCATTCTCTATTCTAAATTTGAATTCCACAGCCGTAAGTGACAGGAGAGGAATCCCTTTTTTGCCTGCAAGCAAATTAGTAGCTCTTGCAGCAATAACTCTTATTGCACAATGGAATGAATCCTCTTGGTGTTGGAGTGTATGGATTTGAAAATTACCAAGTTTACAGATTTGCATATACACAGCTGTAACGACATAGACGTTGAATGTCATTCATGTATAAAAACAGAAGTATTAGCCGTTATAGTGACATAGCAGCTTGTCAGTGTATCCTGGATGAACTTGACCAGAGTTTAAACCACTTACTCCTTTTACACAGGCTTACAAATATGGAGAAGAAAATTCACACTTCCTTATTTGTCAGCAACATTAGGAGGAACTTTAGAATAAAATGTTCAAGTAACCTTATAGTGAGATAATTTGTTTATAGTCTTTGGCAGTCTACAACCCACTTACCGATCCTGCAGTGTGGTGCTGTTCTGTTTGAAATCAGTTGCCTCGTCTATTTTACCAAAACTATGAAGTGTCTTGTCCATTGAATTTGACGCAGTGTAGAATTGCTTGTGACTGGACCCTTTTGGAGAGTTGCCTTGTGACTAGGCCACTGTCCAGTCCCTGGGCTGGCACAACGATTAGCACTGCTGCCTCACAGCACCAGGACCCCAAATTCGATTCCCAGCTTGGGTTACTGTCTGTGTGGACTCTGCACATTCTCCCTGTGTCTGTGTGGGTTTTCTCTGGGTGCTGCAGTTTCCTCCCACAGTCTGAAAGACATGCTGGTTAGGTGCATTGGCCATGCTAAATTCTCTCTGTGTACCCGAACAGGCACCCGAGTGTGGCGACTAAGGGACTCTCACAGTAACTTCAATGCAGTGTTAATGTAAGCCTTACTTGTGACTAATAAATAAGTAAACTTTTAACTTTTGCTCCATATGTTGCTTCAGTATTGCCGAACTTACAAAAGATTACAAACAAAAATTAAAGTTCAGCAGAACATGACAGTATAACTTTAGAAGATTGGAACTACACCACTTAAGATTTGCCAACAGAAAAGCATTGTTATTGCAAAGCATGTCGGAGCTTATCTTAAGCCACTGGGAGCGGTACTGAGTGGAGGAAACGATTCACCTTTGCAACATGGAGGATAAAGCAAGCAGTTTACAGGGTGAACTGAGGATCATAGAGAGAGGCCATTCAATCTAACGTGCCTCTGTGGTTGCTTTGAAAAACCGAACCAATTATCCCATCCACTCTTCTTTTCCCATTACCCTGCAAGACTGTACTTTGGGATGTAATCCAGAGACATGGTGGGGACACGGATTCAAATCCCACTAACCACAGGTGGTGAAATTTGAATTCAGTAAAAATCTAAAGTCTAGTGATGACCATAAAACTGTTGTCAGTTGTCATTAAAAATCAATCTGGTTCACTAAGATTCTTTAGGGAAGGAAATCTGCTGTCCTTACCCAATCTGACGTATATTTGACCCCAGACCTATAGCAATCTGGTTGACTTAAAAACGCGCTGAAATAGTCGAGCAAGCCACACAGTTCATGGATGGCGAGGGATGGTCAGACCAGTGGCACCCACATCCCATGAGTGAGTTTTAAGAAGAATTATAATATAGAATTACAGAATTATTACAATGCGGAAGTAGGCCATTCAGCCCATCGTGTCTGCACCTGCTCACCAAACCAGGTTTATGGCTTAATGCTGTTTTCCTACCTTTTCCCCATAACCTTGCACATTGTTTCTATTTTACAGTAACTGCATAAAAAAATTCTTCCCCTTGCCACCTATACAGTTCTTTTGGTAATTATCTTATTTTTGTGTCATTTCCACCCCCCCTGCACCACCTCCAGCTATCGACTCTTATCAAAAGCCTTTCATAATTTAAACATCTATCAAATCTCCCCTTCTCTAGTGTATGGAGAACAGCACCAGCTTTTCCAATCTGTCTGCATAACTGTCTTAGTTTTCAGGGTGATTTTGGGGTTCCAACTCTGAGAGCGTTTTTGTAATTCCAGAGAAAGGATGGGATTAGCAATTTAACTCAAAGTAAATTGATTAGACTAGTGTGCAAACAAAGGTTTTTTTTCAGGGTTATTTTCAGTTTGCCTATTTTCCACATGAGTTCCTTGCTACGTGTGGTTGCTTCCATGGGATAACTCTGGCCTGTCATGTTGATCATTATCAGATTGGCCAGCTGAGCTTTCTGCTTTATTGCTCCCACAAACTAATGAAGCTGCCAGTTGCCAACTTAAACATGGTTTGCTTTAGTTTGCAAAAGAAATTGAAGAAGTTAGTGATGGCTGAGCAGATAACACTCTTGCCTCTAAGGCAGAAGGTAGTACATTCAAGGCCTGCTCCGGAATCTTGGCAGGTACGTCAGTGCCTAATGTAGTGAATGTTCAGATAGGGCAGTCTGCTCTTTGATTTAAGGTCTCTTCTGAAGATGATCAGTGCTGTTAGGATGATGGAGAAAAGGTATCCAACTGAAAGGTGCTCTTTACTGCTACCAGCAAAGGTGGGTTGAATAAAGGCATGGTATCCATCACCCCTTCCCTCAGCTGGGTTTGGACAGCTTGGGCGTATCCCAGTCGGTTGGTGACAAATTAAGGGGTCTTTCCCAGATTAACAACTTGTGAGTGAATCCTACCTGCAACTGGAGGTAACAGTCCAAATGATGCAGGATGCCTGAGAAAAGGGCCTACCAAACATCTGCATTGAGACTCTATAGTGTCCGAGGCCATTCAGCACATCGAGTCTGCACTGCCACAATCTCACCCAGGCCTTATCCCCATAACCCCATGCACTTACCTTAGCCAGTCCTGACACTCCAGGGCAATTTACCACGGTCAATGCATCTAACCTGCACGTCTTTCGGACTGTGGGAGGAAACTGGAGCACCAGAGGAAACCTACACAGACATGGGAAGAACATGCAGATTTCATACACACAGAGACCCAAGGCTGGCATTGAACCTGGGTCCCTGCTAACCACTATGCCAGCAGAGTAATCCAAAAAGACACTGACTTGGCTCCAGAACTGTTTCAAACAGTGTGTATTATAAACAATTAACTCCAAAACTAAGTTTCTGTTTTGGGCATTTCGGGCAGGATTTTCTGTTCGCAGCAAGCACTGAAATTTAGTTCAATGTGCATCAAGAACCATAGTTAGAATTTGCCTAAGTCTCATAGTTCATTGTGAATATGCAATGTGATAATCAGAATTTTAATTTTGCTCATCATCAGATTCTGGCCAGAAGAATTGAAGTAAAAATTAGAGTTGGCAACATCCCACGTCAGGTGTGAGAATTGGGTATTGGCCAGAACAATACAAATACTCTAGCGGTACAAATACTCAAGTAGTATCACTGAATGATTTCAGATTGTGCAGGTCAGCTGTTCCTTTGTAATATTAACTTCTGAACAGTTAAACCGACAAGATGGTCATTGTGTCAGGTGTGGAGGTTGGGCAAGAAGGAACTCAGTTCAGTATACGTTCTGGTAATTGTTTGGTATACCTCTCAAAAGAGTGGATGTGCAATATATTAGAAAAATCCCCTCTTAAAGGACAACTCACGGGACAGTCAGATGTCCACCAGCGACAGAGAGAAAGTTTGGTCATGTTGGTTCTGCAAGAAACCAGATTGTATGATCTAATATATAACCATAATAGTTATTAAATTATTGTTGTCTTGAGTAATAAACTTGCACCTGAGAACACACGGAACCTGAATTATGAGGAATTATTTAACAGCACTTAAAAGACTTCCTAATAGCATCTATGTCTAACTTGCAACATCCAATGCTCTTTAAGTAAGGCCAGAGTTGGCACAGTTGCAGAGATTCCCTCATCTACCAGTTCTGTTGACACGCATGTTAGTCCTGAATCAGAGTCTTCAGGCACGGAGGATTACAGAAGATGATGAAATCGCTTACAGCTTGGAGGTACTCAGTCATTTTCCATCTCTTTTAAGCTCAAGACTCAGTCATAAAAGATCCCAAGGCATTAATTGAAATAAGAGCAATGGAGTTCTCTTTTGGTTTCTAGCTAATATTTATCTCAATCACTGCAAGGCGAGGTAGTGGAAGCAGATATGATAGTGACTTTTAAAGGGCGTCTTGACAAATACATGAATAAGATGGGAATTGAGAGATATGATCCCCGTAAGGATAGGGGGTTTTAGTTCAGACGGAAAGCATGCTCAATGCAGGCTTGGAGATTCTGTTGTGGTGTTGTAATTTTCTTTGATTTTTGTTCTAAAATAGTAATCTGGCCATTAAGGTGGAATTGAGATGGACGATCAGCTACAATGCTGGTGAATGGTCAAATGGCTTGTAAGGCCAAATGGCCTATTCCTGCTCCTATTTGTTATGTTCTTATAATCACTGCTACTTGTGTGGACTCGATGTGTGCAAATCAGCTTTCCTTTTTTACAACAGGGACTTGAGGTTGCAAAAAAAAACACATTATAAATGCAGGTCTTTTTTTATGCAGGAATTTAATCAGTGCAACAACTCATTGGTTTTCACCAATATTGAACTCCAGTATTGTGTGTGCAATAGTCTCTGGAAATATTACCCCTCATAAGAGCGTATGAATGGCAGAATTTGTGCAATGTGCACTGAGATGATAGCTTCGCTGTCATGTTAATTTTAAATGGTTTGGGCGTTGATTGCAGAGCTGACCTCCTTGAAAACTCTATTATTCCCACATAACAGCAGTACTTGATCCTCCCCACCCCAACATTATCATTTAAAAGGTCGAACATCCCGTAGGCAGCTATCATTCCCTAAAGGCAGTATTAAATGACTTTGCACCTTCCTAATTAATATTGAAAGCACTCATTGTACTAATTTATTTCAGTGCTGGAGCTTGAGCACCACGCAAAGTGGTCATATTTGCAAATAGTACCAAAACAAGAGAGGAGGTGGAACTAGAATTAATTAAACAAAGTATGCAAGTGGGCCATAAATGAAGGCGTACAATTTAACACTGAAGAACGTGAAATACATGGAAAGATAAAATGGGCGACCGAAGCTATACATGAATGCAACAGTCACATACTACATTAAAATATTAGGGCGGCACAGTGGTTAACACAACTGCGTCTCATCACCAGGTACTCGGCTCAATTCCTGGCTTGGATCATTGTCTGTCCAGAATCTGCAGATTCTCTCCATGTCTGCATGAGTTTCCTCTGGGTGCTCTGGTTTCTTCCCACAGTCCAAAAAATGTGCGGTTAGATGGATTGGCCATGCTAAATTCTCCCTCAGGGTATCCAAACAGATGTCGGAATGTGGCGACTAGGGGTTTTCATAGTAACTTCATTGCAGTGTTAATGTAAGCTGTACTTGTGACACTAATAAATAAACTAAAATGGGGACTAAATTTTGAAGTGCTCTCATTGGTTTTAAAATGCTTTGGGACATCCTGAGGTCACGAAATGTGCAGTATAAATTCTTGTCTTTTTGTAAAGTTGACATTGAAACAAAAAACAGATTCTTGGAATGGAATGGACTCCCAGGCAGAGTATTGGGGATGGAGGAAATCAGAAATGGGGCCAAGTGGATAATACATAACATCTTAGACTAGAGAAATGAATCTTGTTTGTACTCATCTTGTACTCATAAAAAAACATAACTTGTATTTAGAGGTCTCATCACTCATGGGGTGTCTGTGTTTCAGATAAGTTTCGAAATAGTCACTTAGGGTGACAAAAACCGCAGTCAATTATTATAACAAGTGAATGAGATAAGTGGCAATTAATTTTTGTGATCGTTGATATGCTTCCTGTATCCAAATCCAAATGTACGGTGAAGTGGATACTCAGTAATGATGGGCTGAGCTGTAATTCCATCAAGGAAAGACAAAGCTGGAGTGGTTTATAATTGTCATCAAAGCTGTTGAGGTCACTGCTTTATCAACCCTTACTAAGATTATCTGCAGCTCTGTACTGCACACTGTCGTTTTCCACAGACTGCTGAAGTAGGTGCTCAGAAAAAGGCAATAGATATTATGTTGATTGATTCATTTGCAAGTAGCTCGTAAACATCTGATGGTTTTGAGCTGTGTAGTGATTAGTATGGATGTAGTTTATCAGATATGTGCAAAATACAAACGATCCCTGTACTTCGGGGACTAGGGGATTGTAAACATGTCATTATGAGCTGTAACATTAAATTCATGCAGGGGCATTTTGCTATGTTGGCCTATCAGAAAGGTTCCCTCCTGTATAGTCGCTTACCTTTATTTCAGAATTTCCCCTGGGAGAGTTAATAAATTGGATAGATTTGATGATGGAAAGATTCTCTGAGGAAATGAAGATTTTGCCTGCAAGTGTTTTTGTCTTTATAAAGGTATCCACAATTAATTAACACATATGCCAGCGCTACTGATAAGAGATTTTGTTCCTAGATTCTATCTTTTATTATAAATGTACAATTCTAGAATTATCTCACACACCATGTTTTCTGAACCTGCTTCACAATTAATAAGTAAAGTCGCCGTACCCCCAGGTGACCATAAGCTGCTCTTTATGGGGAGAGCTGACTGGTGGTGATTTAACCTGAGGATCACCACCTCACAGGCCAAGAGCAAGGTTGAGAAGACAAGCCTTCATCAGTGACCTCAACCAGGACTTTTCTCTAGTCTCTGTTGTTGTTCTGTTGGTGACATTCTGCCTCTGAGCCAGAAGGTTGTGAGTTCAAGTCTCTCTCTAGGGCTTGAGCACAAAAATTAAGGTTGATACTCCAATACAGTACCAAGGAAGTGTCACAGTGTTAGAGGTGCTATCTTTCACAAAGAACCAAACTCCCCTCCTCAGTTGAAGGAAAGAAATCCCATGGCACTATTATCCATCAATCAGTGTCACAAAAGATGATTATTAGTTCATTATCTCAATACTATTTTGGAGAGCTTGCTGTGCCCAAATTAATTCTCATTTCCCACATAACAACAGTGACTATAATAGTGAGTACACTTAAAAAGTACTTTAATTGCTATAAAGTGCTGTGACTTTGAAAGGTCCCTGCAGATAAATTGCTAAAAGGGCCATGATTTTCAGAACAATTGGGGTTTCTCTCTCTGCCAACTGGCTGGCAGCTCGCTCAGTCCAGCAGCACCAGAAGCCACTGTGGACATCATTGGAACCGAAAGCAGCCCCAGAGTCTAAAACCTGGGAGTCCAAGTCCAGGTTAGTGGGCAATTGAGGCCTGGGAGGGGAGGTACAGATATTGGTGGAGAGCCCAGGGAAGGCAGGGGAGTGGGGGGACACCTGCAGGGGTCAACTTGTGATTGAAAGGAGGCTGTCGATGGAGGAGTCTCTTCCCTCACTACTTCCGGCCTGAGTAGTTTACTTTTTAGGTTTCCTCACTGGTCTGAAAATTGAAGCTGGGCAGGAATGAGTTGTTAATTAGCCACTTGAGAGCCTCAAAGGGGGACTGGCCTCGTCCTTGCCCATTCCCATAATAAAACTGTAGAAAGTTTGTGGTGGTGTGAGTCTGGTGGGAAGACTACTTAAAGAATTTAATATCTGTCCTCTGCCTACAATTTTCCAATTATATTCCCCCCCGCCCCTGGAAAAATCATTTTCTTTCTACTTCAAGCCTTATAAGGTGACAGCTAATGATTGGTGATTCAGATTATGTGGTAAACATGTTATGGATTTGTAAGGAACTGACTGTACGGTTTACTCCACTTGTACATTCCCCAGTGATCACAGTTCCTGGAGATACCAAAGCTGATACACCGTTTGGAGCTGTTAAACTGCTCCGTGTTGGTGATGGAGAAATGCTGGAACCATCATGTGTCAAAGCTACACTCGGAGAATCAGTAATTTCAAATGATTGAAATTGGCTGGATTTTGGGGGGTTTAGGGGAAGAAGAATATGCTGAAGATTCTGCAACTGAAATCTCCTTGCCAGCAAGATTTATTTTTATCACAAGAAGAATTGATGCATTTTTTGAGTTCTCTCCTTGGACTCCTGCCAGTTTACCATGTTCTCAATTTGTGTCACTAACCTCAGGAAATGTCCTGCTAATTGATACAGAAATTTGATACCTTCACAAAATCAGCGCTCATTTGAAATGTGGTTTTGCTCTTTGATCGTGAATGTGTCATTAGATTTCACCTCTCGAAGGAGAGAACAAAAAATGGTCCTGCTGTTTGTGTGTTATGTAGCCTTCAAGCCCCTTTCAAAAGCTATTAATCACCGAGAGCTCCACTGTGTACGTAAGCCAGAGCAGAGTTGTTTATTCATGTGTGTGCATGATGAGTGCAAAAATACACAAGATTTCACAACCTGTCTATGCAGCAAGGCAAACGAAGAAAAATTCTGTCCTTCAATAATTGTAGCTGGAGGTGTTCGGCACTAATGCTTTTGTAGGATGCTGTGTCACTCGCTGGGTAACATTGCCTTTGAAACCAGGGATTGAAGCCAACAAATTGGCTAGCCATCAAGAGGATTGTTTTTTATGGATAGGTACTTGGTGTCAGTTTTCATTAGCTCTGAAATAGAATGCCCTGCTTCAGTGTGGTGTTAATTTCTTTCCTCACCTTCACTTTCCCAGCTACTTTCTTCCACACTGATGAAACATCTTTGCTCCTGACTGCTGCTACTTGTTTGGCCAGATTGACTTATGCACATATTTTCCCACAGGTCCCTCTGGCAAGGTGAGGATCTGAAAAGTGCGTGGAACACATACACATACTGAGAACAATGAGCCAAGCAGCATTGTTTTTGTTAACAAATTGGTGGGGATGGTGAGGGGTGCAGTTTAGAGATTCTGCTTTGTAATAAGTATAGTCACAGAAAGATTTTTTAAAAATTTGTTTATGTTGTGTAGATGTTGCTGGTTAGGCCAGCATTTATTGCCCCAAGGGCGTTTAAGAATTGCTGTGGGATCTGTAGGCCAGACCAGGTAAGGGCAGCAGATTCCTTCTCTAAAGGAGAGTAAACCAGGTGGATTTTTGCAACAATTGACAATCATTTCATGGTCATCCTCAGATTTTTCAATTCCAGATAATTATTGATTCAGATTCACCATTTGTCGTGATGGGATTTGAACTTAGGTCCCCAGAGCATTACCCTGGGTCTGTGGATTATAGTCTAGTGACAATACCAGTGCGCCCCAAAGCCTCTCCTTAAGTATGAATACCAGGTTTAATGAGTGTATGATTCCACCCAACAATGATACATCAAAGAGGGAAATTGTGACTTTGGAATGGGTGCAGGTTAGTTCTAGTTGTTGCATGTTGTGCCTCTTATGGAGAGGAAGGATTCCAATTCAATGATGCGTGTCTCTTGGCACAGGAATTTCTGCATATCTCTACCTCAACACAATAAAGAAAAAAAGTAAAAAAAAACACAAATGTTAACTCATGTACTTCAAACTAATTCAATGCATGGGGAAGAGCAGGCATTAGTCCTTCACAATCTCAAGGCTGTACAATTCCAAAGTACAGTATAAAGGATTTGTGTAGTCTCTGTAATAACACAAGAAATACTGAAGCCAATTTGCACACAGCAAAGTCCCATTATATAAGATAACATTCAGAATATCTGGTTTGGTTATATTTATTGAAGGACGAACATTGTTTCAAGAAGTTTCAGCATCCTGGTCAATGTTCTCGAATTTGTAATTAATAGTAATGAATGAAAAAGGAGATTTTGTGCCAATCCTATAGAATACAGAAACCAATTGTTAACCATAGTAAGTAACATATATAGGGTTACTTGCATTCAAGAATATCAATCTTACATAATTTAATGTTTAGAAATATATTGTTTGAATAATGAATATTATCCCTTTGCAACCATTTTGATATGGCATCTGTAATTTCCAAGTCACAGGTGGAGAGAATTTGATTGACTCCTCCCTCTTTCTTATAACCCAGTGTCCTTCAGATGAGGAAGGTTTACCTTGTTCTTGACTCCAATAACACCTTGCACCATATTTCTAAAGTTTGGTGTTCCTAGTCTTAACATTTGTATGGAAACTGACAAGATCTGATTAGAGGTATATGAGGCATAAATGAGCCTTCGGAGCTAATTGTCATCTTAAATGACTACAAGTGGTGAGGTGGCACAGTGGTTAGCACTGCTGCTTCACAGCAGTTGCTTACCCTAGTTCAACGACGGCATCTCCACACCAAGGTCTCACAGTGCCAGGGACTTGGGTTCAATTCTGGGTCACTGTCTGTGTAGAGTTTGCACATTCTTCCTGTATCTGCATGGGTTTCTTCTAGGTGTTCTGGTTTCGTCCCACACGCCAAAGATTTGTGAATGAGTTTGATTGGTCCTTAGTGTCAGGGAGATTAGTGGGGTAAGTACGTGAGGTTACAAGGATATTGTTAGTGCAGCTCGATGGGCTGAATAGCTGCCTGCTGCACTAATAAGGTTTCTATAATTCTATGTCTAACCTCTGTTGCATAACAGAGAAAACTCTGTTAACATTTGCTGGAATATTATGAACAGACCTTCTTGCTTGTAGGATAAAGAGGCGAACGTCAAACATAGCCAAGGTCTTGGGGCATTCCTTTCATTTCTCTCTCTGCAGATTTATTTCAGATTTATAGCACCCTGAAGCATTTTGCTTTAGTAGATTGTATTCGGTGCTTGGTCTCATGGTAAATATATTTATTCTCTGTTTGTAATAGGGAAATTGGACTCTAAGATTCATCAAGGCATGAAGAAGGGGTTAATGCGGCAAAAAGAAATTTCAGTGGCGGAAAGAAAAGCAAATGGGGACCTGTCTCGTTCTGGAGTGCTTTGTGGCTAAAAGCCCTACAGCTGGTAATTTAACAACCTGTCATAAAATCTACAGTCACTCACCCAATAAAATCTGAATCCACGATCCAACGAGCTTCTAGTGCATTTACCAGCCACTCGGACTCGACATCTGACAACCCAGAAATGCAAGAACTTCAGTACTTAGTAATACAAACAACATACAATTCATAAAACCTGGCCATTTAACAGAAAGCCTTTTAACAGAAAATGACATTCCAGTAACCCTGCTACATGATTATTCTCCTGTTGCAGGGCAATGGATCTTCAAGATTTCTGTAGTCTTGTTCAGCTTAACTTGCTTTATTGATTAAAGGAGTTGACACAATGTCTCAAACCTATTTCCTTCTGACCCTGGTTTCCAGTAACAAACTTTGAAATATTCATTTTGCTTCATCTTCAGTTTCTCACCAGCATAGGTTGATGGGTTCCAAGGAAAATTCTGTGCCGAGCATCTGGTGAGTTCAGCAGCAGCCCTGAAAGCTGGGATCATCATCATAGCATTAAGAAAAAAAACACTCCAAAGGTGTAGAAATCATGAGGAAGGACGTGGGCGTCACTGGCTAGACCAACATTTATTGCCCATCCACAAATTGCCCTTGAGAAGGCAATGGGGAGCTGCCACCTTGAACTGCTACAGTCCAGGTGTTGTAGGTACACCCACTGTGCTGTTAGAGAGGGAGCTCCTGGATTTTGACCTAGCATCAGTAGAGGAACAACAATTATATTTACAAGTCAGCATGGTGCATTGTGCATGGTGCATGGCTTTTGGGGCTCTTCCAGATGGTGGTGTTCCCATGTGTCTGCTGTTCTTGTCCTTCTAGATGGTAGTGGATCATGGGTTTGGAAAGTGCTATCTAAGGGGCTTTGTGAATTCATACAGTGCATCTTGCAGATAGTGCACATTACTGCCACTGTGCATTGATGGTGATGCTGGATAAGGTGCCTCTCGTGGGATGCTTTGTCCTCAATGGTGACAAGTTTCCTGAGTGTTGTTGGAGCTGCACTCATCCAGGTAAGTGGAATGTATTCCATCACACTCCTGACTAATGCCTTGTAGATAGTGGACAAGCTTTGGGGAGTCAGGAAGGGAATAACTGCAGAATTCTCAGCCTCTGATTTGCCCTTGTAGGTGTAGTATTTATATGGCCAATCCAGTTCATTTTCTAGTCATTGGTAACCCCCAGATAATGTAATGTCATTGGATGTCAAGGGGTGATGGTTAAAGTTCTGTCTTGTTGGAGATATTCATTGCCTGGTAGTTGTGTGGTTTGAATATTACTTGTTAGCCCAAGCCTGGATATTGTCCAGGTATTGCTGCAAATGGATACGAACTGCTTCAGTATCTGAGGAGTTGCGAATGATGCTGAACGTCATGTAATCATAAGCCAACATCCTCACTTCTGAACTTATAAAGGAAGGAAAGTCATTGATGAAGTAACTGAAGATAGTTGGGCTCAGACACCAGCCTGAGGGTCAACTGCAATGATGAACCTTCAACAATTACAGCCGTCTTTCTTTGTGCTGGATGTAACTCCAACCAGCAGAGACTTTTCCCCCAGATTCCCATTGACTCCATTTTGTGAAGATTCTTTTGTGCCACACTTAAGGTCAGTCACTCTCACCTCTGCTATGGAGTTCAGCTCTTTTGTCCATGTTTGAAGTAAAAGGTCAGGAGCTAAATGAATAAACTGAGCATCAGTGAGCAGGTTATTGCTAAGCAAGTGCTGCTTGATAGCATTGTTGACAACCCTTTCCGTCATTTGGCGATGATCAAGAGTAGACTGATGGGGCAGTAATTGGCTTGGTTGGATTTGTCCTGTTACTTGTTCGGGACATACCTAGGCAATTTGCCACATTTAGATTAGATGCCAGTGTTGTAGCTTTGGCTTACTGCACATCTTTATTTGCCCTGGGAAGGTGATGGTGTGTCCTCCAGCAGTTGTTGTTGATGTGGCTCACTCAGTCATTTCAGCTGTAGTTGATACTTAGCCATGTTTAAGAGTTTGAATCATTGCAGCTCAGAAGGAGGCCAATTATTCCACCGAATCCATGGCAACTCTCACCGGAGGAATCCTGTCAGCCCCATTCTCCCAATCTCTTCCTGTAGTCCTCCATGTTTATTTCCCTCAAGTACCTATCCAATTTCCCTTTGAAATTATTCATTGTTTCTGCTTCCACCACCCTTGTAGATAGCAAGTTGCACGTTATGGAAATCTAGAAAACAGGAACTGGAGCTGGCTTTTGGCCCCTTGAGCTATCTCCGCCATTGAGTATGATCATGGCTGATCTTTATCTCAATGCCATACTCCTCTCTCTCCCTGTATCTCGTGCTGAATAATCTCACCTTTACACTGAGCGCTACAGTGCAAGTAAAACCACCAGAGTATTGTGAATACTCAGAGTTTGAAAGAAACAAAATGGCATGTGAACTGTACCTCCAATGGCTCTGTGTTCCTTTTTGAAAGAAAGTGATTTCTATATGAAGCCAATTACCCATCTAATTAGAAATGTAGAAACATAGTAAATAGAAGTAGGCCATTTGGCTCTTTTGAGCCTGCTCCACCATTCATTATGATCATGGTTGAACGTCCAACTTGGTAATCTATTCCCGTTTTCTGCCATATCCTTTGATTGCTTTAACCCCCAAGAGTTATATCTAACTATATAGTTTCTGAAAACATACACACAACTGCTTTCTGTAGTAGAGAATGCTACAGGCTCACCACTCCCTGGGTGAAGAAATGTCTCCTCACTTCAGTTCTAATGGTCTATCTCATATCCTCAGACTGTGAGCCCCTGCATTTTGGACATTCCTACCATCAAGAACAAGTTCCCTGCATCTACCCTATCTAGTCCTCTATTGGTTTCTGTGAGATATCCCCTCATCCTTCTAACAGCAAATATAGTCCTAACAATTCAATCTGTCCTCATACGTAGATTCTGCCATTCCAGGAATCAATCTAGAAAACCTTTTCTGCACTCTCTGTGTGGCATGGACATTGCTCCTCAGATAAGGGGACCAAAACTGCGCACAATATTCCAAGTGTGGTCTGACCAAGGCCCTGTATAACTGCAGCAAGACATCCCTGCTTCTTTACTTAAATCCTCTCGCTATGAAGGTCAACAGTCCAAAGATGTGCAGGTTACATTGATTAGCCATGCTAAAATTGCCCTTAGAGGGATGCATAGGTTAGAGTGATTAGTGGGTAAAATATATAGGGATATGCAAATAGGGTGTGGGTGGGATTGTGGTTGGTGCAGACCTAATGGGCCAAATGGCCTCTTTCTGTAGTGTAGGGTTTCTATGATTTCTGTACCATTTGCCTTGTTCACTGTCTGCTGCACCTGCATGCTTATCTTCAGCAACAGGTTTTGTTGCACGTTACACTTTCTCAATTTATAACCGTTCAGATAATAATCTGTCTTCCTGTTTTTGTGATCAAAGTGGATAACCTCACATAAACCCCCATTATACTGCATTTACCATGCATTTGCCCACTCACCCAGCCTGTCCAAATCACCCTGGAGCATCTCTGCATCCCCCTCGCGGCTCACCCTCTCACCTAACTTGGGTCATCTGTAAATTTGAAGAAATTGTATTTAATCCCCTTTTCTAAATCATTAATATACATTGGGAATAGCTGGGGTCCCATTAGTGATTCCTGTGGCACCCTATTAGTCGATGCCTGCCATTCCTACTCTGTGTTTCCTGTCTGCCAACCAGTTTTCTATCCATCACAATGCACAACCCCAATCCCATGTGCTTTAATTTTAACGTGCTAATCTCTTATATGGGACCTCCTCCCACCTCATCAATTATATTTGTTACATTTCAATTTCAATAAATTTGTCAATCCTGATTTCCCTTTCGTAAATCCATATTGACTCTGTCCAATCCTGTCACAGTTTTTCCAAGCGCTTTACTATTACATTTTTTATAATGGACTATTTACTCCATTACCAACATCAGGCAGTAACAACTCTTTAATTCCCTGTTTTCTTGCTGCCTCCCTTTTTAAATAGTAGGGTTACCTTAGTTACCCTCCATTGGCTGAGTGGTGCAGTGAAAACAGAGTTGTTGAGTAATCATAGGAATCATTTTCGTCCAATTCATCCACAGCAGTACCAGAAATGCCACAAAAAATGGCACTGATAGAGTTACAGATTCAAAGATGTTTGACCAGGTTACCCCGCTCTTCAAACACAGGCTATGCCCTCAGCTTCTGCTGTTTTGGACTGTGTGAAACATCTTGATATCTAATCCTTTTTCTAATAGTTAAAAAAACAGCAACGTTATGGCACAGTAGTTAGCGCTGCTGCCTCACAATGTCAGAAATCCAGGGTTCGATTCCAGGCTTCGGTCATGTCCGTGAGGAGTCTGCACGTTCTCCCCGTGTCTGATCCTCTGGTTTTCTCCAACAGTCTGATTAAGTGTATGGCCATGCCAAATTCTCCCTCAGTGTACCCGAATAAGCACAGGAGTGTGGCAACTAGGGGATTTTCACAGTAACTTCATGTAAGCCTACTTGTGACACAAATAAACTTATCATTCTGCCTTTTCTTCCAGCATCAATGTGCCAATATGCATAATCACCATCCCTCATCCAGCCTCTCCAGTCTCTCTCAGTCATTCTGCTAACTCTCTTGTGTATCCTGAATGTAAACAAAACAAAAAGCTGCAATCGCTAGTGGGTAGTTTCCTTAAGGATATACGTATCATACACCGATAGCAGGATAAGAAAAGGGATGGCTGATACTTCTGTTGTATTCCTTCCTTTCCTTCCCTCTGTCCCACCTCTATTATTTTCTCAACTGCCCAGTGCTCTTGCCATGATGTTCCACAGTGACAAATACGTCCCCACTAATGCATTTCATTCTCTGGTAAGCTTGACTGAAGGGGGAAGAATAATAGCTTCTTGTTATTAGGGGTGAGGCACCTTGTTATGTCATTCTATATATTCCGCCCCCCCCCAGTCCCCTGTCCCCTTACCAGCTCGATAATTTGATTGTGCTTTGGATATCTTTATGACAGATGGGGCCATTTATTTTCAGGCTTCTGTAAATAGTACTCTGCAAAGCAGTCATCAACAGCTGTGTGAGAATGGGCTTGAATTCATTCTTCCCCACTGCCTGTGGTGGTGCACCTGAGGCACTCCTCATGATTGCATGGTTGAGATTCGGGAATTTCAGAGCTTGTAAGTGCTTTCAGATACAAATTTGGATCCTACCACTGTTTTGAACATCCCATTAATGTTGTACTGCATTATCAGCACCACTTGTTTTCTTACCATTTAGTTCCACTGCAGTGCACAGTTCCAAAGACACAAAAAAAACCAAAGCACATTCTTAGGTACCACCATACTTCACTTATTTAGAGAAAGGAATTTTTAGAGTCTGTTTTGTTATAGCTGTTTTCCTGGATGTGTGCTCCAGCGCTTGGAAGATCAGCAGTAAAAGACTAGCTCAAATTCTGCAAAAAAAAACTTTCACCAAATAAAAACTTAGTCATTAAACAAGATTAATAGAATGTTCTGACGTGGTAATTAATATAATTATGTGCCTTACTGTGCAGGGACTGGAATCCGAGCAAGACTGTCTTCAATTCATGTTTAATATTTAAAAAATAGGCTGTCACTTACTGAAGTGAGTTGTTCATTAGCTTAGTGCTTAGTTTAGGCTGAAGTTTTAACTCTGTCGTGGTGCAGTTAGGGGAGGACTGTGCTACTGGGGGAGCCACCACTCCTCCTTCCAGCTCTCTGTCACCCCCCCCCCCCCCCCAATAATCGCATGGCACAGGGCAGACATTGATAATTCATTATTTTTGTTCCACTGAAGCTGTGGAAGATGTTTTTTTCCTTTGGACATGCAAGGAGTGAGGTTCTGGGTTTTGTACAAATAGGATTATTTAAATGTCCGCTTAGTCGGATTTTGGAACATTCCCTCTCTTCACTTTCTGCTTCACTCCACTGGGTTGCTGCTGTGAGGGTGGACAGACCAGTCTCCAAACCCGACAGCACTGCTGCTCTGTTATTGCAGAATGATATGCTCAGATAATCTGCAACGGAGACAGATCCAGCCGTAGCAAATTACACATTGGCATCTAAAATATCCGCACCATTCAAATTCACTGACGGTATCATGCAGCTTGGGGAGTGAAAAGGGACACTATTTGACTAGACAATGCTGGTTGGAGGCTTCATCGCAAGAAACCCCCTCCTCCCCCTCCCCCATCCACTCCACCCTTTCATTCCAGCCCCATTGGTTCCCCAATGTAATCATCTTCATCTTCTCAGAGCCAGTCAGAAGATAAACTGTCTCTCAATAAAAACAGGAAAATGTTGGATGATCTCAACAGGTCAGGCAGCAACTGGAGCGAGAGATACTCTTGTGGGAAAGTGTCATACATACTCGAAACATTAATGTTCTTTCTCTCTCCACAGATGCTACTTGACCTGCTGAGTGCCCCCACACCCCACCCACAACTGCATTTTCTATTTTTGTTTCAGATTTTTAGTATATGCGGCATTTTGCTTTTAACTGTCTTGTTGTTTCCTGATTGGAAGATTCCAGTTGGTTTTTGTTTCACAGCCAAGCAGAAGTCTTCAAACAGAGTATCTTTTTTAATAAATGAGAGGCACAGTGGCACAATGGTTAGCACTGCTGCCTCACAGTGCCAGGGACCTGGGATCAATTCTGGCCTCGGGTGACTGTCTGTGCAATCTGCATGTTCTCCCCATATCTGTATGGGTTTCCTCCGCGTGCTTTAGTTTTCTCCCACAGTCCAAAGATGTACAGGTTAAGTGGATTGCCCCTTTGAATCTCAAGATGTGCAGGTTTGGGGGATTGGTGGGGTAAATATGTTGGGGTTACAGGGATAAGACCTGGGTAGAATGCTCTGACAGAGTGTCAGTGCAGACTCGATGAGGCATATGGCTCCTTCTAGGATGGATGAAATGCTGCTGTAGTTGTTGGCAGCAATAATCCAGACTTCAGGGCAGTCCCACAGGTTTGGCGCTCTGAACATGAGGAAGTTGAGCTGATTAGTCATTCTTGCAAGTGGCTGTGTTATTTTGTCGTGGTTCTACGATGCAGTCCAGGCTTGAACTGCGTTTAGAATGTCAGCAGTAAGCCGAACAGTCACAGAGTGATTGTGGTTAAAGTGGTACACTACCCCTGGTTAGAAGCTCCACTATCAGAATTTACCTCAAATGTTATGGAGCATGCTTTGAATTCTTGGGTAAACTATAAATTCCATTTGACTGTTAGTGCATATGCCATTAGAATAAGCACATTAGCCAGTTATGTTGATATAACTGATCAATGATTCCTGTATCCAGAATGAAACTTGCATCCCTATAGCACTCTTCACCACCTCAGCACATCCAGTGGCTGCACCTTCAGTCATCTCGGCCCTAAACTCAGGAATTCCATCACAAACACTCATTTTAAGTGTGTAAATGTTATATATAGTAGAGAAACATACAACGTATGTGTACACAACATGCACGCAGCGTATACACGACGTACACGACAGCTCAGTGACTATCATTGTGCTGTGCAGATACAAGGATTTGGGCCTGTGTCTGTGGGAGTTTGCGCATTCTCCCCGTGCTTGCGTGGGTTTTCTCCGGGTGCTCCGGTTTCCTCCCACATCCCAAAGATGTGCTCTTAGGCTCATTGGCAAAACAAATTCTCCCTAAATTGTCTCAAATTTGGTTTTTAATCCATAGATCCATAAAAATAGACAGGGATCATGGGTAGAGGTGGAAACATCGGGGTGGCGGCACGGGCTCGTTGGGCCGAAGGGCCTGTTTCCCATGCTGTTTTGTTCTTTGTTCACCTGTAATTATACGGCTTATAATCAACCTGTTTTACTGTTTTAATTCCAGTGAATTAAAATGTGGTGACAGCAGAAAATATGAAAGCAATGTGTGCACAGCAAGATCCCACTAAGTCTTGTGATAATGGCAGGTGATCATTTGATGTGATTTGTTATTGTCACATTATTAGTATACAGTGAGAAGTATTGTTTTGTGCGTGCTATACAGACAAAGCATACTGTTCATAGAAAAGGAAAGGAGAAAGAGCAAAATGTAGTGTGACAGTTAGAGCTAAGGTGTAGAGAAAGATCAACTTAATATGAGATAAGGCCATGCAAAAGCCTGATGGCAGCAGGAAGAAGATGTTCTTGAGTCAGTTGGTACGTGACCTCACACTTTTGCATCTTTCTCCTGATGAAGAGGGTGGAAGAAGTGTGTCTGGGGTGTGTGGACTCTTTAATTATGCAAGCTGCTTTTCCGAAGGAGAGGAATGTAGACAGAGTAAATGGATGGGAGGCTGGTTTGTGTGATCTGTATATTATTGTTGGGTTGAGGGATAAATAGTGGTCAGGATACAGGAGAACTCCCCTGATGATTTTCACAATAGGCGCATGGGATTTTACATCTACGTACAAGAGCAGACCAGTCTCGGTTTAATGTCTCACTTAAAAAAAACTCCAGCAACGCAGACCTCCCTCAGTATTCACCACCGGGATCAGCTACACACCATCTAGCACGAGGGACAGGCAACAACTGTACCCTCACCATCCTCAACCTCATCGTAGCAGTGAAATCGAAACACATCAGTGTGGATCACCAGTGTTGGGTTGCTGCTCCGCTGAGACTTTCCCTCGCCTCAATATTGCTCCACATTTCTTGCAGGATCTTGTGAGTCTGACTTTCCCAGAAATGTGGAGCACAACGTCCAACAGAGAACTCCATGACAGTGCCATTGGGTTGGAAGGAAAACAGGACACTGTATTTTTCACACTACTAACTGTCAATAGTTTAGTTCAAAGATTCAGTCTGGTGTTACTGCATGAGTGGATGAAATGAATGGTGAGAATGACAGACTAGGTGGGTGAGCGGGTCAGGCCAGGAAAGATAGCTGGGAGCTAGTTGGGTTAGGGTATTGGGGGATAGTCAGGCTGGATTGGAGGGGTGGTCAAGTGGTTGAGACTGTTCTTGGGTCAGGTCAGGGCTTCATGGAGGGTAGTTAGGAGAAAATTGGGGCTGGAGAGTAGTTGGATTGTGGGGAGTGGGCTGAGGGGTCCAGTGTGAGAGATTGCAGGAGATCAGTTACGTATTTACTCAGAAATTATGCTCAGTCTTATCTGTCTAATATTTCCTGGGTAACCATTGAAATAAGTACATCAGAATTGTCCATTTGTGGAGGGTTCCAGGATGCAGGGCAGCTGCAGCAAATTCCCACGGAGACCAATACAGTACAGAGATTGGAAGATCTTGGTTGTTGTTTCAAACTCTGAGACAGGATAAATAAGACTTCAGATTTGACATCATCCAGTTTGTCCAGTGGTCACAGTGTCCAATGCAGATTGCTCATGGCAATGGGGATGTTTGTCTCAAAAGGATTTTCTTTGTGTCAGGATCCCCCTTGAATCAGCATTTGTCTGATGTTAAAACAGGCTGTTTGGAATCCTGAAATGTCTCGATTCACCATCCACCAGTGTGTCATATTGGTAAAAATCCCCAAAACACTAATCTTTACTTTGTTTTAGTTCTGATTAGAAATCAGAACACTATGGATTTGAAATTTGCATAATTCACAAGTAACTTTGCAATGCAAAGGCCAAAAGGACTGTTTGATACACAAGTCAGGCTTTGTGTACGGTTGTATAAGAAGAATATTCTGTTAAGCATTATTGTAATTTCTTGCAGATTAACAACTTGTATTCATGTTTAACATATCAAACAGTGCCAAGGTAAGTAACAGCAGCTTGATTGAACAGAAATTAACACTAGATCAAAAAAGGAAACAGTAAAACAGGTTGATTAGAAGCAGCATGTTACAGGAGAAATGAGTGTTTGAGATAGAATTCCTGAGTTTAGGGTCTAAATGACTGAATGTATGGCCACTAATATAGGCAATGGATTTGGGGGAAGCAGAATACGACAGAGTTGAAGGAATGCAGAGTTGTGGGGCTGAAGGAGGTTACTGAGATGAGGAATCATAGAATAGAATCTCTACAGTGCAGAAGGAAGCCATTCAGCCCATCAAGTCTGCATCGACTACAATCCCACTCAGGCCCTATCCCCAGAACTCCATGCTGGTGCTCCTGATACTAAGGGGCAATTTAGCATGGACAATCCACCTAACTCATTCATCTTTGAACTGTGGGATGAAACTGGAGCACTTGGAGGAAACCCATGCAGACATGGGAAGAATGTGCAAACTCCATATGGACAGCGATTCAAGCCGGGAATTGAACGTGGGTCCCTGGCACTATGAGGCAGCAGTGCTAACCACCATTCTGCCTGTGAGGTAAGGATACAGGAATTTGATTAGGAAAGAATTTGAAAATGTCATGCATTTTCAGTAATTACAGGGGTCTGGTGCTGTGTTTTAGACCACTTGAGCTCCAAGTTTGTTTCTTTGGGGAAGTGGCAGAAGGATCCCTGAGCTAATTGTCAGCCCATTGAACAACGTTGTGGATGCTCCTTCCGTGACCAACAAGTTAGACTTGAGCCCAGAACCAGACATTGGGGTGCTACCATTGTGCCACAAGACCTTCCTTAACTGATATGGGAAGATTACACAAACCAGCAGTGAAATCCCTGAAGTTTGGTAGGGGTGAATTGATTCAACTTTTCAAGATGTTAAGGAGGACAGATAGTATCGATCAAGATAAACTGTTCAGGGTGGGAGGAAATCGAAAGTAAAGTTTATTTATTAGTAACAAGTAGGCTTACATTAATCCTACAATGAAGTTACTTTGAAAATTGCCTAGTTGCCACCCTCGGACACCTGTTTGGATACACTGAGGGAGAATTTAACCAATGCAACTAACCAACACATCTTTTGGACTGTGGGAGGAAGCTGGAGCACCTGGGGAAAACCCTCTTAGACGTGGGAAGAACGTGCAGACACAGACAGTGACCCAAGCTGGGAATTGAACCCGTATCCGTGGCGCTGTGAGGCAGTCGCGCTAACCATCGTAGACTAAATAGCAGTGTTTAAAAATGAGAAGCAGAGCTTTCAGGATTAAGCAACTTTCATGCACAAAACATGGTGGAATTCTTCTTGACAAACTGCAATCAATGCGAGATCAACTGTTGGTTTGGATTCTCAGATGGATAGATCTGAACCATAGCTATGAAGGAATTTGGAGCGAAGGTGGGGTGTTGGAACTGGGTGACAGATTAGCCACAGTGGTGGGACAGACTTGAGGGTTTAAATTGCCCTCTTTTCTTCCCACCTGCAAGAGAATAAGTCAGAGTTGGCACATGAACTGAGTCAGATGGTCGCCTTCAAGCAGAGGAAGAGGAATATAGTTGACATCCGGTGTGATCTCCAGCTGCTGATAATACAACAGAAAGGGTAATTATTAATCCCGAGCACGTTAATCTGATTCACAGCGTGTGTGAGGCAACGATATCAATTCAGGAGAGACTGTGAAGCTGCCTTCTTGCAGCGAGTGTCAAATATAAAATGTTGGCAGAAAGCCAATCACACCTCATGAAAAAATTGATTGAGATCCTCTTCAAAACGATTGCAATTACCAAAATAATTATAATTTAAAATAATGATATATTGCTTGAATATGAATCTAACCGTGCACTAACACAAGTAGCAGAATGCATCGTCTTGAAATAATAAGCAATGCATTTAATAACAATTAAGGAGCCGTGCAGATGCTCCACTCATTAAACCTTCATCCAGTGTTGATCACTTAGCTCTGTCCTTCCTTACAGAAAAATAACTAAATCAAAAGCTGCCTGATGATAACCACTTCCAATGATGCATTACAATACCACTCATCAACTCAGAAATAAACTCCTGTCAGCTTTGCAATGTTTCAAGAACCTCTCATCCTTAGTCACGCATGGTAATTTAAATCTCTGCTTGCTCCTTCAGAACACAGCCCCAGAGCCATATTTCAGACCCTGAAATATAATTAGACTACCCATTTTGGACTGATTGAATATAATAGGAGGTTAACAAATAATTAGTATACAAGATGTGGCTCTTAGGTCTGCCCTGATGTGTTTCTAGATGCCCTGCAATCCACGGAGGTCACTGTTTAAATTGGAGGCAAGCAAGTGCTGTTTAAGTGAGTACAAACAGCCTGGAGGGAAGTGCAATAAAATTAAGGTTGGTATTGTGAAGTTTTTTTTTGAAACACTGAAGAAGCTTAACTCTGTCTTGTCTATCCAATTGCAACCTCTTGTAACTTTACAAAGTCTTGTGACTCCTCACCTCAACTCGAGAGTTCAGGATTGATGTTTTCAATTGTTTTAATTTACAAGCTGGTAGGTACAATTATTTCCTCGTATGGGTAAATGAATGATTAAGAGGCTTGTTCTTGCACCCCTGTGGGTCACCGGTTCAAGCCTGCATTGTACCAATGTTCTAAGTATGTATGGTGATGGGTTTCATCTACAATGGTTTGGGACTATATAATTCAGCAGCGAAGTGACTGATTTAACAGGATCCCTGGAGACGTCAAGAGACTGGTGTTGCCGACCCATCTCCAACAAGAGAGAATCTAACCGCCATTCCTTAACATTCAATGGCATTATCATCATTAATTATTGAGCAGAAACTGTATTGGACCAACCATATAAATACTACAAGACCAAGTCTGAATTAAGAATCCTGCAGTGAATAACTCAGCTCCTGACTTCCCAAAGCCTGCCCAACCTTAAAACGCACAAGTCAGGAGTGTGACGGAAAATGATGGAGTACAGCTCCATCAACAAGAAGGCTTAACACCATCAAGGTCAGAGCAGCCTGCTTGATTGGCACTCCATCTGCAAGCATCAACTCACTCCACCACCAATGAGCAATGGCAACAGTGCATACTATTTACAAGATGCACTGCAGAACTCACCAAGATTCCTTTGGCAGCACCTTCCAAATTCACCACCGCTACCATCTAGAAGAACAAGGGCAACAGGAATCCTGCGGCGAATAACTCACCTCCTGACTCTCCAAATCTTGTCATCATCTACAAGGCACAAGTCAGGAGTGTGATGGAATACTCTCCACTTGCCTGGATGGCAAGGTGTAGCTCCAACAACACTCAAGGAGCTCGATACCATCCAGGACAAAGCAGCCGGCTTGATTGGCACCCCTTATACAAACATTCACTCCTTCTGCCACTGACTTGCATCAAGATAGTCACTGGATAATGACAGCAATTCACGTCTGTTACTGAACATCCTGTCATAAACAATGATGAGTTATTTAAACGTGCCAAGGTGCATCACTGGAGAATTATTTAAAGCCATATGAAGAGATAGTAGGTTAGAGGAGGAAAATGAGGTAGATATTCCACAGTTTGGGACCCAGAAAACTGAATGTGCAGCGACCTTGATATGTACCATCTACAAGATGCAGGAACTCATCAATGTTTATTAGACATCACCTTCTAAACTCACAACGACGACCATCTAGAAAGAAGGGCAGCAGTTGCATTGCCAACTGCAAGTTCCCATTCAAGCCACATACCATCCTGACTTGGAAATATATTACCATTCCTTCATTACCACTGAGTTAAAATCCTGGGATTCCCTCCTTAACAGCACTGTGGGTTACTTACACCTCATGGACTGCAGCGGTTCAAGAAGGCAGCTCATCATCAGCTTCTCAAGGGCAATTAGGGATGAGCAATAAATGTTGCCTAGCCAGCAACACCCACATCCCTTGAATGAAAAAACATTCAGGATTATCCTGGTGTCTCCAGAAATTAAAGATTAAGCTTCACAACAGATCACAGCTGTGAACAATCAAGAGGCAAAATCATGGTGATATTGACAAAAAGAGTTTTTCATTTTCTTTGAAACTGTTTATTGTTTATGAAGACATTGGTGATGATGGGAGAGGAGAAGACCATTTTTGGTCTTTGAAATAATTTGGATTGAAATAATCCAATTGAGTGATAGAGCCTGTTTGATTTCTGATTGGCCATGGAAGGCAGTCCCCCATGAAGCTCAACATGTCAGGCAACTTATAGTGTGAGAGTATGGGGACTGAGGATTTGAGGTGGAAGGTCATGTGATCAGAGTTGGCAACTCAAGAGACAACTCCAAGAACTTAACTCTTCTACTCATTCCACAGTCCTTGATGTCTCAATGGACAAATTAACTGGCTGGTTTGTTATTCAGCTAAACAAAAAAGTAGGCAAACCAAAAACTTCAGTCAAGGAAGTGAGCCAGCATTATAATTCCCTGCAAAGCAAAGAAGGAAAGTAATCATTAAAGGTTCTTGATCTTCGTTGCCCTCCAGTGATGAAGACGGTCTGCACGTTACCAGTTGAAAATGGAATTGGGATTTATTTTCTCATCCTCAGGTTGAGTTGGCCACTGGTTTAAGTGAAAGATGGAGATGAAAGAAAGCACCTTTGGAGTTATACTGAAGTGTCAAAGCGTCCCTTCAAGGGTGGGGTATAAAACTCAGATTAAAGATTGTGCAGGAATGAAAGGTTTTAGTATAGACCAGACTGATAACAATCCCACCCAGGCCCTATCCCCGTAACACCATGTTTATTCTCCTAATACACCTGACACTGAAATGCAATTTAGCATAGCCAATCAATCTAACCTGCACATCTTTGGAGCATGGGAGGAAACTGGAGGGAACTCTCACAGACACAGGAGAATGTGCAAACTCCACACAGTTGCCTAAGGCCAGAATTGAACCTGGCTCCCTGGTGCTGTGAGGCAGCAGTGCTAACCATTGTGCCACCATACTGCCCTATGAAAGGGCAATTTAACATAACCAACCCACCTAACCCACGCATCTTTGGACTGGTGGAGAAAAGCCCCACGCAGACATGGGGAGAACTCCACACAGACATTGACTCAAGGCTGGAATTGAACCCGGGTTCCTGGCACAATGAGGCAGCAGTGTTAACCACTGTGCTGTCCCATGGTGTTTCTACAAGTTAGAAGCAAAATACTCTGGATGCTGAAATCTGAAACAAAAACAGAAAATGCAGGAAAAACTCAATAGGTTCGACAGCATCTGTTGAGAGAGAATAGAGCGGACGTTTCGTGTCTGGATGATTCTGTCAGCTTTGATGAAGGATCATCCAGACTGGAAACATTTGCTTTATTCTCTCTCCACAGATGCTGTCGGATCTGCTGCGTTTTTTCAGCATTTTCTGCTTTGGATGCAGGTTCTTCGCTGCTTATATAAACAGTATTGACACCATCAGGAAAAGGCAATCAAAATCACCTGGCAGAAGAGGGGATAATTTGACGTACCTTATATTTTGTGTAATTAGTTCAATATTTACTTATTTGACTACCCTAACTTGTGGCCGGGCATAACCTCCTGTATCAGTAGTGCGAGTGTCCTGAAGGGCCATTTGAGTCTTCCAGACTAGCAGAAGCACAATAACCTTTTCAATAACATTTACTTTATTAAGTGTGGTGTTAAAGTGATTTGCTGGAGCGTTGCCTAGCAACCTGTCTATCCTTGTGGCAGAAGCTTATGGCTTATGTGGTAGAAGCGATCATTAGCTTGTCAGTTACCCAAAAAAAAATGAGTTGCTCGCTGACAGTTTCTCGCTTTCCTCATAGTCTGCACCCTTCCTGAGGGATTTCACTCCCTTCAGGATTCTGTTTCAAAGCTGTTTCTCCTTTGTGGGAATTGACTGAATCGTCATTTTAAGGGTTTAATTCAAGTGAATCGTAGAATGCTTACAGTGCAGCACAAAGCCATTCAGCCCATCACATTGGCACTAACAACACTCCCACCTCGTTCCCCTGTAACCCCACAAATTAACCCTACTAATCCCTCTAACGTATGCATCCCGGACACTAAGGGACAATTTAGCATGGTCAATGCATCTAACCTGCAGATCTTTGGGAGGAAACCAGAACACCCGGAGAAAGTCACGGGGAGAAAGCGCAAACTCCAACAGATAGTGATCTAAGCCAGGAATTGAACTCAGATCGCTGGTGCTGGGAGGCAGCAGTGCTAAGTACTGTGCCAATGTGCCACTTGTGCTGGGGCATGGTTGCTCCATGGTTTCACTTTTTTTTTATTGCATCCTTTTATTGTTGTAAAGTGGTCATGAGTGTGAATATTCCCTTTTCAAAGCTTTTCTCACGTCTCTTTGGTATATACATATGGAGGAGACAAGGTTGACCTGCTCTGTGGTCTTTGTATTCACTGAGTTTGACAGTTCCTCACCAGCAGGTTTATAGGACAGGCAGCTGTAAAATTCCCCAGATGCCTTCCCTCTCCTTGCTCCGACATGCCGATGATTTTACTGTGGGAAGAGCTAGGCCTAGTCTCCTCACCCTTGCTCTTAAAGTGGGCAATTCATGGGGCCAATTCATGGAGAAGTTTAGAAACAGAGGGAACCACGGTGGCACAATGGTTAGCATTGCTGCCTTGCCACAAGGGACCCAGGTTCAGTTCCAGCTTCCAGTGACTGTCTGTGGAGTTTGCACATCCTCCCCATGTCTGTGGGTTTCTCACAGTATAAAGACATGCAGATAAGGTTGCTTATCCATGCTAAATTGCTCGTTCTCGTCAGAGAGGCTAGCTGGATAAATATGTGGGTTTACTGGGATAGGGCTTGGATGGGGTTGTGATCAGTTCAGATTCAATGGACTCTGGGCTCCTTCTGCACTGTAGGGTTTCTGTGATTCTATAAAGACGGTCACCTTGATAAGGTGCTGTGACGCCTCCTTCAATAGATTCCTTTCCACAAAGGATCCCCGCACCCCAACAGTGTGTGCTCCCCCATATTCTCCATCAAGACTACCACCCTTTCTCTTATGCTGCCTGTCTTAGATCTCACTACTCCACCCTACTGTGAGATCACCCACACTGACGTGATCCTGGTCTGTGGAACTTTGAATCTGGGGGCTGATCGCAATCATAACCAGTACTCCTGACACTGCAAAGTCAATAAAGTTTTGCAACACCAATTTTAAATCCAACCAATTTATTTGATAGTAAATCCGCGAGCTTTCGACACTATGTTGTGCCTTCGTCAGGCAAATGCAGTGTTCTGATCTGCAGATGCACTCATATCCACACAGACAGTTACAGATTGCTGATTAGAATGCGAATCCTTACATCTAACCTGCTATTCAAGTGTTAAAGTGGCTAACAATGTGTGTGAAGGCAATCCTGAGCATTGGTTAGAGAATTGTGTATTTTCTCCAGACAGCACAGTAAGTGAGGTTTTTTGCTAATCCAGGCAAGTTACGGGGGTTACAGATAGTGTGACATGAAGCCAAGATCCCTGTTAAGACCGTCCTCATGTGTGCGGAACTTGGCTATCAGTCTCTGCTCAGCAACTCTGCGCTGTCGTGTGTCACGAAGGCCCCCTTGAAGAACATTTACCCGCAGGTCAAAGGCCGAATGCCCATGACTGCTGAAGTGTTCGCCCACAGGAAGGGAACTGTTTTGCCTGGTGATTGAGCATCGCTCAACAATCACCAGGCAAAACAGTTCCCTTCCTGTGGGCGAACACTTCAGCAGTCATGGGCATTCGGCCTTTGACCTGCGGGTAAATGTTCTTCAAGGGGGCCTTCGTGACACACGACAGCGCAGAGTTGCTGAGCAGAGACTGATAGCCAAGTTCCGCACACATGAGGACGGTCTTAACAGGGATCTTGGCTTCATGTCACACTATCTGTAACCCCTGTAACTTGCCTGGATTAGCAAAAAACCTCACTTACTGTGCTGTCTGGAGAAAATACACAATTCTCTAACCAATGCTCAGGATTTCCCTTCACACACATTGTTAGCCACTTTAACACTTGAATAGCAGGTTAGATGTAAGGATTTGCATTCTAATCAGCAATCTGTAACTGTCTGTGTGGATATGAGTGCCTCTGCAGATCAGAACACTGCATTTGCCTGACGAAGGCACAACATAGTGTCGAAAGCTCGCGGATTTACTATCAAATAAATTGGTTGGATTTAAAATTGGTGTTGCAAAACTTTACTGAGTTTACCCCAGTCCAACGCCGGCATCTCTACATCATGACTGCAAAGTCTACAGAGCTGGTAGTCAGTCAGGTTATTCGCAGCTCTCTGAGCCCGACCTCCTCCCGGGTAAGGGATGGAAGTTCCGTATTGAGCCAAGTAATGCTTCTGATTGCTGTGAGGCATCCAGTATTGGCCCATGATGCATTTCCCACTGACCATTGAAATGTTGGCTGCTATCTCTCACTCGGACCTACATGGAAATCATTGGCTTTCAGTGACTACGCTGCTCTCAAGAGCAAAGAAAGCATTGACACAATTCAACTCAGCTTTCCATCAGTTGGCCAGTAACAATAAGTTGCTCGTGGCCATGCATTGCATTGCATTGCACCTTCAACTTGATAATACAGTACAGCAATGAGCTGGGTGAGGCTATTACTTTCTCTTTAAGCTACTCCTTCCTGCCTTTACACTGAGCAGCCATGGACTCTTTCCAATGCTATGGATAGAACTAAACTGAAGGAGAACTTCAAGATGAGTCACTTCAACAGAGTCAAACTCACTCCCTGAATAATTTGCTTTCTATAAATTCTGTGCATTACCGTTTATTGGTCAAAAACCACACACTTCAAATGTTTGTTCTCTCAGACATTTACGTTCAATTCTTTTGCATAGTATGGAATTTAAGACCTAAGTATAATATGAAACATATACATCTAACACCCAGCAAACATTTCCTTTTCTCCTCTGTGATAAGTGGGCAACATATGGCCTGGGGGCCACATGCGGCCCATCTGCATTCTGAGTGCAGCCCCACCAGACATTTTGTTGACCATTACCCATGCGCCAGGTTGCCACATTCCACTGATTTCTCCCATGTGTTTTTTTTTTCCTACTGGTTTGACTGAAGTGATTGCTCACAATACTGACTGTGAGAGCTGTGTGCCCCCTCCGTGTCCACAGTGTCAATATTCCCTTTGTTTTTACCATTTGAAGTTGATGATTATTAATAAATGATGAACCATTTTCTACAATTCATTATGAAATATTCAGCTTGTATTAAATGTATTTAATCTTATTCATTCAGACACAGTTAGTGAACAAGCCTGATTTCAATCTTGTGGCCCACTGAGATGAAGGGGTTGAGGGTCACTGATATGGCCCACTCACTTGCGTAGATTGCCCTTCACTGCTCTATGTTCCCACTTCCAGTCAAAATTGGATATTGACAACCAATCTCAGGGTGGGGAAGAATTGCTTGTTGATGGGTGGCACTGTGGCACAGTGGTTTGCACCGCTGCCTCACAGGGACAGGGACTCAGGTTCAATACCCAGCTTGGACCATTTCCTGTGTGGAGTTTGTACGTTCTCCCTGTGTTTGCATAGGTTTTCTCTAGTTTCCTTCCACAGTCGAAAGGATGTGTGGATTAGGTGAATAGGCCATGCCAAATTGCCCCTTAATATCAGGGGGACTAGCTGGGGTAAATACATGGGGTTATGGTATTAGGGCCTGGATGGAATTGTGGTTGGTGTAAATTTGATGGGCCAAATGGCCTCCTTCTGCACTGTAGGGACTCTATGATCTGACTTACTGCCCCAGCTACATAGAGACTCAATCCCAGGCACTTGTGAGAAGTTAGTCATCTTAATATTGTTCAGAAGGCTCTGTTTCTTTGCCCCCTTTCCTCCTCCCCCGAATCCTTCCACCCTAGCTGGCCACCTAGTTCACCTAATTAGCTCACCAGCCTTTCCTCAACCTACTTATAGGGTGACCAACTTCTGGGGACATCCAGTCCCAGGAACCTGTCAGCCTCTGACTGCTCCTCAAGTTCTGACACCTTGAGCACTCACACAAGCACTCACTGGTCTGTGGTGATCTCACAACATGAAGCAGCGAGGGACCTCCGAGTTTAGTCTTCAGCTGTGCAAAATTAAACTTTTCCTCCTGAGGTTTTGTAAGATCAAACACAACAACTTACGGTACTCGTGTAGAACCTGAGGCTAACGAAAGCTCTATGCAGCAATCCTGCTGAGATGCAGATGTGAGCTGCTCTGACTTTGCATGCTTTGCTGTACTTGCTGCTCAGAATTAATATTTAGTGAATAACTTCAACTCTGTATCAGTTTAATGTGGACACAATAGTCTAGCTGCCACTGGGAAAAACAGTCAATCGCAGAACACTGCCTAATCTGATCAATTAATTGTTACCAGCTCAAGGGGAACTCACAAAGAGAATCCATGTAACCGTGAGGTGGGTTGGTTTACAGACTCCATAGATCAATGTGTGTCTCTTGCGTCTTGTGCCGTCCATGGACCGTGTAAGCTCTTCCAGACTGCAGCCTCTCCTGAGTTTTCTGAAAAATCTGTTACTTTCATTCTTGGTTGCACTTCAGCCCCACGCCACTTATCTTTGATCACCCGATTGGGCCTGGTGCTAGGCTTAGTTATTAATTAATAGATCCAGGCAGTGGGTGGTCGAGGGGACTTGTCCTGATTGTCTGCTCCTCTTCTGTGCCTGTACTCCCTGACATGGGAATATGCTACCAGCACTATTGAGACTTTTTGTACCCAGTGGGCACCATGGGGGACTGGGGTGTGTTATTGACCCCTCCAATCATGTTTGTTTAAATGTTTTAAATTTTCTTTGAGATTCTATTTACTTTGATGCACAAGATTTACTAGGATGCTACCAGGTCTTGATGGTTTGAGTTATAAAGAGAGGCTGGATAGTCTGGGACCTTTTTACTCTGAAGCATACAAGACTTAGTAATCATAGAAACTCTACAATACAGAAAGAGGCCATCTGGCCCATCGAGTCTGCACCAACCAGAATCCCACTCAGACCCTACATCCCTACACCCATATCCCTACATAGGGATGATCTTCTAGAGGTCTGTAAAATAATGAGAGACATAGATCAGCTAAATAACACCTTTTCCCAAAGGTAAGGAGTCTAAAACTAAAGAACATAGGTTTAAGATGTAGGGCAAAGATACAAAATGGTCCAGAGAGACAATATTTTTGCACAGAGGATGGTGAGTGTTTGGAATGAGCTGCCAGAGGCAGTAGTAGAGGCGGGTATGATTTTTGTCTTTTAAGAAGTATTTAGGCAGTTACCTGGGGAAGATGGGTATAGAGGGATAGGGATATGGGCCAAACCTGGGCAATTAGGACTGGCTTAGTGGTTAAAAACTGAGTGGCATGGACAAATTGGGTTGAAGGGCCTGTTACCATGCTGTAAACCTCTTTGAATCTGTAACTACATTTTTAATTTCACAGCCTATCAATGTAGATTATTTGGTGCATGCAAAGAAGGACAAGCAGGAGACTATATAATTAATTGATTGCATAGCATGACATTTAGCCATTGTGCCTGTGCTAGTTTTGGAAAGACCATTCAGTTAGACTCACCCATTTTACCCCTTCCCCCTGCCCCCCTTTCTCCCCTTCCAAACTCCTTACCCTCCATGCCCCCTCCCATTCTCCTAAATAATTCACCCCTTGACCCCTCCAAAGCCAGTCCACCATCTACAAGACTCAAGTCAGGAATTTGATGGAATACTCTCCACTTGCCAGGAAGAATACAGCTCCAATAATACTCAGAGAAGCTCAACACCATCCAGGACAAAACAGCCTACTTGATTGTTACCCCCTTCCACAAACGTTTAATCCCTCCACCTCCAACAAACAGTGGCAGCCGTGAGTACCACCTACAAGATGCGTTACAGGAGCACATCAAGATTCCTCAGACAGCATTTTCCAAACCCACAACCATAATCATCTAGAAAGACAAGGACAGCAGATACTTGGGAAGGCCACCTGGAGTTTCCCTCCAAGTCACTCACCATTGTGTCTTGGAAATATATCGTCATTCCTTCATTGTCACTTGACTCATGATCCTGGAATTCCCTCCCTAACAGCACTATGGGTGTACCTACACCCCAGGGAATGCAGCAGTTCAAGAAGGCGCTCACCACCACCACCTGAAGGGAAACTTAGAATGGGCAATAAATGCCGGCCTAGCAGCAGTGCCCATATCCGGAAAACTAATTTTTTTTAAAAAATATTTCCTCTCCAAAGCTTCCACATCTAGCCTAATGTGTGGACACAGTCCTTTAGCTGAGCCTTCACTGGTGATTTGAGAACAAGGGCAGAAAATGCTGGAATATCTCAGCAGGTCTGACAACATCTGGAGAGAGAATGGAGCCAACGTTTTGAGATTGGATAATTCCTCATCAGAGAAGAACACAAGGAAAATCGGACAAGAGTTATATGGCGAGGGGGTGGCTGGGTAGGGGGAGCTTTTATCTCAGTGATTTGAGAAGGCTTTGTGAGCACAACCTCCTTATTTTTGTACTCTTATTTGGAAAGCCAAATGTTTGAATTCTTTGCACAGAGGAACCTTACATACACTACTTCATTTGAGTGCATGTGGCATACTGAGAATGATGTGGAAAGTGTTGAATAATGGAATAATAATGAAAAATTCATAACAGTCTTGGAAGAATTTATATCACTTTCCTGTAGATAATTAGATCTAGAGTTAGTCGTACAGCAATTTTTTTGGCTTACGGTTTATTATCATTCAAAACTTGTGGACAAGACCCACTGTATTCTGACTCCAGACTTTGCTCTATTCCTCATTGTCTTGTGGGACAGGATTTTTATTTGCTTATTTATTCGTGAGATATGAGCGTCATGGGCTGGCCAACAACTATTGCCCATCTCTAGTTGCCCAAGGGCAGTTGAGAGTCAACCACATTGCTGTGGCTATGGAGTCACATGTAGGCCAGACTACCTTTTCCTTCCCTAAACGACATTGGTGAAGTGGATGGATTTTTCCAGTAGTTGGCAATGGTTCCATGGTCATCAGTAGATGCTTTATTCCAGATATTTTTGCAATGGTTAACTTGGCGCTGCTCGGGACTAGACAGCCAATCGGTCCCGCCTCCAATTAATTCATATTTTTTGGAGTGTTAACTGACTGTGGGACAGGCAATATTGGTTGAAGGGGGGGGTGCATTCTCGCCAACTCCTGAAATGGCAGGAACTGGGGAGGTGATAGTTTAGTAGTATTATCTCTCGACTTTTAATCCAGAAACTCAGCTAATGTTCTCGTGACCCAGGTTTGAATCCGACCATGGCAGATGATGGAATTTCATAGATTCATAGAATTCCTTCAATGCTGAAGAAGGCCATTTGGCTCATTGAATCTGAACCAACAACAATTTCACCAAGGCCCTATCCCCCAACCCCACGTATTTACCTTGTTCCTCTGATACTAAGGCCAATTTAGCACACTCAATCAACCTACCCAGCACATCTTTGAACTGTGGCAGGAAACTGGAGCCACCTGGAGGAAACGCATGCAGACATGGGGAGAAATTTGCAAATTCCACGCAGACATGGGGAGAATGTGCAAACTCCATACAGACAATCACCCGAGGCCAGAATTGAACCTGTGTCCTTGGCACTGTGAGGCAGCAAAGTTAACCTGAGAGGTCAGGCAGGTGACAGTCCAGTGCGAAGGCCATCTAAAGAATTTTATGCCTACCCCACTCCCATGCCTACAAACCACCAGCAGATAAACATGAAATTCTGCCCATTAAGGCAGTTTTTAGCATCGACAAGCTCTGCGGAACAGCCATCACGCATTAAGGTTCAACCGGTTTGACCTCTGACACATTCAGATACACGTTCTCACTGAAAGGGGTGTCCTATTGGCTGTCAAACAAAGTTCAAGCAATCGTTAATTACTTCCCAACGCCAACTGCAATATTTTGACCAGCTGTAATATTGGGCAGGATTAACTGATCCAGTTTGACAGGATTCCTTGTGATGTTGTGGAGGAAAAGCAAAGAATTTGGTATTCAGAATTATGCTTTATTGCGGAGACATTTTTAGCATCTCTGTTCTTTGGTGAATTCTGAAATTCTCTGTTCTGCTGGTGACTGCAGTCAGGCCCTGCATCAGCCTATGCGCTGCGTCCTGTCTTGCTGACTGACATTCTATCTCTATCTTGATCTCCGTCCAGGGACTGTTCATTTCTACTGATCACAGGTTATATCCCGGGGGAACATAGGAAGGAGGCCATTCAGCCCTATGAATCTGCTCCATCTTTCAACAAAATCATGGCTGATCTCACCTTGTTGTCTGCACCCTCGCCACTCACCTCAGTAATCCTTGATTCCCTTGTGTTTGTGATGTTAGTAGTGCAATTGGTTTAGGGGAATATTTAAAAATTCAGTTTTATTTTTCAGGCAGTCGTTATGTTTGGCAAGCATTCAGCTCCGATGTTGTAAAAGCAGCATCATTACTCATTTTAGCTGTGCAAGTGTTTGCTTAGATAGAGCAAATGGACTTTTATTTACACACAATGTCCCCATGAATTTTTTGATCAGAATGATGGAATGGGGATCAGGTGCTAATGTGGATAATGGGAGGAGCTAGATCTGATAAACAGCTTTGTAATTCTGGCTGAGAATTGGGATGGCATCTTGACACAGTGGTAGTACCGCTGCTTCACAGTGCCATGGATTTGGGTTCAATTCTGGCTTGAGTCATTGTCTGTGTGGAATCTGCATGTTCATCCTGTGTCTATGTGGGTTTCCTCCAGGTGCTCTGATTTCCTCCCACATGCCAAAAAAGCGTGGGTTAGGTTGATTGGCCATGCTAAATTGCCATGCTGGCAGGATAAACATGTGGGATTATTGGGATAAGAGGGATTGTTATAGGTGCAGACTCAGTGGGCTGGATAGCACTATTGTGATTCTATGAAGATAAAGGCTTCTGCAAGCTGCTCTAAAACTCATTGTCTATCTGAAAGCTTCAAGACTGTTGGCACAATTTATAGCAAGTATGTCTGGGTTTGCTAACTGTATTTATTTAAAAGCAGATTTCATCTATGCTTGAATAGGATTTATTTGCAACTATAGTAATAAGCTAGAAAAGTAAAGTTGCTTCCTTTTATTTTTAAATGCTCAACGGTTAATGGTTAAGCTGCTCCATTTGCTAAATTTAAACTGTGTTACTAAATAAAGTCTGTTTTACTACAAAAAAATCCCTAATTTGTCAGGGGAATTACTCCGAACAAAGTATCCTTTCCTTACATTAATGCTGAAATAGAATGATTATTGAGCTCTATTCTGGCTTCCTGATATAATTTGGGGTTTGGGTCCAGGACAGTGTCAACATTCTGCCAAGAATAAATTCAGTGATGCAGCCTCCATGAGTTTCCCAGGAAGAAAACTTCACAGATCGACAACCTTTCAAATTCTCCTAATCTCCACCTTGAACAGTAGACGTCTTCTTATAAACTGTGTCTCCTGGTTCATGTCTCTCCCTCAAGTAGAAACATCCTCCCACTATCTGTACTATCAAATTCCATGAGAATCTTACATATTTCAATAAGATCACCTAACCTCTAAACTCCAATGGTCACAGGCTCAACAAAAACATCCCAAGCAAATCTGACTCTTAATTATTTATTTATCAGTGTCACGAGTACAAACATGACATGAACAGGCTCTTTGGTCCTCCAAGCCAGCACCAACCGTGTTACGCGACTTAACTAAAACCTCTGACCTTTCCGCAGACCATATAATGTATATATTATTATAGATAACTATACATATATAATGTAAGTAGGCTTACGTTAACACTGTGAAAATCCCCTAGTCGCCTCACTCCAGTGCCTGTTGGGGTATACTGAGGGAGAATTTAGTAGGCCAGTGCACCTAACCAGCATATTTGGATTGTGGGAGGAAACCAGAGCACCTGAAGACGCAGGGAGGATGTAAAAACTCAGCACAGTGACCCAAGCTGGGAATCAAACCTGGGTCCTTGGCAATGTGAGGCAGCAATGCTAACCATCTCTCCAATGCCTGTCTGATGTTCCCCTCCCTGCTCTACATGTGAACAAGATCATTGCTCCCGACAATGTGCACTTTGTGCTCTTTAAGTAGAGTATCTCCCTGTTATGACAAAGCTCTCCTTTCCTCAGTTTTCCCCATCTCTCTGAGTTATCCTGGGGAAGGAGTGTGAAGTGATGGTTTATCACTTTTTAACCTGAGTGTCGAAGCACAAAAGATGCAGTGTGATGGGAATGTTTGCAGTTTGAAGCAAATTGTTAATGGATTTGAGATCGGAATGCATTGTGTCGCTGGCTGGCCCTTGAGAAGGTGGTGGCCTTATCAAACCCTGCAGACCCTGTGGCGTAGCTACATCCACAGTGCTGTTAAAGAGGGAATTCCAGGATTTTGACCTAGTGACAGTGAAGGAATGGTTGATGTATTTCCACGTCAGGATGATGAGCAGTTTGGAGGAGAACTTGAGGTGGTGCTGTTCCCATTTGTCTGCTACCCATGTCTTTCTCGATTGGAGTGGTTTGATCTGATCTGATATGATTTGATTTGATTTATTATCATGTATTAGTATACAGTGAAAAGTATTTTTTCTTGTGCGCTATACAAACCATACCATTCATAGACAAGGTAAGGAAAGGGTGCAGAATGTAGCATTATAGTGTTCATTAGGTTGAAATAAGATTTCTGTCTCAGAAACTTTGATGAGTTGTTGCAGTGCATCTTGTAGATGGCATTGGTTGTGAAGGGAGTGAATGCTTGAGGAAGGGATAGCAATCAAGTGAGCTGCTTTGTCTTGGATGGTTTTGAGCTTCTTGAGTGTTGGAACATGCTGCAGGCAAGTGGAGAGTGTTCCATCACACTCCTGACTTGCACTTTATTGATTATGGACTATATTAAGGGGGAAGTCAGGAGGTGAGTTACTCACTGTAAGATTCTTAGCCTCTCAACTGACCTGGTAGCTACAATACTTATATGGCTGGGTCCAGTTCAGTTTCTGGTCAATGTTAAGGCCATAGTATTGATGAAGGTAATGCCATTGAGTGTCGAGGAGCAATGTTGAGAACCTCTCTTGCTGGAGATGTTCATTGTCTGGCACTCGTGTGGCATGTATGTTACTTGCCACTTTGGGTCCATTTATCTAGGGAGCCAGTCCAGAGAAGGCCTAATTGTTGATCCTGGGTATGAAGGGATTTTCTTACAAGTAGTGCTTGAGTCTTGAGGCCTGTACCCATGAGAGTTTAGGGGTGGCATGATGGCACAGTGGTTAGTGTCTCACAGCGCCAGGGTTCAATTCCAGCCTTGGGTTGGTGTGGAGTTTGCACATTCTCTCTGTGTCTGCATGGGTTTCCTCCGGGTGCTACAGTTTCCTCCCACACTCCAAAGATGTGCAAGTTAGGTTGATTGGTCGTGCTAAATGATCCCTTACTGTCCCAAGATGGTCTGGTTAGGGAAATTAGTGGGGTTACGAGGATAGGCCCTGATTGTTATGCTCTGTCAGAGAGTCAGTGTCGACTCAATGGGCCGAATGACCTCCTTCTGCCTTGTAGAGATTCTACGAAGAAGAATGGAGGTGACCTTATTGAGACATATAGGATTCTCAACAGGGCAGATGCTGAGTGATTGTTGCCCCTTATGAGAGAGTCTAATCTCAGAGTAAGGGAGGGTTGCTCATTTCAGAGGGATGAGGAGGAATTTCTTCTCTGAGGAGAATGAATCTGTGGAATTCATTGTATATGAGAGTTGTATATGCTGTACATTCAAGGCTGAGATAGACAGATTTTTAATCAGTAAGAGAATCGAGGGTTATGGAGATAAGGCAGAAAAATGGAGTTGAGGATTATCACATCAGATGGTCTCATTGAATAATGGAGCAGAATGGTCAATGGACTGAATGGCCTCTTTTGGCTCCTATGTCTCATAGAACAGAACAGAGAACACTACAGCACAAACAGGCCCTTCGGCCCACAAGTTGTACTGATCATATCCCTACCTGCCAGGCTATCTATAACTCTCAATCCCATTAAATCCCATGTACTCATCCACAAATCTCTAAAAAGACCCCAGCGAGTTCACCTCCACCACCACCAATAGCAGTGGTATAGCTAGTGATAGCATGGTGCTAGCATTTCAGCTGGGACTAACTCTAATCTCATTCCACAGTAGTCTGTATAAATAGATGTACAAGCAAAATTGATTTTACAGTTGTTGTACACCCTCTCTGAGAAACTGAATAGCGAACTGAAATCTTTTTATCGAACTTTGCATCTTCTGCTGTGGGTGTGGAGCTGTGAAGGCTTTGAAAGGTCAGGAAGTTTCAGCTGACTGGCTCTCTCCAGCTTTATCTGGTGTCCACAATCTATTACCTTGCGGTGTTCAGTTGACACGTGCTAAAGAGGATTTCCCCAGCTGTGTTTGCTGTTCGAAAGCACAGCTGCCTCTGGGTTCCCATAAAGAAGTTGCTGAGGCAGAAAACGAGATCTACATGTGCCACTAACTGCATTCTCTCCAGTGAGGGAGGCTCTCCCCATCCCTCGAGAATGTGAGTAGATGAAGCACACATTGCCTGCCTAATCCGGCATAGTCCGGGGTGATTGATAGTCACGAGGGAGCATACATGTTAGCAAATGGCCTTCAGATGGCCCAAGGCTTTGTTAAAAGCATGAGGCAATATTGTGAAGTTCGGGAGTGGGGAAAGGGTGTGGGATGTGGCTGCTGTAAGAGGAATGGTCAAGGAATTCACTGTAATGTCTGGAGTATATGGCTGCTGTGAGAGATATTGAGCTAAAAGTCGATCCTGCTACATATTACGAACAGGGACCGAGAAGGTATGAGTCATCGCGCATAAAATGTAGGAGCAGGATTCGATCATTCAGCCTACCAGGTCTGCCCTGCCATTCAGTCATAGCTGGCAAGTTTCTCAACTTCATTCTCACGCCTTTTCCCCATAATCTTTGAACCCCTTATCGATCAAGAACCTATCGATCTCTGTCTTAAATACACTCTGGCCTCCATTGCCTTCTGTGGCAAAGAGATCCACAGATTCAGCACCCTCTGGCTGAAGAAATTCGTCCTTGTCTCTGTTCTAAAGGGTCGTCCCTTTACCCTGAAACTGTGTCATAGAACATAGAACATAGAACAATACAGCACAGAACAGGCCCTTCGGCCTTCGATGTTGTGCCGACCAAAATAAAAAGCAATGCCCCTCCTAACTAAACCATTCCCTCCTCATCCATATACTTATCCACTAACCTCTTAAACGCCACCAAACTTGGCGCATCTACAACAGCTGCAGGCAGGGCATTCCACTCCCTAATCCTCTTTGAGTAAAGAACCTACCTCTGATATCCGTCCTATAACTCATACCCCTTAATTTAAAGTTGTGTTCCCTCGTGCTAGCTTTCTCCATCCTAGGAAAAAGGCTATCACTGTCCACCCTATCCAAACCTCTAATTATCTTATATGCTTCAATAAGATCCCCCTTAGCCGCCTCCTTTCTAACGAAAACAACCTCAAATCCTTCAACCTCTCTTCATAGGACCTGCCCTCCATACCAGGCAACATCCTAGTAAACCTCCTCTGTACCCTCTCCAATGCCTCCACATCTTTCTTATAATGTGGCGACCTGTCCTTGGATCTTGGATTGAGACTGAGACACACTCTGTCCAGTTGTGTGTTGTGCTGAGAGAGGGAAAAAGCTTGGAGTGGTGAGGCAGTTGCAAGGGAAAGGAGGCGTTGCTGTATTTTTTTTTTACCCGAATTCTGAAAGTAAGTGCCTGCAAGAGTGGGAAATTTTTAAAAGGTGACCACAATAGGTCCGTAATAGAACTTCTGTGATTTGGTGACGATTGGGCTAACTGATAAGGAGTTCTATACTCATTATCCCTGCTGGCATAAATTTCTGTCACTACTTTGATCAGTCCAAATTCTCCTTCATATTCCCCTGCTGATCTTTGAGGTCAGATTCTCATTTCTTGCTCCTTTATTCTGGCTTTTCCTCCATTCCAGAGAATATTTACACTCCAGAATTTCCACTTATTTTCCCACAGCTCCTCACGTTAGAAATGTTGCTTGCTAGAACCGCTTTAGCAAATGGCAGCAGTGCTAACCACTGTTCATTTACGGTAAGTCTCTGGATTAATGTCCACTCATTTCAAGTTCTTGTTGAAAGAATAGGGATAGTATATCTGTTTTATGTTGCAAGGTTCATGTAACATTGTTTGTCATAGATTCCTGTTCTGCAGTCTGTATGTGCACATAACATTTACATAGAAACAGAAATAGAAGAAAGAGGAGGCTATTCGGCCCTTCGAGCCTGCTCTGTCATCATTTTAATCATGGCTGATCATCAAATTCAAAAATCCTGATTTTCCCCCTTCCACCCATATCCCTTTATCCCTTAGCCCCAAGAGTTATATCTAATTTCTTCTTGAAATCTCACAATGTTTGGGCCTCAACTACTTTCTGTGGGAGTGAATTCCACACATTCACCACCCTCTGGGTGAAGAAATTTCTCCTCACCTCTGTCCTCAAACTATGACCACCACCTCCTCTCCGCCCCAACATACATACATACATACACACACACACACACACACACACACACACACACATACACACACAAAATTGGGAACATTCTTTCTGAGTCCACCCTGTCTAATCCTGTTAGAATTTTATAAGTTTCTATGAGATCCCTCCTCACTCCATTGAATATAATCCTAACTGACTGACTCTCTCCTCCGAAGGCAGACCAGCATCTCCTAATGTTTCCCAGTCCTGTTCTCTGCCCCAAAGTTCCTCTTTTCCCCCAACTCTTCCATTTCTACTTTTTAATTCTTAATGTCTGTTACCACTCCTGCAATTCCTGGGATTCCTGCATCAGCTCCAGGATGTCTGAAATGACTCTGGGATTTGTAACTCAACTCCAAGATTTCTGTCTCTACTCTGGGATTTAGACTCCACTTCTGATTTCACTCTGAGATTTTGTGGCACGGTTTGGGCTTTCTGGACCCACTCTGGGATTTCTGTCTCTGCTCCAGGATTTTTAAATCTGATCTGGAATTTCTCACTCTATGATTTCCCACTCTGATATTTCCAATTCCCCTTTGGGATTGTTAACTCCACTCAGGGTTTGCCTAAACTCTGAGTGGAGAGTTTCTGACATCAGTCTGGATTTTTTTACATTCTATTTTGGGTTTCCTTTTGGGACTCACCTGATGAAGGGACAGTGCTCTGAAAGCTCCTGATTCCAAATAAACCTGTTGGACTTTAACCTGGTGTTGTGAGATTCCTTACTGCGCCCAACCCAGTCCAACACTGGAGTTTCCTTACTCTGTTCCTGATTTTTTTATCCACTCTTTGGGTTTTTCTCTTTCTGTTCCCGGTTTTTTGAAGCTATTCTGAGTTTTATGATTCTGATCCAGTATTTCTTCTCTCTGTTCCAGATTCTCCGAACTTTGGTTCAGATTTTCTTCACTCTGCCCTGGGGTATTCTGACTCTACTCCGGGCTTCCTCACTCTGTTCCCTGTTACAAAGAGAAACCCTACAGTGCAGGATGTCATTCAGCCCTTTGAGTCTGCACTGACATCAATTCCACCTAAGACCTGTCCCCGTAATGCCACATATTTACCCTGCTAATCCCTCTAACTTACGCATCCTGCGACATTAAGAGGCAATTTAGCATGGCCAGTGCACCTAAACCGCACATTTTTGGAGTGTGGGATGTTCTGGTTTCCTCACTCCATTCCTGATTTCCCTATTTCCACTCCAGGTTTTCTTCACTTTATTCTGGAGTGGATTCTAATTCCTGCCAAAAATTCTCTGACTCTGGTCCAGTCTTTCCTTGTCCTCACTCTCCTCTTGGTTTACTCCACTCTGAGTTTTCTGACTGTAATTACTCCAAGTTTCCACAAAACTATGTAGCTTTCTGCGTTCTAGTTCAGTTCAGGTTTTCATTTCTATACTCCTGGTTTTCTTTACTTTTGCTCTGCATTTTTTCTCACTCCGCTCCAGTTATTCCACTCTAGGTTTCCACAGTCCACTCTGGGATTGCCACATTCTGCTTCCAGTTTCACTCTGGGTTTCTCTAAATCCACTCCAGGATCTTCTCACACCACTCTGGGTCTTCCACATTTTAATTTAGGTTTCCAACTTCACTCTTGTTCACCCCACTCCAGGTTTCCCTGAAGCCACTCTGGATTTTCCTCACTCTGACTCGGATTTTCAGATGCCAATCTAGGTTTTCCCTCACCTGCCCTGGTTCCACTCTGGGTTTCTCTGATTCTAGTCCTGGTTTTACTTGCTTTGATTTGGGTTTTCTGATTCCTCTCTGAGTTTTCCCTCACCCCACTCTCTTTCCACTCTGGGTTTCCCAGATTCTGTTCCAAGTTTTTGATGCTCCACTCTTGGTTTTCCATAATCTGCTCTCTGTTCAGCCTCTGTTGTTCCCTAAATCTACTTTCTTTTGCTCTAGTCTACATTTGGCTTCAGGTTTGACCTCTGAGTTTTCTACACTTGGCTGTAGTATTCCGATTTCATAGAATCCTTACGTTGTAGAAGAGACTATTCCGCTCATCACCTCGATACCAATTCTGACCGTGCATCTTATTCAGGCTCATATCCTGACCCACATACCCATAGTGCATTTATAAAGAACAAAGAACAAAACAGCACGGGAAACAGACCCTTCGCCCCAACGAGCCGCCACCCCGATGTTCCCATCTCTACCCGCAATCCCTGTCCATGTTTTTAGATCTATGGATTAAAAACCAAATTTGAGACAATTTAGGGAGAATTTGTTTTGCCAATTAGCCTAAGAGCACATCTTTTGGATGTGGGAGGAAACCGGAGCACCCGGAGAAAACCCACGCAAGCACGGGGAGAATGCGCAAACTCCCACAGACACAGGCCCAAATCCATGTATCTGCACAGCACAGCGATAGTCACTGAGCTGTCGTGTTGCCCATCAGATGGTCCAGGTCAAGCGTACACTAACGACGTGAAGCAGTAGGATACTCTCAAAAAAGATCCAAGAACAGTCCTCTCACGACCCATCGCGTGTATGTCCCTTGTTAATAGTAAATATTATCCTGATCAATCCATCTGAACAACACATCTTTTGGATCATGGAAGGAAACCAGTGCGCCATGCAGATGTGGGTCAGACTCTGTACAGACAGTAATTCAAGCTGGGAATTGAACCAGGTCTCTGGAGTTATGAGGCAGCAGTACTAACCACTGTGCCATTATGCAAACAACACACCGAGTTTCTAGATCTGTTTTGCTCGTCTCTGTTCCGGGCTCCTGCCTGAGTTTCTTGTAATCCGTTCTGGGTTTCTGCTCAATTCCATCTAAATTCCTGTCCTGGTTTTCTTCACTCCGCTCCGGGTTTTCCTCACTTCACTCGGTACCCCAGGCCCGCTCCGCTCCAGATTTTCCAGGCTCCACTCCGAGCCCCTGTTCCACACCGCTCCAGATTTTCCAGGCTCCGCTCTGGGTTTTCGTTACTCCGCTCCGACCCCCAGTCCCGCTCCACTCCGGGTTTCCCCGGCTCCGCTCCGAGCCCCAGTCCCGCTCCGCTCCAGGTTTCCCCGGCTCCGCTCCAAGCCCCTGTCCCGCTCCAGGTTTCCCCGGCTCCGCTCCGAGCCCCAGTCCCACTCCGCTCCGGGTTTTCCCGGCTCCGCTCCCCGGGGAAGCCGCTCGGATCCGGCCAGAAGGAGAGTCGCCGCTGCCGTTGCTGTTGCTGTTGCTGGAGAATCGGATCCGAGTCCGGCCTTGCCTCCCGCCTGAAGCGGCCCCGCAGTCTCCAGTCTTCCCCCTCCCCGCTGTTGTCCCGCCGTCTCAGAGCCGATGGCCGCGATCCGGTGAGAGCGGGGCCGCCGCTCGGGGAAGCGGCCGGCGAGGGAAGGAGGGAGGAGGAGGAGGCCCCGGCGCCGGGAGCCTCGCCTCAGCTTCAGCCCCGGAGCCCGGCTGCCATCCGGCGGGTAAGTGAGCGGCTTCAGCGGGGGCTGGAAATCTCTTTGTTCACCGCTAGGCCCCGGGAGGGAGCCGGGGGCTGGATTAGTGGCCATCTCCGGGAAAGGGGTGAGGGAAGGCGGGGAGGGAAGACTTGGTTTGGAGTCAGTAAGGGATTGAGGAGCAGCTGGGGGGGGGGCATTCCCATTCCCATTCCCATTCCCATTCCCATTCCCAGAAGCCGGGTGAGGAACTGAGGTGGGTGGGAATTTAGGGGCATAACTCCCCTCCCATCCCCCCCTCGCCCCCAGAGTCTCTGTCTCAGCCTCCCTGGCACAGAGAGAGAATTGAACAAGCTGAGGTGCTCCTCTTTGTGAAGCCTCAATTCCCCCACCCAACATCAACAGCCTCACTCCCTGCTCCCAAACTCATCTCCCTCACGTCTCTCTGCTCATCCTGGGGTGGCAGAGTGGGTTACCGCTGCTGTCTCACAGTGCCAGGGACCACGGTTCGATTCCTGCACTGTGTGTGTGGAATCTGCACATTCTCCCCACGTCTGCGTGGGCTTCCTCTGGGTACTCCAGTTTCCTCCCACAATCTGACAGACTTGCTGGTTGGGTGCACTAGCCATGCTAAATTCTCCCTCAGTGTACCCGAACAGGTGCTGGAGTGTGGTAACTTAGGGGATTTTCTTCATTGCAGTGTTAATGTAAACCAACTTGTGACACTAATAAACATTTAAACATCATCTCTGCCATTTGTTTGTGCTGGAAATTTACCCCAACTAAGAGATTGTGGCTTCAAATCCCAGCTCCTCTGCTGCCATCAGACCTTTCGAATGGACCTGCCAGATATTAAGTTGATCATTCTTTACACCCTAGCTATTTATTTCATTTTATCAGTGTCATAAGTTGGTTTATGTTAAAACTGCAAAATTACTGTGAAAATCCTCTAGTTGCCACACTCCAGTGCCTATTTAGGTACACTGAGGGAGAATTTAGCATGGCCAATGACCTAACCGACACACAGAGTCGCGGCATGAAGACCGGCCCTTTGACCCTAACTGGTCCATACCAAAAAAAAGCCCATCTCAGCTAACCCCGTTTGCCTGCATTTACCGTCTAAACCATTCCAGCCATGTTGTCTAATGAATGTTGTCAATGTCACTGCCTCAACAACTTCCTCCGGCAGTTCATTCCACATACATACCATCTTTCATCTTTCAGACTGTGGGAGAGAACCAGAACATGCAGAGGAAACCCTTACAGACATGGGGAGAATGTGCAAACTCTATGCAGTCACTCGAAGCTGGAATTGAATCTGGCGCTGTGAAGCAGCAATGCTGACCACTATGCTGCCTTCAATGTAACACTCCATTCTACACCCTCATTTTTCCTTCTCTCTGAATGGTATGTTTATCTGTACAGCGCCCAAGAAATAATATTTTTCACAGTAAACCAATACTTGTGACAATAATAGATTAAAAAACTTACTCGTCTGAGCCTGGTGACTGTGTGGAGTTTGCACATTCTCTCTGTGTCTGCGTGAGTTTCCTGTAATCCTCTGATTTCCCCTTCTCACTCCAAACATGTGCGGATTACGTGGATTGGCCATGCTAAATTATACCTTGGTGTTGGGGGATTAACAGGGTAAATACATGGGGTTACAGGGATAGGGTTGGATTGTTGACTCAGTGCAACCAATTGCTCAGCCTTGGCTCAGTGATAGGTCACCCTCTCACCTCTGTGACAGGTCACGGGTTCAAGTCCCACTCCAGAGTCTTGCTCACACTGGCTATCAGATAAGTTGTTAACCCAAAGTCCTGTCTGTCAGCTCAGATCCCAGTGGCTTTAGTTTGAGGAGCTGGAGGGTTCCCCTTGTGTCCTGGCCAAACTTTATCCCTAAACTTAAAAATACAGACTGTGCACTAGTCATTTATTTTGCTGCTGTTTGTGGGAGCTTGTGTGCACAGTTTAATTCCTGCATTTCAATAGTATTTATTTGGCAGTGCTGTGCTGTGGAACTTGCTGAGGTTGTGAGTGATGCTATATGAGCATAAGTTTTTAATGCAGTGTTTTGTAGTCTGACTGTTTGTTCAGATGCATTTAATTCAGTTCATCTTTCTTGGCGTTGTATAATGCACAAATACAGCGAAAAGTGAGCTTGCAGGCTCCCGAGATACAAAAAAAAGCTGAATGCAGTAATCGTTATAAAATAGTTGCTATAGTCATTAAGTGTATACATGCTTATTACATAATGCCTATCGCCTGCAAATGTGTTAAAGAACAGAAGGGGAGTGGGGGAGGTGGGGAACAGTGAATAATACCTTGCTATGTGCACTACATGTGTATTGTTTAAAATGTGCTTATAGAATGTCTATGGTTCAGATAGTCATTGCTGCGAAGTGTTTTGCTGGCAGTGAGATGAATTGAGGATTTTCCCTTGATGGTGACCTCTGTCATGGAGAAACTGAGCTGTGTCACAAGCTGGACAACTGTGATGTGAGTCATCCTGAGTATTCTGTATTCGCTCAGTGGGGTTTTATCTCGATTAATTTTGACGTTCCCCTTACTGGCAGCAGTTTCTGTAGTGGGTGCCAATGGTTTGGATATTTGTGACATTGATGAGCAGAGCTTGAGGAATGTTTGACGCTTGGGACTTTTACCAAAACACGGTGAATAAAATGGCCAGTTATTCCAGTGTAACCCCTGCAGAAAGAGAGAGTTGTGTTTTGGTTTGGGCCCACGTGAGGTTCCATTAGAACAGATCGCATTGCCTGTTAACTGATGATTTTTATCTGAAGTTTACTGATGGCATTTCTCTCACTTGCTAACCTCGCTTTGTCAGGGTCATTAATCCTTCCTTGTTGATGTCCTCACATGTCAGAATGTGTGAAGTATCTTGGCTGATTGCAATGCTCTCTGTAGGGCAGTTTTGTCCATGTGTGCTATACAACATGATCTGATTTCTGTGCAGTCCAGATTAGAGAGAGACGAATTAGTAAGGACCTACCTCATCAGTGTGCAGTTGTCTTTACTGGAAGTAAATGTACATAAATATTTACTGGGGATGGATATCGGCATCACACTGATGTTTCTTGCAGCATAATTGGTCGGTCTGAACCATCAAGGTGACAAAAAATATCTGAGCAATCACGCCTCCATGGGGAGTCGATACCTTTTTAAGAAATAAACAGATTTGAAAGAGGAAATTGGAGAAATAGTGCCAGGTTAGAAAGGTTAATAATATGTATATTTTGAAAAGAATTGAACAAGCTTTCTTTACATCCCAATAGAAACTTTTCCAGTTGGTTTTTATGTTCTCCACTTCCTTACTTTCATACTCTATTTTTCCTTAATCAATTCCTTGGACCTTTGCTGAATTTTTTGATTTGATTTATTATTGTCATATGTATTAGTATACAGTGAAAAGTATTGTTTCTTGCACGCTTTATGGACAAAGCATACCGTTCACAAAGAAGAAAGAATGCAGAATGTCATGTTACAGTCATAGCTAAAGTGTAGAGAAAGATCAACTTAATGCGAGGTAGGCCCAATCAATGGCAGCAGGGAAGAAGCTGTTCTTGAGTCAGTTGGGACGATACCTCAGACTTTTGTATCTTTTTCCTGACGGAAGGTGGAAGAGAGAATGTCTGGGATACATACGGTCCTTGATTATGCTGGCTGCTTTTCTGAGGCAGTGGGAAGTGTTGACGGAGTCAATGGATGAGAGGCCGATTTGAGTGATGAACTGGGCTTCGTTCACGATCCTTTGTATTTTCTTTTGTGGACTTGAGCAGAGCAGGAGCCATACCAAGCTGTGATACAACCAGAAAAAATGCTTTCTATGGTGCATCTGTAGAAATTAGTGAGAGTTGTAATGGACATGCCAAATTTCCTTAGTCTCTTGAGAAAGTAGAGGTGTTGGTTGGCTTTTCTAACTATACCATCGGCATGGGAGAACAGGACAGGTTGTTGGTGATTTAGACACCTAGAAACTTGAAGCTGTCGACAATTTCTATTTTGTTCCATTGATGTAGACAGAGACATGTCCTCTTTAAACCACTCCCAATCCTCAGGCCTATTGTTTTCTCTTGCCAATTTGTATGCTTCTTTCCTGAATCTAATACTACCTCTAATTTCTCTTATAAGCCATGGTTTGGCCACAATTCCCTTACCAGACTTGGCCCAAACTGGAATAAACAACTTCTGGAGTTCACCAATTTGTTCTTTGAATGTCTGCCTACTGCCTTTCCTTTCAGTAATGTTTTTCAGTGCATTATGGCCAATTCATGTCTCATACTTTCATAGTTATCTTTATTAAAGTTCAGGATCCCGATCTCACAATCAACTAACTCACGATCCACCTTGATAAAGAATTTGTTCAGATCATGGTCGCATGTGTAGTAACTCTATATGTCTCTCTCCCTCTGTCTGTCTGTCTCTCTCTCTCTCTCTGCCTTGGCACCCACTTCAGTCAAGTTTTTGTTTGTCTTTTAACATGGCACAAGAGAAGCAAGTGTCCAATTTCTTTCCTCCTCTCTGAGGCACCATTCTCTGTCGAAGGCGTTGTGTACAAACAGGTTATTGCAGACGGTTGTCAATATGTTCAGGAAGTGGCAGTCCTCATTAGAAGCGTTTGGAATCGTCGCTCAGTGTGAAGTATAAGATATGGTGCCAAACTTGGATACGACTTTGCCTTCAGACTCTGCAAGTGCTGGCTTCGCCACTGTGGGTGGATGGAGTGAGAACAGCAGGTTTGCTGGTCTCTCTCAAAGGCAGGAAGAGTGAGCCGGGGCGGTGACTGTAATCGCGTTCCATATGTTAAAGGTTGCAAGCGCAAGATGAGAAATTGATCTCTCAAAGAGCAGCAATATCTTGTGCTCTGCCCTCAGTGCAAGATGATTGTTTGAAAACTGTTACTGAATTTTGAATAATATTTGGTTAGCTGCTAGCTTTCTGTAGTTGGCGGGTGTTGAGGGGGAGTTTTTTTTTGCTCTTGGGGACTTTAACAATGAGAAGAGATATTGAAGTAGAGAATGACAGCAAACGATAAGCAGCCAATGGCAGACTGATTGAAGTTAAGAGGCTGCTTGGATTTGAGTGATGTGGAGAAATTGTGTCTTCAAAGGATTTGAAGCACTTTTAATACCGTCTGTAAGGATTGCGAGAGATTGATATTTACTGATTTAACCATTGTACCTTAAGAGGATTAGAGGGCACTTGGGGCTGCAGGAGTTTAAGTTACTGATTGTAGTGCATGGATCGTCAGCAATAATGTGGATGTGTTTGGATAGTGAACACAGATTGTATATACAGGAAAGGAGGAGACAGACAAATATTCGAGTTAGGAGCAGGGTTAGGTTATTTGGCTCTTGAGCCTGCTCTGCCATTCAGTAAGATTATAGCTGATCTGATTTGGAGTGGCACAATGGTTAGTGCTGCTGCCTCACAGCACCAGAGACCCAGGTTCAGTTCCGGCCTCGGGTCACTGTGCGGAGTCTGCAGCTTCTCCCTGTGCCTGCGTGTATTTCCTCCAGGCGCTCCAGTTTTCTCCTATAGTCTAAAGATGTGTGAGTTAGGTTGATTGGCTATGCTAAATTAACCCTAGGTTTAGCAGGGCTAATATGTGGGGTTATGAGAATAGGGCCTGGATGGGACTGTGGTTGGTGCAGACACGATGGACAAATGGCCTCCTCCTGCACTGTAGGGATTCTATAGTTTCTATTTTAATTTCAACCCCATGTTCTTGCTTACCCCCGATAACTTTTCACCACCTTGCTTATCAAGAACCTATCTTCGTCTGTCTTAAAAATATTCAAAAACTCTGCTTCCACTGTCTTTTCAGGAAGAGACTTCCAAAGACTCACTACCCTCTGAGAGAAAAAAAAGTCATTTCCATTTCATACTTAAAGAATGACCCCTTTTGCAGTGACCTACTGTTCTAGATTCCCCCACAAGAGGAAACATCCTTTCCACATCTATCCTGTCATCAGGGACATGGTCTCATAAATGTCCTGTATAGTTGAAGCATAACCTCCCTAACTTCTGTAGTCAATACCCCAGACAATAAATTATAACATTCTGTTAACTTTCCCAATTAATTGCTGTATTTCTATGCTAGCCTTTACAATTCATGCAGTCTGCCACCCAGATCCCTCTGCATCTCAGAGCACTGCATTCTTACACCATTTGGAAAGCATGCTTTTTTACTCTTACTGCCAAAATGGACAGTTTCACATTTTCCTACATTGTACTCCATTTGCCACATCTTTAATCATTTATTTTGCTTATCTATATCCGTTTATCCTCTGCACATGCTACTATCCAACATATTTTTGTGTCAGCTGCAAATTGAACAACCATACCTTTAGCTCCTTCCTCCATCATTGATCTAAATTATAAAAATTTGAGGCCCCAGCACTAATCCCTGTGTCACATCACTGATTATAGAGATCATGCCAATCAGAAAATGAGCCATTTATACCAACTATTTCCTGTTCTAATCTTCTATCCATGGCAATATGTGATCCTTTACATCATGTATTGTATTTTTTGCAACAGTTTTTGATATCAAGTGCCTTCCTGAAATTTAAATACAGTACATCCACTGATTTTCCCTTTATCCACAGCATGCATTACTTATTCAAATAAGTCCAATAAATTAGTTAAACATGATTTCTATTTCACAAACCAGATCTGTGATCCATCTTTGTGCACTTAAATGATTTTTTTTTTAGGTTTGATAGCGTCTTTAACTTTCTTAGTTAACCACAGATGGTAATCTTTTTGCTCCTTGGTGATCTTTAGCCCCCCATATTGCCCTGGAATTTTTTGTTCTTGTTGGGATGTATATATTTTGGGTATTCTAAATTATTCCCTTGAATGTCTGCTGCTGCATCTCCACTGACTTATCCCTTAGCTTAATTTGCCAGCTTATTTTAGCTAGTTCTTTCAGGCCCTTGTCATTGCCCTTAATTAATTTTAAAATGCTGGACTTGGACCCACTCTTCTCTCCCTCAAACTGAATGTAAAGTTCAGTCATATATGATCGCTGCTGCCTAGTGATGCCTTCACTTTGAATTCATTGATGAGATGAGTTAATTGGCATGGATGAAGCATCATCAACTACAGAATGGCAATCTAGTTTCCTTCTGGACCAGAGTGTGTACTTGATGAAAGGCCATCTATCAATCATTGCTATTAACCAGAGGATTTGAAAATGTCAAGGCCATGGAAAATGAATTATAGAGGCATCTTACATCAGCCGAAAGCTACATAACATCAGCTAGAAGATAGCCACAGATTGACTTGCTGAACACAGTGCCAGAATTCTGATTTGAGATGCAGATGTAAATAGTAACAGGGCAATACTGGGGGCTAAGGACCAGCAAGAAGCAGGAAGATTAGACTCACTGCAAGAGACAGTTAAAGAGAGGAGCGACATTCTTACCCACAACTATCATCCTGGAACCAAACAAAATGCCAGGCAGCGTGCCTTAATGACTGTTGGGTGGTGGCTCTGACATCCATCATTATGAAATGCTTTGAAAGGTTAATTGTAGCACGGATCAATTCTGGCCTCCCAGATTGTCTGGATCCACTACAGTTCTCCTACTGCTGCAACAGGTCCATAGCAGGCACCATCTCTCTGGCCTTGCACTCAGCACTGGAACACTGAGGTAACAAGACACCATGTCAGACTCCGGTTTATCGACGACAGCTCAGCCTTCAACACCATCATTCCTACAAAAACTCAATTCCAAACTCTGTGACCTGAGCTCAGCTCCTCCATCCTGAACTTCCAAACCAGGTGACAACACCCCCTCCACAATCATCCTCAACACCAATATCCCACAAGGCTGTGTTCTCAGCTCCCTACTATACGCTGATACACATGTGACTGTCTGACCAACTTCCCCTCCAACTCAATTTTCAAATTTGCTGATGACATCACTGTAGTGGGTCAGATCTCTAACAATGACGAGATAGAGTACAGGAATGGGGTAGAGAATCGAGTAAAGCAATAATAAATCGCTCCCTCAACGACAAAACGAAGGAGATTGTCATCGATTTCAGAAAGCGTAGTAGAGAAAGAACATGCCCCTGTCTATATCAAGGGGATGTGGAGATGACTGGGTTTGACTGGGGTAAACACAATAAGTAGTCTGACAACACCAGGTTTAAGGACTTCTTAGTATATCAAGGGGGACAAAGTAGAAATGGTCGCAAGCCTCAAGTTTTAAGGTGTCCAGATCACCAACAGCTTGTCCTTCGCCCCCCCCCCCCCCCCCCCCCATGCCGACACTATAGTTCAGAAAGTTCTCTACTTTCTCAGAAGATTAAGGAAAATTGACATGTCAGCTACGATGCTCTCCCAACTTTTATAGATGAACCATAGAAAGCATTCTTTCTAGATGTATTACAGCTTGATACATCTCCTGCTCTGACTGAAATTCCCAAGAAACTACAAAGGGCCGTGAACAAAGCCGAGTCGAACACTCAAACAGCCTGCCATCCATTGACTCTGTCTACACTTCCCGCTGCCTTGGAAAAGCAGCCAGCATAATTAAGAGCCCCACGCATCCTAGACATTTTCTCTTCCATCATCTTCCTTCAGGGAAAAGATACATAAGCCTAAGGACACGTAGCAACCGACTCGAGAACAGCTTCTTCCCTGTTGCCATCAGCTTTTGAATGGACTTACCTTGCATTAAGTTATTTTCTCTGTACACCCTAGGCATGACTGTAACACTGCATTCTACACTTCCTCCTTTCTTTCTCTATGTACAGTATGCTTTGTCTAAATATCATGCAAGAAACAATGCTTTTCACTCTATGTTAATACGTGTGACAATGGATGAGCTAACATCAAGACTAGAGTTGTTACCTGGAGACAATGGAAATCTAAAGGTCTGGCAGGGAACTGTAGCGAGGTTCACATTAGTCAAGAAGGAGCAGAACTAGTGGAGAAAATAATCTGAACAGGTTAATTTTCTCATTGGAGGAACTGATTGGATGAGAGAAAGGAGAAAATGGGGATTTGCCAAAGTTTAAAGAAACATTGATTGGAAAGATGAGAGCTACAAGTTTCTTTTCTGCTGAATACATTTGGTAGATTTTCAAACTGTACAGGCTGACATAAGGGTATCCCACTGTGTTGGATTGATAAAGACATAAGGTGCGAAAGGAAGAATTGTCTTTTGAAGAGGCTACAGGATTCAAGGATGAAACAGTGCCAGAACTGAGGGCTGAATGGCTATACACTGCCAGAACTGAGGGTTCCAGATCTGGGGGTTGAAGGGCGATGTGTTGCCAGTTCAGAGATCTGTGGGCAATATGCTGCCAGGTCTGAAACTTGGAACAATGTGAGAAACAGCACTAGCCATGCTGGAGAGAATAGAGTCAGATGAATGTTTTAGTGCTGGCTGTAACCAGATTTCAAATCCACTAAACAGGTAGCTTACCCGTGTCGGTTTGTACTAATTATTGCTCTGAACCGATGTGCCAACCTGTGAAAAGCACCAGTCCTTTAGCAGTTTACTGGGTTGGAGTTGTGCAGTTCACAATGATTTGAAATGAATTACAATCTTCTGTTTCTAGTGAATGTCAAAATATTATTCCTCCTATCCTTGGTACCCCATGCAAGAGATAAGTTTTAAAGAGAGTCTTAAGTGAGGAGAGAGATTGGAGAAGCCGAAAGGTTGAGAGTGAGGATCGGAGAGGCCGAGGGGCTCGGGGCAAGGATCGGAGAGCTTGGGGTCCAGGCAGCTGAAGGAATTGCTGCCAGTGTGGAGAGAATGAAATGAGGGATGGGTAAGAGACTAGACGTGGAGGATTGGGGCAATAAGTTAGGGCTGGAGGAGGTTTCAAATAACTGCAGTGGGATTCCACAAGTAATGAGAGCAGTGGCTGAAAAACTATTTAATATCACTCTCACCCACACATCATTCCAGCTTTATTATAAAGAAGGGAATTCTCCATGTGTTGACTATAGAACGAGAGTCGCAGAATATTATAGAGAGCTCGCCCTTGTGTCCATAGCAAATATATAATTTTCCAACGTAAACCCCCATATCTGTATGGTTCCTGTCTCCCAGCCACTGCTCTCCATTTACCTGATTAATGTGAGGAGTTTTGTCAGGAGCTGTCTTGTCAATAGAATAAGCAGAGGGAAGGTGCAGCTGGTTCCTGAGGCTCACAGCTGTCTGAGGATGCAGTATGTATTTAGTGATCTTTTTTTAAAAAGTGCACATCAGATATTTAATTGAGGATTGATAAAATGAGACTGTAAACTCTTTAACCTGTTGACCTTCAGGCTGTGTCTGCTTTTGCTTCACCAGCTAGCTGGGAAAAATAACGTACCAAATGTTACGTGGATGACTCAGTTGTGTCTCTGGTTGAGGGGTGCCTGTGTGTTTGCTAATCAGTGCCTTCACCGGGGCAGAAGGTGCTGTCAGCTCCTGTGTGATTTGATCCATCTGCCACACAATGTTTGGAAGTCATGCGCAGGAAGGGGAGAGATTTGACGAGTGCTTCCTGAGCACCATATGGTCAGCGTAGCTGAATTGAAGCGCTCACATGAAAATGTGGTATTAACTGTTCCGAGTGTGTCAACTGCAGGTGTTTAACGGCAGGTTAGCCAGAGATGGTGCGGCAGTAGAAGAAACGAAAGAACTGTAGTATAGGTTTTCAGCAGAGAATCTGCAGTGGATCCTGGTTGTAGGGATCACGGCGGTCATCACGTTTCTGTTTGTCATTCGATTTCTGATATTTTGTCTCTTGTTTGATTCTTAATGAGATAGGCTTTATATATTTATTTGAGCTTAGGAGCTGTTTGTCCTGATTTTAAAACAGGGGGTGCCCTGCAGAGTCTCACTTCACTGGCATTGCCCATACTCGCAGCATTTCCCCGTCTTTCGGGTCAGGAATGTTTCGAGATTTGGGCTGTCTAAAATCTGTCCGAGAAAATCTTAAGAACAATTTCTAAGCAAGGTACTCTGCGTAATCTCTTTAATTTCACTATGAATGGTGGCTTTGCTAAGAAATTGTTCTTATTCAAGTTTTGGTATAAATTTCCAACTAAATATAATCAGTTTCCAGCTCTCCTTTCCACAGCCATTCAACCCTTCCCTCATTCGCAACATCTTTTTGAAACACATCTTCTATTGTGAAGTCTGCCTGTTGGATTTGCATCAATGTCCCTCAGTGACATGTGTCAGTTTATTGAATTGTGTTCCGTGTGCTTCGCATTACCTGAGAAGAGTTTATGATTGGGCGAAGATTGTATGTAGTGCGTGAGTGTAAGATGAAAAGTACAACAACGTGGGAGGAGGTTTGCTCCGTTGGAATTCTGGCTTTTTGTTTGCCTTGTTGGTGATGTAAAGAAATTATTGGGATAAAACTGATGATTTTACTCTCAAATCCTAGAAAGACAAGCTGAGGGTAAGCTTTAGAAGCATATTGGGTGCGTATTCTCTCAGTTCCTCCATTGTCTCACTTTGCTGTTCTGTTCATGCTCTCTATGTCCATGGAAAGGGTTGAAGCAACTTCCTGTGCAGTGTTCTGGTCTAAAAAAGCTTTAGAGAAGAAGCAAAAATGAACTTGAGTGAATGGTACAAGGAACTAAGAGTTTTCCCAATCAGGAAAGATTGAACAGACTGGGGCTTTTTCCTATACAAAAGATATGTAACCTTTAAGGTTACATATGGTTTGATCGGTACAAGATCTCTCCATTTGTAGAGGGGATTTGACGACAAGGTAGTCGTTAATAATCCAGCAGGGAATTCAGGAGAAACTTCCTTGTCCAGAGATTAGAAGTGGTTGAAGAGTGTAGATGCATTTAAGAGGAAGCTCATAAAATTCAAGAAGAGGAAAGGAACAGCCATATGAAAGTGAAATACTGTGGATGCTTGAAATCTGAAATAAGAACAGAAAATGCTGGATAAACTCAGCAGGCCTGGCAGTGTCTGTGGAGAGAGGAACAGAGTTAACATTTCCAATCTAAATGATCCACAAGCAGGAATAGTTTTAACCTGATAGTGTTAGATAAAGATGGAAGAGGTTCTTTGGAACATCAGGCTGATTTGATTTATTATTGTCACATGTACTAGTATACAGTATATAAAGTATTGTTTCTTGCACACATTACAAAGCATATCGTACCTAGGGAAAGAAGGAGGGAGTGCAGAATGTAGTGTTACAGTCATAGCTAGGGTGTAGAGAAAAATCAACTTAGTGCAAGGTAGGTCCATTCAAAAGCCTAATGGCAGCAGGGAGGAAGCTGCTCTTGAGTTGGTTGGTACGTGACCTCAGACTTTGGTATCTTTTCTCCAGTGGAAGAAGGTGGAAAAAAGAATGTTTGGGGTGCGTGGGGTCCTTTGATTATGTTGGCTGTTTTTCTAAGGCAGTGAGAAGCATAGACAGTGCCAATGAATGGGAGGCTGGTTTGAGTGACGAATTCACAGTCTTTTGCGGCCTGCGGACAGAGCAGGAGCCAAACCAAGCTGTGATACAACCAGAAAGAATTCTTTCTATGGTAAAGATTATGACTAAGAGGATTTATTGTTGTACATTAGTGTTTAGTTGGCGCCTTACACTTTGGCACAGGCTTTGCTCTGCCAATTAATATGGGCCAAGTACATTTCATTTGTTACGAACTTAATGTTCTGGAAGTGACTGATCTTATAAATATTTATATCAATTTTTTTGGCTTCCCTGTTTAAATCATTTGCCTCCCTACAAACTTGAGGAGGGAGGATGTGCACTCTGTGTGTAGCTGCTTTTCCAGGATTTAGGGTGTGTACGATATAAGCGGTCTCTAAATTAATTCAGTTTCTCTGTGGGAAAGCACCTGGCTTCTTCTTTTGGAAAATTTGTCCTGTGAAGAGCTATGGCCTTGGACTTGCCTTTGCCATTTTCTGTTAGAGCCAATTCTATTCAATACACTGGCAAATTATATATTGAAACCATTTGTTGCCTCAGCACAATACTGGACGTTCAGTACTCCAAATCTGAACTGATTTTTCATTCTACCCTAATTAATGGAGAAATTGATTTGACCAAATTGCCCATCATTCAGGTTTTGAGTTTTCAGTGCTTGTTAAGTTTTTTTTAAATGTTGGTTTAGCCAAATTTGGGTTATATTCTCAGTTTGTGTTTCAAAGTGTAAATGAACTGGGTGGGATAGTGGTTTGGGACATCGCTGTTCACCACATTCACTCCAAGCTGCTAGATTTTGGAGTCACTGTGCCCACCACCATTACACAGGTATCCCCACGCACCATCCCCCTGCATCACAATCACCACCATACAGCTCCCCTCCCTGCAGGCCGAAGCAGTTTCCAGTGAACTCATGATGCAAGCTGACCCTCTCTCAACGCTGAATGCGCAATTTCACTAAGTGGCTCCAGTGGGAAAGGAAAAAAAGTACGGATGGAAGGTGGTCATAGAATCCTTCAGCGGAGAAGGAGGCCATTGAGCCCATCAAGATGCACTGACCACAATCCCACCCAGGCCGTATCCCCATAACCCCATGCATTTATCCTACATAATTCCCCCTGACACTAAACGTCAATTTAGCATAACCAATTTATCTAACCTACACATCTTTAGACCTTGGGATGAAACCCACACAGACACAGGCAGAATGTGCAAACTCCACACACAGTAACCCAATCCGGGTCTGTATAACAAACTATTTAATATATAGTTTGCATATTAAAATGGTTTACTGACTGACTGCTTGACAGTTGAATAACTTAAAAGCCCTTTGTGCGCTTTTTAACTGAAGTACAACTACAATACTTGCCTGTAACTGTTGGTGATGATATTTGGACTGATATTCAGGTAGACATGACTAATTTATACATGTGTACACTGTAATATTAGATGGAAATGAAAAATGTAGATCATTGCTGTTTCATCTTATCAGGCAGTTTGAATTATCCAGATCAGATCACAAGATAATTACACGTGAAGAAAGTAATTTAGCTCACCGAGGTACAGAACCATCATTATTTCAGCCTCCTGTTAGATTACTTTTCTTTATTCTTCAATGGGATATGGGCATCACAGACAGGTGTTTGTTATCTATCCCAAATTGCCCTTGAACTGAGTGGTTTGCTAGAGGGCAGTTCAGAGTCAACCACACTGCTGTGGATCTAGAGTCACACTGGATAAGGATGGCAAATTTCCTTTCCTCAAGAACATTAGTGAACTGGATTGGGTTTTGCAGCAATCGATGATCAATTCTTGGTCACCCTTTACAGATTTATTCATTGCTGTAGTGGGATTTGAACCCTTGTCCACGGAGCATCAGTCTTTGGTTACTAGTCCAGTGACATTACCACTATACTTCCAGAGCTGTTCCCAGAGTTCAGAGAATACAGTTCAGTTGAGGCAAATGAGATCAAAGGTTACGGGGACAAAGCAGGATTAAGCTATTGAGTTGGGCGATCACGTGTGATCATGATGAATGGCAGTGCAGACTCAAAGGGCTGAACGGCCTCCTCCTGCTCCTATCTTCTGTGTTTCTATTGGGTAATATTGAACATATGGGTACTAACAGGAAACCTAATAAAGGCCTTTAAAATTCTGAAGGGTTCAGTGTGATGAATGTGGCAAAACTGTTTTCACTTGTGAGTAAGCTGAGAACAAGGATGCATCAACGTAAGATAGTCACTGACAGATCAAATAAAAAACTCAGGAGCATTTTATTTTAGGGTGGTGTGACCACATGGAATGGATGAATCAAAGAGTGCTGATGTATTGAGCAATTGACTTGATGTATCCAGGAGAGTGGAGGGAATAGAGGGATTGGGGGAGCAGAGTGAAAAGAAACTGATGTGCAGTGTATCCACCAGCATAGTTAGGCTGAATAGCCTGCTGCTATGCCCTTGGAATTGAATTTCAAACCATGGGCTTTGCTGTTTGCTATTTGGCATTGGTTGGACATGTTGCACCTTTGTGTTGTGCCAGAACTCCCACTTTGCTAACATTAATACCTTTCCTGGAGTACACTTGTGACCCATTTTTCCTTTCAGATGTGCTGGACTTTATATTTGCTCTGATTGTGTTTCACCTCTTTTTCTGCCCATTTGGGTATTTTGTTCACTCAGCCCATCATTTCTTCACTGCTGCTTCTGATATCAGAGCCTTTCCTGGTTTATTATCATCTGCAAATTTGCATTGGATATGAGTCCAAGTTACCGACACATATTAATCCCAATATTGATGCAAGGAGCATCTGTATCCAGTAAGCCACACTGAGTTAACACCATAAACAATACCCATTGTTCTGCATCTTCCGTTCATTTAACCTCACATCCTTGCTGCATTAAATTTAACCAATTGCCATTAATGTGGAACTTTGTCAACTGCTTTTTAGATAAGAATTGCCATATGACTTACCACGCTCCATTGGTCAGTACAATCAATCTTCCCCTATCTGAATCCGTTTTGTTTACAATTTATTACATTTTTTGCGCAATAGAATGTGGTGTGCAATTCTGTTTTTTTACGTAGAATTGTAGCAAAGGAATATTCTCACTTTATGTTTAAACCCCTTCATGACATTGTCTCTCCATGTAGAATGGCTGCAGCACAGGAGGAGGCTATTCCTCATCTCGTGTCTGTGCTAGCCCTCTAAAGGAGAAACTCGCCCAGTGGCATTCTCTTGTAACCCTTCAATTATTTTCCTTTTCACATCATGATCCCATTCCTCTGTAAGAGCCTCAGTTGACCCTGCCTCTACCATACTGACAGCACATTCCAGATCCTAATCACTCACCGCATGAAAATGTTTTTCTTCATGGCAGTTTTCCTCCTCCTACCAATTACCTTAAATCTGTTTAAAGTTCATTTATTAGTATCACAAGTAGGCTTACATTAACACTGCAAGTAAATTACTGTGGAAATCTCCTAATTGCCCACTCCGGCACCTTTTGGGTACACTGAGGAAGAATTTAGCATGGCCAGTGCACCTAACCAGCACGTCTTTTAGACTGTGGGAGGAAACTGGAGCACTCGGAGGAAACCCACACGGAGAACGTGCAGACTGCAGATAGACAGTGACCCAAGCTGGGAATCGAACCCAAGTCCCTGGTGCTGTGAGGGAGCAGTGCTTACCATTGCATCACTGGATTACTCCGCTTTCTGTTTCTTGATCATTCTATCAGTGGGAACAGTTGCTCCGTCTCTTCTCTGTCCAGTCCCCTAATGATTTAGAACTCTGTTACCAAATCTATGGACAGCATGGTGACAGTGCCAGACTGTGGCGACTAGGGGATTTTTATACTAACTTCATTGCAGTGTTAACATGAGCTTACTTGTAACACTAATAAATAAACTAAAATCTAAATTGTGCTTTCAGCTGTCTGATTCATCAACCTCTGCTTTCTATCGCTGTTTCCTTTTAGATGCTTCTGAAAACATATTTGGTGAAACTCAGCTGTCCTATTATCCGTTATGTGGCTTGTGTCGTATGTTAATATTCCTTTGAAGTACCTTGTGATGTTTTACTAAGGTCTGCTACAAATGTACGTTGTTGTTGTTGTTGTTGATGTGGCTCCCATTTCGTAAATTGGATTGCATGGTTGTTGACTGGATACAAGTGACTCATTTATTGCGCAAACCTCCCCAAGGCCCACAAGATTGCAGAAGCAAATATTTTCTTCCTACGACGTGCTTTCAGTAGTGGGTGTCTGGACTGAAATGGTGATGTTTTCAAACATGTCGCAAGATTGGGCAGTGCCAATCAGGCATAAAGGCTGTAATCGGAATTCTAGCTTCGCTGTGGACGGTAGACACGTTATATTTGACGTGTTGGCCGTGTTGTTTCTGTTGTGTGGGAGATTTAGCAAGCTGAATAACTCAAAGTTGCCTGCTGGGTTGACCCAGCTGCTTGCCCCTGAGCTTGATTCAGTTATAGTTTGAATTCTTAAGACTTGAGGTTGTCCTGGATGATTAAAATATTCAGCCTCTCCCAATATCAGAGCTGTGACCATCAATTCACTTTATATTTGGAAAATTTCTGTTTCTGGATGGATTCACAACCCTTCATCCTTTCTACATGATAGCACAGTGGTTAGCACTGCTGCCTCACAGTGCCAGGAACCTTGATTTGATTTCCGGCTTGGATCACTGTCAGTGCAGAGTTTGTACGTTCTCCCCGTGTCTGTGCGGGATTCCTCCGGGTTCTCCAGTTTATCTCCAATGGTCTGTAAAGTCATGATTAGGTGTATTGGCCTTGCTAAATTCTCCCTCAGTGTACCCAAAGGCTGGAGTGTAGTGACGAGGGATTTTCACAGTAACTTCATTGCAGTGTTGATATAAGCCTACTTATAACACTTGTAAATAAACTTATACTAACTAGCTAGAATAGAAATGTTGTGCTTTGTGTATTCTTATTTCCTTTTTTTTAAAACCAGCTTCTTATCCAGTTGCTCAGCCTTGGCTTCTTGAAACTTTAACTCAATTAGAAGTCTTTCATGAGGCAGCAAACCATGCAGAGGTGCACAGTTTACATTATCTTCAACATGCCAGAGATTTGTCATGTTTGATTCCCCGTTCGCAGTTTCTTATTGTTACCATCAGTCAAACACTGACCACTCCACTTTGAATTATTTTATTTTGGCAGTGAGAGTGATGAGGTATATTTCTTCATTTGATAGCTTCTGTTGTCGTTCTTCTTACTTGGTTTCTGGGTTTGTATTTGCCTCTTGTCAAATGTTACCTTGTTTTTGAGATGATTGCCTTATTAGTTTCTCTCAGTCCTGTAGAACTCCATTGGTTGGTGCTGTGCAATTTTCCGTCTTGTTTTTCTTAAACATCCCAGGATATACACGTAGCAAACACAACCCCGAGCAGAACGGTTGCTTCAGCTCCTCAATTTGCAGCAGATGGGGCTGAGGGAAGATTTATTGAGGTGTATAAAGTTATGTACGGGGAAGACAGTCTAGATGGGGAAGGCCTATTTTTCTTGAGCAGATTTTGAATTGATTTTCCCGTCTTGTGGTCACCATAGTCCAGAAACTGAACTGGACTAGCCATATAAATACTGTGGCTTCAAAAACAAATTCAATCCCCAAAAGCCTGTCTACAAATCAGGAGTATGAGAGAATACCCTCCGCTTGTCTAGATGAGTGCAACTCCAATGCTGAAGGAGTTGACACCATCCAGGATAAAGCATCCCACTTGATTGATATCCCTTCCTGAAACGTTTGCACCCGCCAACAATGGTGTTAGTGACAGGAGCGTATCCCATCTCCAAGGGACACTCTTGCCAAGCTTCCTTTAACAGCACCTTCCAAACTTGCCTTCGACACTCTACAAACATGAGGGCAGCAGGTGTATAGAAGCACCATCACTAGCAAGTTCCCCTCCACATCATACACCATTCTGACTCAGAATCATGTCACATATCCTTCACTGTTGCCAGGTAAAAAAAAACCTGAAGCTCCTTCCCCACCTGTCCCCGCAACAGCACTGTGGGCACAGCTAGAGTGCTGTTGGACTGCAGTGCTTCAAGGAGATGGCTGTCCACCATTCCCAGTGTAGTTATGGATAGACAATAAATGTTGGTCTTACCTGCAGCGATCCAATGAAAAAAAAATCAAAACTGGGGAGGGGGAATAGATTTAAAATAATTTCACCCAGTGGGTCCTGGGTGCCTAGAACTGACTGCATGAAGAGGCAGGGATTTCAAATGTACATCTGCATACACGTGCAGTGTCTAAACATACAAGGTTAGTAACCAAGAACTGAAAAGTGGGATGAAGTTGGATTGCTTGTTGTATTTGTGGCAGGGATGGACATACTGCTATCGACATCAATGATTCTACTCTGTAAACTCCTGTAGTGAACTGAACAGCCTGTGAGTATCAGGTTAGTATTCGTTACTGCAATGAGGATATCTAGAAAAAAAAACTAATTGGCATTATCAACATGTTTACCTTGATGAAATTTGCTTTTCCAGTGTTGAAATTATTTTACAGCTATAGGATTGTTTTCACTGGAAAGATAGAGGCTGAGGGGAGACCTGATAGAGGCACAGACAGAGGATAGTCAGAAGCTTTTTCCCAAGGTGGAAGTGTCAGTTACAAAGGGGGGGGCACAGGTTCAAGGCAAGAGGGGGCAAGTTTAAGGGAGTGGAGATGTGTGGGGTGGGGGGGTGCAGTTTCACACAGACTGGTGGGTGCCTAGAACGCACTACCAGAGGAGCTGATGGAAGCAGGCACATTAGCAACATTTAAGAGGCATCTGAACAGGTACATGAATAAGGAGGGAATAGAGGGATACTGATCGAGTAAGAGCAGAAGGTTTTTAATTTAGTTAGGGTGTCATGATCGGCCTGGGCTTGGAGGGCCGAAGGGCTGCTCATGTGCTGTACTGTTCTTTGTTCTGTTGTCAGGTCTTGACTCCTGATAGCTGTGGTTAGAATATTCAAATAAGTAAATGAAGCCGATTACATAGAATGGAGACAGAAACAGGTGCTTTGTAGATTAAAGGTGAGAGCAGAGCAGACCTGCACGCTGATAGGCTGTGCCAGTGTCGTGTAACTTGGAGAAATCCCATTGAAATGAAGGCTCTGAATCCAACTATCATTGAGGCTGACTCTGCTGTACCTGAGATGAGCACTCTCTCCCTGTTTGATCAGATGGAGGTTAAAGATCCCGTGGAACTCTTTAAAAAGAGCAGGGAGTTCTCCTGATGCCACAGCCAAACTTTTTGCTCACCCAGAAACACGTTTATTTATTGAGTGCACAAAATGGCTGTTGCATTTGTTTACATAATATTGACTGTGATTCAGAAGCAATCTATTTATTTAAAGCACTTAGGGATATCCTGACGATATAATGCCCTGTTTCTGTCTCAGAAAGGTAGTAAAAGGCCTCCACTTTCCCACCTGTCTTTTCTCTAACTGATCTCGGAATGCCATCCTAGCCAGCTTGGGGTCAGGTAATTATCTGTGCAACAGGTTGTAACAAGGGAATGCCTTCCAACCTGTCACGCTCACATCTTTCCAGATATGCTGCCTGCCCTCTGGGCTCTCCACTCCACCCTTTTAATGTGAGGGAAGGTGCCAGTGAGTTTCGCTCCACCCCATCCACGAATACTGAGCAAACCCCACGGGACGGCTGTCTCAGAGAAGCCTGCAGCAATGGTGCACACACGCAGCAGATCAGTCTGAAAAAGAAAGCCAGGTTTGTGTTTCGAGTGTTAGTCGTTGTGAAAAGTGGAAGAGTTCAGCCTGGGATAAAGCCCTTCACTGGGGTGGTGAGGACAGGTCAGTCCAAGACAACAAAAAGGGAGCATACAACCACAGGTAAAGAACAAGAGCTCATTTTACTATCTTGCGTCTTTCGATAAAGATATGGTGAATGGTTTTGAATAGTCTTTGGATGCATTTTAATGTAGAGCAAGGTTTAAGGAACTGTCACTTGAGGGAAAAATGGGCAAGGAGTTGAAAGATGAAGGCAAGTGGACCGCACAGTGGTTAGCCCTGCTGCCTCACAGCGCTAGGGGCCCGGTTTGATTCCTGGCTTAGGTCACTGTCTGTGTGGAGTTTGCACATTTTCCCCATATCCTCGTGGATTTCCTCCAGATGCTCTGGTTTCCTCTCACAGTCCAAAAATGTGTGGGTAGGTAGATTGGCCATGCTGAAATCACCCCTTTGTGTCAGGGGGACTAGCTGGGGTAAATGCATGGGGTTATGGAGATAGGGCTTGGATAGATTGTGTTGGTGCAGACTTGATGGGCTGAACGGCAGACTCCTGCACTGTAGGATTCTATGAAGTGAGGAGAGCATTAACTGGAAAAGATTTCAGATTTGTCTATTGAGATTTTTTCCCCCTCTCTCTGAATATTGTATCCTCCCTGGTTTTTCCTGGAGTTCAGAAGAGCTGGAATCCTGTTTTAGCTGTGGAAAATCAGAGCTGCTCAAAGCACAGATGTTTTTTTTGGCAGTTTTCTCTCAGCAAAACCTTCGACCCTGATAACCACCCAACCTGTTGTATTGTAAATAATTGTATGACGCTTGCAACCTTTGTGGAAAACCTGCGCTGGGTTTATTGGAATTAAAATACATACCTGGTTGGGGAGTTAAATTATTTTCATAGCTTCAGCTTGCCAACTTCTGTGTTAGATATTTCTGTCTCTGACTATCCCCTTGTTATCTTCCCATCTTTGCCTGATGCTTAACTGTAGGTGGTAGCTGAGTGGCTTTTCTGTGCTTTCATGTCTAGTAGTTTTTTTAATTTATTTGTGGGACATGTGTGTTGCTGGCTGGCCAGCATTTATTGCTGATCCCTAGTTGCCCTTGAGGAGGAGTGGTGACAGTTGAGTGGCTTGCTAGGCCACTTCACAGGGAACAGTGAGAAGTCTCTCAACACCAGATTAAAGTCCAATAAGTTTATTTGGAATCACTAGCTTTTGGAGTGCTGTTCCTTCTTCACGATACCAGATAAAGCTGTTGGACTTTAACCTGGTGTCGTGAAACTTATTACTGTGCCCGCCCCAGTCCAATGCTGCATCTCCATGTCATTTCAGAGGGCAATTGAGAGTCAACCACATTGCTGTGGCTCTGGAGTCACATAGACCAGACCAGGTAAGGATGACAGATTTCCTTCCCTAAAAGATATTAGTGCACCTGATGGGTATTTCCAACAATCAACAATGGTTTCATAGTCACTAGTGGATTCTTAATTCGTGATTTCTTTTATTGAATTCAAATTCTGTCAGCTACCATGGTGGGATTCGAACCCATGTCCGCAGAGCGTTAGCTGAGTTTCTGGATTAATAGTCTAGCAATAATAGCACTTGGCCATCATCTCCCCCTTACATTGTGTAACTTGTGTGTCTATCTGTGCTGCTGGCTCATTGTCAGGTAGTGTTTCTGTCCAATAATGTCCAGTTCCTCTGTGTCTCATACACAATTTCTTACCTTTTTCTAGGTGATGATGCACTCACATCGGAGGAGAAGTCGTGAGGACACTGCGATAAAAACCTAACGCATCGGCACTGGTCCAGGGCCACCGAGAAGAGAAAGGAATCTTTTCACAAGGAAGGTGAATCTAAGATGTCCTTAAGCAGCAGTTCAGCTGGGAAAGGTGTGGATTCGAATGCTGTTGATGCCTACGACAGTGGGGATGAGTGGGATATCGGAGTTGGGAATTTAATCATTGACTTGGATGCAGACTTGGAAAAGGACCAGCAGAAAATGGAAATGTCAGGGTCAAAAGATGGAAGCATCCCGGTGCCAAGTGCAGTGGCAGCTCTGCCAGAGAATATCAAGTTTGTCACACCAGTTCAAGCACCTCAAGGGAAGGAGAGCAAATCGAAGGCGAAAAGGAGCAAGAATGCAAAGGATGGGGGGAAATCTGTGTCAGCTGCTTCCCTCTACACAGTGGGAGAATCGGCAAATGGCAAGAAAGAGATTCAGGGCCGGTCTGGGGATATGGCAAATCCCAGCAGCCTGGCATCTTCCAACAGCACATCCAAAGGGTCAGAAAAGGGCCCAAAGACTGTCCGGAATGGAGCCGGATCAAAAAAGGAGAAGGAGGGTGGATCCAGCAAGAGCAAAAAGGATAAAAATGAGAGCAGTGGAGGGGTACAGCCACCCTCTGGGAGTGACCCGAATGCTGCACAACAGCTGGGGTTGGGGGCAGGGTCAAAGGGCAGCCCATTTGAATGTGCTCAGGCCCCGAGCTGCCCTGATGGCACTGGGGGCCAAGTGCTGGATTTGGGAAATGCACCAGTGGATACCAACTCCATCTCCAACCTGCTGGGAATTAAAAGCGAGTCCGAGGAAGCTGAGAGCGAATGTCGACCACTGAAGAAGATCAAAACAGAGAAGGTAAGAAGTGGTGATTTTGAGTGCTTTGCAATGTCCCATTATAGTAAAGAGATCAGTGCTTGTTCGTCGTAGGTAGAGATTCAGTTTGACAAATCTGTCTTTCATGCAATGACAAATCAAGCCCAGGACCCATTATGCATATCAACCAGCCTGTGACCTCCAGCAGAGTTGTAGAGAATTGTCAGCATTGATTTACAATTGCTGCTTTTTGCTGCGTTGACGTATTTGTTCAACTGTGCTGGTGATATCATTGGAGAAAATGACTGTAAGGCACATTCACAGGGTGGGGGAGGTGTTGTTTGCTGTCCGAAACTTAATACCAGTGCAAGAACTTTGGGTGGCACAGTGATTATCATTACTGCTTTTCAGTGTCAAGGCCATGCTAAATTCTCCCTCAGTGTACCCAAACAGGTGCAGGAGTGTGGCGACTAGAGGATTTTCACAATAACTTCATTGCAGTGTGAACCTAATAAATAAACTTTTCACCAGGCTACCACTAACATAATCATGTCACACCAGTAACTGAAAGAGAGACGAATGAGAGAGGAGAAAGGAACCGAGGCATGTTAAGATTCACGATTCTATGGACTGGTCAGTCGATTTTCAAAAGGTTGTCCTGATGGTGCAAATTGTCTGTTAAGCATTTAGAATTAGACTTAGACTTAGAATCCTACAGTGCAGACGGACGCCATTTGACCCAATGAGTCTGCACTGATCGCAATCTCACCCAGGCCCCCTCCACATAACCCCATGTATTTACCCTAGTTAGTCCCCCTGATATAAGGGGCAATTTAGCATGGCCATTGCGCCTAATCAGCACGTCTTTTGGACTGTGGGAGAAAACCAGAGCACCTGGAGGAAACCCACACATAATGGGGAGAATGTGCAGATTCCACACAGACAGTGAGCCAAACAAGAAATTGAACCCGGGTTCCTGGTGCGGAGAGGCAGCAGTGCTAAAGACTGTGCCATCGTGCTCAGCAGGAATGGGTCGCTGTCCTACAGAAATGGTTGACACTTCATCTCACAAAATGAGGGTGTTCAGCTTGTTGGCTCTGATGAGATCACCATGGCGGTTGTGGAGTTTTAGATGAATGAATTCACGCAGTCTGCTGTTTCATTCTTGCTGCCCTGCACCTTCTCCAGTGAGGGGGCCGCAGTGTTGTGGTCAGCTGGTCGGTGTTGGAGTGAGAGTTTAGTTGATCGGTCTGATTTCAACCACAGTGATTCCATGTCATCAGCTTCTAAATGCTCCAGATGATTCAGATTGCCTGCTCTGTGACTGATGTGTTATTAGAACAGGAAGATAAGCATATCCCCTTTCTGAATGTAGTGAATTGATCCAAAGACGACTTGAGTGTGACGTCTGAAATATCAAATGGAATGTGCTGCTGAAACAACTAAATTGGAAGTAAGCGAGGTGATTGGTTAACAACAGAATGAAACATTGTATTTCACTCCACGCAATGCCTTGCCCTTGTTGCAGAAAAGAAAATCTAATTGGTGCGAGAAAATGGAAACCACCTTGCTTAGAGAGAGTCAATGAACCATTCGGCATCTGGTGGAGAGAGGAGCTTTAGACTTGGCCTCGATATGTGTTGTAAATGCAGGCCTGGAATAACGTGGCTCTGTAAGCACTGCTGAGGGGATGGACCATAATGTTGCTGCACAGTTTTCTTGCAAAGGCACCACACGGAATATTTAAAATCTGATCTTCTCAGCACCTAACAGTGTACTACCGTCATTCTGTTTGTTTTTTGGCCGGTCCATCGCTATTTTTGCAGATAATGTCGGGCTCTGTTTCCAGAGCCAGAATAACAATAGATAAAAGCAAATTTTACTGCAGGAATCTGAAACCAAAAGAGAAAATGTTGGGAAATCTCAGCAGATCTGGCAGCATCTGTAAGGACAGAAAAGAGCTGACATTTCCAGTCCAGATGACCCTTTGTCATTCCCTCACCCCACAGTATAAATATCTCCCAATTTCTGTGCCTTCTGGCTTTGACAAAGGGTCATCTGGACTCAACGTCAGCTCTCTTCTCTCCTTCTAGATGCTGCCAGACCTTCTGAGGTTTTCTAGCATTTTTTCTTTTGGTGCCAGAATAATAATATTTGGGTGGGTTTCTTCATAATCCTATGTTGTTGCACCCTGTCCTTCAACCTGCCCAGGTCCCTGTGAGAACTGCAATGGCAAGAGTCAGCCGGAGTTGACTACTGACTGAGGGCCAAGTCCCACTCTACAACTTTATCCAGCGCTGATTCTAGGCCAATACTCCAATGCAATAACTGAGAGGTGTGTTGCATCATTGGAGGTTGAGAACATTAAACCAGGAGTTTGCTTGCCCCTCATATGGATCATTTTGCTGAGGAGCAGCAGAGATTTCCCCGACATCCTGACCAATATTAATCCATTAACAAGGCAAGTGATATATGAGACTGAGTTTCCATGTTTACAGGTCCTCAAAATATACAAGGAGACGGAATTAGAGTTTAGTGTTGCTTTCCTGGAAAAAGTGGTGTCTGAGACACTGTGTATTACACTGACATCCTTATATGGAAAATCACAATTTTACAACAGCTCTGAGATAAGTTATTTTAATTTCTCTGACAGTGTTTGCATCAACTAACAGCTCGGGCGTTTGAGAGGTCACCAGCTCTTGTCTGCAGCTGGTAATTCTTGCTTATGGGCATGGCTTGTCCTTGTTTCTGCTCGCTGTCTGGCTATCTCTATTGAGAGCAGGTGAGGAGAGGATCAGGAATTGAGCCGCTCTCAGGCTACCCAGCAGTAGGTGATTGATGGGTGGGGACGGGAAGAAGTACGGGTGCTGGCTGGAAGTCCAGCATGGGTTTCCTCCTACAATTCAAAGACATGCACGTTAGGTCAATTTGGCATGCTAACCTGCCGAAGACAGCTAGATTAGGGGATTAGTGGGGTAAATACATGAGGTTACTGCGACATGCTCGGGGGTGGACCTCAGAGAGATGCTGAGTTGACATAGACTCGATGGACCGAATGCCCTCTTTCTGCACTGCAGAGATTTATGAATACTATATTCCCAAAGTAAGGCCTGTGCTGCAAATCTCATTAAATCTGCATGACCCACTTCACATATTGCAAGAATATGCAGGTGATAGAACTGGAATGATTATGAGCAGCAGTAATAGAAATGATTCCGTGGCAAGTGAATGTTTCTTCTCTTGGATCCCATGCTGAGCACTAACCCTGTTGATGCAGCCAGGAGGATGCTGCTGGACTTATGCAGAACATATTCAGAAATCTGATTATGGATATGGGGTGAAGGGAAAGAGCTGAATTGCCGACTCCACTGCATGGGGTTTATTTTGAACTGGTGATCCTCAGTTGGACAGTGGGCTAGATCTCAGCAGAATGCTTGCTGCATGTCCTTACTTATGATATTTTAGTACAGACTCTGCACTAACGCAGGCTCCGTTGAGTCCGGAGGTCTGCTATAGCTACTCAGCCTGGTTCATCGAGTCCAACATCACGAAGGTGTCTATTCAGCCTATCAGTCCCACATCTCATCATACTACCCCAAAACCCTTCAGTCTGACTGGTTCAGCAGTGCTAAGCACCCTATATGGTGGCAGAGAGATTAGTACTGCTGGTTCATAGTGCCAGGCATCCGGGTTCAATTCCCAGTTTGGATCACTGTGCAGAGTTTCCACGTTCTTCCCATGTCTGCATGGGTTTCCTCCAGGTGCTCCAATTTCCTCCCACTGCTGATTAGGTGATTGGCCATGCTAAATTCTCCCTCAGTGAACAGGCATCAGCGTGTGGTGATTAGGGGATTTTTACAGTAACTTCATTGCAGTATTAATGTAAGCCTACTTGTAATGAATAAATAAAACTTACTTTAGATTTCACTTTACAGATCAGTTTGCTTAAGAAGGTTTGAGTGAAATTCTTTGGTTAGAATTCTCCCACTGTCAGCAAGAGTAGAGAATTTGGCACTGAGCCACATCTCCATTCACTGCAGCTGGATCAGAAAATCCTGGCCACAGGTGAGGTTGGAGAATTCCAGCCTTGGTGTTGGTTTTTTTTCCTGTTGCTAGTTGCCCCTGTCATCAGTTGCCCCTGAGAAGGTGGTGGTGAGCTGCCTTCTTGAACCACTGGAGTCCATGTGATGTAGGTACATCCACTGTGCTGCCAGGAAGGGAGTTCCAGGATTGTGATCCACTGATATGTTTCCAAATCAGAATTGTGAGTGGCTTAAAGTGGAATTTGCCATGGCGGTGTTACCATGTGCCTGCTGCCCTTGTCCTTCCAGAAGATGGTGGTCATAAATTTAGAAGGTGCTATCTTTGGAGCCTTGATGAGTTCTTGTTATGCATCTTTTAGATGGTATGCATTGCTACTGTTCACCGGTAGTGAAGGGAGTGAATGTTTGTGGATGGGGTGCCAATGAAGCGGGGCTGCTTTGTTCTGGATAGCGTTGAGCTTTTTGTGATATTGGAGCTGCACTCATCAAGGCAAGTGGGGAGGATTCCATTACATTCCTGATTTATGCCTTGTAGATGGTGGACAGGCTTTGGCGAGTCAAGAGATGAGTTACTCATTGCACGATTTCTAGGTTCTGACCTGCTCTTGTAGCCACAGTATTTATATAAGGCGTTTGATAAGGTGGCCCATGGAAGACTTCTACAGAAAATGCAGATGTGTGGAATAGAGGGTGATTTAGCTAATTGGATTAGAAATTGGCTGGCAGATTGAAGACAGAGGGTGGTGGTTGATGGGAGATATTCATCGTGGAGTTCGGTGACGAGTGGTGTGCCTCAGGGGTCTGTTTGGGGGCCCCTGCTGTTTGTAATTTTTATAAATGATCTGGATGAGGGTATTGAGGGATGGATCAGTAAATTTGCAGATGATACTAAAGTTGGTGGTGTGGTAGATAGTGAAGAGGGGTGTTTAGTTTACAGAGTGACTTGGACAAGTTGCAGAGCTGGGCCGAGAGGTGGCAAATGGAGTTTAATGTGGAAAAGTGTGAGGTAATGCACTTTGGCAGGAACAATAAATGTGTAAGTATAGGGCTAATGGAAGGACTCTTAATAGTGTTGAGGAACAGAAGGATCTTGGTGTATGTGTCAATAGATCCCTGAAAGTAGGCAGTCAAGTGGATAAAGTTGTTAAGGCATATGGAGTCTTAGCTTTTATTGGTAGGGGGGATTGAATTTAGGAGCCGCAGCATCATGTTGCAACTGTACAAAACTCTAGTGCGGCCGCACTTGGAGTATTGTTTGCAGTTCTGGTCCCCACATTATAAGAAAGATGTGGAGGCATTGGAGAGGGTACAGAGGAGGTTTACCAGGATGTTGCCTGTATGGAGGGCAGGTCCTATGAAGAGAGGTTGAAGGATTTGAGGTTGTTTTCGTTAGAAAGGAGGCGGCTAAGAGGGGATCTTATTGAAGCATATAAGATGATTAGAGGTTTAGATAGGGTGGACAGTGATAGCCTTTTCCTAGGATGGAGAAAGCTAGCACGAGGGGACACAGCTTTAAATTAAGGGGTATGAGTTATAGGACAGATATCAGAGGTAGGTTCTTTACTCAAAGAGTGATAGGGAGTGGAATGCCCTGCCTGCAGCTGTTGTAGATGCGCCAAGTTTGGTGGCGTTTAAGAGGTTAGTTGATAAGTATATGGAAGAGAAGGAATGGTTTAGTTTGGAGGGGCATTGCTTTTTATTTTGGTCGGCACAACATCGAAGGCCGAAGGGCCTGTTCTGTGCTGTATTGTTCTATGTTCTATGTTCTATATAGCTCATCCCATTCAGTTTCTAGTCATTGATAACACCCAGGTTGTTGATAGGGGGATTCGGTGATAGTAATGCCATTGAATGTCAAGGGATGATTGTTAGATCCTCTTTTGTTAAAGATGGTCATTGCTGGCAGTTGTGTGGTTTGAATGTTGCTTGTCAGCCCAAGCCTGGATATTGTCTAGGTCTTGCTGCATATGGACATGGACTGCTTCAGTATCTGAGGAGTCTGAAGTGGTATTGAACATTGTCACTCATTAGTGAACATCTCCAGTTTTTACATTATGATGGGAGAAAGGTCGTTGATGAAATAACTGAAGATTGTTGGGCCCAGGTTGCTACCCTGAGGGCCTCCTGCAGAGATGCCCTAGAGCTGAGATGATTGACCTCCATCCGCCATAAACATCTTCCTTTGAGCTAGATGTAACTCCAATCATTACAGAGTTTTCTCCTGATTCCCACTGACTCAAAGAACAAAACAGCACGGGAAACAGGCCTTTGGCCCAATGAGCCCACGCCGCCACCCCGATGTTCCTACCTCTACCCGCGATCCCTGTCCACGTTTATAGATCTATGGATTAAAAAATGAAATTTGAGCCAATTTAGGGAGAATTTGTTTTGCCAATTAGCCTAAGAGCACGTCTTTGGGATGTGGGAGGAAACCAGAGCACCAGGAGAAAACCCACCCAAGCACGGGGAGAATGCGCAAACTCCCACAGACACAGGCCCAAATCCATGTATCTGCACAGCACAGCGATAGTCACTGAGCTGTCGTGTTGCCCATCAAATGGTCCGGGTCAAGCGTACACTAACGACATGAAGCAGTAGGATACTCTCGAAAAAGATCCAAGAGCAGCCCTCTCACGACCCATCGCGTGTATGCCCTTCGTTAGACAACAAGGTGGACCAAAGCACCTGTAGGATAAAAACAAGTACATCAATATCATCATCTATTTACACACTTCCCAGGACTCCCAAGGCTCATGATCCCTATTTTAAATCAGTTTTCTATACCCCTCCATTCCCGTTCTGTTCATGTGCCCATCTAAGTATTTCTTAAATAACTCCAGAGTACCTGCCTCCACCACTTTACTTGGCAGCGCATTCCATACCCCAACCACCCTCTGTGTGAAAAAACTCCCTCTAGCATCCAAATTATACCTTACCCCCCCCTCACCCTAAGCCCATGACCCCTCGTGCTATTTGAGTCCATCCTAGGAAAAAGCTTAACCCTGTTTACTCTATCTATACCCTCATAATCTTGTACACCTCTATTAGATCTCCTCTAAGTCTACGTCCTTCTAAGGAAAACAGCCCCAATTTGCCTAACCTCTCCTCGTAACTCAGACCTTCCATACCAAGCAGCATCCTGGTAAACCTCCTCTGCACTCTCTCCAGAGTCTCCACATCCTTCCAGTAGTAGGGCGACCAGAACTGGATGCAGTATTCCAAATGAGGTCTAACCAGCGTTTTATACAACTGCAACATTAAAGGCCAGCTCTTGTACTCTATACCCCTTCCTATAAAGGCAAACATACTATATGCTTTCTTCACAACCTTCTCCACTTGCTCTGCCACCTTCAGAGACTTGTTCACCTGCACCTCCAGATCCCTCTGCATTTCTATACTCTTAATAGGTCTACCCTTTATCATATACCTCCCCCCTACATTCTTTCTCCTGAAATGCATCATCTCACATTTATCAGGATTGAATTCCATCTGCCATCTGTCTGCCCAAGCTACCAGCCTATCTATGTCCTACTGCATCGCCTGACAATGCTCCTCACTATCCGCAAGTCCAGCCATCTTTGTATCGTCTGCAAACTTGCTGATCACTCCATTTACTCCCTCATCCATCTCATTTATATATATTACAAACAGAAGAGGTCCCAGTACCGAGCCCTGCGGCACACCAATAGTGACTGACCTCCAGCTAGAAAAACACCCTTTCACTATTACTCTCTGTCTCCTATTACCAAGCCAGTTACTTATCCATCTAGCTACCTGTCCTTGTCTCCCATGAGCCTTGACCTTCTCAACTAATCTCCCATGAGGGACTTTGTCAAACGCCTTACTAAAATCCATACAGACGACATCAACGGCTTGCCCTTCATCCACCGTTTTCGTCACCTCCTCAAAAAATTCTACCAGATTTGTATGCACGACCTCCCCTTAACAAATCTCATTTTTGCTAAAGTAAAGTTTAATTATTAATCACATTAACATGCAATGAAGATACTGTGAAACTCCCCTAGTTGCCACACTATGGCGCCTGTTCAGGTCAAATGCATCTAACCAACACGCGTATCAGACTTGGGAGGAAACTGGAGCACCCAGAGAAAACACATGTAGACATGGGGAAAATGTGCCGACTCCACATAGATAGTGACCCAAGCCGGGAATTGAACCAGGGTCCCAGGTGCTGTGAGGCAGCAGTGCTAACCCAGGGCTCCTTGATGCCATGCTCAACCAAACACTGCCTTGATGCCAAGGGCAGTCACTGTCACCTCACCTCTGGAATTCAGTTCTTTTGTCCATCACGTCTGTAAGGAGGTCAGGAGCTGAGTAACCCTGGCAGAATGCAAACTGGGTGTCACTGAGCAGGTTATTGACAAGCAGGTGCTGCTTGATAGCACTATTGATGATCCTTTCCATCAGTTATGATTGAGAGTAAACTAATGTTTTTTTTTGCGCATACAGGACATAACTGGACAATTTTCCACATTGCTAGGGAGATTGGGCATAAGTCCTTTCCAACCTCATAATGTGGTGAGTTGGGCTACTCATTGCTGAGATGGAATGACGTGATTGGAGGCTGAGAGGATGCTGCTCCTTGCCTCAAACCCTCATAGACATCAATCTGAGTTGGCTGAAGAGCGTTCATCATCATTAATCCTTCTGTGGAAATAGTGTGGAATAAGTGGGGAATGAGAGCGCTGTCTGGGGACTGGATGCTCCTGAACTAGGAATTACTGTGAAGCCCACTAGACCATAAAGCAGACAGCAGCAGGCCGTGAACTCTGGCCTGTGTGCTACCAGAGTGCTGTTTATTCAGCATTGATGGATTGTTTCTGGCTCCCCCACTGACTGCTGATTCCATTAGCAGTGCTGTCTCTCTTTAAGTAACAACACTGGAGTTACAGCTGTTGTGTGCAGAGATAGACGCAAAGAAACTTGATCTATTTGACATTGAGCAATGATAGTTCTTTGGTCAGTGTAGGAATTGGCAGTCTCCACCTCCTTGTAATCTGGGAAGCAAGATCCTGAACACCATTATGAGAGAAATATTGGGAAGTGAGAATGTCGGTGCGGTTCCCAGTTCAAGTCGTAATGCTCTTGGTTTAGATAAATGGGGCTGCTTGAAGCACAGAGATGATTTAATGACGGTGTTTGGGTCTAGACTGTATGTGCCGATCTGATTTTTCTATGTTCTCGCACCACGTATGGTGGTGGCTCACTAACTTTCACCTCATTCAGATTGATCTATTTATTCCTGGGATTGCTGCCCCACCAGAGAATCTCTCACGTATGAGGCAAGTTAAAAGTGTTTGCAGGGTCACTTTGGTTTGATCTACATCCTGCTATTTGCAGCCGGCCTACTCCTTTAGTGTGGATATCCGTCTATAAGTGGAAACTGGGTAATATCTCGGACATGGTAACAATCCACTGTCAGTTGCACATCCATGCAGGTTTTACTATAGTAGAGTGTGATATGTGGAAGTCATTGTGGCTTGTACTATTGCTTTGCTTGTCCTATCGTGTCACTGTGGTACCAGCCTTTACCCTCTGGATATCTGGCTCTGGACGTTGCTCCAAAGGGTGAATGAGGGAATGAATGGTCAGAACGTAACCTGCTGACTCCCCTTTGTGAATGTAGTGCCATGGCTTGGAAGTGGTTCCTTGCCTGCCACCAAGGTCGTAAGTGGGCGAGGGGACCGGAATTGTAAAACAGAAGATGCAACGTTTGCTCTGAAATTCATTATTCTAATACCAGCGCCACCTCCTTGCAAATCCCACTTCAAAGTGTTCATGATTCTGTCAGCAAAAATCTCTAGTTTCGTTGTGATTTTAGAATGCGTCTATTGTCCCCTGGGCTGTGACTGCCAGCTAATCATAGCAAACATTTTTTCCTCCCTAATCTCTATGGAATTACTTTCTCTAACTTGTTGATTTCTATCTCCTGCGCCTCTCCCACAAGTTCAGCAGCACACGGCTGGAGTTGTAACTGCAGATGTTTGCAGAAGCGACCTGTAAACTATGGAAATGATATTGTGCGATTGTTATCTTCAGTGAGTCATTTGATCAGTAAAACTTTGACACTTCTGCTCAATTATTTCTGTTTGAAAGTAATTTCTGCTGTAATTTGGAAATGAATAACTAGAAAGCTGAAGTCAATCTCCACTGCCTGTCAGAAGTTCACGGTCAGTGAACCTTTAGTCCATTTTTTTTCAAAGCGTGTGGGTGATAATGGGTGGGCTGCATTTGTTGCACGATTCTTTATTACCCTTCGATGTGTTCAGTCTATAATAATTGTTTTTGCAACTGAGTGACTTGTTGACAGTGTATTATTAACCAGAGAGGTGTAGGCTGGTAGTTTCTCAATCTTTCATTGTATCACTCTGATATAATTACTAAGAACTAGGAGCAGGAACGGGCAATTTAGCTCCTCGAGCCTGCTCTGCTATTTAATTTGATGATGCCTGATCTCATCTTGGCCTCAACTCCTCTGATGCCAGTTCACCCTTCAAACTCTTAATAATTAAAAATCTGTCCACCTCTTGCTTAAATTTATTCTGTCCTGGCATCCATGGAATAGTGAATTCCACATACTCATGACTCTTCGAGAGAAGTAGTTTCTCCTCTGTTTTAAATCTGCCATCCCTTATCCCAAAACTATAACCTCGTGTTCTATATTTCCCTACAAGAGGAACCATCCCCTCCATATCTATTTTGTCAATCCCCTTTCTCCCTGTACACCTCAATTAGATCTGCCCTCATTCTTCTAAACTCCAGGGAGCATAGGCTTATACTGCCCAATCTCTCTGCGTAAAACAAAACTCGCGTCTCTGGAATCAAATTAGTGAACCTCCTTGGAACTGCCTCCAATGTAACTACATCCCTTCTCAAGTAGGGTGACTAAAACTGTACTCAGTATTCCAAATACAGTCTCATTCATGTTTTGTACAGTAGCAGTAATACTCAGTTCTTTTATATTTTGTTCCTTTAGCAATGAATGCTAAGAACCCATTTGTTACCTGTTGTACCTGCGTGCTAGTTTTTTGTGATTCATGCATGAGGATACCCAGACCCCTCTGCACCAAAGTACTCCAAAGTTTCTATCTCGGTAATAATTTACCCTTGTGTTTTTCCTACCAAAATACATCATGCTTATTCACATTAACCTCCATCTGCCAAATGTTGTCTCATTCACTTAACCTAAGCATATCCTTGAGTAAATTTCTTATTTCATTATCGCAGTTTACTATCCCACCTATTTTAGTGTCATCGGCAAATCTGTTATCTTTAAAACCTCCTCGGTCTCTGCAATATGGTGTGCCTTAGTTTTTTGCCTTTGCCTTTGCCTTTGTTTTTGTTATGCTTGACTTCCTTGCCTGGCAACTGGAAACCTTTCTCTCCCTCATACCACCTTTCCTGCTTTGGAATGTATTTTAGTTGGGAGGACGGCACAGTGGCTTAGCCCTGCTACCTCACGGTGCCGGAGGTCTGGGTTCAGTTCTGGCCTGACTGTGTGAAGTTTTTATGTTCTCATCTCTGTATGGGTTTCCTCCCACAGTCCAAAGTTGTGCAGGTTAGGTTGATTGGCCGTGCTAAATTGCTCCTTGGTGTCGTGGGGTTAGTAGGATAAATACACAGGTTATGGAGATAGGATTTGGATGGGATTGTCATCGATGCAGGCTTGATGGCTGAATGGTCTCCTTCTGCACTGTAGGGGTGCTATAAAACTCTCCTATATTCTATAACATGAATATTTCCATCAAATCCAACTGTTTTTAAATTGTCCAGACTTCAGCTCCTCTTCTTGTGGCAGCTGTCTTTGTAAAGCCATCTCTAAATTTGTTCTTCACCAATCCTTTTGCTCTCTGACTAGAATTTCATATTTCATATTCCAGAAAGAGCCTGACTGGACAACCTGGTGATTTGAAGCAACTGATAAGATGTTACTTCCCAGGGTTTGCCTTGCATTTGTTCATATCAGACCCTTGCACTTTCTTTACCGACTACTGAAAAATTATAGCTCCTACAAATGTCCGTTCTTAACCCAATTAAAAACCTCCCTGTCTGCTTCCCTGTAACTTGTTTCGACTCTACTATCTTGTCCCTGATAGTCAGTGACTTTGGGTTCTTAATGAAGGCTCTTATCCAGGCTTTTGCATTTCTTGATGTAGTATATCTGATTGATTATAAAGTCAGAGGATATTCTGAAAAGATCTAAACCTTTATCAGGTTGATTTATTTATGTTTTCAATAAGTTGAAACAAAATCAAAACTTGTTGGATTAAATTATGATATGGTGGTCACAAAATACTCCTATCTCTCATAACCAGACTGACTCCAGACTAAATATTGTATCTGACTGTCTGCAGAAGCAGGGGTGATTCCATTGTTTTACTTAGAGTCGCTACAGTGCAGAAGGGGGCCATTTAGCCCATTGAATCAATGGTTCTCTGATAGAGCATCTTAACCAGGCACACCAACCCCTTGCTCTACCTCTAATACCATGCTCTATCCATGCAACATCTATTTATCCCACTACAAATCCTCTAACCTACACATCTCAGAACACTAAGGGGCAATTTAGCATGGCCAATCCACCTAACCAGCACATCCTTCGAACTGTGGGAGGAAACTGGAGCACCAAGGGGAAACCCACACAGACATGAGGAGAATGTGCAGACTCCATACAGTCAGTGACCCAAGGCTGGAATCAAAACTAGGTCTCTGAAGCAGTGAGGCAGCAGTGCTAACCATTGTGCCACCTAGGACACAAACATCTATGGTTTTATTATGTGGACAGTGTTCAAATTCTTTTAGTCTCATTCCACTACAAAATCTTTCTGCCTTGCATATTTTCCTCTGGGTGTCTGGTCAGTTGTGTCTTACCCACTTGCTTTTTCCACATTGTTTTGCTGTCTGTGGTAATTCTTGTCCTGCAGGTGCCAGTGGGTCTCCGGTACCTGGCACAGTTGTCCATTTGTCCATGCCCCAACATTCTCACACAGCAGCTTGCCTTTCTCGCACAGACTACCCGTAGGACACAAACCCTGGCCATTTCCTACTCCCTGACAGAGTCAGTTCAGATTGATTAATGCAGCACAAGTTGCGGAGATCTCTCTGTAGGTTTCCTTAACACCAGGGTGCTATTTTCAGGCTGTTCTGTTTTCCCTGGACGTAGCTTTTGTGTTTTTAATTGTTGATGCAAATCAGTTTTATTCATTTTTGTCGAAGTGCTATATTGATTTCCATCCGTTTCAGTTACACATTCCAGTCGGTGAAATTTCATTGTCCAAATGGGAACTGGAGCTGGCAATGCAAACTCAATCCAGGTTTCTGCTGAACAAGGCACAAACCTGGGGTCAGCAGAAATACTCTGCTTTCTTCCTGCTATCTGTCTGACCCTGTGAGGTTACTCAGCTTTTTGGGAGAAACCTGACATTACTGGAGATACTTGGATATAAGTTTTAGGACTTGAAAGTGTAAGGCATTAATGAGTATCAGAAATAGGAGCGGGTGTTGGCCATTCAGCTCCTCAAACCTATTAACTTATTCAGTTGGAACATGGCTGATATTCTTTCTCAACTCCACTCTCCCCACATCCCTTGACTCTGAATATTTAAAATTCTAATGCTCTCTGACTTCAACACACTCAGTGACAGAGTATCTATGGTTTTGTCTCACACCCTGCTTCTTGTAAGAGCTCCATTTCATCTCCGTTGCATCTGTTCTGATGATGTAACCTCCACACCAGTGCATAAAATTTTCCCTTATGAAAATTCCCACCCAGTGTGATTGACAGGGTGTTCCAACCGTCTAATTCATTTCACGCATCAGTGCTCTTACCTCTCTAGTCCTCACCTTCTATCCTAGCAGCCCCTGTATTCAGTGGATCATCTAAACACATCTTCGCAGGCCCTCCCCTTTAGCACTCCACAGGGAGGCTTCACAACACCTTAGTCAACTCCTCAATGAACCCTAACATGCTGAACGTTCCCACAGCACATTTTCACGCAAGTGCAGTGATGCAACATCTGTTATTTTACCTTCTGTCATCTGTGTCCAAAGCCACAAACGCTCCTCCCAAGTGAAACAGCAATTTACTTGTACGTTTTTCAACCTGGTATTCTTTATTTGCTGCTTACAGTTAAAGTTTACTTACTAATCACAAGTAAGGCTTACATTAATGCTGCAATGAAGTTACTGTGAAATTCCCCTGGTCACCGCACACTAGCACCTGTTTGAGTCAATGCACCCTAACTAACATGCCTTTCAGACTATAGGAGGAAACTGGAGGAAACCCATGCAAACACAGGGGGAATGTGCAAACTCCGCACAGACAGTGGCACAAAATGGGAATTGGACCTGGGTCTCTGGCTGTGTGAGGCGGCAGTGTTAGCCACCATGCAGCCCATTGTAACCCCCTCTGTAGTGGGGCAAGCAAATGCAGTCTGGGCATCTGCTTTGAGGAATATCTTTGTGTAGATTGCAAGCATGATCATGAGTTTGTCATTTTCATTCTCGATGTTGCTTTTGCCCGTGACCTGCAGAGTGCTTTTGGAGCTTGGGGCAAGGTCCAGGAACAATACATCATCTTTCGACTCAGCATCCTATGCAGTCTTCTGGACTGAGCATCGAGTTCTACAAATATACCTCAGAATCTCTGCCTTCATCTTGTTCAATGTGTAACTTCTCCTTTTTATTGTATTGGCTGATATTGATTCTTCACCCTTCATGTTGCATTGAGATTTTTTTAAAGTGCAGCCCATGTCTCATTTGGATACAACCTTCTTGTTTCTTTACTTCATCCATTGGTTGTTGCATGAAGGAATCTTTTGTTATTTAAACTCACCTGCCCTCCATCGTACCGCAGACTACTTTCTTTGTTCTTCCTGTTTCTTCTCTTCCAGCAGCACACTCTACCCCCCACCACACCCCACACTGGCTTAAAAAGCTTTAAGTGTCTGTCTGCCTTCAGACCTGAAAGGTCAACTCTGTTTCTACAGATATTGCCTGACCTGCTTGTGTTTTTCCAGCTGTTTTTCGTTATTTCTGGTTTTCCCCTTGTCAGTCCTAAATGGCCAATATCACCTTCTGAAAGTGTAATTTCCCAGCCAAGGGGACACCCTCTCAATGTCAAGCCTGTAAAGCCCTTTAAGAATGTTATATACTTCAGTGAGATCACCTCTCCTCCTTCGAAACAGGAGAGCGTAGTCTTGGTCTCTGAAGTCTTCTCGGGCAATCCCCTTAGTGCAACAATTAGTCGAGTGAACCTTTGCAGCATTCCAACTGACAGTTGATGAGATTTGTTAAGGAGCTGTGCAAACGAGGGTATTGATACTGCAGGTACCCTTTGGTCATCCTATTTCCCGTTTGTTCATTGCTCGTACAAGTTCCTTTTGTTACTCATCATGTACACGCTATATTCCCAGAATAAACACATGGCAGCCATTATTTTTCACTGAAGAATTTGCTGATATCTCCATCTCCCAGGATTTCATAAGCAAACCCGTTCAATAGCCCAAGGAGAATTTATTGATGGAGCGAAATGATGAGAACAATGTATATTTGAATGATGCAGTATGCTTGAAGGAAGCACTTTCCTGGTGAATATTCATTCAATTAGTTTGGAAAGAGTTTGTAACCTGCATGATGTGTTTTCCCAAGGTGGGTGGAGTAGACTAGGCTACAGTAGTTGCTGTTAGTACAATGGGGGCCTTTGAATAACTGTGGAATATTACATCTGTCAAATGCCGTAGACATTATACAGCAGTGCATCGCTTCATTGTTAACCTGTATTAGCTGCACCCTGGTGGAAAGCAAATGCAGTGGAATCCAAAACCAGGGGCAATTAGTCTAAGGTAATCGTTCATAAATTCAATAAGAAATGCAAGAAAATGAAAATGTGGAACTTGTAACAACTTGGAATGGCTGAGGCAAATAACATTGACCTGTTTCAAGGGAAGTTAGGTCAGTACGTAAAGGAGAAAGGAATCAAAGAATTGTGAATATAGAATCCCTACTATGCAGATGGAGGCCATTCGGCCCATCGACCTGACTGACCAAAATCCCACCCCCGCCCTAATCCCATAACCCCATGCATTTTCCCTCGTAGTCCTCCTGACACTAAGGCAATTTGGCATGGCCAATCCACTTAACTGGCACATTTTTTTGGACTGTGGGAGAAAACCCACACAGATATGGGGAGAAAGGGTTTTCCGTTAAATGCACCACTCACCCCATGAAACCTGTGATGTGGGTGCTTGGTCGTTGGGACCCTTTGATTCTATCAGAATGAGAGCAGCAAGATTTTGGAAACTATTTCCTGTTATTTGATATTGCTGCCTCTTGTGCACCTTGCAAATATGGAAAGCTTCACCTGTCATACCTCTGTAACCACCACCACTTCCTCTGCCTTGGTAAGGCTTTATCCCACAAGACACTCGTGATGCAAACATCAACCAGGTCAGGGCTGGGGGGCCAGTTACAACAACTACTCCAGCATCTCCTCAGCATCACTGGTAAAGCTTTTACCCAGAGCCATTCCAAAGAGGCTTCATTAATTAGCCAAGAGAATAATACTGAGAGACAATGTGATTTCAGAGCAGGCAGATCCAAGGGAAGTGTGGTCAGCTTCAAGAGAAATGCAGAGAGGTAGCAAAAATACTCCACTTTGCTTTTGTGGATCTCATAAAAGCATTTGACCTGTCCTAATTGGGAACTTCTGCGTATCCTGATCTGTATATGATGATGTTAGACCAATTGTCGGGACAGAAGAGCAGCACCAAAGGTTCATGGATCATCTGCTCCGTGCCTATTTCATGTCCCCTCTCATCATCAGTGTTAAGAAAACTGTCGTATTGGGACAGGGTGTTGTGTCTGCATCAGTGATCGCACTGAAACACACCACTGGAAGCGAATTCTGCCTCCTTGGATCTCTGGTGATAAACAATCTGTCTCTTGATAGAGTTCAACATGCTCATTAGAAAGGTTGTCATAAATTTTTGCTGATTAACAAAGCATGCATGGAAAATAAAGCAGTAAATGCTGGAAAACCTCAGTAGGTTTGACAGCATCTGCGGAGAGAGAACAGAGCTAATGCTTCGAGTCTGGATGATCCTTCTGTTTGTATCCTGAAGTCAGACCAGACTGCAACGATTTTGATGTGATGTTTCACTCCAGGTGACGCACTGGGAAGCTTTTATCAAAACAAACTTTATTTAACAACACAGTTTAACAAGTGAATCAACTTAACTTTTAACAATAGAACAATATTTAAACAAAGTACAATTCTTAACTGAGTTCTAATCAAGCAATATTTCTCTTATAAGAGTTAAACCCTTCTTTAAAATTAATGAGCAACACGCAGGCATACTTGCTTTGAGTTGAACTAACAGTTCTGGAGCTTTCAGAAAGCTTTTGGAGAGAGAGAGAGAGAGAGCTTTTTTTTTCTAGTAGCTTCAGGCAAAAACTGATTGTATTTTGAAATGAAAATGAAATTGGGCTTTCTTGTAAGCTTAGGTCCTCCCATTAATCACAACTCTGTCTCTGTCAATCAGCCAACCTAATCAAAATTCTCACGACTCTGCATACTTAGTCTATAATCTCAGGAGAATGTAAATAAACAAAAGATCCATTAATTCAACAAAGTAACCTATTCCTATACAAAAATCAGTTATTATCCTGCATTCTTAGCAACTACTGCATGTACTGCAAATCAACTTGTGGACAAAACACTTCCTCTTAAAGCAACCCCACCTTAAACACAAAATATAGTAAAATAGCACAGCGTAATCACACTTGATTAGAGCTCTGAATAAGAGGAATCGAGGATTGAAACGCTGGCTCTGTTCTCTCGTCACAGATGCTGTCAGATTGCAGCATCAGTAGTCATTTTTATGGAAAATGACAAACTGGCCCACAGGACCAAGATGCTCCTCTACAAGGCCAGTATCCTGAATACCTTGCAGTGCATCAGCAAAGCTTGGACAACCTGCACTTAAGATGCAGAGAGACTCTGCACTTAAGATGCAGAGAGACTTTCTAACATCACATGGAAAGATAGAATCAAGCAGGGAAGGTTTCCTAAGCTTTTTCCTAGGATGGACTCAAATAGCACGAGGGGTCATGGGCTTAGGGTGAGGGGGCGAGTAAGGTATAATTTGGATGCTAGAGGGAGTTTTTTCACACAGAGGGTGGTGGGGGTATGGAGTGCGCTGTCAGGTAAAGTGGTGGAGGCAGGCACTCTGGGGTTATTTAAGAAATACTTAGATGGGCACATGAACAGAATGGGAATGGAGGGGTATAGAAAACTGATTTAAAATAGGGATCATGAGCCTTGGGAGTCCCTGGGAAGTGTGTAAATAGATGATGATATTGATGTACTTGTTTTTATCCTACAGGTGCTTTGGTCCATCTTGTTGTCTAACGAGGGGCATACATGCGATGGGTCATGGGAGGGCTGCTCTTGGATTTTTTCAAAAGTGTCCTAGTGCTTCACGTCATTAGACCATTTGACGGACAACATGAAAGCTCAGTGACTATCGCTGTGCTGTGTAGATACATGGATTTGGGCCTGTGTCTGTGGAAGTTTGCACATTCTCCCCTTGCTTGCGTGGGTTTCCTGCATTTTTTGTTCCGATATCTGTTTTGGTGTAGCTTGCTGGTTGTGAACGATAACTTGGCATCTGGAACCTTAGACCCTTTGTCCTGTCATTCACTATCTCCATAACCAGTAGTATCTGGGGGTGGTTAGGGGTGGCTCAGTGGTTAGTACTGCTGCCTCACAGCTCCATGGACCTATGGGTCGCTGCCTATGTTGCATGTCTGTGTAGGTTTCTTCCGGGTGCTCTGGTTTCCCCCCACATCCCAAAAATATGCTCTTAGGCTAATTGACAGAACAAATTCTCCCTAAATTGTCTCAAATTTGGTTTCAATCCATAGATCTATAAACATAGACAGGGATCACGGGTAGAGGTGGGAACATCAGGGTGGCGGCGCAGGCTCGTTGGGCCGAAGGGCCTGTTTCCTGTGCTGTTTTGTTCTTTGTTCTATCTTGGGCATGTGAACAGGATGCGAGGTGGCTGCATTTCCAAGGATACTCAGTATTAAGCCATTGGGATGCCCAAAGCTCTAATTCAAGGATTCCTTCAAATGGGACATGAAAGCCCTCAACATCAATCATGACAAGCTGACAATTGATGCAAATGGTGACACCAGCTGCGGGCAGGAATTTGCCACCATGATGGCATGTGATTTCTGAAGTTCCAAAGCTAATGCCAGTCCAGCAAACTAGACAGAGATCATCCTCAATCGCAGGCAGAAAATAACCTTGTGTAGCACTTCTGGCAGACTGTACCTTGCCAGAATCGACTTATTCAACTATCAAGAGAAGGTGTTCTCATCTGACCTCACCATCGCTCTGAGACCACATTCCTAACCTCTCCCACAGATGAAAAGTTGCCAGATATTTGGGCATCTTGCATTGCTGCTCATCAGTTACTGTTCCACGTTCTTTGCAGTATTTAACTGAATCTTATGGCTGCTTTGCGCATTGGTGCGTTTGGCTAACTGCTACAGTAAATATCATGGTGATTTGATCTCTGATTATTGCCTTGACTGCCAGGTCTTAACTCTGTTGCTTGCTGGGGGGATAAAGTGCTGCATGTTATTGACTGTATGGGTCTTGACCTTGATGTTCTGCTGCTCTAAGCACTCATTAAGAGGTGCCCCACGGAGAATTTTACTTTGTTCTGTCACAACCACGTGGGCTGATTGTTTGGAAAAAAAAAATTCAACTCCACTATATTTCTTCTGATGGTTTGCTGTTTAACCCTTTGGAGATATGACTGGCTTCCAACTGTTAATAATCCCTGTGTATTAATGAGTGACAAAGTGGGTGAGTGGAGCTGGTGTGACAGTCCTGCTAGTGCTGTCTCACGGCTGAGCAGTTCTGTCGGTGAGTGTGCTTGACCTTCAATTCTTGTCTGTGATCTAAATGATTCAGCATGTGCCTTAATGGGAGAATTATTTGCTGAAGATAGCTAGAAGCTCTGTGAAGAAAACAGCTGAGTGGAAGGGTGAAGATATTGTAATCTCCAGGTATCAGATTACAGTTCAGTCATTCTGTTTTTCATAGAATCATACAGTGTAGAAAGAGACCATTCGGCCCACCGTGTCTGCACTGACCACAATCCCACCCAGGCCCTACGTCCATTGTTGTTTGTCTTCTCATACACAAAAACCTATAGGACATTTTCCTGCATTTTTTGTTCAGATATCTGTTTTGGTGTAGCTTGCTGGTTGTGAACGATAACTTGGCATCTGGAATCTTAGACCCTTTGTCCTGTCCAGTGGTATGGTTTGTCCATAATCAGTGATATCTGGGAACGTTTAGGCGTGGCTCAGTGGTTAGTACTGCTGCCTCACAGCTCCATGGACCTGGATTCAATCCCACCTTGGGTCGCTGCCTATGTTGCATGTCTGTGTAGGTTTCTTCCGGGTGCTGTGTTTTCCTTCCACACTCCAAAGATGTGCGGGTTAGGTTGATTGGCCTTGTTAAATTCTCCCTAGCATCGGGCGATTACCAAGGTAACTGTGGGTTACGGGAATAGGACCTGGTTGGATTGTGGCTAATGCAGATTCGATGGGCCGAATGGCCTTCTTTTGTACTAGGGATTTTATGACAGTGCTAGTTTTGTTCTCTGATTCACAGTAGGGATGTCAACATTAGTAGAAAGACTAGTTTTAATTCACCACCCTGGTTTGTCTTCACAGTGTGCAAGGAGGTTGGTGGAATGAAGAGTTTTTGCTGATGATTAGGGTGGAGATTGGTGTTGGAGAATTCCTGGAGAGATTTAGTTTTGAGGTTAAAGGTGACAGTTTGGTTTTCTGGTTAGGTTTAAAAGTTAGACCTTTTGCCCAGTGTTAAGTTTTGAACTAGAGGCAGAGGTCCAGATCCCCTAGTTTCCAGATCATCAGAAATCGGACCTACCTCCCAAGATATATGTCGGCATCCTATAGCATGCCCAACTTGCAGACCTGTGCGGAAGTCTCCCGGGTGTTTGAGCTTCTATTGATCAGTTCTGTGCTCCTCGGATATTCCTTAATGTCTCAGACTCAAAGCTAAAGTCAGTGATATTAGACAGTTCCACTATAATTTGAAGTATATTTAGTGTCACAAGTAGGCTTACATTAACACTGCAATGAAATTGCAGTGAAAATCCCCGAGTTGACATTCTCTGATGCCTATTCAGATACACTAAGGGAGAATTTAGCACGCTCAGTGCGCCTAAGCAGCATGTTTTTTGGACTGTGGGAGGAAACTGGAGAACCTGGAGGGTATTAGCTATGAGGTGAGATTGAGCAAACTAGGGTTGTTCTCCCTGCAAAGATGGAGGTTGAGGGGCAACCTAATAGAAGTTCATAAAATTATGAAGGGCATAGATAGGGTGAAAGATTGGAAACTTTTTCCCAGGTCGGAAATGGCAAACACAAGGGGTCACAAGTTCAAGGTAAGGTGGGGGGGCAAGGTTCAGCACAGATGTGTGGAGGACATATTTTACACAGAGGAGAGTGGGGGCCTAGAATGCACTACCAAGGTGGTTGAGGCAGACACGCTAAGATCATTTAAGACTTATTTAGTTAGCTACATGAACAGCCTGGGAAAAGAGGGATATAAACGGATGGTCTAGTTAGGAATACATGATTGGTGCAGGCTTGAGGGGCCTTGTTCCTTGTTCTTTGTTCTTTGATATTTATTTTCATTTTCTATGCTGCTAGTTGTCAGTCTTGGCTGAGTAGTATCACATGAGACTGCCTATGGGTTGCCACTGCTTAGATCTGAATACGTAATCTTGGTAGACATTTGATGTAGTACAGAGGGAATAGCAGCATTTTCTTGCAGACCAAATGTCAAGCTGAGGTACTGTCAGCCTTTAGATGTAAAAGATCTACTGTATTAAAAGAAGAATAGGAAAGTTCATCTCTCCTGGTCAACAGTAATCCTTCACTCAAATCAGATTATCTGTAACTATTTGCAGTATGTAAACAGCATGGATGGACATGCTGTATTAAGACTGCACTCAATACACTTCTTTGAAATACCTTCACATCCCTACAGCCTCCTGGCCCTCCCAGAGCAAAATCCCTTCAGCTGCAGCTGATGTAATTCACCTTTATAAAAAACAAACCTGATGATTGAGAGAAGAATATAATTCGGAAATCTGGGAAACCACCATTCCTTCCCTGTATGTACGGCCTGGTCCTCCATGCGAACCTGAAAACTAGGCCTTGGATTAAGGTCTGAACTGCTCATCTCCAGCTTTACAGCCCTGGAGGTTTGTCCTGAAGTGGGGCTTGAATCTGGAACTTGCTGAATCAGCTGTCAGAGTGCTACCAACTGAGTCAAGCTGCCATTGACTTCTGGGTCATAGTTCCTTACCAGCAGTGTGCCAGACGTAAGAACTCGGCGTGTTTAGAAAATGGCAGCTGCTATGCAGGTTTTTACTGTCGTGTCTTCCTGTTTGAGAGGGAAACAGTTGTAATCCTGTTCTGATGCTGTCCCATTCCCCATCTTACAAAAAATCCCATTCATCAGAAATCCTATTTTACTTTGAACCAGGTTACTGAAGCAATTTAAAATTCTCATCCTCATCTTTAAACTCCTTCTTGGTTTGCTTCCCCGTTTCTCAGTCCGAGGATATCCCCAGAATATAAAAGCAGGGAGGTCTTGCTGCAACTGTACGAGGCACTAGTGAGGCCACAATTGGAATACTGAGTGCAATTTTGGTCCCCTTAGTTGCGTGAGGATATATTGGCCTTGCAGGGAGTAGAGAAGGTTCACCAGGCTGATACCAGAGATGAGGGGGTTAGTTTATGAAGAGAGATTGAGTAGATTGGGCCTGTACTCCTTGGAGTTTAGAAGGCAGAGGGGGGATCTTACAGAGACATATAAGATAATGAAGGGGCTAGATAGGGTAGAGGTAGAAATTCTTTCCACTTAGAAAGGAAACCAGAACTAGAGAGCACAGTCTCAAAGTAAGAGGGGAGCAGTTTAGAACAGAGTTGAGGAGGATTTTCTTCTCTCAGAGGGTGATGAATCTCTGGAATTCTCTGCCCATTGAAGTAGTGGAAGCTACCTCGTTGAATATGTTTAAGTCACGGGTAGGTAGATTTCTGATAGACAAGGGAATTAAGGGTTATGGGGAGTAGGCAGGTAAGTGGAACTGATCCACTTCAGGTCAGCCATGATCTTATTGAGTGGCGGGGCAAGCTCAAAGGGCTGGATGGCCTACTCCTGCTCCTATTTCTTATGTTCTTAGAACACTCCATTCCTGTGACTGCAACTTCCTCCGATCAGCTCACCTTGAGCCCCTTCCTCTGTAATTCACCCCCTGAACTCTGCCTTTGCCAATTCCTCTTTAAAGCTCTCCTTAATTCCCACTTCTTTGACAAAGCACTTGCGTCACGTTTCCTAATATCTCTCCCCTTGTCTTGATGTCTGTTTTCCCATCTTGCCATCTGGGAGTTTTCCAGGAAGTCTTTTGAAGTTAAAAGCTAATCGTGACATAAAAACATGCCTTTCAATTGCAATTCACAATTGGGGTGCCTTTTTCCCAACTCTTTCTCATTGCTGAAATGTGTCTTCAACTCGCGTTTTTAGCCCTTGCTCCCTGGCAATAAAAGACATTTTCTGGAATTCTTTGGTAATCCAGTATGTTTTTAGCCTCGGTTGCATGTTTGGCAGCATGCATGTTTGATGTCTGATCTATCTAACAGCATGCTACACGTTTTAAATCGTTACAGGTTTCAGACGTCGTTCCTCTTGAGAGTTGTTTCAAAAGCACAAACAGTAGAAGATGGATTAATGAAATTTACGTTCCTTAGATTTCTTAATTAAAAATTGAGGTCACCTAGGTCCCATGTCAGTCACCAGTGAGTTATGATGAGTGGCGTGAATGGAATATTGGTTGTATCCCGTAGATTTCAAGAATGCATTGTCTAAAATAATTATAGCCATATAAAGAAGAGTGTAATTATTCAGCCGTGGGTTCGGTGATGCTGCAGTGTTTTATTATGCATTAGTTCCAGTGCTTTCACTGCTGCTCTCCTCCTGAGTTGAGTGATTAAAAAAACATTTAATGCATTTTCATTTCTGGGATCTGCTTTGAGTTAAGACAGTTTTCCGTAAAATGAATTATTAAAAGATGGAATGAATCCAGGAACAGTATGGAATGATCTGATATCTGTGAATGTGTAAAGCAAATGTGTGGAAGCAGGAAACACAAGAGGAAAGTTAGCGCTTATTAAAGTAAAAGCAGAAATGAAATACTTGGGCTTTTTTATATCTCTGCCTCACAATACTTTGCATTCAATGAGTTACATTTTTTGAAGAGTTGCTAATGTAATACAGGCAGATGTTTAAAGTTTATTTATTCGTGTCACAGTGGTCCAAAGTTAGCACTGCTGCCTCACAGTGCCAGAAACCTGTGTTCAATAAGCATTTGTGTGGAGTCTGCATGTTCCCTCAGTGTCTGCGTGGGTTTCCTCCAGGTGCTCTGGTTTCCTCCCCCAGTGCGAAAGACGTGCTGCTTAAGTGCACTGGCCGTGCTAAATTCTCCCTCAGTTTACTCAAACAGGCGACGAGGGGACTTTCGCAATAACTTAATTGCAGTATTGATGTAAGCCTACTTGTGACACTAATAAACTTCAGAAAAAAAAGAAAGCTGACATTAACACTGCAATGAAGTTACTGTGAAAATCTCCTATTCATGCACAGTAAGATCCCGCAAACAATAAACGAAGAGGGAAGATCATTTCAAAAAAAACAGAGGAAGTTGGACAATTGAGGAGCTTTTTTGATCCAATGCCTGCGCACTCTGCCCCAAAAACCTGCTGTGTAAAGACAGGATCTTCAAATTTGGAGTGGCTATCACGTTCTGTGTATCCCACACTTCTCATGCCCCACTTTGCTGGCCATGCCTTCATCCATAGAGACTTCAAGCTTTGAAATTGCTTCCTCCAATTTCTGCTTCTTCACCTCTTTTCCAGATAACTCTTTAAAACCCTGCCTCTTTTGATGAAGTGTTTTGGTGTCCCCTCTTAGGTTCTATCTGAATATTCTCACGTGATGCACCTTTGTCATTTTAATAGGTTTAAAGTCACTGTAAATGCAAGTTGGGGGGAGGGGGTGGTGGGTTAATTGGCCATGCTAAATTGCCCCTTAGTGTCAGAAGGATTTGCAGGGTAAATACATGGGGTTATGGGGATTATGCTCGGTGCAAACTCAATGGGACAAACAGCCTCCTTCTGAAGTAGAGATTCTATGACTCTACAGCTGTCCTCGCGCACGTGATTTCTCCCAGTTATTGAGTTATTGCTGGTGATCAAACTTGATTTCTAATCAGAAGAGATGGAATTTGTTTCAATTTTTATTTAAAGAAAATAGCTTTTGAAAAATACATCTGTAATTGCTGCCAGAAAAACAGTCAGGGTGGCCACGGGATGAATTTAAGAGTCTCCTAACATGTTAAAAGGTTGATCATGAGACAGAGAGGGGCCAGAGGGAGTCAAACACAACCATATGCAGTCAGGAAGCCTTTGGGAAGGATGTTTCTATTGCTTTTGGGCCATAGGATCAACGGATATTGGAAAGAAGTGGGGGACATTGAATTTATATTTGTAATTCAGGATATTGAATTTGATGATTAGCCATGATCGAGGTGAATGGCAGAGCAGGCTTGAAGGGCTGAATGGCCTAATCCTGCTCCTAGTTTCTATGATTCTATCAGTAAGAGGATTGTCCAAGAGTTGGGACGTCTTGTTGAAGTTATACAAGACATTGATAAGGCTACACTTGGAATACTGTGTACAGTTCTGGTCACTATTATAGAAAGGGTATTATTAAACCAGAAAAAGTGCAAAAAAAGATTTACTAGAATGCTATCAGGACTTGATGGTTTGAGTTATAAGGAGCATAGAAGACTGAGGGGTGATCTTGTAACGGTCTATAAAATCAACTGGACAATCAGTATCTTTTCCTAGAGATAGGGAAGCCTGAAACTAGAGGGCATAGGTTTAAGGTGAGAGGGGAGAGACACAAAAATATCAGAGAGGCAGTGTTTTTGCACTGAGGGTGGTGAATGTCTGGAATAAGTTGCCAGAGGTAGTACATGATGTGGGTACAAGTTTGTCTTTTAAATAGATAGTTTAAACATTTAGATAGTTCCATGGATAAGAAGGGTGTAGAGGGACATGGGCTGAATATGGGCAATGGGGTCTAGCTTAGAGGTTTTAAAAAAAAAAGGGCAGTGTGAACAATTTAGGCTGAACGGCCTATTTCTATCCTATAAACCTCTATAATCCTGTGACTCTGTGATGCAAGAACCCTATAGGATTATGGCATCCCTTATAATTGGTGATCATCCAAATTGGACAATCAGTGAGATGGGGGTCCTCAAAGGGGCTGAAAACAATTTACTCTTCTGTGATAGATGGATTTTATCCTCAGGGAGGAAGTGAAACCAAGGCCGAGATTGGTGATATGTTCTTTTGGCAGAAAGCAGAGGGCTGGGCTGGGCAGGGCGTGCTAGATTAGATGTATGCTACCCTGATGTCCATTGTCAAAGAGGGAGAGTAAATAGATCTAGGAGATGGGAGAAACAGTTTCACTGTTGTACCAGATAAAATAATGGAATCAATTTAGCAAGATTAAACTGCAGTTCTAGGATTCTCTCAATAGTAGCAGCCAGTACTGATTTAGAATGGGAAATCCTGACTGCTTGACACTTCTGGAGGAAGTGACATCCCCTGAGTGACATTCTCTTGAATTGGTGTTGGAACCTCTGCTATTTCTGAGTAGGCAACTGGGACCCATAAAGTGAGAAAGACTAAATATGTAAGTTGGTGGATCTGTGCCAGGTCTGTGTGATAAAGTGCTTCACAGGAGGAAAAAGCACAGGCAACCTGAGTACTTTAAATGGTGTTGAAATAGCTGAAGTTTATTTATTTATGTCACAAGTAGGCTTACATTAACACTGCAATGAAGTTATTGTGAAAATTCATTAGTCACCACACTCTGGCACTGGAGAGAATTTAGCATGGCCAATGCACTTAACCAGCACGTCTTACAGATGTGGGAGGAAACTGGGTCATGTGAAGGAAACCCATGCAGACACAAGGAGAATGTTCAGACTCTGCACAGACAGTCATCTAGCCAGGAATCGAACCTGGGTCACTGAGCTGTGAGGAGGCAATGCTAACCATCAAACTCGGTGACAGCAGCTATAGGAATTTTGAGGAATTTTGTCTTATCTTAGTAAGTTATCAGCATAGAATCTCTGCAGCAAAGAAGCAGGCCATTCAGCCCATCAAGTCTGCACTGACTTCCAAAAGAGCATCTCACTCAGACCCTATCTTCCCACATATTAACCCACTTATCTCCCTAACCTACATAGCTTGGAACACTCAGGGAAATTTTGCACTGACAATCCACGTAACCTACACTTCCTTGGAGTGTGGGAGGAAACGGGAGCACATGGGGGAAATGTGCAGACTCTACATAGATAGTGACCCAAGCTGGGAATTGAACCCGGGCCCTTGGCAGTGAGAGGCAGTGTGCCGTCCCAATATGCTGCCCCTCTATCTTCAGTTGCTCAGCATTGAAGAAAGGTCCTGCATTGTAGTCTGGCACTGGAAAGATGTGAGCGCTTTCAACAGAAAACCATGTCACCACACCACACACAGTGTCACGCACTGAAAGCTAACTTGTAAAACACCAGTAAAGAGCATCCATTGGTAACCAGTCTCAATATGGTGAGAAGCGTGAACACTTGTTCAGTGCAGCTCCAGTAAGTCTGAAAGCAGCTTGCTCTGCCATGAAGAAAGCCTTCCCAGGAGGAGGAACTCAGATTGGCAGAAATATGGGCCGGTAATTAGCAACACATTTCCCCTGCCTGAGGAATGATGATGACTAACCTCTGCCCCAGTGGATGGAGTGATATCAATTGCATGGATTTTTGAGAAGGAAGAAGCCAACCAGTTGCATCCATTAGGTTTCAGGGTTGATTTCTTTATTTTAGTAAAGGTTCGTATCAATGTTAGCTCTGGTATAGGGAGGAGAAAGAAGAATGTGAGAGACGGCGATAAAATGATCTTAGTGTTCCGTCTGAACTCGACAGTGAGCTGAGTTAGATGTGGCAAGCTTCAGGTTGAGGAGCAGTCTGGAAACAACAGCATTCGCTTGTAGTTTAGAAGGTCGAGCAGGCAAAGCAGTGTCAAGATTTCTGAGTAGCCTCACAACACCAGGTTAAAGTCCAACAGGTTTATTTGGTAGCATGAACTTTCAGAACATTGCCCCTTCATCAGCTCATGCTACCAAGTACCAAGTTGGACTTTAACCTGGTGTCTGTGAGACTACCTACTGTACCTACCCCAATACAATGCTGGCAATTCCACATCAAAATTCCTAAGTGCTCAGTGGTTAGCATTGCTGTCTTATAGTACCAGGGACCCGGGTTCAATTCCCTGTTTGGGCCTCTGTCTGTGCGAGTTTGCATGTTCTCTCTGTGTCTGCATGGGTTTCCTCCCATAGTCCGAAAATTGTGCTGGTTAGGTGCTTTGACCATGCTAAATTCTCCTTCAGTGTACCTGAACAGGTGACGGAATGTGGTGACTGTGGAAATTTCACAATAATTTCATTGCAGTGTTAATGCAAGCCTACTTGTAACACTAATAAATAAACTTTACTGTTTCCACACGAGTGAAATTTGATCTTCTGTCTCCCACTTATTGTCATGTGGTTCTCTCCAGAGGCTTTTGGATTCTTGGAAGTTTGTATTGTTGGAGTGGAGTTGCTCTGTTTTAGGTAGGCAGAAAAGGGTGCTACATTTTGGTAATTTAAACAGCAGAAAGCAGGGCCTCTTTGCAGGGAAACGAGAGCATTGAGAGTGAAAGTATTGAATGAGAAGTTGAGACAACAGACTGGATAAACAGGAAATAGACTTTTGGTTTTTATCAGAGGAGGAGCACTGGAGACAGGGGCAGATGTGGTTAACTGTTCAAACCGCAGTTAACTCATGTTAGACTTTAGATTGGGGCTGAGTTTGTGGTTACAGTTGGTGTGAGTGAAATAATAACTCAGTTCTCCAGACCTTATTGAACAGCATACCAGTTGAACTACATTTGACCAATTGATTGGATTCCCACCATGAGATCTTGTACCAATAGCCTGTGTTGATTTCCACTATGAAACAGACTGCTTACCCCCACCCCTCGGATTTTTTTGACCACATTGGTGGTATAGATCCTTGTGGTATAATTGAAATAAAGATTTACTGTCCTCCCAGAATGTAGCTGAGACACTTCCTGTATGCTTCAGTTAAAAGTTCTTTCAGAGACTATCTTATGTGGTTTCTTTACTCTATTTCTGAGCAAAGCTATCATGCTGATGTTGTTATTTGTGGTGATCATCTTGCTTGAAGATATGGGTGGTGTTGTATCATGCCTATGATGTTGTGCAGCTTGAATGTGACCCACATGCCTTGTCAGCATTGAGCTATACTGGTCTCGTCTGTAAGCTTTTGAATTTATGACTATTATACGGTGGGGCTCTTTACCCTGTCATCCATTGACAGATAGCAAGCATCTTTAATATGCTTACAAGTTTAAAATGCTGCATGGGTGGCACGGTGGTTAGCCTTGCTGTCTCTCAGATCCAGGGACCGGGGTTTGATTCCTGACTTGGGTCACTGTTTGTGTGGAGTCTGTACTTTCTCCCCATAGTCCAAAGATGTGTGGGTTAAGTGAATTGACCGTACTAAGTTGACCCTTAGTGTCTTGGGGATTAGTAGGATAAATGAGGTTATGGGGATAGGGCTGGTGCGATTATGGCTGGTGCAGACTTGATGGGCCAAATGGCACCCTCCTGCACTGTCGAGATTCTTTGGGTTTTTTTTGTCCCTATTATGTTATGCTCTTGTGTTGTATAGAAGAAGGTGAACAATTCTGTATCTGACCTTCCCAGATAACTTGATGTTCTGTGAAATCCAGTTCCAGGATATGTTATTGTGAGGGACCCTATGTTATTTTGGATTAATCCATGGATGTGCAAAATGGCGGTGGTCAGATGATTTGCGAAAGAAAGTGTCAAGAGGGTCACAAGGTAGTGATCCTGGGTTCAGCTGACCATTTTGTTGTTGTATTTCTGACATCTGTTCTGCCCTGTCGAAACAACACTTGCATAGTTCTTCAGCATTGCCCCGAGATTCTCAGCAGTCAGCCACGCATTTTGAAAGTGTAGACACTGTTGTAATGTAGGAAATGTGGGCAACCTGTGATCCACCAGCAAAAACGACCACATCCTGTGCACCATCTGCAGATATTACCACACTCCCACAGACTGCCTGAAATTATTGCAAAGCTCTTGGGCTTGTAGTTTTGAGCTGTATGAAAGAATGCCGTTTTTGACCCACACTCATGCCATGGCAGTCACGTTTTTATTCCTGCATCTGAAAATTCAAGAAACCACAAGCAGCCTGCAGAATTGTGAAATAAGATTCATAAAACCAAACCAATGCCCCCTCCCCTTCCGGATTAGCTGGATTACGAAAATTGCTGAAGTGTAGTTTGTCAATGAAGAAAGTGAGAGAAGTGCAGTGTTTCCATTTGCAGCTTTCAGAGACAAGAAGCCAGTCTGTGACCACTTCAATAACAGCAAAGTAACTGAGCCTGCCTTACTGTTTGTTACGGTACCAGAGCACAGACCCCAAAGTGTTACGAAGCCTGACTGGAGCCCAACAGTTTTTCTGTTTTGGCATTGGTGTGAGGTTCAGGTGTTTCACTCCAGGTGTGATTCTGTTGACACATCAGGAAGCTTTTATCAATACAAATTTTATTTAACAATACAGTTTAACTATAACGAATGCATTAGTTTAACTTTTACCAGCTGAAATATTTAAATGCGACAAGGTGCAGCACTTAACTGCTAACCTATTACTATTTCTCTTATAGACTTCTGTTCAAAATCAGTTAGCAAATCCTGAGGCTTTATGTACTTGTACTTGTTAATAGTCCTAGAACCTTCAAATACTTCTGAGAGAGAGCAAGGAGAGAAAGAGACAGAGATACTAGTCTTCTGATGTCCCGCTGAGCTTCCCTTGCTTGGACGGAATTCCACATTGGCCCACAGCCTCAGTCCTCCTCCTTGGGTCAGGTGCCCCACAACATGTGCCGCCTTGTGAAAATGTCCTCTGTGCCTTTTTCCACCGCACGGAGGTGTTTCCTGTACAGGCTACTGCTGCGCACCTTCCACTACCTTGGCAGGCCTTGTTGTCGTCGGGCAACAGAGGTCCCCAGTGGAGGTCCCTTTATGGAGGGAATCTCCCCCAGTTACATCAGGGACTTGGGGTGAAGGGTGATGCATGCAGCAGTTCCACTCAACTGTAGGATTCATTGTTCATGGGCTCCGAAGCTTGCTCCTTCTGTGGCTTTATGGAGTTTGTGGACATGTCTATCTTTCGAGTCCTAGGCTGCAATCCCTTTTTGTTTTCCTGAAGAACCTTTTATTAATGTTTTGTTTGTACTCCAGTCCCACCCTCCTGATCTATTGACACCTGGTGCGGAGATGGGTGGTCAGGATTGTGACCTCTTCGTGAACCTGCTCCTAGGCCTGGCGAAGTGCACCATTTACAGGTCCAGACAATGGGTGATCGAGGGCGCCATCCTTCCTGACTGTCTGCCCCTCTAACATGGCTACGTTCACGGCCAGGTCTCTCTGCGGGGGGGGAACATGCAGTGTCCATGGGCGCAGCTGATACCTTCCGTGCCCGTTGGGTACCGCAGGGGCTGGGGTGCATTATCAACCCTAAGAATCACATTTTAACTTAATGTTTTCAAGTTTCCTTTGCACTTCAATTTTATTCGGGCTGTTCTCCCTCTTTTTACAGAGCTGCCCCTTTTACTTTGTCTTGATTTAACTTGAGTTTGTTTATTTGGTTTGACCTTAAGAGGCCAAACAGCAACTTCCAGAGAGAGAGAGAGAGACATGTCTAGCTTCTTTTAGGATTAGGCAGAAACTGTTTTAAAATCAAAGAAAACTATGTGTTTTCCCTGCAAACTTGGCTCTGCCCATTCACATGACTGCCTCTCTGAAACCTTACTTTGAAACCCCAAGGGAAAACCAAAATAAACAACAATGCATTAACTCAGATTAAAACAAACGCATAGCTAAAATCAACCAGTAGCATTCTCTGGTGCAGACAAATTGGCACTGTGCAAAACAGCTGAATTTTAACATGTCAAAGCACAAAGAACAAAACAGCACGGGCCCTTCGGCCCAACGAGCCCGTGCCGCCACCCCGATGTTCCCACCTCTACCCGTGATCCCTGTCTACGTTTATAGATCTATGGATTAAAAACCAAATTTGAGAATCCTTTACAAAAAACATGAAAAAAATATATTTCTTAAAGGCACAGTATTATCACACTTATGAAGTTGTCAGTTGAGGCTCATCTTGTAGTACTATTCCCTCTGAGTCACCAGGTTTGAGTTCAAGCCCAAATGCTGCACTATTGGAGATGGTGTCTTTCAGATGAGACTTTAACCTGAGCCCTTGCCTGTCCTGTCAGGGGACTGTAAATGTTCCCATGGCATTAGTTTAAAAAGAAAGCAGGGGGTTTTCCTCAATTAACATCACTAAAACACATTATCTGATTGCTTTCACATTGCTGTTTGTGGGAGCTTGCTATGCGCAAGTGAGCTGTCATGTTTCTGACTTTACACAAACACTACGCTTTATGCTTCTTCTGCTGCAAAGCACTTTGTGAGTCATTCAGTGGTCGTGACAGGAACCAAATAAATGCAAGTCTGTCTGTGTTCTTGCATAAAGGGATTGTAATCAGAAGGTAGCTGAGACCCTTGGAGCTAATTCCAATCCATTAAAAGACATCATTCCACCCCACTTCGCAGGAACACTTCAGACACTTCTTCAAACCCAGCATCTGTTTCAAAGAACAAAGAAAAGTACAGCATAGGAACAAGCCCTTCGGTCCTCCAAGCCTGCACTGATCCTGATGCCCAAACTAAACTAAAAGAAAACTTTCTACCTTTACTCCGTCCTTATCCGCTATTCCCTCCTATTCATGAACCCATCCAGATGCCTCTTAAATGTTTCATGTTTCATCTTTAAACTAACCCATTTTCCTCCTTACCACCCATTGTTGCATTGAAGGATATATTGGAGATGTGATTGTGATTCCCACTTGCAATTTTTCTGGCCCTTCCCTTTTGCTTTGCAAGCAGACAGCCCAGTTGTGATATGCCTCTAGTCGTCATGTCTTTCTCGACTCCCCATGGATCTTACAATGAAAGATTATGATTCATGTCACTTGGTGCAATCACAATAGAGACTAGTAATGGTTTAAAGAGAAATTTGAACTTGCCGTTAGTTGCTGAAAGAACAAGACCCAAAATTCTGTGTCTTAAAGCTTTTACGGTATCAACTGACTAAAAAAAACCACTCTTGACTAAGCTCTGTTTTCTTTCCATTGGCAATTTGCTTATTAAACTGCTAAACTGAATTTACACAATTCTACTTCTAATGACGATCCCAAATTCGTTATGTTGGTCTGTCAAGTAAACATCCAATTCTTCTGGAAGCACTCCAAAGTAAGCAGTTTCCAAATATTTTGCTTCTGTTCTTTTCCTTTCCCAATACTATTTTCCACAATGAGAGTTTTCCCAAGGGCTTTCCCTTTAGCTCCAGTTTGACGAACCCTTCCTTAACTCCTCCCAAACCAAGTCTTTGAACTGAGTACGAACACCCACCCATATTCCATGTGGTGAATGGTAGGTCAGCATTTTCTCTGCTGAAGGTACAGATCCGATTAACATTCTCCTGGCAATCCATCTCTCAGTTGGCTGCAGACTACTGCAAGACGAAACTGCAACTCCAGAGGTTGTCTGTCTGTCTGTAATAAGCTTGGGTTTATCAGGAAGCCTGTAACCTGATCTCAAAATGGCTTCTTTTATCCCCTTCTCCATGGTAACAAGAAACATAGTAGCTTTGTATCAAGTAGAAGCCTGTCAGCTATCTGATCACCATGACCTTTCAACTTGGAAACAAAGGGACAATGTTTACAACTTGATATTAATAACTTCTTTCTGGACCTTAAGCTGGTTAAGATGTTTGCATTGTGGAGTTAGAAATAAGCTATCTTTGTTCTCAAGTGTAAATATCTCACATATGCTGCTCAGCAAACCTGCTCGTGGCAGCCTATTGCCAACAACGAGAAGCAGAGGTGAGCCTACCACTAGAACAACAACATGTCACAGAAATACTCTTCCTCAGCCACACAGGACATCGAGATAACCTACACAATGATGAAAGACGAACAAGTTTGTCCACTTGGCAAGAACCAGTTTAGAATATCAGCGACATCGCTCAATGCAATAGCTGAGTCTGCCATCAACGAGGAATGGCAGAAAAGAACGAAAGCTTAATCTCCAGACTGATGGGAACAACCTGCAATACAGAGCGTATTGTTCCTCTCCAGAACTGTGAACAAGGCGTGGAAAGTTAGAAGGCCTCAAGACCACCTGAACCTCTAACTTCAAGGATTGAAAGAAGGAAATTGGATAGTGAGAATATATTAATAGTAACAACAGTGGAGAGTATGGCACTGATAACAATGTCTAACATCAAGTAAACCAGCATCGTTGAATGTGTTTCTTTCTTCCGCCCTTCCCCCGCTCTCTCTCCTGACCTCCACCACCCTCCTCCTCTCTTCCTCCCTCCCCCGGTGTCTCTCCCTCCATTCCCCGGTCTCTCTCTCTCTCTCCTTCCCTCCCCCAGCTCTCTTTCTCCCCGACCTCCCAGCTCTCTCTCTCGCTCTCCTCGTCCTCCCCTGCTCTCTCTCTCCTGCCCTCCCACTTTCTTTCTCTTTCCCCCTCTCTCTTTTTGCCCCCCCTCCTCTCTCTCTCTCTCTTGCACCCCCTCTCCTGTCTCTCTCTCTTGCGCTCCTCCATCCTCTCTCTCTCTTGTGCACCCCCCCCCCTTTCTCTCTCTCGCCACCCTCCCCTCTCCCTGCCCTCCTACACCTCCCTCTCGCTTTCTGTTTCACTCTCTGTGATGGGAAGGCACAGGGAAGCTGCAGTGAGATGTTTGAGCTGGCAGCTGGGAACTGTATCGCCTGACCCTCATGCAGCTAATTGTTCACAGCAGAATGCTGATGATCATGTGCCCAGTTGTTTAGATGAGCCAAAGAAGCGATTGAATTTTCAGCACAGCTGGAGTGGTGGCGGGAAGGGGGTTGTACCACACCATGAGGGAAGCATTTTTCTGAAGGCTTTTACATTGAAAGGTTTTCATGAATGAATGGAAATGATATCATGGCGAGGTTCCTCTTCTGTGTGTCTAATCCTGAAATAAGCTGTATTTATCAGCACCATTTTAAAATGGTAAGGTTTTCAAAATGGTGGATATTTCTGTGTAGCAAGCCTTCCGTATACAAGTCTGTTCATCATCAGTGAAACATCCAACAACAGAATTCATGTCTTTGTATCAAGTGGGGGAGTGTTTTGACAGAGCACAGTGCCTGTAACTGTGAATGATATTGTTCAAATATTCCTGTGACCCAGTCAGATTTCTCTATGCTATTTGAAAAGGCTCGCAGATACAAACCAGCGTGTGAGCACCCTGTGCTGCAGTCCTTATTCCTACCTTAGTATTTCATTTGAATTCTGTGAGCCCAGTATCTGGGCACAGCTCCTGATGTCTATGCTGTTGGACCATGTTTTTGTTAACCTGGTATTGATTCTCTCTTCGAGTCTCTTTCTAATCAGTGGACACAACATAAGCACCAGGAGTTGGTTTTCAATCAGTGGTGCTTCGAATCCACACTAGTAGGAGCCTGTATGTCCCCACAACAGTGCCTTGCAGGTTAAAAAGCATTGAATCCCTACAGTCCAGAGAGAGACCATTCAGCCCATTGAGTCTGCACCGATACCCAATGAAGTCCCATAACCTCACGTATTTAATCCACTAATTCCCCCCAACCTACACGCCTTGGAACACTAAAAGACAATTTTAGCATGGCCAATCAACCTAACCCGCACATCTTTGTTCTGTGGAAGGAAACCGGAGCACCAGGAGGAAACCACACAGACACGGGAAGAATGCACAAGCTCTACACAGACAGTGACCCAAGCCGGGAATCGAATGGCAATGCTAACCATTGTGCCAGTGGATTGTTCATGTATAAAATGCATTGTGGAGCTTAAACCAGCTCATTCACTTGTCTCTGGTGAAGTGTTCATACGCTGCCGGGATGAGGTCTAGTGGCTGTATGTGAGGTTCAGCAGTTACCTTCGACTGAGGTGAAGTGTCCAGGACAGCTTGGAGTGCGGCCTCACTTTCTCTTGTGGATCTGTGATATTGTAGAATGAGAGTGAGCAGGAAATGAGTGAACCTTTTTTGCTTTGTGAGATCGACATCAGGGATTTCAGGCAATTAAGCATTCTTTCCGTCGGCTGCTTAGCAGGTGTGACTATTGTCTATTTACTGCTGCATCTTCAAATAGTAATTCTTTGAAGCTTTTAAGGCCACAGTTTTACGGCTGTGCTGTTTGCCTTTCCTCGGTTAGTTGTGTTTAAACAGCAACAGGTCTGTCACGCTTGCTTATCTGATTCTAGCTAACCTAGAAAATGAATCAGAGATGTGATAGGTCCCTCCAAGTTGTGATCATGCTGCTGTCTGGCCCAGTTGAGAATTGCTGAGGCATACAGCTTCGAGAGTTTATCAGGAACATATCATGGGAACCTATGGGCACCTTTAAAAGGCCCTGGAATGATGGAAAACACCTCCATGGAAGAGATTGGTGATTCCCTCTCCTTGTATCTTACATATTCCTCCCTTGTTAATATTTGCTCTGTTCCATTTTAAACACTGCCCAAATCTGTACCTCCAGAATTATTTTTAGCAAACAATGCCATCTTCCAACAATTTTTCTGAAGGGGGGAAAAAAACTAACATGCTGAAATCAATTTTCAAATCTCAATGTAATTCCTGGCCTTATTTCATTGTTGTCTTCTTAAACCACCCTTGCCTCTTATACTGTGTAAGGACTATAGAGACTCATCACAAAAATCGAGACCACCCATTCAGATTCCTCTACTGCTTCTCTTCCCTTCCCTTAGCCTATTGGGATTTCCCTAAATGTACCCCACTGCCCCGTTCTCCAAATTTTATCCCATTCCTGTAATTGGCTGTCAGACTTGTCCAGGCAATCCTGTTCTAATCAAGCTGATAAGCTTTCAGCTTCCCATCCTGGGTCCCGTTTTAACTGATATTAATGGTTCCCTCCTCTTGCCCCCCCCCCCCCCACCCACCCACCCACCCACCCCACCCACCCACTTTTCACATCTCACCTCAAAAATTCTAGCCGTGATCTCTCTGTCTTCGCGAACTCTCACCCTATCTCCAACTGCTTTTACCTCTCCAGAATTGCCATTTCCCAAATCTATGCCACAGTTCCATGTTGAACTCTCCTGTCAGGTTTCTGGCTACATTACTGAACCTATCTTATAAAATTCACTAGAGTCATAGAGGTTTACAGCAGGGAAATGGGCCCTTCGGCCCAACATGTCTATGTCGCCCAGTTTTTAACCACTAAGCTGATCCCGATTGCCCACATTTAGTTCATATCCCTCCATACCCATTTTACTCATGTAACTGTCTAAATGCTTTTCAAAAGACAAAACTGGACCCAACTCTGCAACTGCCTTTAATGAGGTTCTTTGTGACTGTGGCCATAATGAACTATCTTTCTCAACCCATCTGTGGCCTTTGATACACTTGATCTTGCCATTCTCCATCATCCAGCTGCGCTTCGTGACTATCTTATCTAATTTGGCGGGAGGTGGTAGTGGCAATGTCACTCGATTTGTAATCCAAAGACCCAGGGTAATGCTATGAGGACCCAGTTTCAAAACCCATTGCAGCAGATGGTGAAATTTGAATTCAGTAAAAAATCTTGAATTAAAAGTCTGTTGATGACCATGAAATTATTGTTGATTGACATAAAAACTCAACTGGTTCACTAATGTCCTTTAAGGAAGGGGATTAGCTGTGATTAATACATGGAGTTATGGGGATAGGACCTGGGTGGGATTGTGGTTGGTGCAGACTCAATGGATCGAATAGCCTCCTTCTGCACTGTAGGATTCCATGAAGGAAATCCTTATCTGGCCTGGCCTACATGTGACTCCAGACCCACACAATGTGTTGACTCTTAAATGCCCTCAGAGGTAGGCAATAAGTGCCGGCCCAGCCAGCGAAATCCACCCCATGAACAAATATAAAAAAAATTGAATTGTGCCTAGACAATTGTCTTCAATGGCTGCCCTTCTTATTTTGTCACTTTTCTCTGGACTCCATCAGCTTAGTGGTAAAAACTGGTGACATGGACATGTTGGGCCAAAGGGCCCGTTTCCCTGCTGTAAACCTCTATGACTCTAGTGAATTTTATAAGATAGGTTCAGTAATGTAGCCAGAAACCTGACAGGAGAGTTCAACATGGAACTGCGGCACAGATTTGGGAAATAGCAATTCTGGAGAGGTAAAAGCAGTTGGAGATAGGATGAGAATTCGCGAAAACAGAGAGATCACGGCTAGAATTTTTGAGGTGAAATGTGACAACAGTAGATGTGTGTTTGGTTCCCTTCCGTTATCTATGTGCTATCCCTGGTAGTATCATCCAAAATCCAGTTTGCACATGCTGACGCTGTGGTCATACTTTAGTGCCAGCGCCCGCACCTCCTGTTTGGTGTCTCTGATTGTCATGCTGTTCATCCGCTATCAACCGACTAAAAATTTCTTCCATTGAGCGTTGAGAAGATTAAAGCCATTTCCTTTTGTCTCCATCATAAACTCTGTTCCACTGATTCCATCTCTGGCACAATGCTTACCTGGTTTCCCCAAACCTGATTGCCCTTAAGAAAGTTGTGATGAGGTGCCATCTTGAACCACTGCAGTCTATGGTGGTGTTAGTAGGGAGTTCAAGGATTTTAATACAGAAGCAGTGAAGGAACAGTGATATATTTCTAAGTCAGGATGGAGGAGAACTTGCATGTGGTAGTGTTCCCATGTCCTTCTAGGTAGTAGTGCTCATGATTTTGGAAGATGTTGCCTGGTGAGTTGCTTCAGTGCATCTTGTTGATCCACGGCTGCTAATGTGCATCTGTGGTGTAGATGGTGAATGAAGTGCCAGTCAAGTGTGCTGCTTTGCCCTGGATAGTCGATTTCTACAGTTGTTGGAGCTGCACCCATCCAGACAAGTGAGGGTATTCCATTTCCACTCCTGACTTGTGCCTTGTAGATGGTGGACAGGAGCTGGAGATTTAGGAGGTGAGTCACTCTTCATAGACTACACAACTTCTGACTTGCTTTTGTCACCACAATATTTATATGGTTAGTCTGATTCAGTTTCTGCTCAATGGAAATCTCCTGGATGTTGTTCATGGGGAATTTAGTGGTGGTAATACCATTGAATTTCAAGGGAGATGATCAGATCTTCACTTGCTGAAGATAGTCATTTCCTGACAGTTGTGAGGTACAGATAGATATTACTTTGCTACTTATTAGCCGAAACCTCAATATTGTCCAGCTCTAGCTGCAGTTGGATATGGGCTGCTTCAGTATCTGAGGAGTCGCAAATACTGAAGCAGTATTTGATCTTGCCATTCTCCATCATCCAGCTGCGCTTCGTGACTATCTTATCTAATTTGGTGGGAGGTGGTAGTGGTGCTGAATATTGTGCAATTGTTGATCTTTGCAGCATTGCGAGACGGGACCAAAAGAATAAATGCTGGACAATTGCAGCAGGTCTGACAGCTGAGATTTCCCAGCATTTTTTCTTTAGGTTTGAGATTCGAAAATCCACAGTAATTTGCTTTAACCCTTTGCCTGAAATGCTGCTGGTTGTTACGACTTTCTCAACTGAGGAATTGAAACTGGAAATGGGTTGTTTCCTTTTTGAATTGAAATGTAATCAAATTTTTATTAAAAAAAACTGAGAACAAATAATAATGTTGACACTTCATGACTTTGCAGCCGTATGTGTGTGTATCTGACTCTCTGCATCTCATATAAAGCTTCTGTCCCAGTGGCTCATCCACAGATGAGATCAAAGTTGGGTGGGGGAGCACTTTGGGTTTGTAAAACACTAAAAACAAAATCATGTCCTCCTCACTGACTCTCTCTCATCCATTTGCCTGCTGACTCTCAATGTCTGTATCTCTGACTCAGGCTATTAGTTGGATGTGCAGCTTGGTAGCTGCTCCCACTGGCTGGCCATTGGGCAGGCGTTTCAACTGCAACAACTGATTGGCTGGCAATGCAAAGAGGTGGGGTGGGTTGGAGTGGTGGAACACTCTGAAAGAGCCCATGGGGGAGCACCCATGGGTACCTCGCTGAGAAACAGCTGACCCGTCAGAGTGATGGTGTTAAAGCGAGCTGCAGCTAATGCACTCACTGCAGCCACTATCTCGGAAACATATATAGTCAGTACTTTTAGGCTAACTCCTCCTTCCTCATACCTTTGTGTTCTGGGAATTTTGTGAATGCCAAAGGGAATATCAGGATTGAGAGTTGAGCTGAACAGGCCCCAATAAGTAATCCCAGTGATAATTTCTCCTCTTCCCCGAACAGTCCCAAACATTCGCTAATGGAGGAGAGGGGGTGTTTGTCTTTTCGATAAAAGTTACCTATTGAAATGTTACAGACCTGATCCTGAACACACAGATGCCAGAATGCCATCCTGTCCCACACTCTCATTAAATAATCAGGTGGAACCTGCTGCACCAGATTTGACTGGCAGCAGCTACTTCTGAGTGTATGTGGGTGAAGCGGGGTGGCTGGGGTTACAAGAGGAGTGGTTATCTAGAGTGAGGTTTGCGCCTGGTTCACATATTTTTCTTTTTTGAAAAAAAAGCCGAATGTAAATCCAAAAGATGTAAGAAGCAGGGGGAGGGTGATTTAGGAGAAGCAAAGCAGTGAAAGCGTCCTTTAGAAGATAGTGAAAAGATAAAAGAATCAAAAAGGATGTGGTAAAACAGAAACACATTTAGCATGAACCCTCCTGGGTAAAATCTGTGCCTTTTTTTGAAGGGTTGGATGAACAGAATTACAGTGTCTGCTCCAGCAACTTGGCAAACAGGCCCAGGGCTTTTGAACTACATTGACAGCAACTCAAAGAAAATTACTCTTGACCCTGTGTGCTGCACTCTGACAGAGGACTACACATCATGCATCTATTAAACAAATCCCTGTGTCTGCGAGAGCTATACTGAACAGAATATGGTGTGATCTTGCATCATAGAGGGCAGGGAATCGAGCATATTCCCCAGAGAGGAATCCTTGTGAACTCCTAATGAGTACGTTTTCTTGTTTGGCAATGATCACAAATGAGAAAACAAGAGTCCACGTCCCATCTGCTCGCGTAGGCTTGCATCAGGGCCACTTGCTTTGCTGGACTCCTGTGCATTGGCTGTAGTTTGAGGCATCGCCTTGGTGCCAGTCCCTGGGAGGAGAGAGTGGAAGGTAAGATTTTCAAAAGAAATGGTATATACAGCAGTTCATGGAATGGAGCATCTGAGAGTGCTTTACCTGCAGAAGTGATAGGGATTGAACAGTAGAAGAAGGGGTTTGTTTTCTGGAGCTTTTGAACGCAGGGAGAGTTGACAAGGTGAAGAGGTTTTGAGAAGGGGTTCCAAAGGTTAAGTCTTTCTAGAATATAATAGGAGCTCCTCAATAGAACTGAGTTGTACAAATCAGAATGCCTTAAATTCAGTCACTGGTGTTGGAGTGGATGTTAATGTGAGCCACAAATCCCCTTTGATTTGCTATTTGAGATCACTCCCAGAGGTTCAGACACTCTGTGTGGTAAAGTAGGCTGAGTTGTGCAAACCCTCCTCATGGTGGACCACATAAGTGGCCATATACATTGCCAGTCCAGAAGCCCCATGTGTTAATCTATATATTCCAATATCTATCTATATATGGGATGTTGGTGTCGCTGGCTGGCTAGCCAGCATTTATTGCCCAGCCCGAGTCGCCCCTTATTCAGAGGGCAGTTGAGAGTCAACCACATTGATGTGGCTTTGGAGTCACATGTAGGCCAGACCACCTAAGGACAGCAGATTTCCTTCCCTAAAGGACATTAGTGAACCGGATAGTTTTTCCGACAATTGACAATGGTTTCATGATCGTCAGTCAATTCTTAATTCCAGATTTTTTTTTTATTGAATTCAAATTCCATCAGCTGCTGTGGCGGGATTCGAATGATGTGGAGATGCCGTCGTTGGACTGGGGTAAAACAGAAAGAAATCTCTCAACAACGACTTAAACTCCAACAGGTTTATTTGTAGCAAATGCCCCCAGCTTTTGGAATACGCTGTTCTTCGTCAGGTGGGTAGGAGTTCTGATCACAAACAGGGCACAAAAACACAAACTCAATTTACACAAACCTGTGCTTCAAGTTCTCTTCGTTCACATTGTCTGTACCTTTAAGAATTGATTACCTGTAAAGACTCACATTTCAATCATTATGCATGTAAATTGAGTTTGTGTCTTTATGCCCTGTTTGTGATCAGAACTCCCACCCACCTGATGAAGGAACAGCATGTTTCGAACGCTTGGGGCGTTTGCTACAAGTAAACCTGTTAGATTTTAGTTGGTGTTGTGAGATTTCTTTCTGCGGGATTCGAACCCAGGACATTAGCTGAGTTTCTGGATTAATTGTCTAGCGATAATATCACTAAGCCATTGCCTCCCCGATTAATCTTCATATATCTCCGGTTGCAGATGCTATTGAACCTGGCTGTTCTGATTTGGTATTTATCCACCAGTAGGGCAAAATGCCTTAAAAATATTTATGACTCAACGTTGGCGCTCATGACAAGTAAGCAGTCCTTGCACAGATCTGATCTGGTGCTGAAAGTTTGAGGGTCGATGACCAGGATTCTGGAGACAGCAGGTTCCTGGACAATTCAGAGTCCATGGCCAGAGGTGAGAGATGCTGCTTGACTCATTCAGAGTTATTGGAACGTGGATTGTGCTACCTGGGAATGTTGTGAAAACGGATCCTGCATACAGCCTTGAGCGAGTTGGACAAATGTTTGAAGATGAGGAACTTGAGTTCCACAGACAAAACGTGGGGACGCAAGTCTAAGCATGACTGTTCTTTGAAGGATCTAGCCCAGACATGATGGGCCAAATGATCACCTTTTAAACTGCAAGATTTTCTCAGCAGGAGAAAGATAAGAGATTATGAAACCAGATGGGGTGCCACAATGCCACATTTTATATTGATCGGATACTGATTCACCTACAGGGTTTCTCACCAGCTGCTGGTGAGAAATGGAAAGATGTCTACTGTTGACCAGATGGCTGCCTTTAATCCCACCTGTTCCCACCCCAGTGATTTCCCAGCAGAAATGCGAGGTAGATAACTTGTTTCAAAGAAAAGGCTCCATTCATGGTTTTTTTCCTCAACTCAACTGACCTTGTGCTGAACCCTTCTGCCTGTTGGTACTGTTGACTTGTAATAAATGATCGACTCAGAAATCTCAGCTCTGAGCTGTGCTGATAGTTCTTTAGTCTCGCCCTGTCTCAGAGCAGTTTGTAACCAGTTGACCAGCCTATTTTTAAACATGTCTGTATGGATACACTGTGATTTGTTTACTGGGCTAATATGTTATTTCCTTGAAGGACAGATAGAAAGATTTTACTAAGCTGCATTGGGCCCTGCTTATTTACAGCTTATAAACCAGTTTTAATGCTGTATATTGTAGAATTAATAAAGATCTTAGACTGGAAACTTTTCAGTACTTCATGTGTCAATCTAGATCTCGATTGCTATTTTTAAGTGAAACAAGCGTTACTTCTACCCTGTTAGACCTGCTTAATGGTGTTAGCACCCAGTTCATGTTGCGAATTAAATTAAGTTGAAATATTGATATTCTACCTGAGTATTAAGTGTGGTTTCTGGGGCAGTAATTACCTCCCACTCACTACTCATCCAGAACCACTCCTTGCTCTGCACTGTGTGTGGAATCTGCATTCCTGGTAAACATTAAAGGAAGTGATAACAAGCATTCTTACACTGTTAACTTTCAACTCCTCCCACTTGAAGGTAAATCCACAGCTGTAGTATACCTGCATTAACTGTATGGGGCCTTTTATGGGGTTGGTTGGCTGGGCGACTGGCTAGTGATGCAGAGTAATGCCAACGGCATGGGTTCAATTCCTATACGAGCTAGGGTCCGCCTTAATCTTGTCCCTCGCCTGAGGTATAGTGATCCTTGGGTTAAATCACCACGAGTCAGCTCTTCCCTTCAAAGGGAAGAGCAACCTAAGGTCATCTGGGGCCACAGGGACTTATTTTATGTACTGAAGCAGGCTCTTCGTATCAACTGGTCTGTGTCAGGAACCTCTTGCCTCTCTAATTACCTCTTCCTGCCTTGTTCCATAATCCCGTCATTCCAATGCTTCCCAACTTTTTCCCCTTTGAGTCCTCATTTTAAAGCTTGAAGATTGTTGACTCTAGAATTTGGTGGTTGTTGGGGCTGAGTGGGAATGAGAAGAGCTGTGTGGGGTGGGGCAAAGGGGCAGCATATGAACAGTCAAAGTGCTCGTTGGGGGAGAGAGAGGAGAGCATCTGAGTTGGTGGAAAGTAGATTAAGATTAATTTTTTTTCAATGTTTTGCTTGCACGCTGGGAGGGATAGAGGGGCCTTGTGGGACTGCTTCTGGGCTGAGACAAGCTGGCCATTAAATAATTCCAGTGACTAGTGGTCGTCTGTCCTGACAGTCTTCCCCTCTTCCATGCCTCTGTTTGCGGCCAGTGGAGTGAAAACACATAGCTGCTGGCACCATCCAGGCTTTCTGTGTGCAGTGGGCATCGCGGGACACTGGGGTGTGTTATCGACACCTTCAATCACATTTTGTTTTGATTTTTAAAATTTCCTTTGAGATTCTATTTACTTTGCTGCAATATCCCTTTAAGGAACTATATTTTAAATTTATTCCACAGCCTCTTGATTTAGTTTATTTGGTTAATGCAAAGAAGCACATTGATGGGGTCTTGAAGAAATCCTGTTGTGAGGCAATATTTGAATCATGATAGAAATAAAAACCTTGGCATATCAAAAAGCTGTGTGGCCAGTACCTGATTTCCATTCCTCGATTTACATGTCAGTTACTGATGAAGTCTCAGAGCTTGTGACAATAATTTCTTCTTAAATTCATGCATGGGATATGGAATTTGCTGGCTGGACCAGCATTTATTTTCCACCTCTAACTGCCCTTGAGAAAGTAGTAATGAGCTGCTGCCTTAAACCACTGCAGTCCATCTGGTGTAGATACACCTACAGTACTGTTAGGAAAGGAGTTCCATGATTTTGACCCAGCGACAGTGATGGAACGATGATATAGTTCCAAGTCAGGTTGTTACTTGGAGGGGAACTTCTAGGTATTCCCGTGTGCCTATTGTCCCTTCTAGATGGTAGTGGTCATGGGTTTGGAAAGTGTTGCCTAAGGCACCTTGTTGAGTTCCTACAGTGCATCTTGTACGCATGGCTGCTACTGTTTGTCACTGATGGAGGGAGCGACTGGCGAAGGGATGCTAGTCACATTGGCTGAATTTGTCTTGGATGATGTCAAGTATACTGTGTTATTGGAGCTGCACTCATCCAGCCAAGTGGGTGTATTCCATGACTTGTGCCTTGTAAGTAGTGAACGGGCTTTGAGAAGTCAGGCGAGTTAACTCATTGCAGGATTCCCAGCCTCTGATTTGCTGTTGTAGCCACTGTGTTTACGTGGTTAGTCCAGTCCAGTTCAGTTTGTAATCAATGGTAAGGATGTTGATCGTGGGGGATTCAGAGATGGTGATACTACTGGATGTCAAAGGCCGATGGTTAGATTCTCTCTTGTTGGAGATGGTCATTTCCTGACACTTGGGTGATGTGAATGTTACTCGCCACTTGTCAGTCCATGTCTGGATTTAGTCCAGCTTTTGCTACTTTTGTTGTAATCCTTAACGTTAGCTGACCTTTACCAATTTGTTATCACCTGCAAATGTTAATGTTATACAGTCAGCTCCTGAATCCAGATTATTTGCTTGTGTGCCGAACAAAAGTAGTTCCAGGATGGATCACTACAAAATGCCACTTTGTATTGATCCAGAAATCTTCCTTTAATCCTTTCAATCCATCCTTTGACTCTGATTCCACATAACTTTGTCATAAGTGTTTAATGAGGCAATTTACTGAAGGCTTCTGATTGTCCATGTGGACCATGTCCATGTGGACCATATCCATGGCAGTTAAGCAGAGACTGGAGCAGTGGTAAAATCAATGGATCAGTAATCCAGAAGCGCAGGCTTATTCAGTGGAGCATGGGTTTAGATCCCACTACTGGAATTTAAATTCAATTAATAAATTCAACGAATTAATCAGAAAATATCCGTACAGCAAGCTAGTTTCAGTAATAGTGACCATAAAACTATCATTGGTTGTTGGAAAAAGCCATCTGGTTCATTAATGTCCTTTAGGAAAGGAAATCTGCCATCCTTACCTGGTCTGGCTGACAACCAGTTTCCCATCCATTGACTCTGTCTATGCTTGCCGCTGCCTCAGAAAAGCAGGCAATATAATTAAGGACCCCACGCAGCTCAGATGTACTCTTTTCCACGTTCTCATGTCGGAAAAAATATGTTAAAGTCTGAGGACACATACCAATTGAGTTAAGAACTTTGTCCTACCTCCTGTCTAAGGTTTTAGTATCTTTCCTGCTGATGCATCATATTTCCCTGGATTTGTTCTTTCTTCATTTTAAAAAGACTTTGCATTTGCTGCGAATATTTGTTCTCCTACTTGTTTTACCTGTGGTGTTGGTTCTTCTCTCTTCCTCCTGGTTTCTTTAATTTATCCAGGTAAAATGCAACTGAATCGGATCATACCTTATCTCATCTGTCTAATATCCCATTTGCTTTTATTTTTACTCCAGCAATATCCCTTTTCACTATTGTCGTGACTCACTCTTATAGTATCTCCAATGAGAACTGATGCAAGTTATCTTTGGATTTTAGCCTCACTTTCTGTGATATTTTCTTGCTCATTTGCTTCATGTTCCTATTAAATCTTAATCCTTTGTTTCTATAGAAAGCTTCACTCACTGCCTTTCACATTCTTTGATATTGCACTATTGTCTTCGTTAAGAAAAAATGCTGGAAAATCTCAGCAGGTCTGGCAGCATCGTGAAAGCTTTGACAAAGGGTCATCTGGACGCAAAACGTCAGCTCTTTTCCCTCCTTATAAATGCTGCCAGACCTGCTGAGATTTTCCAGCATTTTTTTCTTTTGGTTTCAGATTCCAGCATCTGCAGTAATTTGCTTTTATGCTTTGCTTAATTATCTTTTTAACTTATTTATTCAGCTCTTCAAATTCCTTCTTGCATTTTTCACTTTCATTATGTGACTATTTCCCCAGTCTCTCCCATACATTTTTTTATGCAATATTTTTCATCTAAAGTCTTGATTTTTCCAAGCTTTGTTCAGTTCTATTTCTATATCAGTACTTATCTCTTGTTTAGGTTCCTCAGTTCCACCTTGATTCTTTCATAGCCTTATTTTAATTTTCAACATTGATCTGTAGTATCTAGACCATCCCTCAAAGCAACCCTCCACCAACCAGTCAAAAGTTTAAATTCTTGCAATTAACTGTTATCAACTGGTTCATTCTCCATAGTAACACCTCTATCAGAGTCCACTTGCAAACCAATTATACAGTATGAATTTGTTATTTTTCCTTGCACTGGTAGACTTGCAAATTGCCCTGATGAGTGGAAGATGAAAATCTTTGACAAAATGTCTTTTTTTCTGACAGCACCACATCATTGTTAAACTTGATTATACGTTAAGATCATTACTCACGTGATGCCCCCCAACTTCCCCGCCACTTCTCACGTCTGCACCATTTCAGTTCATTTTTTTATGTAAGAAATTTCTCTTCGTTCTTTACGTATGGCATGCTCCACGCAGTTCGAATCATGAGGATACAGATTGTGGTTGTGTGCAATTCTGCTACTGCTGATGGTCCATGGTGCCTCACGAATGCCCAGCTTTGAATTGCTAGATCTGTTCCAAACCTACTCCAATTAGCAAAATGGTTGGGCCTCTGTAAGGACTGTATGGTGATCACTCTTCCCGATACTGTCACAGGTAGATTGGTGAGGGTGAGGTCAAGTAGGTTTTTCTCTTTTGTTGGTTCCCTGCCAACCTGCCACTGCTCATTCTGGCAGCTATGTCCTTCAGCTGCTTGGTCAGTAATGTTTTGGAGCCATTCTTTGTAATGTGTTAAATTGGCTCACCCAGAGTACATTCTGTGCCCTTGCCACTCTGTGATTCTCACGCACACGCTCAATACAGAGAAATGCTGATTTATCAGCTGAGGATGGGTGATATGTGGTAATTAGCAGGAGATTTCCTTCCCTTTTTTTGACCTGATGCCATGAGACTACATAGGTTCCAGAGTCACTGTTGAGGATTTCCAGAGTAAACTTGTTCACAACTGAAAGTAACTGAAATTATCTCTGGTGGGACAGAAAGCACTGAGGGATGATGGTCTCTGTAACATTGGCTGTAAGGTATGATTTGATGAATATGACTGTCAGCTGTTGAGAAGTCCAGAACAGCTCTCCCAATATTGGCTCAAGCTCTGAGGTGTTAGTAAGCAGGCCTTTACATGGTGGCACAGTGGTTAACACTGCTGCCTCACAGTGCCAGGGACCCAGTTTCAGTTTAGGCTTCGGGTCACTGTCTGTATGAAGTTTGCAAGTCCTCTCCGTATCTGAGTTTCCTCCGGGTATTCTGGTTTCCTCCCACAGTTCAGAGAGTTAGGTTGATTGGCCATGCTAAATTGACCCTAGTGTCAGGAGGATTAGCAGAGTAAATGTGGGGTTACGGGAATAGGCCTGGATGGGGTTACAGTCGATGCAGAGTCTCTTCCTGTGCTTGTAGGGTTTTTATGATTCTTTATTTCTGTGTATGCAGTGCAGTGTTTTGATTTAACTTGGATGTAGCAAGTTAAAGATTCTGATTAATAAGATCCTTATGGCTAGCTCCCAGGGGCATGTTGTTGAAGGCTCATTTGTGTACTGAGAATCATGAGTTGATTATTCCACTATCCTTTCCACATTTCCTACAGCCTTCCTTTCTTGCATTCCTCAGAACAGCAAACGGAGAATCACTGGCCATCTCACATACTTCTCATCTGTTTCAGTTGTAGAATTTTCCTTCCATTAGTCACTCAAATAGTTACTGGCAATTTGTCAGCTATGATGGGCAGGGAGCCTTGAGGTCGGATACTTATTCCCTGTACACAATCCCACCTATTCTATTCTCATGCCGATTGCACTGAGTCTGGAGGGAGAGGGATGAACGAACAGAAATCTCGTGACAAAATCCACATTTTCAGTCAAGTCTCTTGCTGCAGGTATGGATCCGTGAGTGTGATCTCTAGGAGTTGGTGAGCAAAGTTGGAGTCTTCGGATGCTTAACATCTACGCAGTGTTAGGTGATTTAGATTTGCCAAACTAGTTTCTGGTTAATAATTCTGCAGCAAGCACCTCTTCTCCCAAACTAGTGTTTTAAAGTAAGGGTTAAAGTTTATTTATTAATGTCACAAGTAGGCTTACATGAACACCACAGTGAAGTTACTGTGAAAATCTGGCACCTCTTTGGGTACACTGAGAGAGAATTTACCACAGCCATTGTACCTAACCAGTATGTCTTTGAAATGTGGAAGGAAACCTGAGCACCCGGAGGAAACCCACGCAGATACAAGGGGAACATGCAGAATCTGTACAGACAGTGTCCCAAGCTGGGAATTGAACCTGGGTCCTTGGTGCTGTGAGGCAGCAGTACTGTGCCATTGCGATGATACTGGCAAAGGGGGAGGGAATAGGGCATGAATCATAGAATCATTTGAGCTGTGGTTTGATGCTTTTGATAACTTGGATGGTGGAGGAGAGATTAAGGGGAAAATACTTGAAAATTTGCATTCCTGCCAATTAAGACTCATTGATTAATAGTTAAATTCCTCTGGGTGTCTCCTTGGAGGTGTAAAGTCAGCCAAAAAACCATTCTTCAGGTTCTACACAGGTCTGACAGATAGATATAATCAACAGCTTTGATGAAGGCTCATCCAGGTTTGGTTCTATTCTCTCTCTACAGATGCCGTCAGACCTGAGATTTTCCAGTGTTTTCTGTTTTTGTTTCCAATCCCAGCATCCACAGTATTTTGCCTTTAAAAATGTCATTCATTTATATGGTGTTTTTCGTGAACCTCAGAACATCCTAATAGAGCTTTGCACACGATAAGTGCTTTTTGAAACGGGGTCACTTTGTCAAGTAGGATCGAAGAGGGGGGTGGGATTGAGCAAGGTAAATGAGGTCAGTACAGATGAACTGCACTGATAGCTTATACTTCTGTTATGTTGAGCACCCTGAGATGAAGATCTTATACAATCAAATCTATGAGAAATTACTGCCAAGTCCACCGGTGTGACTCCATCCATTCTTGAAACTCACTCTTTGTGAGATTGGCAATGGTGTTGAATTGCATGTATTTTCAGTGCACCCCTTGCCCTGTAGGAGCTGGGATAACACTGTCTGGATTAATTTTGTAGCTGGCTGGCTGTGCTACATTTCAATCCAGATTTTATGGTAAATAGCAGTTGTGCTAAATTTACTGTGCCCCCTACTCCACAGAGATTTACTGGTGAAGGTGCCACTGTGCTAACAACATGCCAAAACCAGAGGCAGGTACAAACAACAAGGATCCGAGCAATGGAGAAAATGTCACTCCTACTTTCCGTCATGCTATAGGTGTAAGTTTAACATGCAGTAATATCAATGCTAGCCTTTATGTACAGACCTACACAGTATGAGAGCAGTATTGAGTTTAACTGAGATGGAGGGATGGCATGAAACAAACAAAGTCGTCACCTGTCATTTACAAAGATTGACTTTGTAAGTGCCTATACAGTTTGGCTGTGAGAATTGCTGGCCCAGCCTGCATTACAGTGACTCGAAAGTGTGGTTACCCATCTTAGCCTCTGTTCTGTTAGCACAATTATTTCAGTTCTGTTATTGATCGTGCATTCAGAAAATCCAGCCTCTGCTCTGTTGCCATATCAACTCACCCTTGAAATGAGTCAAAAAGGCAGAGACAGCTACAAATTAAGTAGCGCTATGTGCATGGGGAAATTAAACATTGTGCATCAAATGGAGTGTATTGGAGAGATGGAGAGAACTAAAGTGCTTGAGAAAAGCTGCAGAGAAATTTGAGTGAGCTGCTAGGTGGGCTGCCTATTGGAGATCACTGCAGCGCTAGGGATGTGGTCTTCTGAAGATTCAGCTCAAATTGGGAAGAGAATTCAAAGGTTGGGTGCAACCCGAGATGATTCAGGTGGTGAGCTCTGCTTGCAAAGTCCTGTGTTGATTGGTATTGAGTATGTGAATAATATGGCAGCACTTAGTTGTGTCTCTGGCATGATGTGAAATGTTCTTTGGCTTTATTGGAGATGACAGTGTGTGTGTTTTGAATGTGTGTTCGTACGGGTGTGGATTACCATGGTCCCCGGCTCAATCACTGCTGTGATCACCTTGCATCCGAATGAGGTTTGTAAATTCATGAGGTGGTGTAAATTCACCCACCATTTCACCCAAAGGAAGGTAATGGTGGAGGGGCAGAGCCAGTTGCAGAGTGTGTGGGTGAGGTGAGGCAGGTATCCTATTCTATAGGACAAATGTGGCTCATATCACAACCCTAGGTAAATTGGGGTGGCACAGTGGTTAGCACTGCAGCCTCACAGCAAGAGGTCTTACGACACCAGGTTAAAGTCCAATGGGTTTATTTGGTAGCAACGCCACAAGCTTCCGGGGCTTTGCTCCTTCGCTAGGTGAGTGGGGAGTTCTGATCACAAACAGGGCATATAAAGGGCAATATTCAGTTTACAGAATATTGATAAGAATGTGAGTCTTTACAGCTAATCAAATGAGAGTGGAGAGAGCATTAAGCGTAGGTTCAAAAGTTATTGTCTCCAGACAGGACAGTAAGTGAGATGTTACAAGCCCAGGCAAGTCATACCTGTGTGGCAAGAACTGCAGCCATATGCTTAACTTATTAACCTGTGCTTAACGCTCTCTCCACTCATGTTGTCTGCACCTTTAAGACTTGATTAGCTGTAAAGACTCACATTCTAATCAGTGCTCTGTAAACTGAGTGTATGCCTTTAGATGTCTCTGTGATCAGAACTCCCCACTCACCTGATAAAAGAGCAAAGCCCTGAAAGTTAGTGGTGTTTACTACCAAATAAACCTGTTGGACTTTAACCTGGTGTTGTGAGACCTCTTACTGTGTTTACCCCAAACCAATGCTGGCATCTCCACATCGTGACTACCATCAATAACTCACAGCACCAGAGACTGGGGTTCGATTCCTGACTTGGATCACTGTCTGTGTGGAGTTTGCATGTTTTCCCCATATCTGTGTGGGTTTCCTCCCATAGCCCAAAAATGTCTGGGTTAGGTGGCTTGGCCATGTTAAAAATGACCTTCTGTGTCAGGGGACTAGCTAGGGTAAATGTATGGGATTGTGGGGATAGGACTGGGGTGGGGTTGTGGGGATAGGACTGGGGTGGGGTTGTGGGGATAGGACTGGGGTGGGGTTGTGGGGATAGGACTGGGGTGGGGTTGTGGGGATAGGACTGGGGTGGGGTTGTGGGGATAGGACTGGGGTGGGGTTGTGGGGATAGGACTGGGGTGGGGTTGTGGTCAATGACCAAACAGCCTCTTTCTGCACTCTAAGATTTTATAACTACAAATGGAAGAGAAGAAGTTCACTCAGACCATTTGGCTGCATGTGGGTACAGCTGCAGTTCCTGCCACATGGGTATGACTGCAGTTTCCAGTGCGTGTACAGAAAGAGTTTGTTGTGTTGCACTCATGTTTCTGGTTGCTGAAATTCTGGCTTGTCGCAGAGTGCTCTAAACTTCTGGCCTTAATTCAGTTTAATACTTTGATCAATACACTTGAGTATATCTGGAAGTGGTTCATATTGCATTGATGGGAAGCATTCAATTCTAACATCCTTTCAGTTCTGAGAAATGGGTCTGTTAAGCGAATCCCTGCCAGAGGATTGAAACTGTTCTGTGGCTCATCTCTTTAAGCACCTTAAATTCTCCACGCGCTTTAGAGAGAGCTGTACTTTTCATGCTGGCTATTCAACTCTGTGCCCTATCCTTTCTATCATGTTATCAACAATGACAGTCACAGCTCATAATCTCATACCAAAAGCTGGTGAACCACATTCTTGTTTCCCCTCGAGAAGAATGCAGCAGCACAGGTTGAGTGAAGATTGTACGCTGGCATAAATTTAAGTAAAGTTTGGACTATTTCCTGAAAAGGTGTAGGCAGTGATTATTTAAGGGAGGGCTAGGAGGGGAATGGATACTTGGGAGGATTGCAGAAAATAGTTAACTTGGCATAATGATGATAAGCAAAATACTGCTGAAACAGAACAGAGGATGCTGGAAAAACTCAGCAGGTCTGGCAGCACCTGTAAGAGAAAACGGAGTTAAGGTTTCGAGTCAGTTTGACTCTTCATCAGAACTAAAAAGAAGAAAAAATGTATTGGATGTTGAACTGTAGCTGGGATGGATCGCACGAAAATGTGGCAAACTTAACAAGAGACAGACGGCCTAAGTGAGGGTTAGTTTATATTGGGATAATAATGTATGAACTTATGACAGGTGGGATGGACTTCACATAATTCAACAACTCACACAATTGTCCAATGCAAAATAAAAATGAATGTTTATTTCAATTTAGATAATCAGCAAAACAGAAAAGAAAAAGAAACAAGCAGCTACCTCCTCTTTGAGCTTAACTTTACACATACTATATCCCTAATTGTAACTGGAAGCTAACCTATTTCCCAGAGGCAAACTCAACAAATTGTACCAAACAACGACAGTCTTTCACGAGGACGAGGTCATATGGAGACATAGAGGTCGTAGATGTCAAAGAACAAAACAGCACGGGAAAAAGGGCGTTCGGCCCAACTTGTCTTGCTGCCCTTTTTTAACCACTAAACTAGTCCCAATTGCCTGTGTTTGCCCCACATCCCTCTATACCTATCTTACCCATTTAACTGTCTAAATGCTTTTAAAAGACAAAATTGTATCTGCCTCTACTACTATCTAGTAGTAGTACGAAATACAGACAAAAAAGTCAGATTACCAGAATAAGTTCAGGCCAAAGTTCAATCCAAATTAGGGTTTTTATATAGTCCAAGGTCAGGAACAAACCACAATTATGTCCCCTTTTCGCTCTCCAAGGCATCCTTTTTGCATTCACCAAGATGGTCTCTACCCCTGAGTAGGACTCGGTGCTCTGCTATGTACCCGAGCAAGTCTGTACAGCTGTTCCTCTTGGCATTTTCCATCAGTCTGCCATGTGACTTCTGGATTGACTTCCATTGGCCAAATTGATAGGGGAAAACAATGTTAAGAAACTGGAGGATATTATATCACGCTTGGGTCCGTGTGGAATCTCACATTCTCCCCATGCCTGGATGGGTTTCCTCCAGTGCTCCTGTTTCCTCCTACAGTTTGAAAGTTGCTGGTTAGGTGTATTGACCATGCTAAATTCTCTCTGTGTACCCAAACAGGCACTAGAGTGTGGCGACTAGGGGATTTTCTTAGATTTCATTGCAGTGTTAGTGTCAGCCTACTTGTGACACTAATAAATAAACTTATTTCCTTCTGGCACTCAGTACCTGGTGACACCACTGTATTTATAAAAAAAAAAGGTTGAGACAGAGAAGAAAGGTTGCAGTTTAAAGTTATTGAACTCAGTGTTGAGCCCTAAGGGCTGTTGCATGCTTAATCGGTTGATCAAATGTTGTTCATAACTTAGTATAATGTTCTGATCAAGGTGTTCCCTCTCTTACTCCACCTTTTAGTTTAATACACTCTGGCAATGTTGATGTGAGGTTGCTTACACAGAGGGCTTGTCTAGGCAGATGCTGAGCGTTTGTTTTCCCTGCTGCTCAGTCCAGAACTAGAGAATCTGGTCTCAGGGCAAGAGGCTCAATCATTTAAGATTGAGATAAGAAATATCTTGAGTGGGTTATGAATCTTTGGAAATCTGTACCTTAAGAGGGCCATGGATGCTTGCAGCCATTGAGTATACATGACACTGAGGCAGATTTATGGGTTATGGGGATAGAAAAGTGGAATTAAAATCCACAATAAACAATGATATTAAATGTGTAGAAGGCTTGATGGGTCATCTTCTCTTATTTCTTATGCTTCTGAGGCCCTCAGTTACCTTCTCACTTGAACTACCCAATTGCCCGCCATAGTTTTAATGAGAACTGAATCCGAGCAAATTGAAAGAATGTAATAGAGACGTCTCGGAGTTGAAGTTAATTTCTCTCAGCCTCCTCATTTGAAATGGGGGCAAGAGAGTCCAGCCCCTGAACTGAGATCTGACTGTGTGAGGTGGACAGCCCTGGAACCACCTTTCCCTTTGCACTGTGGTTGACAAGTGGAGATATTTTTGTCCCTCACTGATATCCTCACTTCAGCTGAGTACAAACATATGAATAAAAGAAAAATGTGTAACAATAGATACCTTTTTTTAAAAGTTTAATCATTTATTATTCACAGGAGGCTTACATTAATATTGCAGTGAAGTTACTGTGAAAATCCCGTAGTTGCCACACTCCAGTTCGGGTACACTGAGGGAGAATTTAGCATGGTCAATGCATCTAACCGCACATCTTTTGGACTGCGGGAGAAAACCAGAGTGCCCGGACGAAACTGACACAGACACGTGGAGAATGTGCAGAGTCCACAGCTGGCTGGGAATTGAACCCGGGTCGCTGGCACTGTGAGGCAGCAGTGTTAACCGCTGTGCTGCCCAACCTAGATATCTATATTTTCCTTTATTATTTAACAATGCAATAATTAGGGAATTGTTATTTTTGAATTTGCAAGATTTCACCGTGTATTTCCAGTCTCAGGCACTTCAGTCAGATCCATATTTGTCTTTAATTTGTGGAAAAATATTAGAAAGTTGGAATATTGTGCCAGCTCTGGTGATGGATGCCAGTCATGGGGAATGAAGTATTCTCCTTGTGTGGTACCCAGTAGCCATTGGGAGCAATCAGTTAAGAGAGTGAATCATTGTAAAGTTCTCCATAGCGGGAGAAAACTGGCCGTTTTGCCAGTCCCGCAGGTTTCTCACAGGCAGTTACTGTGTATCATATTGATTTAAATGGCACCATTTGATTTTTGTTTGGTCTGTGCCACTTGGATTACGCTACTTATTAAGCCTTTGTTAATTCCAACACACTGCTGGCTGATATCCCTAGTTCTTTTTGAGTGTGTTTTGACATAGTCTTTGCCTTGCCCTCCTGACTTCCAGTCACCTGTCAACCCTGCGCTCACTAACCTATACTAGTCTCTGAACAAATTCTCCATTTAAAAATGCTCATTCCTGTTTTCAAATCCCTCCATATCTCTGTTGTCTCCAACCATAAAACCCTTAAGGTTTTTGCACTCCGCTGATCTTGATCCGATTTTAATTCTTCCACCATTGGCGACCATGCCTCTAATGCCAAAGCCCTTAGCTCTGGAATTCCCTCCTTAAACTTCACCGCTTCTCTCTCTCTCTCTCTGTGCCCCACAGATGTTCTTTAAAACCTGTCTCAGCTGCTTTACTATCTCCTTCTGTGACTTGGTGTTAAAGTTTGTTTTAACAGTGCTTTCGTCAAGTAGCCTGGGATGATTCATTGTATGAAAGCTGCTGTATAGATGCAAATGGATCTCATTGCACTTCCGAAGAACCTAATTAGCAGTAAAACTGGTAAATTCTCAAGTTGTGAAACCACTACATAAATGCAAATCTTTCTCTATGACCCTTTCTATTTATTTTATTATCTTCTGTTGTTTTTAACTTTTCCCTTCTGTATTTCACGTTTTCACTTGTACTTCAAACTAACTCTTGTTTTGTACAGAAATCAGCCTGATTCCATTTTAGGATTCACTTCCTCCAATTAAGCTGCTAGCCAGCGTTCTGAGGGGATTGATTGTTTTGTTCTCTCTCTACGTCCAACGATCTTCTGTTATCATCATGCGTTATCCCTGGAGTAAGAATGGGAAATCATTGTTTGGAGGTAGTTCAGAGAAGATTGAATAGGATGATCCCCAGTTTGGTGGCATTGCCTTATGAGGAAAGGCTAAATAGGTTGGGACTCACTGGAATTTAGAAGAGTGAGAGGTGACCTCATTGAAACAGATTAGATTCGTAAGGGACTTGACAAGTTAAGTGCTGAGAGAATGTTTCCCCTTTTGGGAGAGTCTGGGACCAGTGTTGTGATTCGGAGCTTTTCCTCCTTTGAGACATAATGCTGAATACCCCAAAGAGGAATACCTTGCCTCGTAATCTATTAAAAGTGTGTGGGAAGGTAAACCTGTCCTTCAGTAATGTTTAGTGGCAAACTAATCATTACTGAAGGACAGGTTTACCTTCCCACACACGTTTTTTTAGTGGATAACTAAATGTTACTGAAGGACAGTTTGCCTTCTCACACAAGGCTAGATGAGGTGGGTGACAAATACCTAATACTCGTCTTCAATGAACATTTAACATTTATTTATTTTAACTAATAGGGAATTTTAACTAAATGAGTAACATACCAAATAAAATCAGATTCTACTGGATGTTGTTCGAATATCCGTTCATTAACCAAAAAAAAAACAGAATTTAGTCATTCTCAAAAAAGTGGGTTTTGTGTCTTTTGGAACCTTCTGGAGTTTCTTGGTTGATTTCTGTAAGTTCTGTTTAATTTGGTACCTTTCTCTGGTGAGATGGTGCGTTCTCTTAAGAGATATCTGAAGCTGGCAGGTTGGAGAGTTGCTCTCTCCCCCTTGGGACTTGAGAGGTAGCAAGAGAGATTTTTCTCGTTTGGACTCTTTCTTATACCTGTGATGGATCTATCAACTTTCCTATAGTTGGATTGGTCTGATTTTGTTTCAACATCAAATCCAAATCTCATAGATTATTGGTAGTGGAGTGACAGCTTTAAATTGGCCAAAATTCAAACAACAACAGGTTGTCTTTGTCAAGACTGTTGTTTGACTTTTTGATGTGAATGTTTGTGCTTGGACTTTGGGATGTACTTTGCATGTTAAACCTTCAAGCACTGAAACAAAACTACCTTTTAAAGGAAGCATGCCATGTTCTTTTTCCTCTTTTTTTTTACATGTTTATCAACATCACATTTCAACCCAAGCTCAACTTCACAACAATAGTCTCAAGATAAAGGGGCACTAATTTAAACTGAGGTGAGAAGGAGTTTCTTCTCTGAGTATGAGTTTTTGGAACTCCTTGCCACGGAGATCTGTGGGGGCAGAGTCCTTGTGTATATTTAAGGCTGAGATGGATTTTTAATCAGTAAGGGAATCAAGAGTTATGGAGAAAGGACAGGGAAGTGGCCGTGGGGAATGTCAGATCAACCATGATCCTGTTGAATGGCAAAGCAACCTCAAGAGGCCAAACGCCGACTCCTATTTCTTATGGTCTTAAGTGACCTGCTTTATGTCTGACGTTAATAACTGGATACTGGCATGTGATTAGAAGCAGGACATTGAGGAAACTTGGATGTTCCACTGTCAAAATGCGGAATGACTTTAAGGCTTAAGTTGGAGGAGTAAAGCCAGGTGAACTTTACTATGTACTGAACTTTACTATACTGCACATAGGGAGAAAATGTGGCAGCACTTCAGAAACAGTGTTAAATAGCTGAGGCAAAGCAGAAAGAGATTCAGGGTTACTTGTCGACAGCCAATTGCTACACAATTGTAATCAACAGAGCAAACAAATAGAATTGTCATGGTGAAAAAGGATGCAAGTGGTTTGTGGATTATGCAGCAGCAGACAAATATTGTGTACAGGCGAGCAGATCTGACTTATCTCTGATTTCAGACACTTATTTCAAGGAAAAAAAGTAAAAGGTTCCTCAAATCTCATCTTTCTGACACCTGATTTCCCCTCTCACGTTATTTCAGTGCCATTAACTGTGGGGGAATGTTCACTTTGGAATAAATAATAAAAAAGCAAAATTTCAGGATATGGAGGCTTTGGAGAGGGTGCAGAAAAGATTTACCAGGATGTTGCTTAGTATGGAGGACATTAATTATGAGGAGAGGTTGGAGAAACTTGGTTTGTTTTGAATGGAACAATGGAGGTTGAGAGGAACCTGATAGAAGTCTACACGATTGAGGGGTGTGGACAGAGTGGATAGTCAGAAGCCTTTTCCCAGGCTGGAAGAGTCAATTACTAGGGGGCATAAATTTAAAATGTGAGGGGCAAGGTTTAAAGGAGATGTACGAGGCAAGTTTTTTTTTATACAGAAAGTGGTGGGTGCCTGGAACTTGTTGCCAGGAGAGGAAATAGAAGCAGATAAGCTAGTGATTTTTAAGAGGCATCTAGATAAATACATGAATAGGATTGGAATAGAAGAATATGGTTCTTGGAAGAGTAGGGGGTTTTAGTTCAGTTGGACAGCATGGTTGGTGCAGCCTTGGAGGGCTGAAGGGCCTGTTTATGTGCTGTAATTTTCTTTGTTCTTTGTGTGTAAAGGGAGAAGGACTGCAGAATTGTAAGGTATAGAGAGATCTCGGAGTTTTGGTGTGTGAGTCACAAAGTTAGCATGCAAGTGCAGCAAGTAATTAAAAAGTCTAACAGAATGCTATTATTTATTACGAGAGGAATTGAACATACAAGTAAAGATGCTTTAGTTATACAGATCTTTGGTGAGACCACATCTTGAATAATGTGTGCAGTTTTGGTATTGATGAATTAGGAGCAGGAGTTGGCCACTCAGCCCTTTGATACTGCCCTGCCATTCAGTAATATCATGGCTGATCATCTCAACCTCACATTCCTACCCACCGACCAATAACCTTTCACCCCCTTGTTAACGAAGAACCTATCTAGCTCTGCCATATAGATATATTGCTAGATTTTGCATCCACCACCTTTTGTGCAAGAGCGTTCCAAGGATTCACGACCTTCGAAAAGAAAAAGACGTCTCCTCACTTCTGTCTGTTTATTTAGGGTAGGGTGTAAATATGTGAAGGTTCAGAGGAGATTTGCTAGATTGATACCTGGAATGAGCTGATTTTCGGATGAGTAACAATTGGACAGTCTCAGCTTGATTCCACTGGAGTTTAACAGAGTGAGGGGTGACTTGATTGAATAATTCTAAGATCGTGAATGGTCTTGACAAAGTGAATGTTTCTCCTTGTGAATGAGTTCAGGATGAGGATGAGGAGAAATTTTTTTCTAGAGGGTTGTAAGACTTTGAAACTCTGCCCCAAGGGGTGATGGGGAAGAGAATGCCCTGCCTGCGGCAGTTGTAGATGCGCCAAGTTTGGTGGCGTTTAAGAGGTTAGTTGATAAGTATATGGAAGAGAAGGGAGTGGTTTAGTTTGGAGGGGCATTGCTTCTTATATTGGTTGGCGCAACATCGAAGGCCGAAGGGCCTGTTCTGTGCTGTAATGTTCTATGTTCTATGGGGGATGTTGAATATTTTTAAGACAAAGGTAGATTGATTCATATTTGGCATTAGGGAATCAAAGGCTGTTTTGAGTAGATGGGGACATAGAATTTGAAACACAAACAGGCGGCAGGGTGGCACAGTGGTTAGCACTGCTGCCTCACAACACCAGGGACCCGGGTTCAATTCTGGCCTTGAATGACTGTGAGGAGTTTGCACAGACATTCTCCCATGTCTGCATAGATTTCTTCCGTGCTATACTTTCCTCCACAGTCAAAAGATTTACGGATTAGGTGGATTGGCCGTGCTAAATTGACCCTTAGTGCCGGGGTATGAGCTAGGTAAATGTGTGATGTTATGAGGATAGGGGGCCGAGGTGGGATTATCATCAGTGCAGTCTTGATGGGCCGAATGGTCTCCTGCACTGTAGAGTTCCTATGAGATCAGCCATGATCTTTTTAAATGCTAGAACGTCCATGAGGGGCCAAATGGCCTACTTCTGCTTCAGTTTCATCTGTTGTACTTATTTTGACCCTTTTCACTTTAATGAAAGAACTTGCATTTATATAGCATCTTCCGCAACTTCAGTGTCTGAAAGTGCTTTATGACCAGTGATGATGTTATGAGGTGGAGGTGACTGTTGTAATTTGAAAACAGCGCAGAGCAGGCAGTTTGAATGGAGCACGGTCCCACAAGCAGTAATAAAGTAATGACCAGAGTTTGATTTTGTAATTTTGGCTGAGGGATGGTTGTGGAGTAGCAATCCAGTGAGGACACCCCTGCTGTTTGTGATTAATGTTGTGGGATCTTTGAAAGCAGACTACAACCTCAGATGGCACCTTTGACAGAGCAGCACTCCATCCAGCATCAATCTAGACTTTGCCCTAAGGTTGTGAGGGGGATTCGTACACACAGTCTCTCGAAATTCGAATGTTGCTGATTGAACCATGGTTAATCATAGAATCCGACAGAAGGAGGCCATTTGGCCTATCAAGTCTGCAGTGACCATGGTGCAACCCAGGCCCTAACCCCATAGCCCCTTGCATTTAACCTAACTAGTTCCCCTGACACTACAAGGGACAATTTAGCATGGCATGATACTGGAGATAACATGAATACTCATCAGTTTGGTAGAGTACCAGCTGGTGTCTTATTTAAGCCTACTTTTACAAAGGGGCAATGTTTGAATAGCGAGGGAGGTGGGAAATGGAGGTTGATGAACTACTTTCCAACACTGCTGTGAGGTAGATAAAGCTACAGAAATACATCTGTTGCTTCACCTATATTGAATAAGCCAGAGGACACGGAGCAACAAGGCAGAATAAGTGACCTTCAGTTGTGATCTAAAAGCAGCCACTATTCTCTGGCATTCTGTATTTGTTTTCAGTTGAAATTGGCTGTTGTCCTTGTTGCTTTCCCTCTATCACCATCACTCTGGCTGACAGGAGTGCACTCTGCTTCATGTAAAGGAAAATCCAATTACTTCCGACAGTGCACCTTGAATATGATCATTTATTAAAAAGCTGTAAGCCTCTGAGAGCATTAATGATGATGAGCAAGCACGCAGTGGAGAGACTGTTAGTTCGAATAACGTTTGGAAAGCTGCCCAGCACTCAATCTCCTGATGGAGGCCTGGGACAGAATGTAACAGCAGAGCTTGGTGTCAGGAACTTTTGCCTTGCAAAACAAGTGGAGTGTTGATGCTCCGAGCTGCCTGACCATCCATGGAATGTTGCGCAGATTCCGGAGATGTCCGTTGCCAGTTTCCCATGGAGAAAAAAAAATGCACAAAACTGGAACTGCAGTGTAGGCATTTTGATTTTCAGGAGCAGACTGTTTGCACCAGCCAGACTGGCATTTGATGCGATCATTGTGGCATGGTAAGATAAGTTACTCATTGAATGACCTTCCCTTCCTGCTCCCAACGTAAAACTAGAAGCAGGAGTAGGCCATTTGGCCCTTTGAGTCTGTTCTACCATTCATTTTGATCATGGCAGATCATCAAATTCAATATTTCATCAACTTTGTGAATTCTATCATGATCTATTGAGGATTCAGTTTCAGTGCCAAGCCTGAAATTAGATCCAAATTCTTTATTTGTAATTTTGTTTATTCATTGGATATGAGTGTTGCTGGCAAGAGAATTGTTTATTGTCACACTTAGTCCCACTTGAAAATATCAAGGTGAACTCTTAAAGTGGATGGTATAGTGGAGTGGTTAGCACTACTGCCTCACAGTGCCAGGGACCAGGTTTGATTCACTGGTTGGGTCACTGTGTGGAGTTTACATGTTCGCCTGGTGTCTGCATGGGTTTCCTCTGGATGCTCCGGTTTCCTCCCACAGACGTGCAGGTTAGGTGGATTGGCCATGCTAACTTGCCCTTAGTGTCAGGGGAAACTATCAATGTAAAATACGTGGAGTTACAGGGAAAGTGCCTGTGTGGGATTGTTGTTGGTATAGACTCAATGGGCCGAATGGCCTTCTCCTGCACTTAAGGGTTTGTATGGAATTCTATGAAACTGTTCTATATGATGGACGTGGTTTGCTATTGGGATCAGAGTTCCAGAGATTTGAGCAGTGACAGTGAAGGGGGATGGTGATACAGTTCACATCAGGGTGGTGTGTGACTTGGAGGGGAACTTGAATACAATGTGTTCACGTACACTTATTGCCTCGCCCTAGCAGGTTGTGGTTTTGGAAGGTTTTGTGAAAAGATCCTTGGTTAGCTACTGTGATGCGCCCTTCTAGATAATATGCATTTTTATTTAAAAAGCCAGATGTGTAATTATTTGTTTTGGTTCTTTTCGTTCACCCACAGATGGTTGTCAATCTGTTCATTCATCAGGATGTTGAAGAATAATTGTTCAGGTGGATCATAAAAATCGTAGAATTCTACAGTGCAGAAGAACCAGTGGGTCTGCACCGACAACAATCCCACCAAAGCTCTATCCCTGTAACCCCACATATTTGCCCTGCGAATCCCTCTAGCCTATGCATCCCGGGAGATTAAGGGGCAATTTCTTGGCCAAACAGCCTAACCTATACATCTTTGGACTGTAGGAAGAAACTGGAACTGGAATGTGCAGACTCCATATAGGCAGTAACCCAAGACCTTGGAGCTGTAAGGCAGCAGTACTAACCACTGTGCCACCCCAAATACTGCCTGTTGAAGAGATTGTATGATATGAAACAATTCTTGAGTGAGCATGGCTGTAGAATGATGCAGGACTCCTATCCATAAAGAAGAATCCATGAAGCTTTCACTAGTGTAAATAGGGTTCCTTTAACATTCGTTGTAGGTTGAGCTTTCTATGTTGAATGTGCTTTTGAAAAATGTGAATCTGCCCTGTGGAGTTTTCGTTAATCCCTGTTTATTGCTCTTGTCAAGCGTCCACTTGAAGATGCCACTTTAAACAGTGTAGCTCTTCCACAGTACGTCACTGAGCTGTCAGCCTAAATGATGTGCTCAGGTCTTGATTGGAAGCTGAAATGTACAGAGCTGGCCAGGGAGGAAGAGAAATCAGCACAGTAATTGATTGTACAGTGAGAAATGATGAGATGCTATATTGGTGCCGTGAGTCAGAGTGCTACCGGAATGTGTCCATATAGGGGCGTTGAATAGGATTTTGTAGAAATGTTAGCCCCTCCTCTGTTAATCAAATGCATTCACTCTCTCAGCTCGCGTGTGTGTGTGTGTGTGTGTGTGTGTGTGTGTGGGGGGGGGGGGTGGTGAAGAAAGTGGCATGGATGGTCATATAATTGGACTAGTAATTCAGGGTTCCAAGATAATACTGAGAGACTTGGGTTCAAATGCTACTATGGTAGCTGGTGGAATTTAAATTCAATTAATAAATCTGGAATATAAAGGAAATCTCATTAATAGTGGCATAACAGCTATCATCTACAACAAATGTCCCATCCGGTTCACTACCATCCTTTAAGGAAGGAAATTCATCATCATAATCCTACATGTGACTCCAGAGCCACAGCTGTGTGGTTGGTTCATAACCATTCCTGAAATGATCTAGCAAACCATTCATTTCAAGAGCAATTAGGGATGGGCAACAAATGCTGTAGCCCAATCCAGCAGTGCCCACAACCCATGAAAGAATAGGGAAAGCAAAATGTTGAAAAGCTCTAACCGCTATGAGAAGTTCTTAACCTTTTATGTGTCATGGCATGCCTCTATACTATTAAAGAATTTCCTGGAACCTTGTTTTTATCTCTTCCTCTCTCTCTCTCTCTCTCTCCCTTCTGATGTGGAGATGCTGGCGTTGGATTGGGGTAAACACAGTAAGAAGTTTCACAATAACAGATTAAAGTCCAGCAGGTTTATTTGGTAGCAAAAGCCACTAACTTTCGGACTGCTGCCCCTTCATCAGGTGGGCAGCATTCTGAAAGCTTGTGGCTTTTGCTACCAAACAAACCTGCTGGATTTTAATCTGATGTTGAGTCCATCTTACTTCTCCCAGTAAGTTACTTCTCCCCCAAGAGAAGCAATTCTCTTGCTTCTCCCAGGCTTTTTGCGCCCTTTGAGTTTTTCCTTTTTGTACAGGGGCTTTTTGTCTTCAGCTCCAAGTCCCATTGTCCATGCACATGGGCCTGACCAACTTAAAAAATGTTTTAATTAGTGCTTGTGTGCTTCTTTCCGAACCAGTCTCCAATCACAGAGCTGAAGACGATGGTTAGTTTTGGTTTAATTATACAAACTTACAATCATTTTGAATCTTGTTTTTGCAGCACGCTTATGTGACGGGGCAGAGAAGGAAGGAGGGAGGGAGGGTGTGTCTTTGTGCTGTGACACACTGGCTGGGAACCACTAGTCTATAGTATGTTTCCCAGTATGCATTGATACTGTCAGGAGAAAATGTTAAAGTAAATCCTTGCAGTGGCTGGCTTTGGGTGACAGATGAAGGAAGTTCTGGTGCAGCTAACCACTGGTTGCTTATTGCCTGACTTTCTTCCATTACAGGGTGAAAGGTCTCCAACCATTAACTTTTGGACAAACTGTTCTAAACACTGAGTCAGATAAAATAGGGAAGTGTCTCAGCTTGCAGCTAGTTCTGTGTCTCTATCACCTCCGAGCTTGCTGAGCTTCCTTGGCTCCCAGTTAAACAGTATCCTGATTTTAAAATTCTCATCCTTGTTTTCAGGTCCCTCCATTTCCACACTCTTCCCTATGTGATAAAATCCACCACTCCTCCGAGATACATATGCTGTAAGTCTGATGCATCTGATTTGAATCACTCCATCCTCGAAGGCTGGGCTTTCAGATACTTCGACTGCATCCTCTGGGAAAACTTCCCCGCCTCTCCTTACATCACTCCTTGAATCCTGAGAGGACGGCATCTCCCTAAATTGTCTCAAATTTGGTTTTTAATCCATAGATCTATAAACATGGACAGGGATTGCGTGTAGAAGTGGGAACATCGAGGTGGCGGTGCGGGCTCGTTGGGCCGAAGGGCCTGTTTCCCATGCTGTTTTGTTCTTTGTTCTTTGACCTCTCGGGATGTTTCATCAAGTTAAAGGTGCTATATAAAGACAGGTTGTTGTTGCAGCCCCAGAAGCGATATCAAGTTGTTGGGTCAGATTGGTGATGTAAAGAGCTCCATGTGTGCTGAGTAAGAGCAAAGGAGAGCTACCAGTGACTGAGTGTTAACAAATCTGGTGAGTGTGTGGCCACTTGCTGCTAAAGACTCGCTAATGACAGCTGATTATTTGACTGCAATGCTGCCAGACCCACTGAGTATTTCCATCATCTTCTGTTTTTATTTCCGATTGCCAGTATGCATAGTATTTTATTTTAGGATGCTGGTCGTATTCGCTTCTGTACAGCTGACAGTTTGAACTGTCCAGAAGTCCAAGTGCAAGGCTCTATCTGTCAATACCTTCATCTCTGGTCAAGAAACCAATTTGGCAAACTGCCAAAACGCCACTGTCAGATCCTCTCTCAACCTTTTCCAGAATGCAGTTGAGTCACCAGGGACTGCCGTCACAGCAACTTGATTTGAAATGTTTCTGTTCTCTCACTGGGGAGGTTCTACTCCCCAACGAATAGTGCAGAAGAGTTGGCGATATTGTCATCCTGTTGGGCTCACACTGGAGTCTGGGTCCATACATCCTCAACTGTCCTTGCCTTACTGAGCTGAGACTGTTCAGTCCTGGGAATGGCCGAAGGAATCACAGCCCACCCCATCCTGCCTAAAGTCTAAGTGCACAAACTTTCCAACAGTCGGTTCACAGCATCCAATCCGCTGACACTAATGCAGAACTGTTGCAGTCCAGTGTCTCCTCGCTGAAGCAGCACAGACGTTGATGCCACTGCCCTGCACTCTTCCCTGTATCTCCCTCTGTTTAAAATTTATTTATTACTTTCACAAATAGCTTACATTAACACTATAATGAAGTTGCTGTGAAAATCCTCTAGTCACAACACCCCTGTTTGGCTACACTGAGGGTGAATTTTGCAGCTAACCAGCATGTGTTTCAGACTGGGCAGAAACTGGAGCACCTGGAGGAAACCCACACAGACATGGGGAGAATGTGCAGATTCCACACAGACAGTAACCCAAGCTGGGAATCGAATCCAGGTCCCTGGTGCTGAGGGGTAGTCGTGCTTATCACTGTACTTCTCTGTCTCTGATGTTTAGTTTCAAAGAACAAAACAGCACAAGAAACAGGCCCTTCGGCCCAGCGAGCCCGTGCCACCACCCCGATATTCCCACTTCTATCCATGATCTATGGATTGAAACCAAATTTGAGACAATTTAGGGAGAATTTGTTCTGCCAATTAGCCTAAGAGCACATCTTTGGGATGTGGGAGGAAACCGGAGCGCCCAGAGAAAACCCACGCAAGCACGGGGAGAATGCGCAAACTCCCACAGACACAGGCCCAAATCCATGTATCTGCACAGCACAGCGATAGTCACTGAGCTGTCGTGTTGCCCATCAAATGGTGCAGGTCAAGCGTACACTAACGACGTGAAGCACTAGGATACTCTCGGAAAAAAATCCAAGAGCAGCCCTCTCACGACCCATCGCGTGTATGCCCCTTGTTAGACAACAAGGTGGACCAAAGCACCTGTAGGATAAAAACAAGTACATCAATATCATCATCTATTTACACACTTACCAGGGACTCCCAAGGCTCATGATCCCTATTTTAAATCAGTTTTCTATACCCCTCCATTCCCATTCTGTTCATGTGCCCATCTAAGAATTTCTTAAATAACTCCAGAGTACCTGCCTCCACCACTTTACTTGGCAGCGCATTCCATACCCCCACCACCCTCTGTGTGAAAAAACTCCCTCTAGCATCCAAATTATACCTTACCCCCCTCACCCTAAGCCCGTGACCCTTCGTGCTATTTGAGTCCATCCTAGGAAAAAGCTTAACCCTGTTTACTCTATTTATACCCCTCATAATCTTGTACACCTCTATCAGATCTCCTCTAAGTCTACGTCTTTATAAGGAAAACAGTCCCAATTTGCCTAACCTCTCCTCGTAACTCAGACCTTCCATACCAGGCAGCATCCTGGTAAACCTCCTCTGCACTCTCTCCAGAGTCTCCACGTCCTTCCGGTTGTAAGGCGACCAGAACTGGATGCAGTATTCCAAATGAGGTCTAACCAACGTTTTATACAACTGCAACATTAAAGGCCAGCTCTTGTACTCTATACCCCTTCCTATAAAGGCTAGCATACTATATGTTTTCTTCACAACCTTCTCCACTTACTCTGCCACCTTCAGAGACTTGTTCACCTGCACCCCAGGTCCCTCTGCGTTTCTATACTCTTAATAGGTCTACCCTTTATCATACACCTCCCCTCTACATTCTTTCTCCTGAAATGCATCACCTTGCATTTATCAGGATTGAATTCCATCTGCCATCTATCTGCCCACGCTACCAGCTTATCTGTGTCCTGCTGCATCGCCTGACAATGCTCCTCACTATCCGCAAGTCCAGCCATCTTTGTATCATCTGCAAACTTGCTGATCACTTCACTTACTTCCTCTTCCAAGTCGTTTATGTATATTACAAATAGAAGAGGTCCCAGTACCGAGCCCTGCGGCACACCACTAGTGACCGACCTCCAGCTAGAAAAACACCCTTCCACTATTACTCTCTGTTTTCTATTACTAAGTCAGTTACTTATCCATCTAGCTACCTGTCCTCGTATCCCATTAGCTTTGACCTTTTCAACTAACCTCCCATGAGGGATTTTGTCAAATGCCTTACTGAAATCCACATAGATGACATCAACAGCTCGCCTTTCGTCAACCGTTTTCGTCACCTCCTCAAAAAAGTTCTACCAGATTCGTAAGCACAACCTCCTTTTAACAAAGCCATGCTGCGTATCCCTAATCAGACTGCAACGCTCTAACGCTTTGCAGGAATAATAAATGTGTAGAGTATACGGCTAATGGTAGGATTCTTAATAGTGTTGATGAACAGAGGGATCTTGGTGTATATGTGCATAGATCCCTGAAAGTAGGCAGTCAAGTCGATAAGGTTGCCAAGAAGGCATACGGAGTCTTAGCTTTTATTGGTAGGGGGATTGAATTTCGGAGCCGCAACGTCATGTTGCAACTATACAAAACTCTAGTGCGGCCGCACTTGGAGTATTGTGTGCAGTTCTGGTCCCCACATGATAAGAAAGATGTGGAGGCATTGGAGAGGGTACAGAGGAGGTTTACCAGGATGTTGCCTGGTATGGAGGGCAGGTCTTATGAAGAGAGGCTGAGGGCTTTGAGGTTGTTTTCGTTAGAAAGGAGGCGGCTAAGAGGGGACCTAATCGAAACATATAAGATGATTAGAGGTTTAGATAGGGTGGACATGATAGCCTTTTTCCTAGGATGGAGAAAGCTAGCACGAGGGGACACAGCTTTAAATTAAGGGGTGGTAGTTATAGGACGGATATCAGAGGTAGGCTCTTTACCCAGAGGGTGGTTAGGGAGTGGAATGCCCTGCTTGCGGCAGCTGTAGATGCGCCAAGTTTGGTGGCATTTAAGAGGTTAGTTGATAAGATTATGGAAGAGAAGGGAATGGTTTAGTTTGGAGGGTCATTGCTTTTTTTTCATAATTGGTCGGTGCAACATCAAAGGCCGAAGGGCCTGTTCTGCGCTGTAATGTTCTATGTTCTAAATGCCTATACATCCTATCTCTAAGAATCCCCTCCAACAGCTTCCCTCCCACTGATGTCAAACTCACCAGCCTATAATTTCCAGGGTTATCCCTACTACCCTTTTTAAACAACGGTCCAACATTAGCTATTCTCCAGTCCTCTGGGACCTCACCTGTGTCCAAAGAAGAGATGATGTAGAGATGCCGGTGTTGGATTGGGGTAAACACAGTAAGAAGTCTGACAACATCAGTTTTAAATTCAACCAATTTATTTGATAGTAAACTCGTAAGCTTTCGGCTTTATGGCCTTCGTCAGGTGAATGACGTGTTCTGGTGCTATTGGAGACCAGAACACGCCATTCGCCTGACGAAGGCCATAAAGCTGAAAGCTTACGAGTTTACTATCAAATAAATCGGTTGGATTTAAAACTGGTATTGTCAGACTTCTTACTGTCCAAAGAAGAGACAAAGATTTGCGTCAGAGGCCCAGCAATTTCACCTCGCGCCTCCCTAAGCAGCGTGGGATAAATGCCATCAGGCCCTGGAAATTTATCAGTTTCTCCTCTCAACCAGGCAAGGGTCTCTGCCTTAACCAGTCCGAGGCAAAACATTGCACGCTGCACTAAGCCCTATTGAAGAGCACTATTCACTTCTGACAAAGTTAAATTGATATATCCATCACAAGAAAATGATTAGGTACCGCAATTGATTGTCCCCTGCCTCTGCAATATTGCTAATTTCACATTGTCTGTGTATGATGTTGAATGAGATATTTTTTGGCATTGCATCAGAAATCACCAGGTTTAAACTTTTTAATTAACATCACGCATATGGATATGAATCCCACTTTGCCCTGAATTGTATCATATGTTTACAAGAGAGCAGATGAGGTGGGCTTGTTTAATGCCTTTTGACCTCATGCTGGAGATTGGGCGTCAGCTTTCTCTGATGTGCATGAGTTGACTGTTTCACTGCTGGGTTTATAATTTTCACTGCATATTGCAGGAGGCTGGCAGCCCTGGTCTAAACAGTTATATCTTGCTGCAGTGCGCTCAGGCAAGGCCTCACACAGGAGGTGCACACACTGCTCAAAGAGTATATACTGTCTGTATGATTTGCAGCTTTGCATTCAATACATTGACTATGATCAAAGGCCAGCACAAAGGAGATGTTAATGACAGAAGCAGCGCTGTGACTTTGACCGTGGGGCGCAATTGATCGCGAGTCACAGACTCGCCCATTCCATTCAGTAACTGTTGTATATTGATTATGAATAATATTGGCTGATTTCCAGGAAGCTTTGACAGGCTGCTCTTCACAGCAGGTCATTGAACGACTGTGAATATAATGAGATTTGCCCTTATTCCAAATCAGTATTGGAGCAATTTATTCGGAAAACATTGAGTTTCTGTCTGTCTGGGCTGGAGGCCAACGCCAGAGGTTAAAGGGACTTTATTGAATAATTAGCATGACTAAAGCTTCAGTTATTTATTTGGGCAGGCTCTGCACGCCAAGCTGCGGTCAGACATTTTTGTTGTTAAACCTACAATGGTTGATTTTAAAACCCATTTTATTGACCTGCTCTTGTATTAACAACTGACCTGGATATGGTCACTGTGGAACAGGGGCTACACAAATTTACTGCTGACAAAACATCCAGCAATGATTAATAACATTGCTGAAAATTGTTACAGTCCACATCCCAGTGATCCTTCAGCTGCAGATGTTTTTGTTAGATTATGTTGAATAGCACACAGCATTTTAAAGGTCACAATTACAAGCTTGCTACAGCGCACTGTTGGAGAGGTTGAGCACAGGAGTGTAAACAGAAATGCGTGTTTACATGTGTTTCATATGTGCACCCTCCTCTGGGGCGTGTGTGTGTGTGTGTGTGTGTGTGTATGTAGATATATTCTGGAAAGGATACAGAGGAGACTTATATGGATGTTGTCAGGATGGAACGTCTAAGTTAGGAGGAAGGCATGAGTCAAGCTGGGTCTGTTTCCTTTGGAACAGGGGAGGCTGAGGGGCGCAAAATATAAAATGAAGCTTCTTGATGTTGTGAATAGGAAGAATCCAGGGCACTCAGCAGCAAGGGTGCATAGATTGGATTAAGGCAAAACACTGCGGATGCTGGAATCTAAAACAAAAATGGAAAAATGCAGGAAAATCCCAGCAGATCTGACCAAGAGTCATCCAGACTCAAAATATTGGCTCTATTCTCTCTCCACAGATATTGTCAGCCCTGTTGAGATTTTTCAGCATTGACTGGAAGCAATTGGTAAAGGGTTGAAGGAGATTGATTGCGAAATGTTTTTACCCAGAGGGTAGTGGAGTTCTGAAACTCACTACCTGAAATTGTGGTCAAGGCAGATGTTCTTGCACTGGAAAGTGGATTCAGGATGACTAGCTCTTTTATAGCTGGCCCAGTGGGCTAATGGCCTCCTTCAGTGCTAGAAATGTCTTTGATCCTCTCCCTGAACTTTGATTTCCTTCTTTTAAGCCACTCCTGAAAACATTCCCTTTGACCATGCTTTTATTCACCTGCCCTAATCTCCTCTTGTGTGTCTCAGTGCTCTATTTGGTTTATTCCGAGTGATTGTTGCTAGTGAGGCTCTTTGGCAGCGGGCCCCTTTGTATTGTGCGATGTGTATGGTTTCCTGTCTGTCTTGCTATGTTAAAGGTTCTGTATAATGACAAAATGCTGATTCTGTCATCTGCTGGCCTGACCTGTACCTTTTCAAAGTTCCTGTGTACCGTCGACCTTGTTTGTGCGGGCAGTGTGCACATCTGATCTTATTATACCTGGTGTATATATACTGAGTGTGTAAATCCAATCCTGGGAGAAAATTCAGCAAAGTAGTATAAACGTTTAAAGTTGCACTTCCTGCAACCACTTTGTTGGTTTGAGTGGTTTTGTGAAATATAGTTAGACGTTTAACGCTAATCTGTGGGTTGGCACATTTCTCTGTAGCTGTTTTCCTGAGGTTATATTTTGAAGAATTGCACAAGGGTGTGTTGCTCAGAGATGGGCGGCATGTGATGACCCACATCGGCAAGCATTAGTGTGGAGCTGGAACCAGGCACCAAAGGCCAAAAAGCTTTGTTGGAGATACAGTCTTCCAAATTGTAGCTGGTGCACACGCATTGTTCCAAAGTAGAACTCTAAATTTGTGCAGCTGAAAAGAAATCTGCCCCAAGTCCAGCGCAGAGCTTCACTGATCACACACAGTTGAATTACATCCAGGAACTGATGGGGAAACACTCCTTGAACTATGAAGCCTCAAAGGAAAGCAGATTTCTGTGGTCAGACAGCAGAACCAATGGCGATGGAGGAAAAGCAGGTAGATTTCCAGAGTCCTCTCCTGTATCTGATTTCTACTGTTTGGTTTCTGTTATACTTGCTTTTTCTTTAATCTCTGGCCCAACAAATGCATTCCTCTTTCACTCTCTGCTCTGTGTTCTCGCCTGATTTTGAGTCTTTAAAGAAAAAGATGATTGACATTAGCATTAGTTACCCTGGAGAGGGGGTGGTGAAATTTGTTGAACTGCTGCGGTCTATGTGATGATGGTATTTCAGGTTTAAAGTTTATCCATTGGTATCATTAACGCTGCACTGAAGTTACTGTGCAAATCCCCATAGTTGTTAGGTAGTCCAGTGTTGTGATCGAAAGACTATGAAGAAACGGTATTATAGTTCCAAGTTTGGTCATTTAAAGTTTATTTATCAATATCACAAATAGGCTTATATTAATGCTGCAATAAAGTTACTGTGAAAATCCCTTTGTCCACATTCCGGCGACAGTTTGAGTACACTAAGGGAGAATTTGGCATGGCCAGTGCACCTAATCAGCATGTCTTTCGGACTGGGAGGAACTGGAGCACTCAGAGGAAACCCACGCAGATACAGGGGGAATGTGCACTCTACACACAAACAGTGACCCAAGCCAATAATCAAACCTGAGTCCTTGGTGCTGAGAGGCAGCAATGCAACCAAGGTGCCACTGTACCACCTCATGTCTGAATTGAAAGAGAACTTTGCTGGCAGTGACTTCCCCACATTTCCCTTGTTCTGGGCAGTATGAGTTTGTGTTTGGAGAGAGGTGTGATGAGGAAGCCTTGTGGAGCTCCTGCAGGGCACCTTGTAGATGGAATGCACTGCAGACATAGTGAGTTGCTGTTGGAGGTTGTGAATGTTTAAGCTGATGATTGGACTGACGAGTGATGAATATAATGAATAGAGCATGTTGCTTTGACCAGATGATGTTGAGTTTGTTCTGTTTTGTTGTTACCGCACACAACCAGACAGGTGTAGAGTATTCCATCATAGTCCAGACTTGTAGATCAATGTTGGGAAGACTTTGAGGGAGGAGGGAATGAGTCACTTGTTGCATAATTCCTAGCCTCTGATCTGCTGCCATTACATTTATGTCACTTTTGTTGGAAGTAGTGAGAACAAAGGTGACAGGATGAAGCAACACACTTCAGTTTCAGAAATGCCAGGAAGGTAGCTTTCTCAGATAACAGTATGCTACTGCACTTGTCAGTTTTTCAAATCAAGTTGACTTGTGTTTGTAGGTAAGGGCCTGCCATCAGGTTGCAGCTGAGGCTGTAGTCATAAAACTGGCTGTGCAGTCGGGGGCCTGGATGGAATCCAGCATATGCAAAGCCTCTTTGAAAACCATTGAACTGAAGACGTTTACAACACAGAAGGAAGCTATCATCTCTTGGCTACGACAGCACTGGACCCCATTCTGTCCATTTCTTGATTACCAAATTGCTGGGCTGCCTGCCTAGAAACTTGCACCATTGAAACCAGATGCCAGTTTCCTGGGACTGACAATTGGAACCAAAATCGACTCCTTCCTGCTTGGTTCTTGCTGTGTTATCACCAGTTTATTGGGTCATTGCTGATCCATACCTTGCCTCCATTTAACTGTCGTGGCCATGTAGCGTTGACAAAGAAAAATCTGTCCCAATCTGATTCAGAGACGGTGTAAAGACAATCTGAGATTCATATAATTGGCTCAAAGATTGTTGAATATATCAGCAAATTTAAGAGAGGATTAAGAAAGTGCCTGGAGGAAAATATAAGAATAGGAAATGAGTGGCAAGAGAATATTTCTTAGGAAATTGGGCAGACCAGATGATGTAAATGGAACATAATGAACCTATTGCATGTATTGCTTCCTAAATTGATGTTGCGATGTCGGGAGTTGGGATCATGGGTTAGGTTTTGGTCTTTACTTTTGTCACAGATGAACATTTGCTGAGAATTTGCATTATCCCTGTTAATTTAAGTCTCCATATCACCAAAACACTGAAGTAAAGTGATGTGGAGACGGACTTCAGTTATATAAACCAGAATTTTGATATCTGGTTTATATTTGAGAAATTTCCAGACAGGCCACTCAGAAATCCACATGTTTTGTCCAAAATCAATATATACATTTATTCCACGAATAAGTTGCTCAGTATTTTAACAATTAGTGCACCCTCGGGGTTTGTAATGCAAGGCAGGGTTCCAAGCCTTCGAGTGGCATTCCAAGTTGAAATCAAATACTTAACTTTCTCACTGCATAAACAGAAAGAAACAAAAAAAAATTGGTGTTAAATCAAGCGCTGGGCAAATAGATGAGATGTGATGTTTGCACCAAGCCAGATGGGCATTCTTGCTCCCAAATTGTCCAGTGTGCGTTACAGATAGACTCGGAAGAATTGAGGAAGGCTGCTCAAACTCCTCAAGCTTGCTCCCCCAATTGGCTGGATCATGGGCGATCTGTTTTCAACTCTGTTTACCCAACTGAGCTCCATTGTCCTACCTACCCTTTCCCAGCAAAAATTCTGCCTGTCTCAAATCTTGAAAGCCCAAATTGTTCCCCAGCGTTCACAGTTTTTTAGGGGAGAACGTACCTGTTGTTGATTTAATTTATTATTATGATACATACTGGAATATTGTGAAAAGTTATTTCTTGTGCGCTATATAGTTAAAACATACTTTTCATAAAATACATAGGGGAACAGGATGGATTGCAGAATACAGTGTTGCAATCACAAATAGAGTGAAGAGAAAGATCAATTGAATATATAGTAGGACCTTTCAAAAGTCTAATGAAAGCAGGGAAGAAGCTGTTCTTAAATCTGTTGGTTCATTTTCATACTTCTATATTTTTTTTACGATGGAATAATGTGGAAGAGAGAATATCTGGGGTGCATGGGGTCCTGGCTGCTTTGCCTAGACAGCAGGAAGTGTGGACAGAGTCAACAAATGGGAGGCTGGTTTATGTGATGGAATATGCTATGTTTACAACCTTTTGTAGTTTCTTCTGGTCTTGGTCTCAGATTGTTTGTGAAAAATTACCTTCTAATTCGCCCTCTGTATAGCTTCAGACTAAAAGAGCTCACAGACCCTTGTTCTTGATTCTGCTTCAACTGAATCTTGTTTACATTTTAAACATTGAATTGTTGTGGCACAAGCAGCCATGCAACCTGTTGTGTCCATGTTGATTATTTGCAAGAGCAACTCCTCTTGCCCCACTTCACCACATTTTCCCCAAAGCCCAGCAATTTGTTGTTTTCTTTTCAGATAATGATCCAATTCTTTTTTGAAAGATTGAATCTGCCTTCATCATGCTCTCAGGCAGATTCTGATCCTAACCACTTGCTTGTAAAATAAAACTTTTCTGACGTCACTGATGCACCTTTAGCCAATTGCCTTAAATCAGTGCTCTCTGGTCCTCAGCTTTTCCACTAAACAGCCACAGCTTCTCCAAGGTATCCATGTAACTGAAGTTCCTCATCCTTGGAACCATTTGGGGTGGCATGATGGCTCAGTGGTTAGCACTGCTGCTTCACAGCACCAGGGACTCCGATTCAATTCCCGGCTTGGGTCATGGTCTGTGTGGAGTTTATATATTCTCCCCACGTCTGCACGTGTTTCCTCTCACAGTCCGAAAGACATGCTGATTAGGTGCATTGACCCAAACAGATGCCGGAGTGTGGCGACTAGGGAAATTTAACAATAATTTCATTGCAGTGTTAATATAAGTTTTACTTGTTATTAATAAATAAACTTTTACTTTTTATTCTCGTGAATCTTAGCTGTTCCCTTTCTGATTTCTTCACAACCTTCCTAAAATGTGATATCCAGATCTAGATAGGATACAATACTCTAGTTGAGGCTGAGCCAGTGTTTTATAAAGGTGTAGCGTAAATTCCTTCATTTTGTACTTTGTGCTCCTACTCATAAAGCACAGGATCCTGTCTACTTCAGTAATTGCTTTCGCATCCTAATCTGCCCCCTTCAGTGATTGCGTACTCCCCCATCATAGCACAATTCCTGCTCTTTCCCTGACCCAACTGCCACCTTTCACCTGCGGGGCAGAGAAACTACAGAAAGATTGTGAATGTAGCCCAGTACATCTTGCAAACCAGCCTCCCATTCATTGACTCTGTCTACACTTGTCACTACCTTGGAAAAGCAGCCAGCACGATCAAGGATTCCACACACCCCAGGCATGCTCTCTTCCACCTTCTTCCCTCGGAAAAAATTACAAAAGTATGAGATCATGTACCAACAGACTCAAGAACAGATTCTTCCCTGCTGCTGTCAGACTTTTGAATGGACTTACCTCACATTAAACTGATCTTTCTCTATCTATGACTGTAATACTGCATTCTGCGCTCTTTCCTTTCCTTCCATTCCCTATGTACAGTACGGTTTGTCAGAATAGTACACAAGAAACAATACTTTTCACTGTATACTAATACATGCGACAATCATAAATTAAATCAAAGAGGGAGTCGGGCCTGACTTTCTGACGGAATTCTAGCTCAAGGGAAATAAGGATACAGTTTTATTTTTTTAGCAAATTCAACTCCCTGAAGTCAAGCAATGAGGTGATTGATTCGGCACTTGGTCTGTAGCAGGGACTATAATGTGCAGTATTTGATTTGATTTATTGTTGTCACATGTACAATGAAAAGTATTGTTTCTTACGCGCTATATAGACAAAGCCTACCGTTCATAGAGAAGGAAAAGAGAGTGCAGAATGTAGTGTTACAGTCATAGGTAGGGTGTAGAGAAAGATCAACTTGATGTGAGGTAGGTCCATTCAAAAATCTGACAGCAGCAGGGAAGAAGATATTCTTGAGTCGGTTGGTATGTGACCTCAGACTTTGTATCTTTTTTCCAAAGGAATAAAGTAGAAGAGAGAATGTCCAGCATGTGTTGGGGTCCTTAATTATGCTGGCTGCTTTGTCAAGGGTGTGTATTCTACTAACAGAGTCAATAGATGGGAGACTGATTTGTGCGAATTATTGGGTTACAGTGACATACTTTTGTAGTTCCTTGCAGTCTTTGGCAGTATTGTTAGTGTCTTTTCGCATATAAGGGGTAGGAGTCTTAGCTGTGTTGTACAGCAGAAGGATCTCGGGGTCCAGGTCCATAGGACTCTTAAATAGGCCTCGCAGGTGGAGGAAGTGGTCAAGAAGGCGTACGGTGTACTGGCCTTCATTAATCAAGGAATAGAGTTTAGGAGTCAGGAGGTAATGATGCAGCTCTATAAGACTCTTGTCAGACCCCACTTGGAGTATTGTGCGCAGTTCTGGTCGCCTCATTATAGGAAGGATGTAGAGGCTTTTGAGAGGGTTCAGAGGAGATTTACAAGGATGCTGCCTGGATTGGGAGGCAGGCCTTATGAAGATAGGTTGAGGGAGCTGGGACTCTTCTCACTGGAGAGACGTAGATTGAGAGGTGACCTGGTAGAGGTTTATAAAATGTTGAGAGGAATAGATAGGGTGGACTCTCAGAGACTATTTCCCCGAGCGGAAATGGTCAATACAAGAGGACACAGATTTAAGGTGCAGGGAAGCAAATACAAAGGAGATGTCAGGGGTAGATTTTTCACTCAGAGGGTGATGAGTGAATGGAACCGACTGCCGTCGGAGGTTGTTGAGGTAAACTCACTGGGGTCTTTTAAGAGACTTCTGGATGAGTATATGGAAAAGAATAGGATGGGGGTTATAGATCAGTCTGTGGATTGGTAGATGTGATCAGCGCAACTCGTGGACCGAAGGGCCTGTTTGTGCTGTATTGTTCTATGTTCTATAGGTATTTCTACTGAGGCCCCAACAGTGGAGTCATAGGGATCCTGGCCTGTCCCGACAATAGTCATGATGTTCATGACGAAGAGGTCGAAACACCTCGAAAGCTTGTGAGTTTACTATCAAATAAATCGGTTGGACTTAACCTGGTGTTGTCAGACTTCTTATTGTCCTGACAAGGGCAAACAAAGTCCAAACACAGACAGATACAATAGAACAGGATCAGAGAAGATGTTTCCAAGATTTTGCAGCAATAGTTAATGACCGGCAACTTGAGAATTGTGGATGCTGAAATTATCAATGATTTCAAAAAGAAATTGGATTAACAATTGAAATAAACTTTGAGGATCGAGCATGGGAGTGGAACGGGCTGGATTGCTCTCGGGGGAAGCCAGCATGGACTCCCCTGAATGGCCTCCTTCTACACTATAAATGATTGATCTTCTATGATTTTTGCACATGTACCCTAGGTCTCTCTCTTCCTGTTATCCCTTTACAATTGTAGCTTTCATTTTATATTGTCTCTCTTCGCCCTTTCTCTCAAAATGGAATCAGTTCTCTGCATTAGATTTCATCCTGCTGCTTGTTTCCTCATTCCAGCAGCAGGCTGCTGGTGTCCTCTTGGAATCTATTGGTATTCTCCCCCTTAGTTCACAATGCCTGAAACTTTGTATTATTGCAAATTTTGAAATTGTGCTCTCTGTGCCCCAAGTTATTAATTTATGTCAAGAAAATCAGGGGACTTGACTCTGGAGAGACAGTATTGAAAGATCTCATGTGTCAGCACAGTCTTGATAGGCCAAAGGGCCTGTTCCTGTGCTATACTGTTCTTTGTTCTAACCACACAGATCAGCTTCTTCGAATTTGAGAAACAACCATTCACCAATGCTCTGATTCTTGTCACTTTGCCAGTTTTATATCTCATGTTTCTGCTATGCTTTCTTTTCTGTGAACTATCAGGCTTCTGACAATGCTGATATGTGGAACTTTATTCTATCTGTGTCTTTTGGAAGTCCCTGTACACAACATGAACTGCATTATCGTCATCAAAAACTCAAGCATGCATGATCTGTTTAGTGTGGCAATATCTCGATTTTAATATTTTTAAACTTGTTTTCAAATCCCCCCCATGGTCTTGCCCTTGCCCCCGTTTTCTAATCTTCTCCAACCCTACAACCTCTTTGTGATCATTGAATCCCTATAGTGAAAAGGACGCTTAACCAGGTCTTAATGTCTCCTTATGTGGGTTGTGTCAGTTTTAATTTTAATAATGCTGTTATGAAGCTCCTTGGGGCAATATAAGACTGCAATATAAATGCATGTTTTGGGGAATAGCCCATTTCATTAATGTCAGCTCTGATCAGGGGAAGTAAAAACGTTGTCATATTTGTCCCAGACAATTGCAACATTATATGACTGCTACATTGTTCCTTCCCACACCCTGTATTATTTCCCTTGACTTCCTCCAAGTTTCTAAAAAAACACATTGTGTGTATTTCCTTGCAACTGAATCCACAAATACATTTTGCAAACATATCGCTGTTTCCTCACTATTGCTGGGTCAAAATCCTGGAATTCTCTCCTTAACAGTGTTATGGATATAACCACCACCACCTCTCCCCCCCCACCCGAGACTGCAGTGGTTTAAGAAGGCAGCTGACCACCACCTTCTGATGGATATAAATACTGGACTAGCCAGTGTTGCTCGCATCCTGCAAAATTAACCTTCAAAAAAAAGGCATGGAGAAGAATTTTTGCTCGTTTTAAAAGTTAACAGGAAGTTGTTTAGGCTATGGGTTGCCTACTGAATTGTGTTTAGCTAATGTTGCTTTTAGTATTTGTTACAATAAAAGTTATAAACTTGAAAACTTGTTGTGAGGTCTTTTTACTGGATGTTCAAGTTATCTTTTCAAAACCTTATCTGTATCTGTGGATCATAACAGTTCAAATAAAAGCAGGGCTTCTAGCACAAATCCTTGGGGAGCACCATTCTATCAACCTGCAGCTTGTAAATGAACTATTACTATTCGCTGTTTCTCTGTCAGTTTTTTTAAAATCCAAACTGACCGTGAGCCTCTTGGCTCACAAGCCTGAGTTTTGTTAACCATCTTTTTTGTCAAAAGCTTTCTTTGCAACACAGTAAGCTTGGTCAGCTCTCCGTTGTAGCTGGTGTATATCTGGCTGTCTGGCCTTCCTGGAAGCCAGTGGTTGAGATCTTGTCTTAACAAGTCTTGTGGGCAACTTCACTCTCAATATGTTCAAATATTCTCAAAAGAGCTCATGATGATCATGGCACACGCTAGTGTTACTGTCAATCTGCTTTATTACTTTGCAGGTATAGATAGAGTAAATCTCCTTCCTCAGCTATCTTTGCTGATTGTTCAGAGAATTCTTGGATACTATTTTCTTCGTTCTTTAGCTAATGCCAGAACATAAGAACTAGGAGTAGAGGGAAGCCATTTGGCCCCTTGAACCTGCTCCGCCATTCAATAAGATCATGGCTGATCTTTTTGTGGACTCAGCTCCACTTACCTGTCTGCTAATCGTAACCTTTAATTCCTTTACTGTTCTAAAATGTATTTATCCTCACCTTAAAAACATTCAATGAGGTAGCCTCAACTGCTTCACTGGGCAGGAATTCCACAGATTCTCCTCAGCTCAGTCCTAAATCTGTTTCTCCTTATTTTGAGGCTATACCCCCAGTTGCTTTTAGTTTGTTTGTTATAGTAAAAGTCTTAAAATTTGAAAACTTGTATGATGCTTTTACTGGGCATTCAAATTTGTTTTTAAAATGTTTATCTGTATCTGTAGATAATGGCAGTCAAAAACAAAGTCAGGATTTCCAACACGGACCCGTGGGGACACCACTGTCTACCATCCTCTCTTCCTCAACTCAGTGTTTTGACAGACGCTCAAGTCCTGGCATTCTGTCCTTTGGCATCATCCAAGCTCTGAGCTGAGATAAATGAGTGTTGGGAGGGTTTAGGGGATGCGGTGGAGGTTTGTGCAGGAGTCAGCGAAGTGTCTGAAGGTGAGCACCATATCCACGTTTACTCATTGTCACTTGACATATGAATGCACTTGACTGAATTGAACTGTGGTCAGAGACAGACACTTACCGAGAAACAAGGCTGTCGGACTTATCGAGGCTATGATCTGCAGACTTTGCGCAACGTAAACAACTTGCATTTATATCGTGTCAAAAACAGATCCTGGCTGGGTCACTTGTGGTGCAATTCTCAATACACGTATCTTTCTGAAGAATTGCCTCAGATTGTGCTGTTATAGAACTTGAACAGGGAGTGCTCTTCCAGTATTGCCGACCCTCAGGACAGCAGAAAGTGGAGCTCGCCTGCATTTTTTTAAAAACGAGACATTGTGTTCAATATAATATAACAGGGTGTGTATTCTACTGAATGACTGACTGAGTCTGTTAGCACACAAAACACAGTAGCGACACAGCAAGTCTGAGATTCTGTGACTGAACAAGTATAGACATTTCTGATGGTTAAGAGATTGTGACTGTTCAGTGGGACACACTTTCTCTTTTACAGGGAATGCAACTGACTGCATGAAATTGTTCAGTATTCTCTATATAATAAAGGTATTATCTTGATCTTCAGTTGGTTAAGACTAATCAAAAAACTTAGAGACTTGAGTTGACTGATAGAGGTTTACAAGATTGAATGGCATGGATAGAATGGATATCTAGAGGCTCTTTTGTCAGGTAGAAAAGTACTACGAGACATAGGTTTAAGGTGCATGGGGAAAAGTTTAGAGGAGATGTGCAAGGCAAGTTTTTTTACACAGAAGGTGATGAATTTTTGGAACGCACTGCCCGGGAGGCGGTGGGAGCAGGTATGATAGCAGCATTTAAGGGGCATCTAGACAACTAAATGAATAAGATGGGAATGCAAGGACAAGGACTTTAAGTGCATACAGTTTTAATTAAGGCAGGTATTATGATTGGTGCAGGCTCAGATGGCTGAAGGACCTGTTCCTGTGCTGTTCATTTTTTTAAAACTTATCTTCACCTGAATGGTGAGGGGGGATTCTTTGGGATTCCCGTCCCTGATTACTACCCAGCGTGCCCTGATGTGTTTGGACCTCTGATAAGGACTGAATTAATTATAATTGTGATACTTCCTGCAGTCAAATAGTCTGAGACTCTCCCAATTTGGGCAGCATGGTGGCACAGTGGTTAGCACTGCTGCCTCACAGCATCAGGGACCCATGTTCGATACCTGGTTTGGGTCACTAACTGGAGTTTGAATGTTCTCCCCATATCTGCGTGGATTTCCTCCCCCAGTTCGAAAGATGTGCTGGTTAGGTGCATTGATCCAAACAGGTGCCAGAGTGTGGCAAATTTCACAGTAACTTCATTGCGGTGTTAATGTAAACCTTACATTAAATAAACTTTATGGACACAATGATGGCAAATTCACATGTGATGACAAGATTCAAGACTTGAAATCCAGATAATCTGCACAAGATCTTATCCATTTTGTAGAAGAAATCTTTCTTCTGCAGCTGCATGATGATATTATTTCATAGAAGGAATGTAATTGGATGCTGTTTTATCAGTGATCTCATGGGGTATAAAATGAAATTACTCCTGGGCAAGAAGGTTGAATGGTTGAACAATGGTTAACCCTGCTGTGGAATTTGGAGTGTGATTCCTGCCTGCTAATTGTTAACCATCAGTTAAGATCAAGCATTGGATCAAGCCCAAGATGGGGTGCATATGTTGTCAGCTTGGAACTCATTTTTCTCCCTTGTGGGAGACCATGAATTGGATTCAATTGGATTTTGGTTTTTGGAGCAACAAGGAGATGAATTTGAGTTTGCCTTGACTTTGTAATTTTAAGAATGGAGTAAAAATTTAAAAAGGGAAAAAAATGATGCCAGAAATCAGGAATTATATGGGGAAACTGGGGCTGTTTTCAAAATAGGAAAAATAGAGAAACTGAAGAGGAGATTTGATCAAGGCTTTCCAAATCATGAACAGTGAACCAGCAGAAATTGTCTAGAATGGCAGTCAGATCAATAACTGAAGGATGCAGATTTAAAATGCCCAGGCAGAAGGATCAGAGATTATGTTATTTTACTCTGAAATATTTCATGATTTGGAATGCGCAGTCTAAAGGGTGTTAGAAATCAAATAGGGATTGGATGAATACTTGAGAATATTTCCAGATTATCAGAAGAGGATGGTGGAGTTGGATTATTTGGTTGGCTCTACCCCCAAGGAAGCAGGATGGGCCTTTGATATTGTGGGAATCTAGTTCGGTCACACTACTAATCCTTGAATGGGCACACACATTAGTATTGGAGTAACATCACGTGACCTCTAACTGCCTCAACACATCCCCGAGCATCAGTTGCCTGCCATATCCATGCATATGGCTCAGTACCTTCCCTGACCAATTGGAAACCAAGTGGATGCTTTATCTAACAAGTCAAGAATCATCCAATTGAAAAGGCTTATTTTTTTTCCCAAACTCCAACATTATTATAGAAATTGCTGGAAAATCTCAGCAGGTTTGACAGCACCTGTGGAGAGAGAATAAAATCAACGTTTCGAGTCAGGTTGATTCGTTGTTATACCGAATAAAAGGTTTTAAAAAACACATTTTTTTAAACAATCATTTCATTTTAAAGATTGCATTCTGAAATGCCCAGGGAATAAATCTGCACCTCCTGGAGACTCCAGGACTGTGCTGGATGGAATGCTAGCTTGAAGTCTGTCCTGTTGAGTCTGAATTGGCTGTTCTGGATGGGGTGATGTGTAGTGCATTCTTCAAATGTTTCTGTTAATTTTTTTCTCAGAGGATTTGATATTGATTCTGCAATGGAAGGCGAAGTGTGAATGTTAGTAAATCTTCCTGACCTGATTGTGAGCCAAATGCTCTACCACTCTCACTGCAGGGCTACCCATCATGAAACTGTCATCTGGAAGTGGTTTGCCATCTTTCTTTCTTGCCTGGCTACTCTTTAAATATAGGATAGTTATTTTATATGAAGCCTTGGAATCTAAGCTAGCACAAGAATGGCATTGAAAAGATTTCTTCCAATTAATGCTTGTTTAACTTTGTTTTCCCTCCTCCTCCAGCAGATGGACTCCCCTGCCTCCACTCCAGCTCCGCCACCCCTTCATCTTCTGCCTCCTGTCAGCAGTGGTGTTGCGTCCCCAGTGGAGCAGATCATGGTCCGCACCCGATCGATTGCAGTCAATACCTGCGATGTTGGACTCGCGACAGAGCCTGAGTGTCTAGGCCCCTGTGAACCAGGAACAAGTGTCAATCTCGAAGGGATTGTGTGGCAGGAAACGGAAGATGGTAAGAAAATCATGTCAGCTTTTTTGCTGTTCAAAGCTTTTTGCTTGAATCAGAGACCTATAAATTGTGATCTGGGGGATCACAGTCTAGCAGAAAGTGGCTTGGAGACATTAAAAAAAAGAGGCAAACTTAGTTGCATTGTTAAAAATGATTAAATCTGTTCGTAGATTGAAACCCAGAGCTCTTCTGACCAGTGTGCTAAAATGCAGATCTGTATGTTAGCCATTTTTGGAGTTTATATTGGAGACACTTGAATCTTTCAGGCCATTATTAGTGTAACTATTTTGAATATGTCTCCAAATAGTTTGGCTTTCACATGATGGATTTGATTAAAACCAAGCAATTCCAGATTTGTGTTTGTTATTCTCAGCTTAAAGATTTCTGTTGTTGCTTCTGTTAAAAGTGGGGACATGTTTGTGACGTGCATCCTTTTGAACTGACTTGTGCCGAACTGGAGAAGTATAGGAAGTGAACTGAAAGAGAGGATGCAACTTTTAAAAATCACTGGCGCGTATGCAATAGGGTGAGAAGGTGCAGAACAGAAGTACGTGAGGATTGCAAGTAGGCAGCATTAGTCAGTGAAATGCAGGAAGTAACGCTTTGCTTAGCACTGCAGAAATGTGGCTCAGGTGGCGCTGAACCTTGTTCCTTACCAGCTGCTGGAATGAATAACCTTCAGTACAAACTTCCTGATCAAAGTAAAAGTTAAAACCTACTCTATTCACTGCGCATGTTATTTTAATAAAAGACTTGCATTTAAATAGCATGTTTCAAAATCTCAGCAAATCCCAAGCAATTTATAGCCAAATAAGTACTACGTTGTGAAGTATGGCTACTGTTATAATGTAGGCAACACAGCAGCCAATTTATGAAAGAATAGGCCCTCAAAAGAAGTGATTGATTTTTTTAAGTAATCAGATTCTAATGAAAGGTTATCAATCGGAAATGTTTGTTTTCTCCATGGATGCTGCAGGACGTAATGAGAACTTCTAGTGCCTTTTTGTATTTATTTAAGTTGAACATCTGTTTTAGCAAAGACATCTGGGTGCATCTCCCTTTGTGAAATTGTGCCATGAGACTTTTGTATCCAACTGAGGGAGTAGACAGGGCCTTGATTGAATATCTGATTCTAAAGATCTGAGACATTAGAAAGTTGAAGATGGTAATGCCTGTTTACTTCTGCTGAATGTATTTCTTGAAATGAAAGGTTACAGTAATGGAATTGTCACCCTTATTTCAAGGTGTCCCACTCCAAGGCAGTAGTGGCCTGCTGCTTAATGGGATGGTGAGACACTGGCTGGGTTGCTGATCTGATTGTGGGAAAACAGCAATGGCTATCGTGTACTCCTTTATGTGGTTCGTGGGAAATTGGGGAAGGCACATCCCCTCTCCTTGAATCCTGTTCAGTCAATAGCATCTCAGAACACGTACTTCCTTTGCAAAGATTGTCTCTTTGGCTGGGGAACTACAAAAGTAGAGGGAAATAAAGATCTTTGGATTTGATGATATGGAACTTGACTATTGCTGAAAGAAAATGGAGACAAAGCTTTTGGTCATGCACACATCAGGACATTTGCAAAATACAATGTCAGGGAATCAAACAAATTTGCAGTGTATGAGAAGAAGGTGCTAATTGGTTGGCAAGTGGGTCCTGATAGAGTGGTTGTCATGGGGAATATACCAGTTATTGGCGACTGACAGTTAACTGCTAAGCATTGTTGGGAATTAGCTTGATTCTGGTCAAGGCATTGCCTGAGGAATGGGTCAGCAAATAGCTGTCACTTGTTTTGTTTAGTTGAAACAGATGCAATGGTACATGTACATGTTCTTTCTGTCTGCAAAGAGCAGGGCCCTGTGTATTCATACATGTAGCTTTCAGTACCTGCAGATGTCCCACAATGTGAGCTCGATTGACAATTTTAAATTGGTTGTCAGTGTAGTCCTTAGCACAGTGAGGATTACTTAGCAAATGTTCTCCAATCACGGAATCACATCTATGTTGGACACTTGTGTTTTGAGTTTTGCAAACATGGATTGGTTGCGTATAGTCTGTATCTTGCCTGCTGCAAACAGCAGAAGGAAAATGTTTGACACAATCTGCTGGTCTTTGGGATATCGGCCTATCATATCCAGTATCACACTGTGTTGAAATCCATGTACCACATTACTCATTTGTGTGACAGGCAGGAAAGTGACAACAAAGGAAGTCCCTTTTTTTTTGAGCAGTATTCAAATATCCTAGAATCTATAGAAATCCTACAGTGCAAAAGGAGACTATTTGGCCCATCGAGTCTGCACCGACCACAATCCCAGCCAGACCTTATCTCCATGACTTCACATATTTACCTCACTAATCCCCTTGATATTTATTTTGATCAATCACCTAACCTGCACGTCTTTGGTTGGAATCTGGAATTCACTTGCTGAGGTTGTGGTGAAGGCAGGACCATTTGAGGCTCTCAGATGGAAATTGGATCATTCCCTGAAAGATAACAAAGAACAACACAGCACGGGAAACAGGCCCTTCGGCCCAACGAGCCCGCGCCGCCATCCTAACGTCTTAATGACATATAGAGACCAATATAGGGACAATTTGTTACCCAATCAGCCTAAGAGCACATTGTTGGGATGTGGGAGGAAACCGGAGCACCCGGAGAAAACCCACGCAACCACGGGGAGAACGCGCAAACTCCCGCAGACACAGGCCCAAATCCATGTGTCTGCACAGCAACAGCGATAGTCTCGGAGCTGTCATGTTGCCCATCAGATGGTCCAGTTTAAGCATACACTAACGACTTGAAGCACTAGGCCACTCCTGAAGCAACATCCAAGAGCAGCCCTCGCACGACCTGCTGAATGCATGCACCTTGTTGGTCAACAAGGTGGACCGAATAGCCTGTGGAAACAATTAAAGTATTTAAACAGTCCTCCTATATCCCTCTATCTGCAGACCGCTCATGTGGCTGTCCAAGAGACCCTTAAACAACCCTAGCGTGCCTGCTCCCACCACCTTACTCGGTAGTGCATTCCACACCCCCACTACCTTTTGTGTGAAAAAAATGCCCTCTAATATTAGTCTTATACGTAGCCCCCCTCACCCTAAGGCCGTGACCCCTCGTTCTATCCGAATCTAATGGTGGAAAAAGCTTATCACCATTTACTCTATCTATACCCCTCATAATCTTATATACCTCTAATAGATCCCCTCTCAGCCGACGTCTTTCAAGGGAAAGCAACCCCAGTACATTCAACCTTTCCTCGTAAGACAGCCCTTCCATACCAGGCAGCATCCTGGTAAATCTCCTCTGCACTCTCTCCAGGGACTTCACATCCTTCCGGTAGTACAGCGACCAGAACTGGACGCAGTACTCCAAGTGAGGCCTAACCAACATTCTATACACTTGCAACGTCAAACTCCTACTCTTGTATTCTATACCCCTTCCTATGAAGACTAACATACCATAGCAATTGCAAGGCTCTGGGGAAAAGGCAAGGAAGTGGCATAAGTTGAATTGCTGCTTTAGGGGGCTAGCACAGATATGACAGGCTGAATGGCCGCCTTCTGAACTGCCACCATTTTATGTTGCTGTGTTTTGAGGTTGAAAAAAGTGAGTTGAAAATAGGGAGGCAGTGACCCTGGATGGCTTCAGGCAGATCTAAATGATAATGATAGGAAGAGACAGCTCCTGGCACTTCTGTTGTTACTGCACAGAATTTTACAATGTGACATTCGACACTTCCAGCAAAATGTTTAACTAGCTAATTTAACTGAAGTATAAAAAACAGACAGCTGAGCGACAGTAATAAGTTTAGATTTCTCCCTTATAATATTCAGAGTGCAACCTAAAAATAGGATAAATCTTCCCACTAACAGACAGCGTATCTTTACTCTTCAATTCTTAGTTGACTTGTGTTCAGTGAGTAGAAAGGGATTAGATTTTTGGTGATTCCCAGAAGTTGATCCTAACCTGGTTTGATCCATGTGGATCTGAGTTTCAGTTAGATCTCGGCTGCAGTTGTGTCTTGCATTCCAGGCAGCACAGTGGTTAGCATTGCTGCCTCACAGCGCCAGCGGCCAGTGTTCGATTCCCGGCTTGGGTCACTGTCTGTATGGAGTCTGCACATTCTCCTCGTGTCTGTGTGGATTTCTTCCGGGTGCTCCGGTTCCCTCCCATAGTCCAAAAGATTTACGGATTAGGTTGATTGGCCATGCTAAATTGCCCTTTAATGCCAGGGGATTAGCTAGGGTAAATGTGTGAGATTACAGGGATAGGGCCTGGGTAGGATTTGGACTCAATAGGCTGAATGGCTTCCTTTTGCACTATAGGGATTCTCTGATTCTGCTTTTGGAAGTATTTAGGTTCTTGGAATAGGTTAGTGTTAGCAGCTTACTAGAATGATCCCAGCGAATGAGGGGCTTCATTGAAATAGAAAGATTAAAGAGGCTGGAGTTGTCTTTCTAAAAGCAGAAGAAGCTCAGTGGAAATACAGTAGAGGTGATCAAAATTGTGAGGAGGTTTTAGTAGAGCAACTGGGGAGAAACTGCTGCAGCTGGCAGGAGGACTGTGGCTTAAGAATATTGACAAAGCAGCTGGAGATGATGTTTGTTAGAATGCAGCAAATTATGATCTGGAATAATTGCCGGAGAGAGAGCGATGGAATCAGGTTCTATAGTAACCTTAAAGACTCGACGGGATGATTGGCCCACTATGTTGTAAAAATCTGGATACCAGCCTAACTTCAGATTGGATTTAAGAGGTAATTTACAATGACCAATCCACCTAACCTGCACATCTCTGGACAGTAAAGGGCAATTTAGTTTGGCCAATCCACCTCACTGGCACATCTTTGGGCACTAAGGCACAATTTAACAAGGCCAATCCACCTAATGCACATATCTTTGGACTATGGGAGGAAACCTCAACATTCGGAGGAAACCCATGCAGACACAAAGAGAACGTGCAGGATCTGTACAGGCAGTGACCCAAGGCTGCGTGTGAACTCAGGTCCTGGTGTTGTGAGGCAGCAGTGCTAAGCACTGTGCTGTATGAGTGGGCTACGTAACTGCAGGGGAACGTGGCTTGTTGACTGTGGTAAACGGGGAAGAATGGACTTCAGGTTTTGCCAGCAAATAGATTGGACAGAGGAAGAAGGATGCCTCGTATCTCATGCTTTTTTTAAAATTTTGAATGCTGTTTGTCTTTGTTGCTGCTGCTGTTGTGCTAATGGATTGTTTCTCTGAGTGTAGAACAGCAGGATTTGGGGAAGGGGGGTGGTAATGGAGATTAAAGAGAGAGCCAAAGCTGAGAATGTTTTGATTTTCACGATGATAATTTCATTTGCTTGCAGCGTTTGGAGTGCAATGCTCCTATTGGCTAGGCCCCGTGGGTTTAGACTTGTTCCAGGGTTTCCTCGCACAATGCCTTTAAATGGTAACTGGCATTGAGCAGATGAAAGCTCAGAGCTGCAGAGATTGCAGACAGCAATGTCTCGTCAAACTGGGGCTCCCTCCTCGCAACAAAGGAGCTATTTTTCATAAATTTGCTCTGAATTAGAAGGGGTTCTGGTCAGGTGTGTTGGGAAAAAGCTGTTCTCACTGGCAAGTCAGCGATGCTATCATTTTAGGCTAATAAAAAGAAGAGAGAAAGGGGCTGAAGGAAGATTGTTTTCAAATAAAGCTGCTGGAATGTGGCTTGTCTGACTAACTGCAGAGAAGGCAGAATCCTATTTTAAAGGGCAGTGGATCAATGTTTGAACAAAATCTGGGTGAAAGGCAGGGAAATGGACTGGCTGGATAGTATCATAGAATCCTATAGTGTCGAAGGAAGCTGTTTGGCCCATCAAGTCTAAAATGACCATATCCCTCCTCATCCCTTTTAAATCCAGGCATTTGTCCGAGCTAGTTCCCTGACACAAGGAGAAATTTAACATGGCCAATCAATCTAACCCGCACAGCAGCACAGGTGGCACAGTGGTTAGTGCTGCTGCCTCAGCGCCAGAATCCAGGTTCAATTCCAGCCTCGGGTCACTGTCTGTGCAGAGTTTGCACACACTCCCTGTGTCTGCATGGGTTTCCTTCAGGTGCTCCAGTTTCCTCCCACAGTCAAAGATGTGCAGGTTAAGTTGATCGGCCATGCTAAGATGACCGTCGTGTTAGGGGGGGATTAGCAGGATAAATATGTGGGGTTGCAGAAATAGGGCTTGGGTGGGATTGTGGTTGGTGCAGGCTTGATGGGCCAAAAAGCTTCCTTCTGCATCTATGGGAGGAAACTGGAGCGCCCAGAGGAAACTCCATGCAGATAGTGACCCAAGCCAGGAATTGAGCATGGGTACCCGGTGCTGTGAGGCAGCAGTGCTAACCACTGTGTCACCACGCTTTTCCAGAGGACTGCTTGTAAAATGGACTAAACAACCTCCTCCTGGGCTGTACACTTGTGCTTCTGTTCTGTGAAAGACTATGAAAGGCAGATTGCTTGTGACTTATTTCTGTGGAGTGAGGAGGAGAGGCGCTGAGAAGTGATATTTTGAGAATGGTGCTGAAGGTTGTAGGCAGAGGGTGAGATCTTTGCTTTGCCGTAATGTACTAATCTGTTCTCTGAATTCTGAACTCTGTGACCTGCTTTCTTTATTGAGAAGCAATGTGTTGACAGATGGGGTTTTTTTTATTGACTACTTGGCAGCTTCAAGTTAAACGTGTACACTGGCTGGGCTCAGACATCTCCAGTTTGCTTCAGTCAGTTGGCTTTGGGTTTCTTTTGCTGCTGCAAATATTGATGCAGGTTTGTAAATGTCTTGTATCCCCAGAAATCAGTGTACCATGGAACAGATAGGACATGTACAAGTGTGGGAAACACACAGGCACCTTCCCAACCTTCACACTTGTGTGCATGCTCCCACGTACAAAAAGTCTACTCTGGCTGCAACACTCACTCTCACTAACATGCACACTTTGTCTGTCTCTCTCTAGCCCTCTCTCACTTTTCTCGCCCTCTCTCACTTTTCTCGCCCTCTCTCACTTTTCTCGCCCTCTCACTTTTCTCGCCCTCTCTCACTTTTCTCGCCCTCTCTCACTTTTCTCGCCCTCTCTCACTTTCTCGCCCTCTCTCACTTTCTCGCCCTCTCTCACTTTCTCGCCCTCTCTCACTTTCTCGCCCTCTCTCACTTTCTCGCCCTCTCACACACACACACACACACACTTGTCTTCAAACAATTCTTGTGGGTACATCACTCACATGCACATACATTCCATGCTCACACCATCCATCCACTTGCAACACTTCTTGCACCTGCGCGCGCGCATACACACACACGTTACATAAGTACTCATGCACACCTCTCGTATGCATTGACATCATTTGTGCACCCACCCACATACATCACCTGCATATGGGCGCATGCACACACCCCTCTCCATTCTTCTGCGTGCCCCTATCATTCTTGTACTCTCACACACAGCTTGTGTGTGCATACTCCCACATCACTCAAGTGCATTCACACACAAAACATTGTTGTGTGCATACTGTCGTATTTACAGCACTTGTATAAACATGCATGAGTTACGTGTGAGGCCTGCACTCGCCCTACTTGTCGCATTGACTCCAGCTACACACACTAACCATCACTGTGAAAAGTATGGACAAGATGGTGTGTGGAAATTGTGTTTCACTTGCTGGAGTGAGGCTGCTAAAGGGGCTGATATGAGATCCTGGGTAGACATGAGATGGCAAATGCTGGCTCGTGAAATATCTTCTTAGGCATGCCTCTCAGACACTTGTAAATATTGTCTATGAAAGAATAACTGCTGCCTACCTTTGAGCTTTCATCATGTGTTTCAGAATTTAATCGCTTTACTGCAGTTAGCGATTCTTGCTGATGACTATTTGCACTAATCTGTTGGGTAAATGTAGCAAAACTGCTCTGGATTTAATGCTGAGTTTTATTGGGAAGAACAAGGATTATGTTATCCATTCAAAGTGAGGCAGCTCCAAACTTTGCCGAGATTAGTGTTCCATGATTCTCAGATATTTTCTGTTGTTATGGTGTCTTGAATTAGGATCAGTGAGTGGAAATCTGGCTGAAACGGCTCAGGACTAATCTCATGTGATTTCATGAACTCAGCATCAAACAAATGGACAGTATTTTCACCTCTGGAGGGGGGGGGGAGAATTATACTGAGGAGCATGGGAAATTTAAAGAGGTATGACCATTCATAGATAAATCGGATGACGGGCTTCGATTCCCACCCTGGGTGAATGTCTGTGTGGAGTCTGCATGTTCTCCCCATGTCTCTGTGGGCTTCCTCTGGGTGCTCTGGTTTTCTTCCACAGTCCAAAAATATGCAGGTTAGATTGATTGGCCATGCTAAATTGACCCTTAGTGTCAGGGGGATTAGAATCATAGAATCCTATAGTGGAGAAGAAAGTATCTGCACTGACCACAATCCTTTTCAGGCCCTATCCCCATAACTCCATGTGTTTATCCTAGCTAGGTCTCTTGAAACTAAGGGGCAATTTGGCTTGGACAACCCATCTATCCTGTACAGGGTAAATATGTGAGATTATGGGGATAAGACCTGGATGGGCCTGATGTCAGTGCAGCCTCAATGGACTAAATGGCCTTCTGCACTGTATGGATTCTGTGATTCTCTCGTAGTTTGATGGAATTTGAAGAAAGAGTGTTTCACCAATGTGATGTTTTATTTCATTCTCCAAGGGAGCCTGGCCGGAGATGACAGCCAAACAAGTTGGTGGAGGGAATGACCTTGACTGTTGTTGCCTTTGGCATTGCCATCCAGATTATACAAGTTGCCTGCAGGATCCTTGTAGTGAATAACACCGACCTTCAAATTGCATTCCTTCCCCCCACCCCGTTACAAAATCAATACGTGAAGTGGACTGGGTGAGATTTTAATCCACCTCCTTGCTTGCTCCATAAAATTGAAACTGAATTCAATTCATTGTCCCCACTACAGAGATGTACAATATCCCAGCTGAGGAGGAAAGGGCCGGATCTTGGGTTTGATCTGATGCGTGAAGAAGCACAGCCCAGCCATGTTTCTTCCTGTTTCTGCTCTGAGTTTCAATCGGAATTGATTATCCAGTGAATCAAAGTAACATTCTGCTCATTTTTAAATTCTGCCCATACAGCTCATAAAGTGGGGGTGGGGAGGGAAATAAGTCTCATGAAATAGCAGTTTAAAAAAAAATTATGCAGAACCTGTGCTAACAGAAAACTGCAGGCTCAGTGGAACCGTTACCGCAATCAAATCTTCAATCTACAGAGCAAAGAAGCAGGCGGTTTTCCTTGTGGGGAAGTGAAATAAGTACACAGGATTTCAAATATCAGGGGCAGCCGGTGCTGAGATAAGATTACTGTGTCGACGGCATCCTCTGAATGCTGCACTCTGCCTCTCGGAAGACTCCAGTCACCCACTTGAGCCTGAGTTTTTCCAACTGCAGCATGCGATGCAAGAGCACATGGTGATGACAGCCTCAAAGCCCTGCAGTGGTTCATACCATCAAGCAGAGGCTTTTCACGTGCACTTGCTTTGCGTAAATTGGACTCGGCGAGATTGAAGCAGCCGGATTTGTTTATGGCTGGCTGCAGTATTCTGCTTTGCAACTGCTGAGAATGTAATGGGACAAATTCCTCCCCTCTGGCCCAGGGCACCTGAAATAGGGCAAGCGCCTCAAGGTGTCTTTATGCCTAGTTTCTGTGACCTCCTGTGTTTTGGTAGGAAATTTGTAAGTAAAGGTGTGAAGACCAGTGCGATCAGCTCCCCTCCATCCCAGACAGATGCTGCACTATCTAGACTCCCTGGGGTGACCCTAGATGATTTGCACTCCCAAGTAAACCTCCTTCAAGCTTGCTGTGAGCTCCATTGTACACTTACTAGCATGAGGGAAAGCGACAGCCAAGTTGAACTATGCAACGTGGGAAATGAGAACTCTTTAATGAAACAAGCAGCTGAAAGTCTGCAACTTCCTGACAACGCTCTTTAAAAAAAAATCTAAGCAGCCAAATCCCAGAGCTCCCCCAGTCCCCTGTTGTACACATTTTATATTTGGTGCCCCATGTTAAACGCGGAACAATAATTGTTGGGGATCATGTCACGTGCATCAGATGCACTGGGCATTGTTTTGTAAGCTTACTCCAGTGATCAAACCTGAGGCATTGATTGTCCTGATAAACTCTATGCAAATGTGTGATTAATGGATCCATCATTATAACAGGAACTTCACAGGCAGTGACCTGAGATCACAGAATCCCTACGATGCAGAAGGAGGCCATTCAGCCCATCAATCCTGCACTGACCACGATCCCACCCAGGTCCTATCTCCATAACCCCTCATATTTACCCTGCTAACCCCCTAACAGTAGGGTCAATTTAGCATGGCTAATCAACCTAACTTGTACAACTTTGGAGTGCGGGGGAAAACTGGAGCATCTGGACAAGATCTATGCAGAGATGGGAAATCATGTAGACACCACAGAGACAGTGACCCGCAATACATTCCCTCTTTAGTTGGTACGTTTATGTTGCTGCCCCAATTAAATTTACTGCCCTGCTTTTCCATTCCTGGTAAAACACAATATTTAACCCAGTTTGTATTCTAAATGACATAATTGGTTTTCTCAACTAACTGCAATAATTGCTTTCTAGATAATAAGTAGAAACTGACCATCTCCCAGGTTGTTGGCAGGATTATCCCAAAACTATCTCCAGTAACAACTGCCCTTGTACAGCACTGTCCCCAATAACAGCTGCCCTCTACTGTGCACTGACTCCTGTAACAACTGCCCTTTGCTCTACTCTGACCCCAGTAACAACTGCTCTCTGCTCTACTTTGACCCCAGTAACAGCTGCCCTGTGTCCTGCACTGAGCCCAGTAACAACTGCCCTGTGTCCTACACTAACCCCAGTAACAAGTGCCTCTGCTTTGCACTGACCCAGTACAACTGCCTTCTGCTTTGCACTGACCTCAGTAACAACTGCCTTCTGCTTTGCACTGACCTCAGTAACAACTGCCTTCTGCTCTGCACTGACCCCAGTAACAACTGCCCTCTGCTCTGCACTGTCCCCAGTTACAACTACTCTTGTGCAGCACTATCCTCAGTAACAACTGCCCTCTGCTCTGTGCTGTCTCCAGTAACAACTACCCTCTGCTTTGTACTGATCCCCATCACAACTGCCCTTGAACAGCACTGTCCCCATTAACAAATGTCCTCTGCTCTGCACTGACTCCTGTAACAACTGCCCTGTGCTCTACTCTGACCCCAGTAACAACTGTTCTGTGTCCTGCACTGACTCCAGTAACAACTGCCCTCTGCTTTGCACTGACTCCAGTAACAACTGCCCTCTGCTTTGCACTGACCCCAGTAACAACTGCCCTCTGCTTTGTACTGACCCCAGTAACAACTGCCCTCTGCTTTGCACTGACCCCAGTAACAACTGCCCTCTGCTTTGCACTGACCCCAGTAACAACTGCCCTCTGCTTTGCACTGACCCCAGTAACAACTGCCCTCTGCTTTGCACTGACCCCAGTAATAACTGCCCTCTGCTTTACACTGATCCCAGTAACAACTGCCCTCTGCTCTGCACTGACACCAGTAACAACTGCCCTCTGCTCTGCACTGACACCAGTAACAACTGCCCTCTGCTCTGCACTGACACCAGTAACAGCTGCTGTTTCATATTCAGTTTAGCCATCACTGTCTGCCACAATGTGCATATTGAGATATTTTTCAAATTAAAAGGTGCTGTATCAAAATTGTACAAGCTGATGATATGATTTCCAAGGCTAATCTAAGCCATGATCTTGAAGTTGTTTTACAGCTTTTTGGTTATGAACTGATTGAGAGATGCCAACTCATTGTGGTGCCGAATAGCATTTTCTTGTCCTCAAGGCTGGATTTGAAATGTTGGGATGCTGCCCTGTGCTGTTTATGATGGAGCCATACAACACTCGCTGATCCAAAGCTCTTTCCGTGATGTCACAAACTGCCAGACATCCAGCTGTATCTCAGCTTTCTGAGCCAGCGTGACACAGAGCCGCCCTCGACCCGAGATTCCTCTAGTGACAGCCCTGCACACTGAGTCTGCTGCCTCGATCGCAGTGGGGTGCTTGCCTGCGTGCTTTTGATGAGTTGCTTCCTCTTTGTGGTTCTGATAGTTATCTCACTTCCAGTGAAGAGAGGCAGAGGTTTGAAGATAAGCCAGTGGCTGTTAGTGCTGTATGAAGTGGGGTTTTTCAGTTGAGAAAAGTGGGGAGGCAGAACATTATCAGGATTGCAACTTTATTAACTTGCTGGTTTATTCACAAAAAAAGCAGATGTAAGTGACCATGACTTGAGTACCTGTGTTCTGCATAAGGAGCTGTACTTAAACCACCTTTATTCTTTTCCAGCCCTGAACCTCCTCCAAACTGACAAATCCCAACAACACTGTTCTGATTTTAATATTGTTAAGCATCCAGATTTCCTTCACCCTATTGGTGACTCTGCCTTATAAGTTCATAAGCTATAGGAGCAGACTTGGGCCATTTGGCCCATTGAGTCCGCTCTGCCATTCAATCATGGCTGATATGCTCCCCACCTTATTTTCCTGCCTTCTCCCCATTACCCTTCAACCCATTCCCAATTAAAAAAACTGTCTAACTCCTCCTCAAATTTACTCACTGTCGCAACATCCACCTCACTTTGGGGTAGTGAATCCACTATTAGGGACTCAAACTCAAGAATACTGTGCCTAAACCTCTCCCTGTCACTACCTCCCTTCCACCTTTAAAAGATTCCTTACAAATCCCCTTATTGAGACCATTTAACCTAATCTCCTCATGTGATTGTAAAGTTTAGTTTCATTATGTTTCAGTGAAGCACCTTAGAGGTTTTACATAAATGCAAGCTGATGTTTTTGTACGAGTGTGAATTGTAATAAGTGGAATTTATAGGGCAGCACAATGGTTAGCACTGCAACCTCACCATTCTAGGGATCCGGATTCAGTTCCAGCTCGGGCGATTGTGTGGAATTTGCACTTTCTCTCTGTGTGTCTGTGTGGGTTTCCTCTGATGCTCCAGTTTCCTTCCACACTCCAAAGATGCGCAGGTTAGGTTGATTGGCCATGCTAAAATTATTCCGTAGTGTCAGGGGAATTAGCAGGGTAAATAAAATGGGGCAACTGGAATAGGGTCTAGGTGGGATTGTTGTCAATGCAGGTGCAATAGGCTGAACAGTCTCTCTCTGCACGTAGCAATTCTGTGGAATTGTAGACCTGTACTGTGTAGAATTGGATTGGGACTACTCCAAATTCAGTTCATGTGTAACTTTGACAACCTTGGGGAAGAGACTTGAATTGCAACTGGCCAATTTTCACAAATCAGAGAATACTGTAGATATATTTGTGATGACAAGACCATCCAAATCTTTGTCCTTGTGAGTTGTATTGGAGTGTCTGTTAATCTTACCTGATCCCTGCAGTTCCTAGTTTCTCCAATTATGTTATCTCCTCCCCCCATCCCCCATGAAAAGCAGCAAAAAGAGCAAAATTAAGTGCATATATTAGCAGAAACACCCTAGCCTTCAGGACTAGATTGTCTGGGCAATGTAGTGTCAAATTCATTCAGCGATTGAGATTAGCAACTTTAGTTGCAGCCCCAGTGCTAGTTTCAACCCAGTTGTGGAGGGAGTGGTGAAGCAAGGTAGCCACACCACACCTTTACCAACTTGAATTCCTCTCCTTTCATCCTCAATGCAGAGCAGTGTCTCAAACTCTATCTCTCATGTTGGAGTGTGTGTGTGTGTGGGAGGGTGAAGGCAGGGTGGGGCGGAGGGGCTTGGTTTTATAGCCACCATTGTTGAGCTTGTCAGTGGGATCAGGGATCAGTGTTCAGCTTGTTATATAACAGCACCTTGCATTTTTATAGCGCTTTTTAATAGAGGAAACCAATCTAAAGTATTTCACAGGAACATGATGAGACAAAGATTGACACCAAGCCAAAGGAAGAGACATTAGGATGGGTGACTGTAAAAAGGTGGTTTGGCACAAAGTGGGGAAAGAGGTAGCAGGAGAGGTATGAGCCTCAGAACTGAAGGTGCAGCGGCACAGTGACATAGTGGTTAGCATTGTTAAATTACCGGCTTGGATCACTTACTGCATGCAGAGTCTGCACATCCTCCCTGTGTCTTTGTGGGTTTTCTCCAGGTGCTTTGGTTTCCTCCCACAGTCCAAAAACCGTATTGGTTAGGTTAATTGGCCATGCTAAATTGCTCCTAGCGTCAGGGGAGGATTAGCAGGGTGAATGTGTTGGACTGCAGGGATAGGCTGTGGGTGGAATTGTAGTCAGTGCAGACTCGATGGGCCGAATGACCTCCTTCAACACTGTAGGAATTCTGTTCTATGATTCAGTGGGGATGGTGATGCAAACATCTCCCCATTTCACAACTTTACAAGCGATGTCTCTGGGATGATCTGGAGAGGTGAAGCACATTCTGAGTTTTAAGGTGCGTTATTGGGCTGTTGGTTGCTCATCAAGGTTTCAGTGTGGTGGTGTTTGCAAGACCCGGCACAGCAAATAGCCATATGTGTTTTTTGTTTTAGTACGGAATGTTTTGGCTCTGAATGGCTGTGTGCGTTCTTTGTGTAGTACAGAATGTACCGCCCCAAGGACTGCCTATGCACTTTCAATAAGTGGATATTGGCATTGTTCCGAGTATTCCTAACCAGGTCCTGAATCACAGTTCCCCCTGCACTCCCTGAGGGCAGCTGATGAAAGGGTAAGAGGCCAGCAGTGCCAGACGCGAATAGTATTTGGTAAATTCCAGAAAGTGCCTGGCCTTGGGAAACAACCTGCTTCTGATTTCTGATTCATGCAAACCTTGACACCGGGAGTTGTTTGCATTCCTCTTTTATTTTCCTGCAGAAATATTGAGTGTGGTTTTACAGAAGGTGCCAGTTGTGGACACAAAGCAGCCAGCTCACTATATCCAGCCTGCAGTTAGGATCTTAATCCAGTCAGCTGTTTTCATTGTAATGGTGAAATCGCTGCCTGGCTCAGCTTTCTGGCCCGGAGCGAGCTGAAGTATTTGGAAAAACAAAGGCAAAGGATCATACGGGGACAGAAAGGGTTTCAAATGGAGATGGAGCTGTTGGCCCATCGTGTTGACATTGCTGGGAAGGGAGCTGTGTGGTGAGGCACTGAGCTTCTTGTAATGGCATGGTGTTGTGTGTGGTCTATGGCTGATCTGGAAGCTCTCTCCTCACCTCTCTGAAGTTTTCATGACTGTCCTCGTATCTCCTTATGTGACTTGGTGTCCAATTTTATCTAATATCGCAACCTTGAAGTACCTTGGGATGTTCCACTGCATCAGAGGTGTTTTAGAAGTGATGTTGCAGAGGTTAGTGCATAAAGGATGTTCCTCAGAGATCCTCAGAGGATGTTCCTTCCTCTGTCGTAAAATGAGAAACTATCTTTCGGGTTGTTTTAATGTATGGGAAAGCTTGGCAAACCACTCGACCTGTTCTAGATACACAGCAATTTCAGCAAAGCATGTTGCTGCCTTTTGAGCTATTCTCTGCTTTGGCACTTAGCTCAGATTCCAGGAGATCTTTCTTATACACTGGCTGCCATGAAGTCTTTTAAATGCTGTTAAATAAAGTGTGTTGTCCAGATGCAAGATGATGACTCTAAGGTACCAGTGATTTAAAGTTTATTTATTAGTATCAGAAGTCGGCTTATGTTAACGCTGCAATGAAACTACTGTGAAAATGCCCTAGTTGCCACACTCAAGCATCTGTTTGGGTATCCTGAGGGAGAATTTAGCATGGCCAATGCATCTACCCAGATGTCTTCCGGTTTGTGGGAGCAAAACCAGAGCGCCCAGAGGAAACTCTCACAGACCTGGAGAGAACGTGCAGATTGGGGATCAAACCCGGCTCCCTGGTGCTGTGAGGCAGCAACGCTAACCACTGAGACATCCTAATACGTTACACTAATGTAATAATTGTTATAGTTATATAATCTATGCAATGTGGTTTCCTGCAAATTCAAGGTGATCACACTTTCCCTTTGTGGATGTTGGATCTTTGACTGTCCTATGGCTCTGCCCTTAGAGAGGCTGTTCCCTAATATTTTTTGCACCCTTTCTTTGAGAGTAAAATCCTGTGATAACCAAAATGTACTGAAGCAAGTTCCTTCCCACCCAATCTCCAGATTCAGGTTATTGAGTTAACTGTTCAGCAGTTAATATTACCAAGGGAACAGGCTGGCCTGGACAATCTCAAATTGTTCAGTGATACTGCTAGAATATTTCCATTGTTCTGGCCAGTATCTGATTCTCACACCTGGTGTGGGATGTTGCCAACACGCCTGCTCGAATTTCTGCTTCAATTGTTCTGGCCAATAACTGATAAATTCAAATGCTGATAATCTCATTGCGATTTGGACAAGCTCTAACCCAGTCTCCCCGCCAGAGTTTATCCTGTTCAATCCAAGAAGGCATGGCCATAAACCCAGGGTCTCAAATTCTTACTGCTTTTGAGGGCTGTTTTCAGCAGTTTCAGGATGGGGATGTTGATAGTGAAGAAAGGGCAGAGTTTGCTCTGTGTTTATAGGTTGTGTCTGTGAATAGTTCTGTCACACAAAGATATGATTCAACCCTACTTATGACAGCGCTGTCTGTTGAACTGTTGCTACTGTATATCAGTGTCTTTTTGGTGTATTTACACAATATTGAAGGACTTTAGGGCATTCCAGTCGGTGAGCCCTCATTTGGGTATATTTTGACCTGTAGAGCAAACTAGCTGATCCACAGTGAAAACTCATCTCCGTTTCTTTCCTGCCTCCCACTCTTCTGTCTCACTCCTCCCCCACTCTCCCAAACAAATTGCTCTCTCTTCATTTCCTGACAATGTTAACTGTTTTTGTGTCCCACGTTTTGCAAATATACCATAAACAGTCATAAGGTCCCTACAGTGGAGGAGGAGGAGGTCATTTGGCCCATCGCGTTCTGCACTGACTCTCCATTAGAGCATCCAGGCCCTATCTCCGTAACCCCACACATTTACCCTGCTAATCCCTCTACCCTACACATCTTTGGACATTTGAGGAAAAATTTAGCGTGGCCAATCCATCTAAGCTCCACATCTTTAGAGTGTGGGAGGAAACAAGAGCACCTGGGGAAGCCCAAACAGCCACAGGGAGAACGTGCAAACTCCACACAGTGACTCAAGGCTGAAATTCAACCCAGGCCACTGGCGCTGTGAGGCAGCAGTGCCAACCACTGCACTGCCCAACAGTGTGTTCCAGCAACGGTGCAACAGTTGTGGTGAGGCATTTCAGATCTGAGCTTGAGTAACGTTCTCTTATATCGCATACTTCCTTCGGGAGAGTAACTGTGAGGCAATCAGGAGTAGGAACCCCGACTGATGTTTTTTGCCTTCCCGGTCCAGACTGTGAATCGGATGCGAGGCATTTCTCATCTTCTAGTCTTTCGTTAAGAAGAAACCTTGTTTTTTTTCCCCCTTTGTCATCATAATTCAGGACATAAGGGAAATAACCAGGCTGTTAAGTCCGCTAGGAATAGTCCAGGGAGCTGAAACTGAAATGTTGGACAAGCATTGCAATTCTGAAAGAAATCTGAATTCCATTTGATATTAATTTAATGAGAAGTTTATGTTGCTGGACTGGGCATGGTATTACTGCATTGGAACTGATTTGGGAATTCTGATCCTGCTGATGGGAGGAAAAAGTCATAAAACAGGAGAATTGCAAGAACGCTGGAAGCGGTGAATGCATTATTTGAAATTTGAGCATAGACAATGATGTCAAAGAACAAAGAGCAACACAGCACGGGAAACAGGCCCTTCGGCCCAACGAGCCCGCGCCGCCGTCCTAACGTCTTAATGACATATCCATGACTTTAGGCTATGCCTATTGTGGAAGATTCCCATATAGGGACCAATATAGGCACAATTTGTTAACCAATCAGCCTAAGAGCACATTTTTGGGATGTGGGAGGAAACCGGAGCACCCGGAGAAAACCCACACAACCACGGGGAGAACGTGCAAACTCCCGCAGACACAGGCCCAAATCCATGTGTCTGCACAGCAACAGCGATAGTCTCTGAGCTGTTATGTTGCCCATCAGATGGTCCAGTTTAAGCATACACTAACGACTTGAAGCACTGGGCCACTCCTGAAGCAACATCCAAGAGCAGCCCTCGCACGACCTGCCGAATGCATGCACCTTGTTGGTCAACAAGGTGGACTGAATTGCCTGTGGAAACAAATAAGATATTTAGACAGTCCTGCTATATCCCTCTATCTGCAGACCGCTCATGTGGCTGTCCAAGAGACCCTTAAACAGCCCTAGCGTGCCTGCTCCCACCACCTTCCTCGGCAGTGCATTCCACACCCCCACTACCCTTTGTGTGAAAAACTGCCCTCTAATATTCGTCTTATACATAGCCCCCCTCACCCTAAGGCCATGACCCCTCGTTCTATCCATTTCTAATAGTGAAAAAAGCTTACCACCATTTACTGTATCTGTACCCCTTATAATCTTATACACCTCTAATAGATTCCCTCTCAGCCGACATCTTTCAAGGGAAAACAACCCCAGTGTGTTCAATCTTTCCTCATAAGACAGCCCTTCCATACCAGGCAGCATCCTGGTAAATCTCCTCTGCACTTTCTCCAAGGCCTTCACATCCTTCCGGTAGTAAGGCGACCAGAACTGGACGCAGTACTCCAAGTGAGGCCTGACCAACGTTCTATACACTTGCAACATCAGACTCCTACTCTTGTATTCTATACCCCTTCCTATGAAGGCTAACATACCATACGCTTTCTTTATCACATTCTCCACCTGTACTGACTCCTTCAGAGACTTGTGAACCTGCACCCCCAGGTCTCTCTGCGTCTCTATACTCCGGATAGTTTTACCTTTTATCCTATAACTCCCCTCTACATTATTCTGGCCAAAATGCATCACCTCGCATTTATCCGGATTAAATTCCATTTGCCGTCTATCTGCCCAATCTACCAGCCTATCTATGTCCTGTTGTATTGCCTGGCACTGCTCCTCAGTACCCGCCAATCCAAGCATCTTAGTGCATCAGCAAATTTGCTGATCAACCACCTACCCCCTCTTCCAAGTCATTTATATAAACCACAAATAGAAGAGGTCCTAGTACTGAGCCCTGTGGCACACCACTAGTGACAGATCTCCAGTTGGAAAAAGAGCCTTCCATTACTACCCGCTGTCTCCTTTATTAGTCATTAGTCATCACCGCCTCGTGCCCTGGCCCTCGTGCCCTGGCCCTCGCGCCCTGGCCCTCTGTTTTGTTGCAGGAGTCTAGGTTGGCTCGGCTGCTGCCTCTGACTCACTGTTTCTCTGGTGGTACTTATATTGTGACCCAATTCTCATCCACTGCGGCTGCAGCTCATGACGTGAGTTGGAAAGTTTGGAATGGCAAACTGAGCTTAGAAGGTGCCAGAAAACTGAGAATTCTGTGAAGTTGCAGGTTGCTCATGGTCACTTCTGGCATCCACAAACTAATATTTGGATCCAACAATTACTTTGGATCCTGGCAAAGGTTTGGCAGTTTGTCTTAGTTGGCATTCTTCTTCGGTCTGAGTCAGAGTGTCATTGGTTCAAATCCTGATTCAGTATTTGATTATCTCATCTAAACTGACAACAGATGTTGCTGGAATTTATGAGTAAGGTTAAGGCGATTGAACACCTTGAAAATGTCCAGCTGTTTGTAGAAAGACGGCATGGGCTCGTTGCGCTATACTGAGTGTGTGCTGCATTGTCAGATGTTTAAGTTCTTTTGAAACAAAATCATGCCCCTAATGCCAATTAAAAATGGATAACTTGGTTGTTTTCAGTGGATTCTTTTACCCTTTTGTACTGTAGATTTTTGACTTTAGGTTTCAGGCAATTGTTGCAAGAGAACTCTTGCTCATTCTGTTCTAGAGTATTTTCACTTGATTGGAGTGAAGGTTGCTGTGTACGTCAGGCAATGAACAGTGAACCCCTCATTGGTCAGGTGTGTCAGAAAAAAAGAATGGAATTGGGGCTAGTGTCTTGAAATGGACAGAAAACTGGTTGGCAGAGAGGAAACAAAGATTAGGAATAAACAGGACTTCTGAATGTCAGGAGTGACTAGTGCGGTACCACAAGGATCGATGCTAAGACCCCACCTCATCACAATATATATTAATGATTTAGATGAGGGAACTAAATGTAATTTCTGCATATTTGCAGACGAGACAAATCTGGGTGGGAGGGTGAGCTGTGAAGCATCTCTGGATTCAGAGATGCTTCAATGTGATTTGGACAAGTTGAGTGAGTGGGCAATTGCAAGGCAGATGTAGAATTATGTGGATAAATGTGATGTTAGCAAGAACAGGAAGGCAGCTTACTATCTGAAGGGCTATAAGTTAGGAGAAAGGAACATGCAACGAGACCTGGTTATCCTCATATACTGGTCATTTAAAGTAAGCATGCAGTGCAGCAGGTGGTAAAGAAAGCAAACGGTATATTGCCCTTCATTGCGAAAAGATTCGAGTACAGGAGCAGAGATGTCTTGTGACAGTTATACAGGCCCTTGTTGACGCTACAACTAGAATAAATATTGTGTGCAGTTTTGGTATCCATATCTGATGAATGATATTCTTGCTCTGGGTGACATGGTGACACAGTGGTTAACACTGCTGCCTCACAGTGCCAGGGTCCAAGGTTCAATTCCTACCTTTGGTGACTGTGCAAACCCTACGCAGGCATTCTTCCTGTGTCTGTGTGGCTTTCCTCTGGTGCTCCGGTTTTCTCCCATAGTCCAAAGATGTGCGGGTCAGGTTAATTGGCCATGCTAAATTGACCCTAAGATAAATATATGGAGTTATGGGGATAGGGTGGGATTGTAGCTGGTATAGACTCAATGGATTGAATGGCGTCCTGTACTGTAGGGATTCTATAGAGGAGTTCAGCAAAGGTTTACCAGACTGTTTGCTCAGTGGGACTGGAGTATGAGGAGAGATTGAGTCAGTTAGGATTATAGTTGGAGTTCAGAAGAAGGCAGAAGGGGGAAATCTTGTAGAAATCTCTAAGATTCCAATGTGGTGTGCCTTAACAGCAGTCTGATTTTGATTAACATCGGCAAACATAGCTGCTTTTTAAATGATGATGTTAATTTAAATAAAATCTTTATTTCATTTTCCTCTGTTCTCAACTCTGTTTCACACATGGTTTGCTTCATAACGTCTTTAACTGTTGTTTCCCTTGGTCAGAGCTGCCTGTGGCTTAGGGATCAAATACTTGGGCCTTCTTTCATGGCCTCAGAAATGCAAAGATAACTAGTGTGGATGTTCTGGTAATTTACCCAGTTCACACTGCATATGTTGTGGGTCACAAACAGCACATATTAAGAGGGGATAATCTGAAGGCAACAGGGAAAGGCTACTGGCAAAGATTTTCTAAAAATTCTTGCGTTTGCTTTTAGAGAATTCCAGATTCTCTCTCTTGTAATGAAGCACTGAAGTTATTTGTAGTTGTTCTTGCGTCAACAACACGGTTGAAGCAAGATAAAGGCGTGATTTTATTAAAATCATTGAATTAGAATGATCACCAGTTTGCAAAGGGGATAATGGAAATACAAGAATATCAGTGAGTTCAGTATGGACATATCTGCGTTTCCAAGACTTGCATATTTATATCCGTGAAGTGCCAGCCATTGGAGCAGACTGTCCTCCAGTTACATCTTCTAACGTCTCCGCTTTGTCACATCCTAGCCTAGGCATAAAAATAGTACTACTGTCATTAAAAACTGCTGAAAAATAAATAGCTTTCCAAATTCCCATATACCATATGTTGTTGAGATTTCTGCATACAGCTCTTTGTTCTCTGTCTCTGTCTCTCTCTCTGTGTCTCTCTCTCTGTGTCTCTCTCTCTGTGTCTCTCTCTCTGTGTCCTCTCTCTCTCTGTGTGTCCTCTCTCTCGTGTCTCTCTCTCTGGTGTCTCTCTCTCTGTGTCCTCTCTCTCTCTCTCTCTCTCTCTCTCTCTCTCTCTCTCTCTGTCTCTCTCTCTGTCTCTCTCTCTCTCTCTCTCTCTCTGCCTCTCTCTCTGTCTCTCTCTCTGCCTCTCTCTCTGTCTCTCTCTCTGCCTCTCTCTGTGTCTCTCTCTCTTTCTCTCTCTGTGTCTGTCTCTCTTTCTCTCTCTGTGTCTGTCTCTCTTTCTCTCTCTGCCTCTGTGTCTCTCTCTCTGTCTGTGTCTCTCTCTCTCTGCCTCTGTCTGTGTCTCTCTCTCTCTCTGTCTGTGTCTCTCTCTCTCTGTCTGTGTCTCTCTCTCTCTCCTCTGCCTTGCCTTTCTTCTGCCTCTGCCTCTGCCTCTGTCTCTCTCTCTCTCTCTGTCTGTGCCCCCTGTCCCCTTCTGCCCATCTCCCGCCTGTTCCCCTGCCCCCCTTCTGCCTGTTCTCCCCCCACCCCCGTGTCCCCCTCGCGCCCTCTCTGCCTCTTCCCATCCTCCACACCCCCCCACCTCTGCTGGTTCACACCCCTCTTTTCACCCTCAGCCTCACCTGTTTCATTGATGTTGGCTATTGGGATGTGAGTTGCAAGTTACTTCTGCATGGCCTGTTCTAGATAATTTTAGATTTTAATTTGCGCCTATATTTCTTCAAATTAAACAAACCGAAGAAGTAGCTGGGAGTGTGGTGTGTCACTAATCTGTGCAATGCCATGTTACTGCACCGAGGAATGCAGATTTTCACACTAATGGTAAAGCCATTGACTAATTTCCCAGAAAGATGTTGCAGGACTGATGCTGATTTGAATTTCTGAGCAGGTTATGCAGGGTTGACGTAAAGAAGATAAAAGTCAAATCCATTCATCATATCACGTTTTTGAAATTGTTGCAATCCGTATTTCTATTGTTGCAGACATTTAAAATTAGCAGTGATGCTGCAGGAGAGATATCATTAAAATATGTAACTCAAAAATAATCCTTGCCACTGGAACAGCGTGTCCCCCTCCTCCGATCCCATTCTCCATCTGTTACCACTATTAGGAAACGCAGCTTTTGAGCTCTCCAAGGAGCTGGCAATTCGGGCACAGGAAGGAGAAATCACAGGGCCATACTTCTGTAGTTTTATTTATTCATGGGATGTGGGCACCACTGCCAAGGCCCATATTTATTGCCCATCATTAATTGCCTTTGAGAAGGAGTTGGCAGCCTGTTTTCTTGAACAGCTGCAATCCAGGTAGCATAGATACACCTACAGAGCTCCCATTCCTAGATTTTTACACAGCAACAATAGTTTATGTTTTTTAAATTATTTATTAGTGCCACAACATTAATACTGTTACTATGAAAATTCCCTAGTTGTCACACTCCGATGCCTGTTCGGGTACACAAAGGGTGAATTTAGCATGGCCGGTACACCCAATCAGCACATCTTTTAGATTGTGGGAAGAAACTGGAGCACCTGGAGGAAACAGGAGCACCACATTTCCAGCCACTTCTTAATTTGAAGAGACATAGACGCAAATTAAAAACTAAAATAATCTAGAACAGGCCATGCAAAATTAAAATAATCTAGAACTGGCCATGCAAAATTAAAATAATCCAGAACTGGCCATGGAGTCAGAAGAGATGGGTGAGGCATTGAATACTTTTCTTCAGTGCTCACTAAGGAAAGGGGCCATGTTTTTGAAGATGATGAGATACAAACTGATAGGATGGAGGAGGTAGATCATAGATCATAAAACCCTACAGTGCAGAAGGAGGTCCATGGAGTCTGCTCCGAACACAATCCCACCCAGGCCCTACACATATGCCTACACATTATATTCACTAATCGCTCTAACCTACATATTCCTGGACACTAAGGAGCAGTTTCTTAGCATGGCCAATCAACTTAACCCGCACATCTTTGGACTGTATGAAGAAACTGGAGTACCTGGAGAAAACCCACGCAGACATGAGGAGAATGTGCAAACTCCACACAGTGACCCGAGCCAGGAATCTAACCCAGAACCCTGGAGCTGTGAAGCAGCAGTGCTAACCACTGTACTACTTAGATGTTCTGAGGGAAGATGTAAAACCTGAGGGTTGATAAGTCTCCTGAGCCAGATGGGATACTTTGGGAGGCAATGGTTGAGATTGTGGAGCTTTAGCTTTGATCTTTGGGTCCTCACTGTCCACGGGGATTGTGCCAGAGGACTGGAGAGTGGTGAATGTTGTTCTTCCCTTCAAGAAAGGAAATAGGAATGACCCTGGTAATTACGGCCAGTTAGTCTTACTTTGGTGGTTGATAAGCTAATGGAAAAGGTCCTGAGGGATAGGATTTATAACCATTTGGAAAGGTGCAGCTGAATCAGAATAGTCAGCACGAATTCGTGAGGGTAAGTCTTGCCTCACAAATTTGATTGAATTCTTTAAGAAGATAACTAATGTGTAGATGAAGATAGAGAAGTTGATGTTGTGTACATGGATTTTAGTAAGGCGTTTGTTGAGGTTCCCCGTGATAGGCTCATGAGGAAAGTAAGGAAGTGTGGGATAGAAGGAAATTTGGCCGATTGGATAATTAACTGGCTATCTCATAGAAAGAAATCCCACGACAGCAGTTTAAAATCCAAACAGGTTTTCAAAAACCTGTTTGGACTTTAAACTGGTGTTGTGGGATTTCTTTCTTTCTGTTTTACCCCAGTCCAATGCCAGCATTTCCATATCATATCTCACAGAAGACAGAGGTTGGCGGTGGAGGGAGAATTTTCAGACTGGTTGCCAGTTACCAGTGGTATACCACAGGGATCAGTGCTGGGTTCTCTGCTATTTGTGACTTTATCAATGACTTGGAAGAGGGGGCTGAAGGTTGGGTTAGTAAATTTGCTGATGACACCAAGATTGGTGGAGTAGTGGATGAGGTGGAGAGCATTTATAGGCTGCAAAGAGACATTGATAAGATGCAGAGCTGGGCTGAAAATTGGCAGATGGAGTTGAACCCTGATAAGTGCGAGGTAACTTATTTTGGTAGGACAAACTTGAATGCGGATTAGAGGATCAACTGAGAATGTGGAGGAACAGAAGGACCTTGGGGTCTGTATCCACAGATTTCTGAAAGTTGCCACTGAAGTGGGTAGAGCTGTGAAAAAAGGCTTATAGTGTGTTAGCATTTATTATGTAGAGATGCCGGCATTGGAGTGGGGTAAACACAGTAAGAAGTCTGACAACACCAGTTTTAAATCCAACCAATTTATTTGATAGTAAACTCGCAAGCTTTTGGCTTTATGGCCTTCGTCAGGCGAATGAGGTGTTCTGGTCTCCAGTAGCGCACACGTCAGCACAGACAGTTTACAGATTACTGATTAGAATGCGAATCTTTACATCTAACCTGCTATTCACGCCTTAAAGTGGCTAACAATGTGAGTGGGAGGAGCACTGAGCACAGGTTAGAGAGATGTGTATTGTCTCCAGGTTAGAGAGATGTGCAGAGACTCTTTCCTCAGGTGGATGCAGCTGTTACCAGGGGGCATAAGTATAAGGTTCATGGTGGGAGATATAGAAGGGATGTCCAGGGTAGGTTCTTTACTCAGAGTGTTTATCCCATCCCCTCGATTGTTTCTGCTGAATCTACTGCAAGAGGAATGCGTTTTTGCTATCAATTTAAAGGAAACCCTAAACAAAATTTAATAGATAAGATAAGATTTAAAGTTTTTTGTTAAGCTTATTAGTGTCACAAGTAGGCTTACATTAACACTGCAATTAAATTACTGTAAAAATCCCCTAGTGGATAAATATTAGGGAAATGAATTACATGGCTGTGGGAAAAAAAACTTAACTGGATAACTCCTTCAGTGCGTTAGTATCAATATGATGGGCCACATGGCCTCTGTCAGTACTGTAGAATTTAATGGATTGGTTACACCTAGTTTAATTTTGTTTAAAAAGTTTATGACTTACGAAGTGTAACCAGTTTGGAGGATCTTTTTAGCCATGATGTTACAACTCATATCAACTTGTATCTTTGGCTATGCCAGTGAGATTCAGGCAAGAAATGTATCTGTGAACATTTATAGATTAATGATAGGACATCAGCCTTTGATAAAATCAATAATCTTCCACACTAACCTTTCCATCATTATTGGATTACTGGAACCAGATCCTAATGGCAAAACAGGTCTGAAGTAATCTGGTCACAGAGTTGATCTCATGTTTTTATTTCAAATTGTCATTTCCACAGATAGGGAGAGTGTTAGAGATTGAGCACTGTGACAGTTCTAACGATACTCAGTACCTCAGGCCATGACTAAGGTTCTCAAGGGGAGAACCTCTGGACCCTTTCTCATTGAATGTGAGATCACAGGTTCAGAGGATGTTAGAAACCTCACTGGAACCAGTAACCCTTGATCCACCATTGTCCCAGGCCTGAGGCCTACCACCACAGGCTCTATCCCGACAGAGTGGGCGTGCTTGCTTTAAGTTGCAAATTCAAATTGGAATCCCTTCTCCTTCACTTTAAATACAGAGCCTCTCAGCTCATGATGAGAACATGATGCTGGTAAGAAAATTAAAATGGGACACACCTTCTTTCTACTCGTTCCTGCTCTTGAAGACATTCCTGAAACAGGCTGGGCAGGAACTATTGGGAAGAAGGTGTGCCCTATTTTAGTTTCCCTGTATTCTTGCATCTGTTCCTGACCTAGTTACTGTGTTTGATGGGCAACACAACAGCTCAGTGACTATCGCTGTGCTGTGCAGATACATGGATTTGGGCCTGTGTCTGTGGAAGTTTGCGCATTCTCCCCGTGTTTGCATGGGTTTTCTCCGGGTGCTCCGGTTTCCTCCCACATCCCAAAGATGTGCTCTTAGGCTAATTGGCAAAACAAATTCTCCCTAAATTGTCTCAAATTTGGTTTTCAATCTATAGATCTATAAACATGGACAGGGATCGGGGTAGAGGTGGGAACATCGGAATGGCGGCGCGGGCTCGTTGGGCCAAAGAACCTGTTTCCCGTGCTGTTTTGTTCTTTGTTCTTTGTTTCTAGCTGCTGCCTCCATCCTCTTATTCTGTTTCTTCTCCTAAGTCTCCCTGATGATGCACTTCCATGGTTGTGTGGGTTAGACTCGTGGAATCCCCACAATGCAGAAAGAGGCCATGGGGGCTGCACTGACAATCCCACCCAGATCCAATCCCCATAACCTCATGTATTTAACCTGCTAATTCCCCTGATACTTAGGAGCAAGAATGGCCAGGTGAGAATTTGAGCAATTAATATGGAAAAGACGGAATCTGTGATTGGAGGAGAAGTCCCTTACAGGTTCTCTCCCTCCAAGTTCGTTTGTTGCTCGTCTAATCAACCTCTGCCTTGTTTTCCCGCTCCAGTGAGATACCTGAGCCTGTTCCACATTTGGACCATGGAGGAGCTTTTGCTGAATTTTTCATCCCTGTTTTTGTTTTTTGTGGGCTACTTGTGACATTTCAAGAGCAAATCTGGTTGTTATACCTATGTGTTTTGAACTCTACTGCCCAAATAATCCCACAGCGTGAAACAGAGTCACTAGCCACACAGTCACTGAGCTTCTTGAGTAGCCATTTCCTTGTGGTAACTGTCTCATCAGAACCTATACTTGCACGCAATGACTCTCACATCAGCTCGCAGACACCCCATATGTTGTCCATAAGCAGCAAAGGCCATGGCGGGGTAGAGTGGATCAGATCGCGGGTCGCATATCGGACATTGTCATTTCTAAAGCTGCAGAATAACAGTCTGCTGGCTATTAAGAAGGTGCAACTATTAGGAAAGATTGACTTGGATGTTATTCTCTTTTCTTGCAAAGAGAAATCTGGATTGTTACCTTATAGTTTTTAAATATATGAAGAGTTTGATAGACTACAGATCGTTAAAATGCTTTAACTCATGGAAGTGTCACTAATAAATCCTATAAGAAATTCAAGAGAAAATTCTTTACCCAAAGAATGATGATGTTATCTTTCAGGTTACAAACTGCAAAGTGATTTATGAAGCCTGCTTGAATCATAAGTTTTGCATCTTAATTTGGCTGGGATAAACATGAGATGTTTCACTTCAGGTATAATTCAAGTGGTCTCCTAGGGAGCTTTTATCAACATTTATTTAAGAATGTAGTTAACGTGTAGTAATAAAATTAGCAAGAACTTTTATCAATTAGAAAGAAGAAACAAAACAATCATTATAATGTATAACCTTTAACCTATATATATATATAAAATAACAATCAAAACCAATATCCAATATATCAAACCCTTTAAATAGATTTATTACTGCATAGGCTAAAGCTCACATGATGCTGGAATCCACTTCCCTGGGTTGAATGCTGAGTTCAAATGATCTTGAAAACTCAGAGCAGCTTGTAGTCTTCAGCTCTCCAAAGCACTAAAAACGTAGATTCTTTACTGCAGGATGATAATAAATTATGCCTTCAGCTAAGTGGTAAGCATTTCAAAATAAAAACAGAGCGACCTCTTTCATCTGTGCTTCTAACCTGGCAGCAAAATAACCCTTGTTACCTGAGTTGCACTGTTTTTTTCCCTCCTCCCACCAATGAAATCACCTAAGGCTGTTAGCTGCAGAGGTCATGATTTTTTTTAAAAACCTTTTAAAGAGACACTAACCTCACAGTAAGAATCTGGAGCTTAGTTTCCACATGAAACAGTAGAGGCAACTAGCTTTGATCATTTACTTCCGCTTAAATGTAGAGAGAGCAATGAAATAATGTGTTGATAAAGTGAGGTGAAGACAGGTTTGAGGTGGTTCACCTAGCATGTAAACACTGGCTGGGAAGTGCTGGGCTGACTAGTTGTTTCTATGCAGTTACTTTTGATAGTAAATGCTGAATGTGGATTCAGCATTACTCAAGGAAATAAGGAGCAGGAATGCTGATGTTTTTCTTACATTAATAATTGTGTTTTGTTTTGTAGAAAATAATTTGCAATTCTGCATTAAAATGAGGCTATAATTAATTTTGCGGTTCTTGTCAATCAGTCTACCTTGACTGAGTCCCTTCAGAAATTGCAGATGAATTTCAAATGCTTCAAACCATGGCAAACGCAATATTTTAAATGACACAGGACTGGATATTCCTCCAGACTAGCAACTGAAACAAACAGCAGTCTGAATTTATCCCATACATTCAGGTTAATGAAGCATCTTTACCCAACTGTTATAGAGCAGGATCTGACTCCGAGCCACAAATTGAGAAATAAGAATCTGAATAACTGCCTTGAACAGCCGTGTGCAGCCAGCAGCCAAGTGGCAAGGCATGTTGATATTTGAATTGAGTGCATTTGCTTCTCATACCTACCTTGTAACTAAACAACAAATTCTCATATCCAGTGCCAGCAATGCTAATTGTAAATGAGACATTTTTTTTCCCTGCACTGATGCCAATAATAATTTCTTACACAGCTGTGTTATAAATAGTGATGGGCCAGGTGATGTATGGGAGGTGTAGATAGGGTGAACAGTTGGAAGCTTTTTCCCAGGGCAGAAGTGACAAATTACAAGGGGGCACAAGTTCAAGATAAGGTGGGCGGGGAGGTTCAGTGGAGATGCATGGGGAGGTCTTTTACACAGAGGATAGTGGAGGCCTGGAAGTGAGCCAGTTGAGGCAGTTACATTAGCCACATTTAAGACTTACCTCGATAGGCAAATGAACAAACAGAATGGAGGGATATTAACAGGGTGGTCTAGGTAGGACAATGTGATCAGCTAGGCCTGAAGGGCCAAAGAGCCTATTCCTGTGCTGCACTGTTCTTTGTTCTTTATATGACGCATCCTATGGTTAACCAGCCTAGTATGAGCCTAGTATGATACTGTTCAGATTGACATAGGAATAGCTATTTGAAGAATACAACATGGAGTCCCTAATGCCTCTGGAGCTAAACTCCAGTGATGAATTGATAACATTTGGCAGGTGAAATAAATATAAAAATTATAGAAACCTTACAGTCCAGAAGTTGGCCATTTGGCACATCAAGCCTGTTGCAACAACGACTTCACCCAGACCTATCCCCGTAAACCCATGTATTTATCCTGCTATTCCCCCTGACTCTAAGGGACCATTCAGTATCACCAGTGCACCTAATCTGCACATCTTTGAACTATGGGAGGAAACCCGGAGCACACGGAGGAAACCCCATGCAGACAGTGTGGGGGGAGCATGCAAACTGCAAATAGGCAGTGATAAAACGCCAGAATTGAACCCAACTCACTGGCACTGTGAGACAGCAGTGCTAATCATGGTGCCACTGTGCCATCCCAAGAGTTGGCCAGAAAAGCCATTGTGAAAAACTCTTGACTGGTCAAGAATGATGCAGTATTATTTAACATGATTGTGAAAAACTAGAACCGATGCTCAACTTTGAATGCAGTGTATCTGCAGTTTCTACTCCATGGGAGTGGAATTCCCTGTCAAGAGCTCAAATGCTGAGGGGTCAGGGAAACCATACCTGGATTAGATTTCCACTGAATTTATCTCTACTTTTGGTGAGTCTTGAGCTTTTTGCCTGCATTAAAAGCATTGGCCTGCTCACCTTCTTAAAATAAATTGCTGACTATCTACTTTGCCATGATCCTGTTCACTGACAAAGACAAACTCACGTCCTGTAATTCTGTCTCTGCTTCTTTCCACTTTCTAATTCCTGTGCCCCAAAAATCATCAAATGGATCTAGCACTGAACGTGACGATTTAGCTCATCATGTTTGTGTTAACTCTCTGAAGGAGCAATTCACCTAGAGCCATCCCCCCAATCATCTCCCAATAGCCCTGTGCATTCTCCCTACTCTCACCTCATTCCCTCTTGGATGCCTCAGTTGAATCTGCCTGTGTTGCACTTTCAAGCATGGCACTGCAAGTCATAATCAGTCACTGCATGAAAAATATATCCCTCTTTCATCATCTGCCTTCCCACTCTCTTTCTGCCTCTTTACTATCCCTTATGGCTCATCTGATTGCACACTCACCTTTGGTAGTGAGTTCAAATTCCACTCTGGGACTTGAACACAAAAGTCTAGACTGATGCTTCACTGAGGGAGTGCTGCAAGGAGGTATTGTCTTTAGGATGAGGTGTTAAACTGAGATCTCATTTTTAGAAAACCAAAACAAGATTTAAGCAGGGTGATTTAAACTGAGAACTTACTGCATTAAATATTTGTTTGGTTGATTCTGGTATGGTAGAAATTCTTTTATTTGTCTGAAACCATGTTGTGGCTTTATCCTCTTAATATGTAACTGGGATTTTAATCTTGTCTACTTGGCAACAGATGTTACTGATCCCTAGCCAGATTATTACATTAATACTGTTCTTTTGTATATTTGGTCTTAGAAATTGCTAGTGTGTGGTATCCAATGGCACCATCATTAGAGAGTTCAAGAAAAATTAGTAAAATATCACCAGCAAAGGTCCAATTGATCATTGCAAATATTGCGGATGCTGGAATCTGAAACAAAAATCGAAAAATACTGGAAAATCTCAGCCGGTCTGATAGCATCTGTGGAGAATGAATAGAACCAACATTTTGACTCCATATGATTTTCGTCAGAGCTTTTTGCAATGTTCCTTTGAACTCCAACGCAGACTGGAGGAATAGCTCCTACATAAAACACACCTAATATCTCATCCCGTGCCCATGGCACCTTCCCATGTGACCACAGAAGGTGCAATACATGCCCCTTTACCTCCTCCTTGCTCACTATTCCAAAGCACAAACCACTTTTCAGGTGAAGCAGTGTTTCACCTTCAGTCTGGTCTGTTGTATTTGCTGCTCCCAATGCAGTCTACTCTACGTCAGAAAGATCAAACATAAACTGGATGGCCACTTTGCAGAACACCTTGGGAACGTCCACAAGCAGGACCCGGACCTTTCTATCACTTGCTGCTTCAGCATGCCTGCCCTCCTGTCCAGATGCCTGGCCTTGTCTTTTGCAATGTTCTAGTGAACCCAATACAAACTGGAGGAACAGCCATCTACGTAAAAAAAGCTCTGATGAAGGATCATGCAGACTTGAAATGTTGGTTCTATTCTCTCTTCTCAGATGCTGTCAGACCTGTTGAGATTTTCCAGTACTTTTGTTCTCATTGATATTTCTACTGCTATCTTGCACGGGTCCTGTGGTAAAACTATCTTTTTAATCCGTTTGACTTTAAACTGGATATGTTTTCATGATCTCTCTCTTGTCATCAGAACTCCATTTTCATTTGAAAAAAATTTTGTAAGCGGAAACTAAAATGTAAGTGTGCTGAGTTTTAGCACCATTGTGTCAATCAATGGCTTGGAGATGGGACAGGACTTGTGCTCTTAATGTGCTGAGCTTAGCCGAAACTGCAGCAAATGTTCTCCCAAGTGCTGCAGGGTTTGCAGTCAGTGGAGGATAGTTACACGTGTATAATGGCAATCTCAGCCACTCAATGCAGTGTGCTGACAGGGAGGAGTCATCATACAATTATCATAAAATCATCTTAAAAGTCCCTACAGTACAGAAGAAGGCCATTCAGCCCATTGAGTCTGCAGTGCCTGCAATCCTGCCCAGGCCCATATTCCCATAACATCATGTATTTAACCTACTAATCCTCTGAACACTAGGGTCAATTTAGCACAGCCAGTCCACCTAACCCACATGTCTTTGGATAGTAGGAGGAAACCAGAGCACCCAGAAGAAACTTACTGTTATTATGTGCAGTTTTTGGTTTCTGTCCTGTGGGTTGCAGCAAATGTGACTACGCCTGCGTTCTTGTAACCAATACCAGGTCTGCCGCACCCAGCTCCTGGCAGCTGAGAGTTTATGTTACAGCAAACACAGCTGTACCTAGGCCTCACCTGTTATCTTTACCTCCATTCTGATTAGTAAGGCTTTGGCCTCTCTCTGGCAGTGCAGTGAAATAGCAAACGTGATGTGTTGAGAGCAGAGAGCTGCAATCCCTATATTCTAAAAGCAAAAGCATTTCAAAATTGGCTGTAAAATGCAATAGGATGTCCTGGAGTCTTGAAAAGCGCATTAGAAATGCACATCCTTTTTTCCCAGCCCCACTGTGTGCTGCTTGGCAAGTGCTGGACGCAGCCCCTTTGAAATGTTGACCTTTAAGTGAACTAACTAGACTGCTGTTTATCAAATCCCTCTGGATCGCAAAGGCTCATATAAATTGAGCGATATCATCGCTGTTGGAATTTGTGCTGGAACGAAATAGAGCCTCAGAGGCAGAGTGGTCAGGTTACACAGAGTGAGTGTCAGAAACCAGAACCCCCCTGTGCACCCCCACAGAGCCTGTCTTCGATTGGTGCCAGCTGCCTGGAACAGAAGATGGCACATTATTGGCACATGTCCCTGTGCCACCTGTTTGTTGCTGGTTTGCTTGTGTTGGTAATGTGGGGAATCAGAGGGTTTAATGCATTGTAAATTCTGGCTTGTTGCACTGAAGGTGCAAGTTGAAGACCTCCATTTTGCTTGTGTCAGGGAAATATTGGGCAGGCCCCAGTCTGAGACAGGCTGCCTCGCTAAGCTGCTACTGATGGTGTTGTCACAAAGGCTCGCCACTTCTGTGCAAGGGAAATGAGTTCATTCCAAGTGACGGCCCTAATGAAACATTTATGAGCGGAGAGAGCAAGTGAGCTGGGCCCATGCTGTGCAAACACAGCCTGCCAGAGCAGAGGTTTGTTCTGAGCTGAACAGATCGTGGCTGGGTTCCCATCTTCACACAGGCGATGCTTTGTGTGCAAGGAGCCCCAAGGCAGATCGTGCCCTCGCATTCCACTCTTCATTCTCCTCGTTCGTTCAGACATGAATCCGATTACTGGAGCTGCTGGGTGCTTCTTGCCAATGTCTCTGGTTGTTTGAGTCTCAAAACTGTGTTCTGTGGGAGAGTTGAACAAAAAAAGGTGTTAGTCTGGAATCTTGGGAATGTCACTCCAGTTGATTTATCGGTTTGCTGTGCCCTCACTAGTGGTTTGCATTCTTTCCCTGAATTGTAACCAGTTTATGATTTATAGCCTAGACACATAATTTGTTTGTTTCTAGTTTTCTATTTTATTCTCCGTCTGTTCCGCGTTCCTCCACTGGACACCATCCCTGTGCTTTATTTCCTTCCCTTTCTGGGATCCCTGCTGTATTTCTGTACCTCCACGCAATCCTGGGAAGGGAACAGCCCTCTGAAGCTTATCCCTTTTGAAAAGCTAACACTGGGGCCTTTCGGTTTAGCTCTGTCCACGTGAGCAAACGGCTTCAATCTCTACGCTGCGTACTGAGCGGGCAATAACTCTCAGAATGGGCAAACACTTGGCAAATGAAGTTAAACACTGATAACTGTTGGGTCGTATGTTTTGGCAGTGAGAAGGAGGAGGTCACTTGTTACTTGGAAGGTGCAAGGCTAGGTAAGGTTGAGGAACAAAGGGACCTTGGAGAACAAATACATCAGTCACTAAACGTTGCACCACAGGTTAACAAGGCTGTTTATAAAAAAAAGGCAGACCAAGCACTAGGCTTTGTTTCTCAATGGATAGAATGGAAAAGTAGAGATTAATGCTAAACCTGTGACAAGCCTTGGTTACAGAGTACTACATGCCCTTCTGGTGCCATATTATGAAATAAATGTTATTTATCAGTGTCACAAGTCGGCTTACATTAACACTGCAATGAAGTTACTGTGACAATCCCTTAGCCAGTTGGGATACACTGAGGGAGAATTTAGCATGGCCAATGCACCTAACCACAACTCCCTTCAGACTATGGGAAGAAACCAGAGCATCCAGAGGAAACACACACAGACACAGGGAGAACATGCACACACCACACAGACAGTGATCCAAATCAGGAATTGAATCTGGGTCCCTGGCACTGAGACAGCAGTGCTAACCACTGTGTCACCCACGTGTAGAGGCACTGGAGGGGGTGAAGAAAAGATTTCCAAGGATAATATTAGAAATGAATCGATATGTATGCCAGCAAAAGATGATAGCTGGGAATCCTTTTCTTTTGCAAAATGAAGGCAGAAGGATGACCTAATAGAAGTCTTGAAAATGATGCAAGTTTCTTTTAAAGAATGGATAGTGAGAACTTGTGGGGATGTGACTGGAGCTATCAATACAAAATAGTCACCAAGATTTCAGACAGGGAACTCAGGAGAGACCTCTCTATCCCTTCCAGGAATGGCTAAGCAAACAGCAGAAACAGTTCAGGGAAAGCTTGGAAAGCATAGGAGGGAGATGGGAACAGATAGTTCCAAAGGTAAATTTAGATAAGGAACAATGGGAGGAGAATTGAATGGAGTATATAAACACTGGCATAGAGTGATTCCATAGTTTCTGTGTTGTGTGATGTATAATGATGAGGTTCCCATTAGGCCTCATGGCTCCAAATGGCCAGCATTAATATGTAGTTCTGGACAGTACATCGTGCCTGATATTTTAATGAAAAGGAAAATGCTTTGGCCAAATGTTGTCTGGGATGGAGCATTGTAGCTATAAGGAGAGACTAGTTGGGCTTGGATTGTTTTCTCTGGAGCAGAGAAGGCTGAGGGGGAACATGATTGAGGTGTATAAGATTATGAGGTGTATAAGATCATGAGTAAGGAGCAGCTGTTCCTCTTGATTGAGGGGTCAGTCGCAAGGAGGCATAGTTTTAGGGGGAACGGTAGGAGATTCAGAGGATATTTGAGAAAAATCTTCTTATTCAGAGGGTGATGGGGTAGGCAGTGGAAGCCACAAATCTTACAACCTTTAAAAATGGAGGCATGTTTGAAATATAACATTCAGGGATATGGGACAAAACAGGAAAATGGGATCAGCGTGGCTTTAGTGGTAGATATTGTTGGTACAGACTTGATGGGTAGAAAGGGTCTTTTCTGTGGTGTATAAGTGTGACTGTATAAATGCAATCCTGTCCCCTCACCCAGTGACTGTACAGGAAGGTGCAGGTTAGCATACAACACCTTTCACACAGATAAAGGTATTGTGTGACTACCTTTACACAATAAGGTATTGTCGTGTACTCAACACAGAACATCCATGGTTTTAGAAATAAGTTGATTTTCAACTTTATTGTAGTCCATCCTTGTTTCAAAATTGATTTTAATCAGGTTCAGCCATTGTCTTGCTGCACTGAAGTTATTCATAAAGAAAGACTTGCATTAATGTAGCACTTTACTCGACTACTGAAGTGCTTCACAACCAGAGAAGTACACCATTAGAAGTTTCATCACTGTTGTAATGTAGGAAATGTGGCAACTGAAATATGCACAGCAAGCTCCCATAATGGCAGTGTAATAATGATCAGTGAACCTGTTCTACTGTTGAGCACGGAATGCAAATGAACCTGAATAACTTCTCTGCTTCTCAAAATAGGGCTATGGGATATTTTTTGTATCCACCTAAAAGGTGATTTAATGTCTAGCTTGAAAAATAGCAACTTTGACAGGGCAGTGGTTCCTGCATACAGCACTGGAGTCTCAGCCTAGACTTTTGTGCTTTGATCCTGATGTGGGACTTGAATTTGAAACCTTTGTGAGTCAGAGGCGAAAGTACTACCAACTGGGTCACAGCTGACAAGTTGTAATATAAAGTGGAATTCATAGTGGAATATAGTGGAAGTTAGCAGTTGTTTTCTTAAATCCCATTAAGGTAAGCCTTCTCAAATTATCTATTTCTATGGCTATCCCCGGTGTGCGGAGCTAACCGTGACTTGGGGTCTTGCTGGTGGATATGTTGGCACGGGGCTGTGTTTGTACTGCGCATTCCTTATGATTCTGGTGAATCAATCTGCAGGGGGTTGAACATTAACCAGCTTTCTAATGAGGCCAGAGTGATAATTCTGTCCAGACTTTATCCATCCTTTTCTTCACCTTGCAAACAAAGTCTGGAGGCGTTGTTCAGTGCCGTACGCTCCTTGTTCAGTAAGGATGAATGTGGTGTTTGGAGTTCTGGATATCAGAAGGACAGTGCATGCTGCTATTCCAGCTGTGCTGGACTTGAACAAGGGTGGTGAAATTAAGCATGGCCTGACAGATGTTTGAGGTCACGGGAGGTGGGTGTCACAGGCAAGCATGGCATATATTTGCCCTATCAGTGACTTGGCCCTAACAACCGCTGAGACCTGAGCGACTGAGAGAAAGACGCGAGGATCTCGCAGCTCAATCTAATGCTCTTACAGAATCAGAGATTGGATGCAAAGATTTATTATCTTCCACATCCTCAGGCCATTGTTCAGCCAGAGGTGTTTGGAATTGTGGTCACTGTAAATAGACACTTTGGGTAAATAGTTACTTTGGGTAGAGCCAAGTCCCAACTTACAGCATTGAGGTGAATGACTGCTTGATGGGTTACAGTGTGTCAGTGTTCACTGGACACTGAGAAAATGCACTGCCCATTTTCACAAAGGTTCGAGGGCATGTTTTACACGAACAGGCCAGTGAGACTTCATGTATCATGAGATAGGAGCAGGCAATTCAGCCCCTCCTCAGCCATTCAATACGGTCATGGCTGATCTCATCTCAACTCCACTTTCCTGCCCATACACCTTAACCTTCAACCTGTTACTAATTAAAAACCTATCCATCTCCCAGATTTACACTCTCCTGGCATCCACCACACTCTGGAATATGAATTCCACAGGTTCACCACCCTTTGAGAGATGTAGTTTCTCTTCATCTCTATTTTAAATCTGCTACTCCTTATCCTAAAACTATAACTCCTTGTTCTAGAGAAAGCATCTGCTCTATATTGACTTTGTCAATATCTTTTATCATCTTATACACCTCCATTAGATTGCCTCTCATTTTTCTAATCTCCACAGAGTATGGCCTTAACTGCTCAATCTCCCTTCAGAAGATAATCTCTGGAATCAATCTCATCTACCTCCTCTGAACTCTCTGTAATGCCACTACATCCTCCCTCAAGTAAGGGGACCAAAATTGTACACAGGTGCCTTATACACTTACAGCTTTTATTCCTTACTTTTATACTTTCCTCCTTCAGCAATAAATGCCACAATTCTATTTGCTTTCCTTATTATCCACTGTACCTACAGACCAGTTTTATGCAACTCATGCACATCCCTCTACACTGAAGCACCCTGAAGTCACTCTCTGTCTCTCTCCATTTAGATAATAATTGCATTTTGTTTTTCTACCAAATGTTAATTTGTGCATGAATGGGCAACAAACCCTATGTGTGGCTTCATTTGCCCAAAATAATAGTTCATATACTGTGCACTTGAATTACCTCTTGGTTTCTACACTACAAGTTATATATTGTTCGGTGTCTAAACGGTATTCTTAATAAGTATGAGTTGCATTTATGGTATCTATAAACAGGTATCATGTTGGTTTAGTTCAGTTTTTAGTCAATGGTAATCCACAGGAAGTTGACAGCAGGGGGATTCAGTGATGGTAGTTCCATTGAATGATATAGAGATGCTGGTGTTGGACTGGGGTAAACACAGTAAGAAGTCTGACAACACCAGGTTTAAATCCAACCGATTTATTTGATAGTAAACTCACAAGCTTTCAACCCTCTGGTCTTCGTCAGGTGAATCCTGAATGTCAGAGAAATGGTTGGGTGGATCTGATGAAGGGTCACCTAGACTCGCAACATTGGCTCTATTCTCTCTCCACAGATGCTGTCAGACTTGCTGAGACTTTCTAGCGTTTTCTGTTTTTATTTTAAATTTCAGCATGTACAGTATTTTACTTTTATTTTTGGCTCGACTCTCTCTTGTTGGATATGGCCATTGAGCTCTATCAACAGTAGAGCTTAAAAAAAATGTGAAGTCATTTATAGTGGTGCTTTACTTGCAAGTAGAATTGAACTGTGGGTCCAGTCTGTGAATCTACATAATGATCTGTCGGTGCACATTAATGTGTATATACAGGAACATAGAACATTACAGTGCAGTACAAGCCCTTTGGCCTTCGATGTTGCGCCGACCAATGGAACCAATTTTATGACTCTCTAACCTAAACTACTCCCATGCTATCCATATGTCTATCCACTGACCATTTGAACGCCCTTAAACTTGGCGAGTCAGGAAGAGCCATGATACCTCTTCCAGCTGACCCTGAAAATCCTAATGTCAAATCTTCTCTCCACTGATTGTCTGTACCTGAAGGCTGCCTTTCTCCCTCAGCATTTCTGGAAGAGATGCTGGATGTGCTTATTTAATGATATTGATGGGAAGAAAATGGAGTTCTCAGTGCAAAGGGTCCAGCGATTGAGGGATTAGGTGTGTGAGCGTTGCTGAGCACTCAGTTGAAAAGATCATGGCCATGTCATAGAATTTCACAACGCCAGGTTCAAGTCCAACAGGTTTATTTGGTAGCAAAATCACTCGCTTTTGAGGTGCTTGCTGCTCCTTTGTCAGGTGAGTACTCACCATTCACCTGACGAAGAAGCAGCGAGCGTTCTGAAAGCTTTTGCTACCAAATAAACCTGTTGGACTTTAACCTGATATTGTGAGACTTCTTACAGTGCCCATTCCAGTCCAATGCCGCATCTCCACATTGTAGAATTTTGCACAGCACAGGAGGAGGCCAGTTGGCCCATTGTGCCTGTGCTAGGCATGTTAATGTCATAAATTTACTCTGGGAGCCATTTTATTCTCAGGAATCCAGATGATGTGTGAATTTAACTTTAAACTCCACTGTGGTCTGCTGTGGCCCATTATCACAAGAGTCTGCCTCTTGGGCTGGCCAATCTGCTTGTGTTGCAGAAGAAAAGGATCTACCAAGTTACCCTGTTGATGAGTGCAGCTCAAAGCTGAATGAGAGCACTTTTGTAGTTTACGTGAATCACCAGCATTGTATCTTAAAATCATAGAATCCTACAGGGCAGAAGGAGGTATTCAGCCAACGAGGCCAATCCCACCCAGGCCCTATCCCCGCAACCCCACATATTTTACATCACTAATCACCCTGACACTAAGGGTTAATTTAATGTGGCCAATCAACCTAACCTGAACATCTTTGGATTATGGCAGGAAACTGGAACACCTGGAGAAAACCCATGCAGACACTGGAAAAATGTACAAACTCCACATAGACAAGTGACCCAAGGCCAGAACTGAACCTGGGCACTGGCGCTAAGAGGCAGCACTGCTAACCACTGTGCCTCTCCAGTGAAATCTATGTTGGCATTTTTTAAACTGAGCCTCAGTTAGAGGAGGAGAGTTGACCAATGCTCCCAGTCCCTGTTTTCATTGAGCTGCCCTCACAAATGAATACCAGATGGATACCGGGGCAGTCTCGGCCGTGATCCTTGCTGCATTTGAATGATCTGATGCGTGCTTGTATATGAAGAATGACTAATGAGTTGAGATGTAGGGGGCCCGCAGAGAAGAAATCCTTACTGTCAGGATGGAGTGAGATTCAACTGGTGGGACAGTAAAACAAAACTGGCAGATTGTGATCCTGGAATTACAAAACTACATGTCAGAGGAGGATAGTATGAAACTGTGTATTGCAGTATTTTAACAGAGAAGGGGAACTTGGCTTCGGAATTTCCTGGATTAATCTTGCATCAAAACAGCCAGTTTCTGAGCCTTGTTATCGTAGAATCCTACAGTGCAGAAGGAGGCTATTCTGCCCATCAAATCTGTACTGATCACAACCCTACCCAGGCGTTATCCCCATAATCCTATCCTAGCTAGACCCTCTGACACTATGAGACAGTTTAGCATGGTCAGTCCTCCTAACCTGCACATCTTTGCACTGTGGGAAGAAACCTAAGGATACCCATGCAGATGTGGGGAGAACGTGCAAACTCCACATAGACAGGTATTGATCCTGGGTTCCTGGCACTGTGAGACAGCAGGGTTAACTACTGTGCCACCATTGTTGTTGGGAACTTGGACTTAAATTTCTGGTGGAGCACAGATGCCTTCAGCAGAATGCAAGGTCAAGCATAAAATGATGGTGATTGCAGCAATAGCAGGTGTGTATCTCTGGTACCTCACTCTGTGCCTCTTACTCCCAGTACTCTGCTTTCTTTTCTATCATAATGTAGAATGCAGTTACGTATTTGAGATGCTTAATCCTTTAGAATGTATGTGGGGGATGGAAGGAAGGGTACAAAGAACAAAACAGCATGGGAAACAGGCCCTTCGGCCCAACGAGCCCGTGCCGCCACCTCGATGTTCCCACCTCTACCTGTGATCCCTGTCTATGTTTATAGATCTATGGATTATAATTTTCCTGAGATTTCGATTACATTGTCATCAGCTGTCTCTCGAATTGAGGATGGCTCCTCCTCGGGGTGGTGAGTTTCTGCCATGGTCTTCGCGAGACTCAGTAGTCTGATTCTCGACCAGCACTCTGGTTCGATCAGAGTGCAGGATCTGTATCTGCCACCATCCTGCCTCATCATGAAGCCATTTAAACTCAAAATATGAAGCAGCCTAATGGACAAGTTCTCAGTCATTCTGAAAGACTGATAGCAAGCTCCCAATCATTAATGGCAATGTTCCCAAGCCCTGGAATGCTGGCCATATGAGAGCTGAGAAAACAGAACCGAGCGAAGGATATACTTTTATCTGGTTGTGTGTGCTGTCCGTATCAGGAGTTTTGCCTGAATGTGGATTCAGGAAGAATACTGTGTTTGGCCCACCGAATCTGGAGGATATGGTGGAGTCCTTGCAAATGGAATTCCTCTGGCACTCTTGTGTCCAGTCTCGCTGCGGTACAGGAATTAACTCCAATTAGGTAAGATGTTGGTATCCATAAAGAAAATTCTAAAAGAATTCAAAAGAAAATTGTTATCAAACTCCACAAATTTCAGATGCAGTGGCTTTGACAACTTTGGGACACTGCACCTAAATCTTCAGGCGCAGCCTTACGGGAGTGCATTCATTATTGTTATTGATGCAAATATTCTGCTTGGAAGGCAAAAAGAAAGGTAAGTGACAGAGGCTGGATAACATTGGAAACATCAAACAGTTAAGGAAATTCTTGCTCTTCTGATATTTCGGGGAAAAGCCGGCGTGAATCAGTTAGTTACAAATTTTCCGCTGTACAGAAAATGTCACGCTCTCTCTTGTGCCATAGTTCTGTCACACACCATTCCAGGAAATGACAGGCTGGTGTGTGTGGAGATGCAAGTCGATGCAACAGTGCACGGACGAGGACGTGGGGACCTATCTGGAGGGAAAGGAAGTAATCTGCCTTTTAATTGCTGGCTCTGTTCAAACATTCAACTGCTGATAAAGTACTCCAGTGTGACCTCTGGCAGCCAGCCAAGCCCGTCTGTGTAAATGCTGAGGGGAGGCTGGGTTTCAGGAAACCCTGATACTTCTCATTCCTAATGAAAAGTGAATTTGTTGTGCAGATTGCTTGCTAACATTCCATTCCGATTAGACACACATTACCTCAGTGTGGATTGGGTTACAGAGTGGGTGTGTGCACATGTGTGTTCCTTCTGCTCATTCACTCAAAAGACATACACGCAACACTGATTATAAATCTGGAGCAGAGGAATAAAGGTAGAAAGTCATGTTCTGTGAGGGTATGTGGTGGGATCGCTGTGGTTCACTGTTTACAAGAACAACATAGATTCTGGAGTCAGAATTACAAGATCAATAATTGCCATTGATACCAAGCTGGAGAGTGTAGTTAATACTGAGGGTGACTGTGACAGAATACATTGCAGCATTAGCATGTCAATGGCAGATGAATTTCAAAATAGAGAAATGAGAAATTTTGGTCGCAGGAATGGGGAGTCCCCAGAAATGAGAGTCAAAACTGAGGAGAGAGAGAACAAGGGGTTTGGGAATAGTTTTTAGTTTATTTATTAGTGTCCCAAGTAGGCTTATATTAATACTGTAATGAAGTTACTGTGAAAATCCCCAAGCCCCCACACTTTGGCGCCTGTTTAGGTACACTGAGGGAGAATTTAACATGGCCATTGCACCTAATCTGTATGTCTTTTGGACCATGGGAGGAAACTGGAGTATCCGGAGGAAACCCAAGCAGACGGGGAGAATGTGTACACTCCGCACAGACAGTGACCCAAGCTGGGAATCGAACCCGTGTCCCTGGTGCTGAGAGGCAGCAGCACCAACCACTGTGCCAGGAAGCTAAGTACATAAATCATTAGAAGTAGCAATGTGGATTACCAAGGCTGTCAGAACTTGCAAAGCTTTGGGGTTCACTTTTGAATGAACAAAATTGAAAGGCAGAGACATTGTTAAGAATGCATGGAAACTTGATTGGACAACTAATGACTGTGCAAGTTTGATCTCGATGTTGCAAAGAAGCTGCAAACATTAGTGAAGAGAATAATAGAAGGACTGCGGTGGGGCTATTGTACCCGCTAATGAAGATAGAATAGTCTCAGACTCTTACTGTATTTAAGTGTGGGGTGACCTGAGTGAAGATTTTAAATTTATAACATGGTTTCACAGGTTAAAAACAGCAATGATGTTTCCATTGTGTGGCTTCCAAACTTAGGAGCAATGTATCTCAATAAATCTCAGGAGGAATTCAAGACAAACATTGTTATCCAGAGAGTGCTTAGTATGTGGAACTTTCTATATTTGACCAGATGAAGAGCATCGCTGTATTTAGTGGGGGCTAGACAAGTGTGTGAGGGAGATAGGAAAGGATGGATCTATTGTGAGATGAAATGAAGTGAAAAATTCGAAGGAGGATCAAGTGGAGCATAATTACTGTTGTGCTGAAAGACTTGTTTGTGCGTTGTGCCCTCGATGTAGGCAGCGCGCTGACTCACCGTTGCTGGAACATCTGTGACCTATGTTGTTGCGTTCAGTGAAGTGAGGCGGACTGTGGGCCCGTGTACAGTGACAGGGCTGGCTGCAAAGCGTGGAGGCAGGAGGGTTATTATGTGAGATCATTGTACTACCTCCAGCATGTTTGTGTGTGTGGAGGTGGCTTTTCAAAGAAAGACCCACGGTGGGCACATGCAAATCATTGTTCCAGCTGGAATAATATTGCTGGAGATCAAGGAGAAATTCCTTTCACAAAAGTGTACTTCAGGGCGCTCCATTAATTTAGCACACATCCATTATGCCATGCAGTGTTCCTCATGTCTTACATGAGGGGAAGTTTGGGCATGAACTCTTCCATCAGCATTTAGAATGGAGCCAGTGTGAGGTACATTCTGCCTCTATGTCATTGATTACTGAGGAATGGAAATCAATTTGTCCGCACCATTGGACATCTCAACATGATCTCTGAGTGTTCTCCAGCCTCTTGACCTTCAATGCTCTACTAGTTGGTGCATTCACTCATAGGCCTGTAACTCGACTTTTCTCCCAACTCACTAAATCCTGGGCTATTTTATGGTGTGTAAAGAGCAGGAGGAGATGGATGCACACCCACTGGACATGCACACGCACACACACAGACACCAGCCCCCATATACACACTGTCATGCTATCACGCACATAAGCTCACACACTCATGCATATAAGCTCATGCACACTTGCACGTGCTTGCTCACGCTCACTTGCACCCGCTCTCTCTTACACACTGTCACACTCATGCTCACATTCTCGCACACCCACCTCAGTCACACTCATGCACACACTCACATGCGCTCTCACACTCACACATACTCTGACACTCACTCATGCTCTTGCGCATATATATGCGTTCACACACTCTCACGCATATACACATAAGCACAATGTTCCACCTGCTCTTTTAGTAGAGGTTTGAGATCTCCTCAGGCTTGTTTTTGACACTGGAATGTTCTGTTCTCGTGCGCTGTGGCTGGAATGTTATCACCATTCACACCGGGATTTTCCTATCCCAGTGCAGTGAGCTGAAATTTGGTTGGGTATCAAATTCTCCGACGTGGCTGCAGCGGGAATACGGCATGAACAGCCAGTGAGATTGCACTGTATGTGTCAGCTCTGGACAAGTGCAACTTGCACAGGATCCAGTGTTTTGATTAAACAATCCCTTTAAATTGCAGGAGGAACGGGGGGAAAACCCGATAACAGGAGGATCATTGAATCATGTACATTTGGCCTATCAAGCTGTGCCAGCTCTGAATGAGCAATTCAACTAGCCTCACTCTTTTCCCCAGAGCTCTGGACTTCTTTCTCTCAGTTCATATCCAATTTCCTTTAGTAAATTACAATTGAATCTGCTTCCAAATCCCTACAGGCAGTGTAACCTAGGTTATCAGATTGATTTGGTTTCTTTTTGTCATACATATTGGGATAGAGTGTAAAGCATTGTTTCTTGCGTGCTATACTGTTCATAGAGAAGGAAAGGAGAGGATGCAGAATGGAGTGTTACAGTCATATCTAGATGCAGAGAAAGACGGCAGCAAGGAAGAAGCTATTCTTGAGTCGGTTGGTATGTGACCTCAGACTTTTGTATCTTTTTCCCAACGGAAGAAGGTGAAAGAGAGAATGTCCGGGATGCATGGGGTCCTTGATTATGGTGGCTGCTTTTCCGAGGAAGCAGAAAGTATAGAGAGAGTCAGTGGATGGGAGGTTGATTTGCGTGATGGACTGAGCTTCATCCATGGCCCTTTGAATTTCTTGTAATCTTGGACAGAGCAGGAGTCATACCAAGTTGTGATACAACCAGAAAGAGCGCTTTCTATGGTGCAAAAGTTGATGAGTTTTCGGGGATATGCCAAATTTCCTTATTCTTCTGAGAAAGTAGAAGTGTTCGTGGGCTTTCTTAACTATAGTGTTGGCATGGGGGGGACCAGAACAGATTATTGGTGATATGGGCACCTAGAAACTTGAAGCTCTGGACCACTTCTACTTCATCTGCATTGATGTGGACAGGAGCATATTCTCCACTACACTTCCTGAAGTCGACGACTATATCCAGCATTTAAAAACAAAACTCGGTTTTTAAAAAAAGTCTTGTTTCTCTTCTGCTCTTTGGCCAGTTGTCTTCAATCCATATCCTCCAATCATTTACCTTTCTGCCAATAGAAACAATTTCACTTTATCTACCTGATCATTTTATCTACTCCTGATCATTTTGAGTATTTAATCAATATTTCCTCACTGTTCCACAATCAGACTCACTACCACAAGTGACTCAGGTATTTTTGCCATGCTGTGTTTGCCTTTATTCCCATCAGTGTTGATTTTTTTTTTTTGCTACCAAGTAGTAACTGATTCATGGTCGATTTATGCTGAGCTGTGCATGGGAGGGAGAGTGTCATCTCCCTTGGGTCCCTTGTCTGTTGGGGTGGATTGTGTGTCTGGAAGAGCACTGATTTCCCTGGGTTCATTCATCTGGATCCAATCCAGCTCAACAGCCAATTTAGTGATGTAATTGACCATAAATGGTGCCAATTAATTAAATTCTATTCTGAGGAAGTGCAGATGTGGAAAAGACAGTTCTCAGAATCAAAGGAGCAACTTCTGAATCCCAGCTGTGACTGGCCATCAAACACAGATCAGAGGGGACTGCTTTCTACATCAGTGGCACAGAGCATGAAGGGTGTCTGCAGATTAATTGCTTCCTACGTACGGATTAAGTAGATAGGCTTGAGTCCATTTAGGGAACAGGGAATAAAGAAATTGGATTTATCTCTCCGTCCGGGGCTGTGCGTGTGTGTGCACGTGGGCGTCAGGGGAGGGTGTATGTGTCGGGGGATGTCTGTGTTCATCTTTTACAGATAAAAGCCAGTACTGCAGATGGAAATCTGAAATAAAAACACAAAATGATGGATAAATTCAGGAGATCTGGCAGCATCTGTGAAACGAGAACTACATTTTGAGTCCATATGACTTCGTCAGAGCTTCAAGGCGAGCATTACTGTAAGAGAAGCATTTATGTTGTGCCTTTTAATCCAAGAACATGCCCAGGAACCCAATAAGACAAATTTTGACACTGAACCAAGGAAGGAGATACCAAGAGCAGTGACCAGAAACATGGACTGATGTCTTCAGGAGAACCATAGAAGAAGAAAAGTTGGAGATAGAAACATAGAAAAGATTAGGCCATTTGTCCCTTCGAGCCTGCTCTACCATTCATTTTGATCATGACTGATCATCAAATTCAATATTCTGATCCCTGCATCCCCTCCGTATCCCTTGATCCCTTTAACTCTAAGAGCTATGCCTGATTTCTTCTTGAAATCACACAACATTTTGGCCTCAACTACTTTCTGTGGTAGTCAGTTCCACACGATCACCATCCTCTGGGTGAAGATATTAACTTGCCCCAGAATTAGCCTGGTGAATCTCCTTTGGACTGCCTCCAATTACTATATCCTCGTAAAGGTAAGGGGATCAAAACTGTACACAGTGTTCCAGGTGAGATCTCACCCAAATCCTGTACAATTACAACAAAACCTCTCTATTTTTAATCTCCAATCCTTTTGCAATAAAGGCCAAAATGCAGTTTGCCTATGTGTGGGACCTGCCTGCTAGCCTTTTGTAATTCATGCACTAGAACATCCAGATCCCTCTGTACTTCACTCAGTTTCTCTCCATTCAGATATAATCTACCTTTTGATTTCTTCTACCAAGTGCAGGGCCTCACACTTCCCTACATTAAACTCCATTGGCCAGATTTTCGCCCAGTCACCAATCGATCTCTATCCTGTTGCAGAATCACAATATCCTCATCAGAACATGCCCTTCGTATCATCAGCACATTTGGAAACCTTCCAATCTGTTTCTTCCTTCAGTGTCTCTCTGGAACAGTTGTGGGCCAAGAACAGTACTCCACTAGTTGCATCTTTCCACTCTGAAAAAGGACCCATTTATTCCAACTCACTGTTTCCCTATGTGACACAGTAAGGAGTCTCACAACATCAGGTTAAAGTCCAACAGGTTGTGTTGTGAGATTTCTTACTGTCTTTACCCCAGTCCAAGGCCGCCGTCTCCACATCATAACTTCTTTATGACAGCCAGTTTTCAGTCTGTGCTAAGACACTTTCTCCAATTCCGTAGGCTTTTACTTTATGCTCCAGCCTCCTGAGCAGCACCTTGTCAAATGCCTTTTGGAGAATTCAAGATTCCATAAACATGATTTGTAACTGACGAGAAGCCCAGGGCTTTGCTAACTCAGCAACATTTCATCCATTGTTCAACTGTAGGATTTTTTTGTTGCCTACCAAGCACACAGACCCCTGGAGAAGTACAGTTCACGTGGAACACCAGGTGCAGTCGTGTGTATGTGTGGCGAGGGGGGGAGACACTGGCTGGGTTAGGAGAGTCCCTCCACTCAGGCCTTTTGGATTGTGTTCAGGGAGTTAAGAGATTGGAAAGTGTCCTGTGTGTAAGAAAAGGCTGGCTTATCACTGTTAGGTGGTATGGTCTGTCCCCTGCAATAAGAAGTCTCTCAACACCAGAAGAAGACTTCTTACTGTGTTTACCCAAGTCCAACACAGGCATTTCTACATCATGACTGTCCCCTACAGGCCAGTTAAAATATTGCGGCTGCTGGCTGAAACATTGACATTTCCTGCTGGTTCCCTTCAGGTCTGCAGTATCTTTTACAAGATATATTGCTTTGACCTGGCTTGATGATTACAGTTGTGATGGAAATCGTGAACTGATTAATCCAGAATGTGCTGCAAATCCTGTTCCTGTTAATATCACCCCCGTCCCTCCAGCCCATTTAAATCTATCAGGAAACTGAAAACCTTTAATGTCAGTTGTAAAAGAAATAACTGGACAATAAGTGGGAAAAGCTGCGACCTAATGTTGGTATTCACATGGTGTTTGTAAAGGTTTCCACACCATTTCCCAAATGGTCTTGATTTGTCTGATTGTATAAGTTTCCCAGAGAAGGTTGTGTTGAATTCCAGAGTCCTGGCACTCCAGGTACACGATGTGTTTGATTAGCTTATCTCTATCCTGTTCAGCAGGAGTCAGGCAAGATAATTGCAATGCAATGTGAACACTAAGACGTATTTTGGACTTGATTAAGTTGGGCAGCTGCCATGTTACAAGTGCTTGCTTGGGATAAATTGGATATGACTGTGCTTTTCTGAAGGCTGGCACCAGTTGTGTTCTGTTTAATGTCATGCCAGCTGACCCTGTACGGTTCATTTACAATAGGGCTCGAATTCTGTGTATCTTTCATTTAGGAACAGAAACTTGGCTTGGTCTCTCTTTTTATTGAGGATGTAAAGCGTTTGACAAAAGCCTGACTGGAACAGTGGCTTTGTTGTGTTGGGTCAGTGTGGTGCTTTGTTTGTTCCCCAGATTGGTAGCGAGCCTGCCCTTTCTCTTGGGATGCTGCCAGTCATTGCTGGGTTCACTGGGGTCATTTTTGACTTTAATAAATGAGGGAACACGGCCACATTCTGCTGGCTGTGACTAGTTGGCGGGGTTGAGGCCTCTAACTGATCCCATTTTTCACACTGCCCATTCCTATGCTAAAGTCAGCATTGATGCAGAGATCAGCATTGACTGTGACTGCAGAAAGGCACATTAAGGTCTAAGAAAACTGAAATGAAAAACTTCATTAAGATGAGATTGCCACTGCAGCCTCTCTCCTGACCCATGCTGACCTGTACTTGAATCCAATGCTTGAATATGCAATGAGAGTTAAGCTTTAATGGAATGGACAGCACGGTAGCACAGTTAGCTGCTTCACAACTCTAGGGACCGGGGTTCGATTTTTGGCTTGTTTCATTGCCTGTGTGAAGTTTGCAAATTCTGCTTGGTTTGCGTGGGTTTCCTCCCACAATACAAAGATGTGCAGGTTAGGTTGATGGAACCTGCTAATTGCTCCATAGTGTCCTGAGATGCGTAAGATAGAGGGATTAGCGGGTAAATGTGGGGATAGGACCTGGGTGGGGTTGTGATCGGTGCAGACTCGATGGGCCCAATGGTTGCTTTCTGCACTTGAGGGTTTCTATGTACCTTACTTGGGTACTTGTACTAAGGGGACAAGTTAACCAGATCTCTCACTCTAGTTTTTAAAAGTGCAGTTTGAGTACAAGTTAAATGATTCTCTTAAAAAATTCATAGAGTTGCACCAAATGGACTGAAATTATTCCAACTCTCTGGCTCACCTTAATTTTGGCCAGAACGAACCTACAATGTCGAGCCACACGCCTACAAATCCTAGATTCCTCAGGAAATATCCTGTTAGTAAATCCTCTGATTCCCTCAAGGCTTGACTTACTAAAGGATGTGTCATGGTAGTAGACAGCTTGGGTAGGTTTTTTAATTAAACCAAAGGTTATATGGCGTTCAGAATTGCTGACTATTTTATTTTCATTATTAAGGGGAAGAGAGAGCATAGGGTAGATTCAAGGAAGGCCAATCCCCTCCTTTATACAGCTCGTAAACAGTATGTAAATGATTCAGAATTTAATGAACTCAACCTGACATCATATGATCTATGGACTTTACTAGAAAATGCAGGAAACAGTAAACCTTTCATCTTTATTTTGCAAATGAAGGAAGCCTGCATTTGGAGAGGGTTGTATTTATATGTATATGGAAATGTTCATAATTGTCCAAACTTTAGTACTTCATATTTAATTTGTATTAATGATTGGAGGGGCACAATGGTTAGCACTGCTTACTCACAGTGCCAGGGACCCAGGTTTGATTCCCGGCCTGGGTCATTGTCTGTGTGGAGTCTACACGTTCTCCCCATGTTTGCATGGGTTTCCATCGAGTGCTCCAATTTCTTCCCACAGTCCAAAAGATGTGCTGGTTAGATGCATTGGCCATACTAAGTTCTCTCTCAGTGTGCCTGAACAGATGCCGGAGTGTGGTGACTAGGGGATTTTCACAGTAAATTCATTGCAGTGTTAATGTAAGCCTACTTGTGACACTAATAAATAGACTTGAATTATGTTATGAATTATGATTATGAGGTAATACAAACTGAGGTTTGTATCACCTCAGTAATTTGTGACAAGCCATATCTTTTCAATCAATTAGTTTTCTAATTTCCCCTTTCACTCTGTTTACCAGGAGTCCTAGTGGTAAATGTGACTTGGCGCAACAAGACTTACGTTGGAACTCTTTTGGATTGTACAAGACATGATTGGGCACCTCCAAGGTGAGCAGCGGGGTAAAGCGTTGGGGATAAAGGGGATATGCAAGGAAGAATTATTAAAATTCATTCATTGGATTTTATTTATTGCCCATCCTTAATTGCCCTTGAGAAGATGGTGGTATGCTGCCACCTTGAGTCTGCTGAAGGTACACCTTTCTGGAATTTTGACTCAGCAACAGTGAAGGAATATTTCCAAGTCAGGGTGGTGTGTCACCCAGAGGGGAACTTGTCGATGGTGATATTCCCATGCATCTACTGCTCTTGTCCATCGCAGTCGTGGGATGTCAGAATAGTAAACACATTGACGCTTTGCATACAAGTGTACCAGATGTACACGGCAGCGGTCATTTATGTCACCCATACTGTTAGCATGGTCTAAATCTCAGAATAGATGTGGTGAGAACTATTCTAACTTTCAGATCTAGAAGTAACCTACAGTCTGCTTGATATACACCCAGCTGTTCCTTTAGCTGTCTTAATGCTTGCCTCCGTGTTACTGGGGTTGTTACTGCAGTATGGGTGAACATTTTGTGTTGGCAGCTTGCCTTATTTTCAAGTTCTTCTATTTTATTTCCACACCTATTCTGCTGGCCCTGATTATTTTTATGCTTAATTCTTTGAGTTATCCAGTAATTTGAAGCAATGTAAACATCTCAAAGCCCAAATTAGCGCCAGCATTTTAGAATGGTCAGCTTCCTGAAATAAGGAATTATTAATTAAGAGGAGTAGATTTAATAATTCAATAAACACCTTGAGGATTGGGCTTCCTGTTTCCAAGGCTGCTCACCTTGAGCTCTGGGACAGTGGATGTTAAGATGTTATTTTTTTCATTACCTCATTTTAATCTCTAATTATAATTATTTTTTTAAGAGTGTGCATTAGTTAGTTTCACCTATTATGAGACAGTTATTGTTGGAAATTATTGAAGTGTTTATAATTACTACAAGGACTTAGCACCAACAAACCTGAGCCAAGAGTGATTCGAAATGACTTGGCTTCTTACTCCTTTATCCCAAGCTCCTGGTCTGTTGGGTCCGTTCATCTGTTTGAAGAGATGCGAGGACAGCACTGGTATGAGGTTTTAAAATGATTTTCTTTTATTGAAAAGAACTTTAAAAAATCAATGTGACTGAAGCAAAGAAAAGCGAACTCGGGGACTGGCTTCTCAGCCACTCTCTGAACTGAATTTGAACTGAACATACACACATACACAATCGAAAATCAAAAATATATTTCAACCCTTATCTCGTTATTGGAAGTATTTTTCACAGTCTGTCTCTGAATAGAAAAACAATCCTTGCAGCTATTGTTCTAAGAAACTGTTGTTTGCCTGTATTGTGTACCATTCAGGAATGCAGTCAATTTTTAGCTAACCCAGCATACCTTTTAATGCTACATATGGTCAAGCCAGCTACAATTGTTCAGCCCAGCAGTTAGTGAACCCCAAAGTCTAGCATTCAACTGTAATTGTTCATAGACAGAAATTTCTTAGAACATAGAACATTACAGCGCAGAACAGGCCCTTCGGCCTTCGATGTTGCGCCGAACAATTAGGAACAAGCAGTGACCCTCTAACCTAGACCATTCCCTTTTCATCCATAAACTTATCTACTAACCTCTTAAACGCCACCAAACTTGGCGCATCTACAACTGACGCAGGCAGGGCATTCCATACCCTTACCACCCTCTGGGTAAAGAACCTACCTCTGATATCCGTCCTATAACCACCACCCCTTAATTTAAAGCTATGTCCCCTCGTGCTAGCTTTCTCCATCCTAGGAAAAAGGCTATCACTGTCCACCCTATCTAAACCTCTAATCATCTTATATGTTTCAATAAGGTCTCCTCTTAGCCGCCTTCTTTCTAACGAAAACAACCTCAAATCCCTCAGCCTCTCTTCATAAGACCTGCCCTCCATACCAGGCAACATCCTGGTAAACCTCCTCTGTACCCTCTCCAATGCCTCCACATCTTTCTTATAATGCGGGGACCAGAACTGCACACAATACTCCAAGTGCGGCCGCACTAGAGTTTTGTACAGTTGCAACATGACGTTGCGGCTCCGAAATTCAATCCCCCTACCAATAAAAGCTAAGACTCCGTATGCCTTCTTAACAACCTTATCGACTTGATTGCCAACTTTCAGGGATCTATGCACATATACACCAAGATTCCTCTGTTCATCAACACTATTAAGAGTCCTACCATTAGCCCTATACTCTACACATTTGTTATTCCTGCCAAAGTGAATTACCTCACACTTTTCCACATTAAACTCCATTTGCCACCTCTCGGCCCAGCTCTGCAACTTGTCCAAGTCTCTCTGCAAACTATAACACCCCTCTTCACTATCTACCACTCCACCGACTTTAGTGTCATCTGCAAATTTACTAATCCATCCTTCAATACCCTCATCCAGATCATTTATAAAAATTACAAACAGCAGGGGCCCCAAAACAGACTCCTGAGGTACACCACTTGTCACCGAACTCCACGATGAATATCTCCCATCAACCACCACCCTCTGTCTTCTATCTGCTAGCCAATTCCTAATCCAATTAGCTAAATCACCTCAATCCCATACATCTGCATTTTCTGCAGAAGCCTTCCATGGGCCACCTTATCGAACGCCTTACTAAAGTCCATATATACCACATCAACTGCCTTACCCCCATCCACCTCTTTGGTCACTTTTTCAAAAAACTCAATAAGGTTAGTAAGGCACGACCTACCCTTCACAAAACCATGCTGACTATCCCCAATCAATTCATTTCTCTCTAAATAACTATAAATCCTATCCCTAATAATTCTCTCCAATACTTTGCCCACAAGAGAAGTAAGACTCACCGGCCTATAATTCCCCGGAAAGTCTCTCTTCCCCTTCTTGAACAATGGGACCACGTTCGCTATCCTCCAGTCTTCCGGCACTATACCCGTAACCAACGACGACCTGAAGATCAGAGCCAGAGGCTCTGCAATCGCCTCTCTCGCCTCCCAGAGAATCCTAGGGTAAATCCCGTCTGGCCCAGGGGACTTATCTAACTTCAAACCCTCAAGAATATCTAGCACATCCTCCTCATCTACTTCAATACTTTCCAGTTTGCAACCCTGTATCCCAGTGTTCTCCACAACTACATTTACATCTCCCTGCGTGAATACCGAAGAGAAATATTTGTTCAGTGCCTCTCCAATCTCTTCAGGCTCCACGCACAACTTCCCACTGCTGTCCATGACTGGCCCTAATCTTGCTCTAACCAATCTTCTATTCTGAACATATCTAAAGAAAGCTTTAGGATTCTCCTTGATCCTATCAGCCAAAGTCTTCTCGTGTCCCCTTTTAGCTCTCCTCAACTCACTCTTTAGCTCCCTCCTGGCTAATCTATAGCTATCCATTGCACTAACTGAGCCTTCAAGCCTCATCCTGTCATAAGCCTCCTTTTTCCTTTTAACCAGCGAATTAACTTTTTTAGTACACCATGGTTCCTTTACTCGACCATTTCCTCCTTGCCTGACAGGGACATACTTATCAAGGACTCGCAGTACCTGCTCCTTGAATAAGCTCCACATTTCAGATGTTCCCAGTCCCTGTAGTTTCCTAGCCCAACCTATGCACCCTAATTCCCTCCTTATGGCCTCATAATTACCATTCCCCCAGCTATAACTATTGCCCCCAGCTTCATGCCTATCCCTATCCATCACTAAGGTGAACGTAACCGAATTGTGGTCACTATCACCAAAATGTTCACCAACTTCCAAGCCTAACACCTGGTCTGGCTCATTGCCCAGCACCAAATCCAATGTAGCCTCACCTCTAGTTGGCCTATCTACATACTGAGTCAAAAAACCTTCCTGCACACTTTGTACAAAAACTGACCCCTCTAACGAGCTAGAGCTATAGCTATTCCAATCAATATTAGTAAAGTTAAAGTCCCCCATAACAATTACCCTATTACTTTCACTCCTGTCCAGGATTGACTTTGCAATCCTTTCCTCTACCTCTCTAGAACTTTTAGGAGGTCTATAAAAGACTCCCAACAGGGTGACCTCTCCTCTCCTGTTTCTAATCTCAGCCCATACTACCTCAACAGACAAGTCCTCATCAAACTTCCTTTCTGTCACTGTGATACAGTCTTTGACTAATAATGCCACTCCTCCCCCCCTTCTACCTCCTCCTTTACTCCGACTGAAGCATTTGAACCCCGGAACCTGCAACAACCATTCCTGTCCCTCCTGTATCCATGTCTCTGAAATGGCTACAACATCGAAGTTCCAGGTACTGGTCCAAGCTGCAAGTTCCTCCACCTTATTGCGAATACTTCTTGCATTAAAGTATATGCATTTCAAACCATGCCCTACTCCATCCGTACGCTGCTGTGCTTTACAGTTCTCATCCATGACCCCCCCTGTTCTCGTCCCTCTTAACATCCAATCTTATCTTAAAATGAAGTCTTTGCATAGACTGAAGCAAACAGGGCTACTCATACACAGGATCAGTTATGGTCTCACTTTGTTATTGTAGAACAGTGTTATTCAGATGTTTCTGCCATGGCACAGTAAGGTTAGCACTGCTGCCTCAGCAGCGGAGACCTGGGTTCGATTTCCAGCTTGGGTCACTGTCTGTGGGGAGTCTGCACATCTGCCCCATGTCTGTATGGGTTTCCTCCGGGTGCTCCAGTTTCCTCCCACAGTCCAAAGATATGCACATTAAGTGGATTGGCCATGCTAAATTGTCTCTTAGTGTCTCAAGACGTATAACTTATAGGAGATTAGTGAGATAAATACGTGGGGCTATTAGGATAGTGCCTTGGTCAGAGAGACTGTCAGAGGGTTGGTGCAGATTCGATGGACCAAATGGTTTCCTTCTGCACTGAGGATTCCCTGCAGCGACAGAAGCTGAGCAAGAGGGAAGTAGTTTCAAGTTGCTCTTTCCCACTTGGTTATATCAGAACTGCATTGCAAGGTGTGAGAAATGATGAACACTTGAAACAGTATGGCATACAAGATTGCGACCAAGTGCTGGAAAATGAGAATAACTGGATAGCTGCTTGATGATTGCCGTAGACATGATGGGCCGAAGGGTCACTTTCTGTGCTGTAAAACTCTGAGATTGTTTGATGAGTGGGAGGTCGGAAATCAATGAAAAAGGAGGAGTTTTTAAGAAATTAAATGCATTGGTTTCCACTTGAGTCCTGAATGCCCTCCATGACACAAGCCTCACAGTCTCCAAAAACAAATTAAATCCTTCTCTAATCGAGTTTCATCCTTTTGCCTTTAATTCTGTGAGAAGACTTGAGTCTTCGCTTATTTCTTGAGGAAGCCATGGCTGAGATTGCTAACTTACCAACTCAAATATCAATCTGTACACGATCTGCATTCATACAGAACCAGGCATAATCTCTTCCAGTGTGGTTTTTCATATACTGAATATTATGGAATCTGTTTTCAAAGCTTTAATATTCTTTCTTTCACGTGTACAGATTGGATGTTATAGGTAACTCAGCTTTTGAGTAGGCTGTAGATCTCTTTTTGTTATCCATTGAACTCAGATCCTACATCATTAAAATAGAAAGGGTGGAACAGTGGTTAGCACTGCTACCCATGGCGTCAGGTCACTGTCTGTGTGGAGTTTGCACGTTCTCCCCATGTCTGCATGGGTTTCCTCCCACAATCCAAAGATGGGCTGGTTAGGTGGATTGGCCATGCTAAATTAACTGTAGTGTTGGGGGGGGGGGTTAGAGGGTAAATATGAAGGATTACGGAAATAGGGCCTGGATGGGATTGTGGTCGGTGTATACTTAATGGGCCGAACGGCCTCCTGCACTGTCAGGATTCAATGAGAACCCCGTTAGGACTGTATTGTAACTCTGCTTGGCACAGTCACTGATTTTTATTTGCTTTCTCCAGGTTTTGCGAATCGCCTACGAGTGACCTCGAGATGAGAGGAAACAATCGAGGGAGGGGGAAGCGGGCACGCCCCAACACGAATGCTCCAGTGATTGAGGCCAGCACGGTGCCAGATAGCAAGGTGGTCAACAAGACTCGGGCATGCACGAGTAGCAAAGGGCGGAGGGGCAGCCAGAACTCTTCCGAGAGGCGCACCCCAACCAACACCGTGGAAGACATCAAGGCAAGTCCCACAGCTGGAAACAAACGGAAGAATAAACCCGCCCCGGATTTGGATTTAACCTCAAGCTCTGAGGACTCCAAAGGAGGGAAAAGGATGCGTTCGAATTCGCGAGGGGCAGCAACCCCGACTCCGGTTATGGGGATGAAAACGGAACCTTCTGTGCTCGAGCACAACTGCCCATCGCCTGTCCTCATTGACTGTCCCCACCCCAACTGCAACAAGAAATACAAGCACATAAATGGCCTCCGGTACCACCAGGCCCACGCGCATACGGACAGCGACGGTAAGCTGGAGGGAGACATTGACAGCGAGGACAAGAACTCGGATGGTGAGGACTGCAGCCAGCACCCGCTGCTGAGCCAGGATTCCAGCAGCTGTAATGGCTCCTCTAGCTCGCACACGTTCTGTCAGGCAAAGGGCTCCATGTCTCCTGCTCGTTCAGTCACACCCAAAGGCAGGCGGGAAGGCAGCATGGAGGCACATAGCCCTTCCCCCGCTGCAAAGCTCAGCACCGGGAAGGGCTCAAGTAAGAAGAAAGCCCCTTCGGAGGCAGACCCCGAGTCTGGTGGCATGTATAATATTGAGTGTTCGGAAGAAGGGCCTCCAGTTGCCAGCCCAGGCGATGATACAGGTAATGACGGAGATGATTCGAGTGAAAAGAAATTGGTCCTGGAAAAGGATAAGGCCAAGAAAGTGAGCAGCTCGAAATCAGAAAAGCTTCCCCTCAAAACCAAATCAGCTAGGCCCATTGTCCCTGCCATGCCAGCGCAGATGTACAGTTTCCCCACTGCTGCTTTTGCTGCTTCCGGCCCAGGGCCTGCTCCAAGCCTGGCCACCACTGTGGTCCAAGCCATGTCCAAGAGCCCACCGCTCAAGGCCATTCAGCCCAAGCCGACTGTGATGGGAGAGCCGTCTACAGTGAACCCATCCCTCACCCCCTTGAAAGAGAAGAAGAAAAAGGAGAAGAAGAGAAAGGATGCCAAGGAGACGGCGAGTCCCAAGCCTCTGGGCAAAGGCGGAAAGCCGGAGGATGGGAAAAGCCCTTTCCGGGATTCAGCCGCGGACTCTGCTCCCAAAGGCGAGGGCCTCTTGAACGGTTCTTCGGAGTCACACGAGAGTCGTTTGGCAAGTATCAAAGCCGAAGCGGATAAAATCTACAGCTTTACTGACAATGCGCCGAGCCCTTCCATAGGCACAGCCAGCAGATTAGAAGGCACTGGCTTGGTCACACCTATTATACCCTTGCATGTAGTGACACAGAACGGGGCCGACAGCTCTTCAGTCAAGACCAATAGTCCGGCCTATTCTGATATCTCAGATGCAGGAGAAGATGGAGAAGGGAAGGGAGATGGGACTAAAGTCAAAACGTCATCTCCGGACCAGATGGCGAAGGAAAGTGCCAAGAAAGCATTATTCTCCTCTTCCTCCTCCTCCTCCTCCTCTTCCTCCTCCTCGTCATCTTCATCAAGAACTCAGCCGCCTTTAAATAAGGAAACTCATTCTCCTTACTACCAGGGCTATGACACCTACTACTCTCCCAACTACGCCCACTCAAGTCCTGGAGGGACCAGCAGCGGTTCAGGGGCAGTCAGCCATTCAGTCAAAATCAAAAAAGAGATAGATGAGGAGAGTGTGGAGGTGAGAGTCAAAGTTGAAAGTGCGGACGATAAAAAGATTGAAATGAGCAGTGCAGGCCACCATCCCTCGGTAATCCAACAAAGGCCCCAAATGTATATGCAACCTCTCTATTATGGTCAGTATGCGTATATGCCCCAGTATGGGTACAGCGAGCAGGGGTACCACAGTCACGTGATGAGTACGAACCCAGCGTACAGGCAGCAGTATGAGAAACTGTGTGAGGAACAACATAAGCAGAGGCAAGAGCAGAACCGTGGGAAGCACAGCGCTAATGACACTGACAAGAAGCAGGAGCACGGCATTAAGGACCGAGACAGGGAGGAGTGGAAGCAGAAGTCCCCTGCCTCGGCCACACTGTCAAAAGCCCCCAGCTTGACGGACCTGGCAAAGCCGGTGCCCAACAAGCCCAAGGACTCAACGGACTCCATGAAATATGCCATCATGGGAAAAGTAGATGATGGCTCCAAGCTGCAATCCCAGCAGGCTGAGGGGCTAAAGATGAAATTGACTGAGGGGAGCCATCTTGGGAGGGAGTTGTGTGAAACAAAACCTGGACTGGAGTCGAGCAAACACTCCGGAATGGATCCAACACTCTGGTACAGACAGGTGAGAATAAAACTCCGATACCCAATGGCTTATTGTTCTGCAGTACCAAGGTGCATTTTTAACCAAGAATGTTAATCCCGCTTGTAACTCTGTGGGAGAACTTTAAACCCAAAAAAACAAATTTATCAAGTGATCACACCCTCCCTCCCCCCATGAAGGAATTAGAACAAGATTTCACTTTTTCTGTGATTTGAATTCAAACCAACATAAACATGAATTAACAGTAAAACGTCAATTTCTCTTTAGTTGACACAACAAAGATAAGTGTCTCAAAACCTGCATCACTCACCACAGACATATTGCCTCGTGCAGTTTCAAACCTCTCTAACTATGCCTCTTTTCGCACGCAATCGCTTCAGCCGTTGATTTGGGTTCATTGCAGTCGTGTTCCCCTGACATAAATGTCACCCAAATGGCACACCCTTGCATTATCTCCTTAAGCAGCTTCACAGTGATTTTGAAGGCACCGATTCTCCAGAGACCCCTTTATCTGATGCATTAACTGTCCCCTGTAAAACTGTCTCTTCAGCTCTGGCAAAGCTGACATAGCAGCGGTAAAATTATTCACTTCACAATCTCTGCTCTAACCCTGTTCTTTAGCTTTCTGTCTTATTTAAATGCGCGCACACACACACACACGCAAAATGTGTCTCCTGTGTTGTCCAATCAGTTGCCACTCTCCTTCGCTCTTTATAGTAGTAACTTTTTTGCCTTCTCTCTGACTGGCCGGCCTTTTTGTATACTCCTTCCTGTTGCTACTGCTTCCAGTTCAGGAGCCACCAGACCATGTGGACTAATATTTCTGATTATTCAAGAGAATTACAATTTATTCCTTTACAATTGATGCAAACTCTTCTTTTCAAACATTCCTAAAAAGAATTCCGGAATCCCTACTCATTGCAAAGAAATTACAAACTTTATTTATTTTAATGCTTTTGGGTCAACGATAGTCGTATGCTGTATATTGAAATAATCTAATAAGGAATCTCACATCACCAGGTTAAAGTCCAAAAGTTTATTTGGAATCCTGAGCTTTCGGACGCTGCCCCTTCCTCAGGTGACTCACCAATGAAGGAGGAGCTCTCTGAAAACTCGTGATTCCAAATAACCTGTTAGACTTTAACCTGGTGTTGTGAGATTTCTTCCTGTGCCCACCCCAGTCCAACACCTGCATCTCTACAGTTTGAACTAATTTAACTACAGTGCGATGCTATGCTGGATTGAAACGCAAACATTTGTGTATAATAGCACAGTATTAATACACAGACAAGATTGATACATAAGTGAAGAAAGATCATAAATTAATAACACACCCTCACGATGCCAGCACAGTGGTTAGCACTGCTGGCTTATAATGCCAGGGACCCTGGTTCATTTCCTGACACAGAGTTCTCCCCATGTCTGTGTGCGTTTCCTCCATGTGCTCCGGTTTCCTCCCACAGTTTGAAAGACATGCTGATTAAGCACATTGCCCATGCTGAATTCTCCCTCAGTGTACCCAAAAAGGCACCGGAGTGTCGCGACTAGGGGATTTTCACAGTAACTTCATTGCATATGTTAATATAAGCCTATTTGTAACACTAATAAAATAAACAATAACCCAAAATGCTTAATGGTCAATCAGATTACATTTTAAAATATGCTGTTTCGCGGACGGCAAACTTGGTTACCAATTTACACACAGTAAAATCCCAAATGAAACGTTCAGGCAGTCTGCTTTTTGTTGGCATTGACTGGGGGATCCTTGTTGGCCTTGTCACAGAGAGAACTTTCCTGCTTAGTAGAAAGATGCCAAGGCTTCCCTTTGTGTCCACCTGAACAAACAGGCAAGGCCACATTCTAATGTCGTGATCGAAAGATGACACCTCCAGTGAAGCTTTTCCTTAACGTAACACTGAAGTGTTAAGTCACGGAGCGAGGCTTGAACCCACAACCTTACTTGACAACAGTGACAGCCTATATTTATACAGCAGCTTTAGCACAATGAAACATACCAAGGTATTTTACAGGAATGAAGCAAATATAAAACAAAATGTGGCACCAAGCTACAGAAGGGGATTTGAGACTGAAAGTTTGGTTAAGTAAGCAGGTTTTAGCAAGCGTCCTAAAGGAGAAAGCAAGGTAGAGAGTCAGAGAGGTACAGGGAAGGAATTCCAGAGCTTGGTGCATCGGCTACTGAAAATTGCACAAGAGACCAAATATAAAGGAGCGCAGATATCTTGGAGGGTTTTGGGGTTGGAGGAGATTACAGAGATAATCAGAGGGAGTTGTATATATATTAATGGTTTAGATTTAATATGAGTGGCATAATTGGAAAATTTACAGATAACACAGAAATTGTCTTTGTAATTGAAGAGGGTTGCTGTCGATTCCAGAATAGTATCTATGGTTTGATTGAGCAAGTGGAAAAGTGACAAATGGAATTCAATCTGGTGAAGTGTGAGGTGATGGATTTTTGGGGGTAAACAATGCAAAGGAATACTCAATAAACAGGCAGATATTGAGAGGGGTGAGGATGTAAGAGACCTTGGAGTACATGTCCACAGGTCCTTGAAAGTGGCAGGACAGATGGACAAGGTAGTCTAGAAAGCATATGAACGGCCTCCTATAATGGGCGAGATATTGAATACAAAAGTAGAGATGTAATAATGGAACTGTATAAAATGCTGGTTTGGCCACAGCCAGAATTCTATGTGCGGTTCCGGCCATCACGTTACAGGAAGGACCTAATTGCTTTGGAGAGAGAACAGAGGAGATTTATAAGAATGTTGCTGGGGCTTGAAAATTGAGGAGAATTGGATGGGCTGGGGCTGTTTTCCTTAAAACAGAAGCGTCTGAGGGGGTGACCTAATTGAAATTTACAAAATTGTGATGGGTCTAAAAAGGGTACATCGGAAAGACTTGTTTCCCCTATCTGAGGGGGTCAACGAGATTGAGGGTGATTGGTAGGATTAGAGGAAACATGAAGAAAAATGGATTTTTGCCCAGCGGGTGGTGGGTATCTGAAATTAGTTGCCTAAGTTGGGGTTGAGGCTGAAATGTTCCAGGTACCTGGATCTGTGAAATGCTGGAATCAGCAAGGCTATGGATTCGGTGCTGGGAAGATGGGATTAAAATGAATGGCTAGTTTCTTTGCAGACATGATGGGCCAAATAGCCTCTCTCTCTGCACTGTAACTTTTTTATGGTGCAATACTTTCAACTTGTCCAGGTGAGAAGTGTCGGCAGGAACCCAGCTCCTGCTTTATCATTGATTCTTATGGGAACTTATGATTCATTTAAAGTCACATCACTTGAAATTACAATTTTCAGGAACGCAGCTACAACTTTAAGTGAGGACTTGCTGCATTTTGGAAGTGTTTAGTCTGCCTTTTGCAATTTGAGATGGTCTTTTCTAAAGACAATTTGCGTGTGATTCAAAAATCCAATGAACATTTTGAGAGGTTTATTTGAAAAAGTTATGTTCCCCTCAGATTAGAGTCTGTACATCATCAGACTCGAGGGATCATGTGAGGCCAGAAGGCTGAAATGATGGAGTTTCATATTGGGCTTGGAAAATCTGAGCTTTTTTGTAACTAAAAAGGCCTTTAAAGACTTCAGTTGATAAATCAAGATTAAAGCCCTTGAAATCGTTAAGATTTCACAAGATGTCATTGGCCTTTGTTGAGTCAGGTGATCTCATTTTGGCGGTGACTGAAGGTCTTAACAATTTACCTCTGTGCTTGGAGCTAGACTGAGTCACAATCAATCAGATTTGGCGGGCGCAGGGTGGCTTTGAACTTGAGCCATTGAGCAGCATTCATTGTATAGAACACATGAGTCACTGACTACACTGGGGGAAAGAGCAAAGTGGTGGCAGGGAAGGAGAGAGAGCATGGCAGAGGGATGGGACTAGCTAAATTGCTCGTGCTGATAACCAGCACTGGCCTAATTGGCCAAGTGACCACTTTCCGTGCCATATTCAATGATTCCATGAGAGAGAAATTCATACTATCTATGAGTAAAATTATTGAAATAATTTTCAAACAATTCAAGAATGTCCTCGAAAGCAACTGTGCAGAAACACAGCTGGGGACTGCATACAAAATTGAAAGCTAATGCAAAATAAAAATGTTTTGTAAGAGATAACATGAGGCAGTAACATTTCTAGATTTTTCAGTGTTGCAGTATAATTTGACCCCCCCCACTCATCTTTCATATACCAAGGGAAGCAAATGCCATGGATTTGTAAGTGCCAAGTGATCTCTGTGTCCATATTCACAATGGTGCCATTATATTATTACGAAAAGAGGTGATGGAGTAATGGTATCTGGGGGTTCAAATCCTGCCACATCTGAATTCAATTTAAAAAAGTCTGGAATTAAAAGTCTACTGATGACCCTGAACCATTGTCAATTGCCTGAAAACCTCATCTGGTTCATTAATGCCCTTGAGCGAAAGAGATTTGCCATCCTTCCCTGTTTGGCTGACATGTAACTCGAGCCACAGCAATGTGATTGACTCTCAACTGCCCTCTGAAATGACTGAGCAAATCACTCAGTTCAGGGGCACTACGGATAGGTAATAAATGCTGGTCAGCCAGCGACACCCATGTCCCATGAATGAATGAAAAAAACTTTAGCTAACGTATATCTTCATTAGGAATTAGGGTTTGAAATATCCAAGGGCACTCTCACACGTTAATACTTAGGTTAAAGAGCTTGTGGATGAATGTGAAAAAGCATTTTCTGATGCATTTGCTCGTGGTCCACCATGAAATAGATTTCCCCTGATGATCCCATTGGAAAACAGCAAATGTGACACCACTGCTTAAATAAGGAGGTTGGTTAGCTTAAATTCATTAGTGGGAAAAATGCTTGAATCTATCATCGTGGAAGCAGTAGTGAGACATCCAGGTAGAAGTTGTCCCATTGGGTAGATGCACCATGGGTTCGTGAAAGGCAAGTTTTATTTAACTAATTTATTGGAATTCTTAGAGGACATTACGAGCTCAGTGGATAGTGGGAATCGGTGGATGTGAGATATCTGGATTTCCAGAAGGCATTGACAAGGCACAGCACAAAAAACCGCTGCATAAGATAAAAGTGTTACGAGTAATGTGTTAGCATGGATAAAGGATTGGTTAACTAACAGAAACGTGGGGGAGTAAGTGGTTATTTTTCTGTTGGCAATCAGTGACTAGTGATGTGCTTCACGGATCAGTGTTGCCACTGCAATTGTTCACAATTTATATAGATGATTTGGAGTTGGGGACCAGGTATAGTGCGTCAAAGTTCGCAGATGACACTAAGATGAGTGGCAGAGCAAAGTGTGCAGAGGACACTGAAAGTTTGCAAAGGGATATAGTCTCAGTGAATGGGCGAGGGTCTGGCAGATGGAGTACAGTTTTGGTAAATGTGAGGTCATCCATTTGATTGGAATAATAGCAAAATTATTATTATTTTAATAGTGAAAGATTGCAGCATGCTGCTGTGCAGAGGGACTTGGGTGTCCTTGTGCATGAATCACAAAAAGTTCGTTTGCAGGTGCAGCAGGTAATTAAGAAGGCAAATGGAATCCTGTCCTTCATTGCTAGAGAGATGAAGTTTCAAAATAGGGAGGTTATATTGCAATTATATAAGGTAGATATTGGTGAGGCTACACTTAGAGTACAGTTTTCATCTCCTTACTTGAGAAAGGATATACTGGCACTGAATACAGAGTAAAGCTCCCTCTACACCGTCCTCATAAAACACTCATCTTTAAGTGATATTAGAATGACTGGGCTTTTTAGGTGGATACCATATCAAATCACAGTTTTAGACTAGACTGAAGTTGCAAGAAGATATGACCCATTTTGGATGATGTAAAGATGCCGGCGTTGGATTGGAGTGATAAGAACTCAGTAAGAATTTAGCAACACCAATTATTAATCCAACCGATTTATTTGATAGTAAAAAAGCGAGCTTTCAACACTCCCGTGTCTTCATCAGGCAAGTGCAGTGTTCTGGCCATTTTGGATGGCCATGGCTCTAGCGTAACCAATCAAACGGATACTTTATCTGCATTTCATAGCAAGTTGTGTCATATGCGCCTTTGCCCATTTAATTTACATTGGCAACGCCTGGTGAAGCCAAAGACCATCTGCTTTGTCCACCGAACCTGGTGAGGAGAAGCACATGGTGTTTTGGTAGCTATTTGGATTTTAATGCTGTTACCTGTTAATAAGGTTACATGATAAGATGGGTATGGAGAGATACGGGTCAAATGCGGACAATTGGCACTAGCTTAGTGATTTTAAAAAAAAGGCGGCATGAACAAGTTGGGCAGAAGGGCCAGTTTCCATGCTGTCAACCTCTATGACTCTTAAGGATTGTTGATTGGGTGAAATGTTTGTTTTGGATCTAAGGGAAGCACTGAGAAGTACCTCGGGCTGCCACTGAGATCTGGCAAGAATTTTAATTCCCTGTGACAGCGAAACTGACTTTTTCTACACAAATGCAACAACAGTTGTCAAGTTAATTGGCGAGTGTCGTTGAGGTTAGATCACCTTTACTGAACGACAGTAGCTCTGGCATTGATACAAGTCATGATGCGGAGATGCAGGTGTTGGACTGGGATAAACACAGTAAGAAGTCTCCTTACTGTATTGAGACAAGTCTCAGAAGGTCTTCTCAAAGCACCTAGGTAAAAGGAGACTATTTTGGCTGATATATTCAGGATTGTTGGTTAAAATCTCTCAGGGAAGCTCTGTTTTCTGTGAGTGTTTCAGTCTTAGACAAGATCTGAAGCATTGACACCTGAAACAGGGATAGAGCCAGACATCTGAATGGACTTTGCCATTTTCTAGAAGGGCTGTTTTGTGTCTTTTGCCCTCTCCTCTAATCCTGTGTCTCTTTAGAAGATCAGAATAGCTTGGAGGGAAATTTCTAATCACTCAGAGGAGGCCTAACACTTGGACTGAGACTAAATTATCTGTTGCAAAAAGGTTGTTTGTCTAGAATGTGGGCACAACATTCAATGGGCCGAAGGGCCTCTCTGCACTGTAGAGGTCTATGATTCTATGAAACATTGTTCAGAGATATGTAGGTTCGAGGAATTACTGGGTTTAATATGTAGGGATATGGGGGTACGGTCTGGATGGGATTGTGTTCGGTGCAGTCTCGATGGGCCGAAGGGCCTCTTCCTGCACTGCAGGGTTCTATGATTCTAAGTCTTTTCTCTGTGCAGTGACAGTTTCATTGGTGAGGAGAGATGTAACTGCAGCTCAAGCACTTACAGTATTTCACCACTCCGTTCTGCGTAACATAAAATAGGACAGATATGCAGTCTAGCCAGAGAGAAGAGCCTTGGAGTTTCCCTTTGCCTCACTTTTAAGTCTGCAGCAAGTATGAAATTGAGTTACCTGCAGGAAGATTACTAATTGGATCCGCCCGCCATCTGTGGGGATTTACCTGATAACAATTAGGTGGTAGTGGAGATATTATAATGGTTCCAGTGTTCCCACATTGGAGGCGAGGAAGTTTCTTACTCTAGATTACTATCCTCAACTCCAGTTTGGAGTTATCTGTGGCATTAATTCAGTTAAGATGTCCTGACAATCAGATAGGCTGCTGTGCCGAGGTGTGCCCTTGGAGAATGACTGGCACCCGTAGTCAACATGAGCTTTTCCTTCTGCAGAGAAAAGTCTATATATATTTACAAGAGAGGATACTGTCGATTGCCATTGATCTCAGAGCTTCCAGCACTCTTGGGAGAATTGGCTGAAAGCACGTTATCGGGTAGATATCTTGGCTCCTAGAAAGTCACAGAATCTGGAACTGACTCTCTGAAAGCCTGGTAAGAGGCAGGAACCCTTACAACATTTAAGAAGCATTCAGATGAGCACTTGAAACACCTTAGCAATACAATGCTACGGAGTGAGTGCTGGAAAATGGGATTCCAATGAATCGGTGCTTGATGGCAGGTACAGACATGATGGCTGAAGGGCCTCTTTCTGTGCTATAGAACTCTCTGATTCGCAAGTAAATCCTACTCCATGAATCTGAAACCTGAACTCCATGCAGTCATTTAACTGAAACTGCGGTCGATGCTTTCCTCTCAACTGTAGGCTCTGCCCTGGATCACGGTCATGGTCTTACTTCACTGAGTCTACAGTGACCTGGACTTGAGACCTTGCTCGATGTTCCTTCTACAAATAGTTTTGGAATCGCGATTGACACGTATTATGATTCCCTTTTCATTGTCCTTCATTCTGGAAAGCATCAAGGACATGTTGCGTGGGCATACAGAAGGTGTATTGCTCCTGTGAGACCCAAAGCCATTGGATGTTAAGCATAGTGGGCAGCACAGTGGTTAGCACTGCTACCTCATAGCGCCGGGGACCAGGGTTCAGTTTCAGCCTTGGGTGACTGCCTGCATGGAGTTTGCATGTAGTCATGCCGCTGCATGGGTTTCCCCTGGTATCAGGGAGATTAGCAGGATAAATATGTGCGGTTACAGGGATAAGGCAGGCTTGATGGACCAAATGGTTTAATTCTGCACTGTAGGGATTCTATCGTGGAGGCTCACTATGGAAGGAAACCTTACATGAAGCACAGATGAACAATTTGTGTGGTCTTAAAAGAATGGTCCACACTTTATCAAAGACTAGAGAATGCTCATACTCTATAGAGAGGATTTTGTACAGAATCCTGGCTGCTACACCTGTGGCATGTAATCTATCTGTTTTTGTATTTAAAGCAGATTACAGAGATAGAACCTGATCCTAGCTCAGTTACTCAGTGCTGCAGTGACTTTAATTCTTCATCACTAAAGGGATTTTCAAGATGCCAACTTATTCATTCCTGCAGAGAGATGAGAAGCCGCACCCCAGAGTTCATTTGGGAAATGCTTAGACACGTTCTATATTCATTAGTTATATCTGTGTGTGTGTGCTGTAGGGAAGAAGCACTCTTTGCAACAAGTGCTCGAAGCTGCGAGTCCCTCAGCATTTTGGTTTCTGAGTGCACTGGGGATTGTACATGATGAATTTTAACTTCATTCATGTCATTGCCATGGTGTAGATGTGTTTGGACAAAGGAAGCATCAGTGCTGCATTTGAGCCCAGCAGCTGACAATCTGCGTGGAGTTAAATTCGATTTAAGCATTGGGTGCACCTAAAATTGCACCCTTGGCGAACAGTGAATTGAATACAAGAGTACAATAGGAATTCACCAGGGAGCTGATGACAGGATATCTGGTAATACTGCAGACAGGGCTAGAAATACTTTGTGTTTGTCTATGAAGTAGGAACTGTACTAACAGAACAGTGGCAGATGGAATGTATTCCATTAGGAGGAATTTGATAAATTAGTTTTGCATGTTTTGGTACCCTGTTGAGTATCTTTACCTCAACTGAGAAATGCCTTTTAGAGAGAAGTAGAATAGTGACTCTCTATGGCATTACTGGAAGCCCACGTTGGTTAGAATTCCTGATTTCAGGACAAGGGAAGGCAATTTGGTCTATTGTGTCCATGCCAGCTGCTAGATCAGCTTACCTACTCCCACTATCCTGACCTACAAGATTTTCTCTTCAAACAATTATCTAGTTCTCTGTTCAAAGATTCTGACTAATCTGCCTCCATCAGAGTTTCATGTAGTTATAACACTGTTAATTACAAATTTGACTTAATTACACCACTATGCATTTCATTGGATCAGAGTCAATTAACCCTCTCCTACACCTTCCAAAGCCCAGTCTGCCGCAGTAGTTAGGATTTAGCACTTGGGATAGTGACGGTTGATGTATTAAATAGAGCAATGTTATTCCCAAAACTCCTCTGTGTTTCACCTGGTGGCACAATGGTTAGAACTGTTGCCTCACAGCACCAGGAACCTGGGTTCAATTGCTGGCTTTGTCACTGTCTCTGCAGAGTCTGCACGTTCTCTCAGTGTCTGTGTGGGTGTCCTGCCAGTGCTTGGGTTTCTTCCCAGTGCTCCGGTTTCCTCCCACAATCGAGCTGGTTAAGTGCATTGGCCATGCTGAATTCTTCCTCAGGTGCCGGCAAGTAGGGAATTTTCACAGTATCTTCATTGCAGTGTTAATGTAAGCTGACTTGTGACACCAAAAAGAATCTTTAAACAGAGCAGTGTTCTATTTAACAATACTTAATTCCAATAATAGTGTAGTGAAGCTGCTAATTTGTCAAAACAGTCATTACACATTAACTGAATGCAATGTCTTTCTGGTAAGTGTTATGAAGTAGTGAAATTAGACTTGGTGTTTATTATTGAAAATCACACTTTTAAATGTATGAATTAGTTCATAAAAATAATATGTGTATGCTGATTTAGTAAATAAAATTGTCATTTTAATGTTTTTTTTTAACCTTCTCTGTTTCACAAAGTTGAGTTCCTTCCTAAATATTAGTGAGTAATTCAAAGATTGAGTTGAATCAAATTGATCACTGTCGTTGTCCCCAGCCAGTGCTGAATTCAGCTGGGGCAGTGATGGGGGAGTGGGGGGGTACAGTTAGGTTTAGTAGTCAGGTCAAAGAAGGCAGCTAGCGGTCTCAGCTTCTGATCATAACAGCTAGTGGGTGTGGACAGGCCTGAACACTCGAGCTGTGCCCAGCATTTAGATAATCTGGAACAACCTAGAAAGCTTCAGCATCCCTATTCTCAGAACTTACCCAGTAATTGCTGGGTGTGTGCAGGAGACTTCTGGTTAGAATTTCATATGCTTAAGGAAAGCTTTAATACCTCTTAAATAGATCTGTTCAAAATAAGTCTCTGGACTGTGCTCTGCCTGTAATGCCACTTTGTTTTTTTCCAGCCACCATTTCATGTGGTGGCACTGAAGGCAGTTCAGTGGAGGTTCACCAGATTGATTCCAAGGATGAAGGAATTAATACATGAGAACAGATTAAATAGTTTGGGCTCATACTGCTCACTATAAATGGTGTTCTATTATATTAATGATGAACTGACATTCCATAGGTGGCACAGTATAGCACTACCAGAGATCTGGGATCGATTTTAGCTTGGGTCACTATCTGTGTGGAGTTTGCACGTTCTCCCCATGTCTGCGTGGGTTTCCTTCCACAGTCCAAAAGACTGTGTTGATCTTGCTGGTTAGGTGTGTTGGCCATGCTAAATTTTCTCTGTGTACCTGAACAGGTGCAGGCATGTGGCAACTAGGGGATTTTCACGTAACTTCATTGCAGTGTTAATGTAAGCTGATGTGTGGCTCTAATAAATAAAATTTAATACCTGTTTGCTTCACTGTGGCCTAGATAGTATCCAGCGGGGCCTTGGTATTTGCACCCAGTAGCAACTTTTCATGCTGTTTGGCAGAATTGAGTCACTTAGCCTTGTGTTTTTCAGGAACCTGAAAGCAGGCTGTGGTCATATGTCTATCCAAATAAGTACTCGGAGCAGCAAAAGGCCGAAGAGGAAAGGTGGAAAGAAGCAGAGCGAGAACGGAAATTCAAAGAGGAAAGCTCATCACGGCTAAGAAGCAAAGAGATAGCAGTTAAAGAGGAGAACAAAGACAGCATGTGCTTAGAATCCCGTTCAACCTCTCTGGAAGAGTGCCGCTCTGTTGGGAAGGATCCCAGATCAGGACTTCACATTCCTGTGTCCTCCTCCATGGTTCAGCATCCATCTTACATGCCATATGTCCATGGCTACCCTTACGGAAAGCCTTATGAATCTCCCCACCCAGGATTCCGAGGAGTGACGCCAATGATGATGCAGAATTATCCAGGTAAAGGCAGGGGTTCGTGTGTCGCTATCTGATATTATACGAGTCACCAACCAATAGGAGATTATTAAAATCCAGCTAATGATTGATCCTTGCATCACTACTTAGCTAAACAATAGCAAACCATTACTACAGTTAGTGATTGATTCTTCAATGCTTAAGTGAATAAAGGACCAAGCGATGAGGGTCATTTTACAAATGAGTGCCTTAAATATTGTTCAGAGTTGAATGTGAGCTATTGATCCATCTTGGACTCTGAAAGTAAGCATCAATTTGGATGCTTTCTTTTTATTCTCTAGATGTGGGTGTTACTGGCAAGGATGTCATTGAGTGACCATCCCTAGATGCTCTTGGGAGGTTGATGGTGAGCTGGCTTCTCTGTCTGCTGTGGTTTAAAAACAGTGTGCATTCCTACAGAGGCCCATGTTTTCTGTTTCCTAAATTCAAAAATTGTTTCAAACTATTCTTCTGGGTTATTGGTTCATATTCCTGGAGTACTAACGCATTAATGTGACCACTGTACCTCTTGTTTCCATTCTTAGAAATTCACAGTTTGATTCAAGAAAGATTGGTGTCGAACTGACGTACATGTACTCCAATGGAATGTTTTTAGCAGGCCTTGTCAAAAATATTTCAATGAATGGGATGGGATTTTCCCCAAAACTGGAAAATCCCACCTAAGGTTAATGGACCTTTGCATGGTCCGTCTCTCCCACCCTGCCTGCTACAATTCCCATGGCGAGTGGGACGGAAAGATTCCCGTCACGGTGTTACTTCATTGCAAAGAGACACATGACATTCTACGCTGTGGGATGCACGATTGCAATCTTACCACTCCTAACCTCATCTGCATCACCATAGGGAGTACAGAGCAGAACGAACTAATCCCAGGAGAGTCGTCATTGTGGTCGATGTCCAAGTTTAGAAGGATATTACAGGAGAGAATCTGAATTAGGGGCTCACCACAGTTGCAGCTAATGATGAGATAGGCGTTTGCTTTTTTCTTCCTGTTTGTGTAGACAGAGGGATGAGAGTGCATTATGAGAAACTCAACTTGTCACCCTGTCACAGTGACACAGTGGTTAGCACTGTTACCTCACAGAGTCAGGGACCCGGGTTCAATTCCCAGTTAGTTTCGCATGTCCATTCAACTTGACCTGCCCATCTTTGGGAGTGTGGGAGGAGCCTTGAGCACTCGGAGGAAATCCACGCAGAGACAGGGAGAATGTGTGGAATCTGCACAATCACCCAAGCTGGAAATCGAACCCAAGTTCCTGGAGCTGTGAGACAGCAGCCTATGCTTAATGTATTTAAATTAGTAAAAGGACTCAATAGATTAGATACAGAGAAACTGTTTCCACTGTAAGCAGCAGTAGGTCTAATTCTTTCGTGGGATGTGACTGTCTCAATTATCCACACTCAGCCTTGCTCCTCTGTTCAAGTTGATCATGTCTTATCTGTACCTCAACTCCATTGAATTGCTGTATCCCCATATTCCTTAAAACCTAGAGAAAATGGGGCAGGTTCAAGGCAGACTTTGCTTCCTATGTTCCTAAGCATGCCAACCTGGGAAAAAAAAACTCAGGTGTATTTTATGCATTTTTATTTGTCTGGATTACTTTGCAGATATTCTGGGTGTAATAATATCCCATTGGTATCACTAGAAAATACTGTACAGCCAGGAATATTACATTCAGGAATCTATGGGAAAGTCACTTAAACACACAATTCAAAACTTTCTCTTCCAAAAAAGGAAGATATAATAGCTTGTTAGTACTTCCAGCTATGCTATTCAATAGGAAGTGAGTTACTTGATTCAGCTTGGTGGGATCATAGGATTAGGATTTAGTCCCTTGAGTTATTCCGTCATTCAGTAAGATTACAATCTGCCTTCGACAGAGGGGAGAACTTAAATTCAGTTAGTTAATTAATCAGGAATAAATGCCAGCCTCGTTAATAAGGATTGTCAAACATCCAGTTGTAGTAAAAACCTATCTGGCTCACTAATGTCCTTCAGGGCAACATGGTAGTTAGCATTGCTGCCTGTCAGCGTCAGGGACCCAGGCTCAATTCTTTGCAGATTACTTTGCAGATATTCTGGGTGTAATAATATCCCATTGGTATCACTAGAAAATACTGTACAGCCAGGAATATTACATTCACGAATCTATGGGAAAGTGAGGGACAACAGTGCTAACCATGGTGTCTGTATGGACTTTGAATGTTCTCTCCGTGTCTGCGTGGGTTTCCTCTGGGTGCTCCGATTTCCTCACACTCCAAAGATGGGCAGGTTATGTGGATTGGCTATGCTGAACTGCCCCTTAGTATTGTAGATTAGAGGAATTAATGGGTTAAATATGTGGGATTATGGGGAAAGGACAAGTGGATTGTTGGAGAGTCAGTGGGCCAAATGGCCTCCTTCTGCACTGTAGGGATTCTATGATTCAGGGCAGCAAATGTGCAGTGCCGTTCTGACCTACACGAGATTCCTGGCCTAAAGCAGTGTCTCTTACCTAGCCTCTGAAATGGCCTAACAAGCCACTAAGATGTATTTAATCACTGCAGCAAAAAGCACAATGGGTAATGGGTGTTCTCATTACCACATGGACTGCCGTGTTCACGATGGCTTAAAGAGCTGCCATTAGTGCAATGCGTCAGGGCGATGCTCACAGACACTTTATTCCAGATGCTGTCATATGCTTTAGGATAAGGTTATTTAATTTGGCCAGTGGCTGTGGACAGGAGGCTGTGACTGAGTGAAGCAAGTAAAGGGGATCCAGAAGCTAGAAGTGAAGGAGCCTCAGCCCTCACAGTTATGCAGCAGGTTTATGCTTCTCGCAGCCTGAATGGAAGAAGGCGGGAGCTGAAGGAAGGGTGGATGAGCAAACTGACCATCATAAAGAGCAGGGAATTAAGAGCAGTGTAGTGGTTGCAGGGGACAGTATAATCAGAGACAGAGATACAGCACTCTGCACCTAGGAACAAGAGCCCAGAAGGCTGTGTTGTCTGCCTGCTGCCAGAGTTCTGGATTTTTGCTCAGGGCTGGAAAGGAACTTGCAGTAGAAGGGGAGGATCCAGTGATCATGATCCAGGTTGGTGCCAACAACATAGGTAGGACTTGAGAAGAGGGAGTTTGAGCAGCTCGGAGCTAAATTAAAATGCAGAACTGCAAAAGGGGGCGTGATGGCATTGTGATTCACACTGCTGTCCCTCAGTGTCAGGGATCTGGGTTCAATTCACAGCTTGGCCCCATGTCTGCATCAGTTTCCTCCCGAGTGCTCCGGTTTCGTCCCATAGTCCAAAGATGTGCAAATTAGGTGGATTGCTGCTTAGTGTCCGGGGAACTAGCTAGAGTAAATACATGGGATTATGGGGATAGGGCAGGGGTGGGATTGTGTTCCATGCAGACTCAATGGACCACATGGCCTCCTTCTGCACTGTAGGATTTGCTGTGAGCTGATCAGCTTAAGGTAAATAGGATTAGAGAGTCAAACATATAGCTCAAAAATTAGAGTGGGAGAAATGGGTTTTGGTTCATGGAGCCTCTTAGTGTACAGGAATGTGTAGGTTAGAGGGATTAGTGGGTAGGATGTGGGTGAGATTGTGTTTCGTGTAAACTCGATGGGCCGAAGGGTTCTATGAGAGCCAGCAGCAGTAGTGTGGAAAGTAAGAGCTGTGCCATTGGGTGCGGTTTACAACCGAACCACACAGTATTCTGGTGAGGCTTATCGTTAGGATAGTAGAGAGGGTTTTAAACTAGTGATCAAGCGTTGGAAGATGTGGTCCTTTAAAGGGAGGAGATAAAGCAAGCGAGCAAGGTGACAATAAGGGAAATGACAATCATTGTGGCAGGAAGGAATTGAATATATAAACTTAAGAGTGAGCCAGGGGATACAGCTACATGTTACGAAAATATTGAAAGTATCTAAATACTCATAGCATTTGAAATAAAGCAGATAAGTTAAGAGTTCAGATAGAAATAAATAATGTATGTACTGACAGCTATTACAGGGACATGGCTGGAAGATGACGATGGCTAGGACCTGAATATTTAAAACTACAGGGATGGAGCAGGGAAAAGGACTGGCGGGGGAGGGGGAATAGCTTTGCTAATTAGGGATGATATTATATTCAAGAGGAGTGACATTAGTTCTAAAAATCAAAATGTACCATCAGTTTGGGTAGAGATATGAAACAGTAAAGTTGGAAAGTTACTTGTGGAGGTAGTTTATCAATCTTCTGGACAGTAACTACACTGTGAGACAGAGTATACAGGAGAAAATGTTGATGGCTTGTGACTAAGGTGCAGCATTAGTCATGAGAGATTTTAATCTGTATATAGATTGGACAGATTAGATTGACAAAGATAGACTGAACGATAGTTTGTGGACGTTTTTAGGATAATTTCTTTGAGCAGCAAGTTCTGTAGTCAACTAGAGAGCAGGCTGTTCTCGACCTGGTAATGTGCAATGAGATGGGATTAATTAATGGCTTCAAAGTAGAGGCACTCCTATGTAGGAGCAATCATAACATTGTGCATTAATTTGAGGGAGAGATAGGTGGATCTAAGACTAGTATTTTAAACTGAATTAAAGGTAATTATCATTTGGTCCACCTTGTTGTCTAACGTGGGGCATACACGCGATGGGTCGTGAGAGGACTGCTCTTGGATCTTTTTCAAGAGTATCCTAGTGCTTCACATCGTTAGTGTACGCTTGACCTGGACCATTTGATGGGCAACACGACAGCTCAGTGACTATCGCTGTGCTGTGTAGATACATGGATTTGGGCCTGTGTCTGTGGGAGTTTGCGCATTCTCCCCGTGCTTGTGTGGGTTTTCCCGGGCACTCTGGTTTCCTCCCACATCCCAAAGATGTGCTCTTAGGCTAATTGGCAAAATAAATTCTCCCTAAATTGTCTCAAATTTGGTTTTTAATCCATAGATCTATAAACATGGACAGGGATCGCGGGTAGAGGTGGGAATAATCGGGGTGGTGCATGGGCTCGGGCCGAAGGGCCTGTTTCCCGTGCTGTTCTGTTCTTTGTTCTTATCATAATTATGAGGATAGAGCTGGCAAAGGAGACTACGCAGATATTTAAGACAATATGATCCTGTGAGAAAGAAAAATCTTTGAGGAAGGACGTGCCCTTCCTACCTAACAAGGAGACTTGACAAAGTGAATACGGAGAGAATGCTTCGCCTTGTACAGAAGGCAAAGGTGGGGAGAATTCTTTTCTCAGAGGGTGGTGAGCCTGTAGAACTCCAGAGAATGGTACAGACAGGGTCATTCAATATTCATGACTCACAAGGGAGTCAGAGGGGCCAGGGAGAGTAGGCAGGAGAGCGACATTGAGGCTCCAATCAGATCAACCATAATCTTATTGAATGATGGAGTAATTTGAAGGGCTGAATGGCCTGTTCTTAATTAATATGTTTATGTGGCTCTTCACCCTCTGAAGAATAATAAATGCTGACTTTGCCAGTGATATTTGGATTCCAAGGACAAATAAATAAAAAGAAAATATAAAAAAGTATCTGTCTCTGTTTGCCTTCTTCCGCTTAATGCCTTTGGTTAACAATTGACCTAACATCAACTGTCACTTGTGGAAGAGAGTTCCAAGCTCCTACTACATTTTGGGTGTAAAAGTATTTCCTAATTTCCCTCTGGTAAAGTTCTGAGGTAAAGATTGTAATTAAGATCTTTCCTGTTTCACTGGTTATTGGACCTATATGGTTGGTTTGAGAGTTTTTGATTTGCAAAGTATTGTTTTTTGCATGCTATACAGACAAAGCATGCCATTCATAGAGAAGGAAAGAAGAGAGTGCAGTATGTAGTGTTACGGTCATAGCTTAATGTGAGGTGGATCCATTCAAAAGTCTGATGGCAGCAGGGAAGAAGCTGTTTGTTCTTGAGTACCTGACCTCAGACTTTTGTATCTTTTTCCCGACAGAAGAAGATAGAAGAGAGAATGTCCGGGCTATGTGGCGTCCTTGATCGTGCTGGCAGCTTTGCTGAGGCAGTGGGAAGTGTAATGTAGTGTAGTCAATGGATGGGAAGCTGGTTTGTGTGATGGACTAGGCTTTGTTCACAACCCTCTGTAGTTTCTATGACAGTCAACAATGATTGTTGAGTTGGTGCCATTTTCTCTGATTAATTTAAACCATCTGTATTTCAGGGTCGTACCTGTCCTCGGGATTCTCTTTCTCACCATATGCGAATAAGGTTCCAGGACACGAAGACAGCGACCGAGCGCGTGGGAGCCCTGGTGTAGGCAGCAAACCCAGCTCCGAATCCATGGCCCTCGATATTCTACAGCAGCACGCCAGTCAGTACAAGAGCAGGTCACCAACAGTAAGTAAGCAAGGCTGACACAAAGGAGAACTGCTTTGTCTGCTGAGATACCAGTAAGAATTGCTCCAGCAAATTAACTTTTCGTTCAGGTCCACTTTCTAAACTGGAGATGTGTTCAACCTACTTCAGCACAAACCCATAAGTGTCTAAATCTTTGATGTATTTTGCACCTCTATCTAAGATTAGTGCCAATATGCTTCTTACAACTGTTTAATTTCAATGTTAAATTTGCGCTGGAATAGATGACTCATCTTCGGACTTCTTTCCTGCCTACTCCAGGCTCTTCCCTTTCTCCCTTTGTGTCTCTGAATGTAGAACAATAGAATCCCTACAGTGCAAAAAGCAGTCATTCATCCCATTGAATCTGCACCAGAGGATCTCACGTACTTGCAAATGTGTACACATGTGCAATGCATATACACGCAAATGTTCACACGCACGCTTGCAAATGTGCATGCACACAAACATGCGTGTGCGCAACTGTGCGCACACAGCCATGCATGTAGACACTCACATGCACCTCTGACCTTGCCATAGATCGTCCCCACCGGTGTTCCCTGACACCCCAGAAACCTGACTGTACCCCCGTCCACCCACCCTCCCACCAAGCATTCTCAATCTCTCAAGCATCTTTCAACCTCTAGCCAGTCCAGAAGCTCCAGTATTGACAGTAGTTGTAACTCTGTAGGTCAATAAGGACTAATACTTTAACATTTTATTCAGAGTTATATTTGAGAGGGACTTGCATGTATCCTGAACCTGAGGTCAGAATCCAACTCCACCTAAGCTGGCCATGTGTTACTTTGCCCAGAACTGGATAGAAAGCAATCATTTTGTTATATTTAAAAAAAAAAACTGCTTTTCTCTTGTGTGTGAAAACTGACCACAAGATCGAGTGGTCTTGAATTTCAGATTCCCAAAGTCTACCACCTTCAAAATACAAACTAGAAGGGTTGTGGAAGACTGTGATAGACAAGCCTCAACCTGCCAGGTATAATGATTCAGCATGAAACCTGTTTGAGCTTCGGTAACCTGCTCCATCTGCCAAATCCTCTACAGTTTGGATATTAAGGAGCATTGGACTTGGGAGCAGGGTAGGTCATTCGGTCTTTTGAGCCAGCTCTGCCATCCGTATGATCGTGGCTGCTCTCATTTACGTTATATTTTCTGACCTGGGGAATGGGGGTGGCATGTTGATGCTGTTCTGAAGCTAGGATTAAAGTGTATCATTGAGATAGGTAGTGAATTGCACTTGGCCATGGTACGCCTGAATTGGTTCTAATCCCAGGCACTCACTTTGATGCTAACTGTCCGCATAATAAACCTTTTCAAATACATTGATAGTGATTTGGTTCTGTACAAGCATAACATTGTACATTTTATAATCCACTGATCCATATCTGGGTGATAAGTGCTATTGCTCACTCTCACCTTGTGTGCACAGTTTGTCAATGAGTAATCAAGGGCACACAGTATCTCTCCAGAGATAACGATAGAACTTGACTTTATTTAGTGTCCTGCTATATCCTTGGTGTAGCCAAATGCTACTAAATGAGTGATTACTTCATGAGGAGTAGAGTGCTTGCCTTCTTGAGCTTGGCAGGCATTTCGCACATGGTAAGATTCCACAAACAGTGACTGGGATGAGCAACTAGTTAGTTACACCAAGCAAACTTCCTGCGCTGTTTTAGGGAGTGCCGCCTGATGGTTTGTTCCCACATAGGCAGGAGCACAATTCATTCAGAAGCTGGCACACCAACAATGCAATATTCCCTCAGTACTGGGTGGCACGATGGCACAGTGGTTAGCACTACTGCATCACAGTGCCAGGGATCTGGGTTCAATTCCAGGCTCGGGTTACTGCCTGTGGTTACTGTGGAGTTTGCACGTTCTCCCCGTGTCTCTGTGGATTTCCGTGGTGCTCCAATTTCCTCCCACAGTCCAAAGCTCTGCAGGGTATGTTGATTGGCCACGTGTCATGGGGGATTAGTAGAATAAATATGCGAGGTTACAGGAATAGGGCCTGTGTGGGATTGTGGTTGGTGCAAATTCAATGGACCGAATGGCATCCCTCTGCACCTTAGAGTTTTTATGATACGGCACTGACAGTCGAGGTAATTTGTCTGAATCCTAGAGAGAGGCTCAAATCTGAAATTCTTGAGTGTTCCCTGCTGAGGGAAGCTGGCCGTGATGTCTGTGATGTTAATGTGTTACCTTCCTCCCAAATGTAGACAAACGAGAAACCTTCTCACGAACGAGAGCGAGAGATCGATAAGGAGCGGCCTCGTTCTTCACCGTCCCAACGACAGATCACCTCACACCACCACCTTGGAATGGGGTACCCATTGCTCCCTGGGCAATATGACCTCCCATATGCAACAGGTAGGACTGACAAAGAAACGCAGGAACAAATGAATGTAGTATTGTTTTGTATGTAAATGGAATTCAGTAATTCAGAGACATCAGGCTGTGGAATATTTAATATTGGAGCTGTGTGAGGTTGAATGTCTGCTTCAACTCTTGTCACTGCTGCTAAACTCAAACTAGTATTTAGTCCCAGTGTTTTGTTTGTGTTATATATTAATAATCAGCCTATCCTTGAGGTGAAATTCCTCAAACAAGAATGGTGTAATCTCATTGCTAGGGAAGGTGATAGCCCAGTGGTATCATCATTAGACTATTAATCCAGAAACTCAGCTAATGTTCTGGGGACCCAGGTTCGAATACCACCAAGACATTTGAAGTCAATTTTAAAAATCTGGAATTAAGAATCTACTGATGACCATGAAACCATTGTTGATTGTCAGAAAAATCCATCTGGTTCATTAATGTCCTTTAGGGAAGGAAACCTGCTGCCCTTACCCAGTCTGCCCCACGTGTTAATCCAGAGCCACAGCAATGTAGTTAACTCTCAACTGTCCTTGGGCAACTAAGTATGGGCAACACCCATGTCCCATGACTGAATAAAAAATAAGTAACTTCATTGCAGTGTTAATGTAAGCCAACTTGTGACACTAATGAATAAACTTTAAATATGAAAATACTGGCTGTCAAGCTGTAGAAGAGTGGGTGCTCATGGAATGATTTGGCCCATTGACGTTTTATATAATTCAGCGTGGTTTGGAATTGTATTAATTTTATTTATTTATATCACAAGTAGGCTTACATTAACACTGCAATGAAGTTACTGTGAAAATCCCCTAATTGCCACAGTTCTGTTTGAGTCCACTGAGGTAGAATTTAGCACGGCCAATGTACCTAACCAGCACGTCTTTCAGACTGGGAGGAAACCGGAGCACCTGGAGGAAACCCATGCAGACATGGGGAGAATGTGCAGACTTTGCACGGCCAATAACTCAAGCCAGGAATTGAACCTGGCCCCTGATTCTGTGAGGCAGCAGTGCTAACCACTGTGCCATCCTTTTAGTTCTACCTTTACAGAAGCATATGATCCCACTCATTCTTAACAGCTGAGTTAATAGCCTTAAATAATCACAGGAACAAGGTGTTTTGGCCCATCGAGATGATCCAGTTTATTCAGTTGGATCATGGTTGACCCAGGATCTAACTCTATATCCCAACTTTGCTCAATATACCAGCTTTAATGCCTTTAGTTAATAGAAATCTTTCAATCTCAGAGTGAAATAAACAGTCAAATTCGCATCGACAGCATCAGACACTTTGTCTAATGATATTCGAGACATGCAGAGGATGGTTTAGAGTCTTCATGGATCACTGAATGGACAGAATAGATAAGGAGCAGCTATTCCCCTTAGTTGAAGGGTCAATCATGAGGAGGCACAGGTTCAAGGTGAGGAGCAGAAGGTTTAGGGGATGTGAGGAAAAAAGTTTTCACCCAGAGCATGGTGAGGATCTGGAATGTGCTGCCTAGGAGGGTGGTAAATGTGCGTTGCCTCACATCCTTTAAAAAGTATCTGGATAAGCATTTGGCATGTCATAACATTCAGGGCTATGCGCCAAGTGCTGGTAAAATGGAATTGGTGGGAGGTCAGGTATTTCACACATGTCAATGAAGTCTCAATGGGTCAAAGAGCATCCTCTGCACTGTATGATCCTATGATTATCTAATGCTGTTGCTCTGAACAGATGTGTTGACCCACGAACTACATCCTTGCTAACTCACTGCTTTGTTGCAAGCACCTTCTAATTTTCAGTTACCCCGAAATCTCTCTGACTCCCTCTGTTCTCTGTGTAGCTTGTCGCTACTGTCCTTTCCAAAGTTGCTTGTTAAAATGTGTGGCTCAGGTGACGTGGACATCAGGATAGAAGTAAAGTACAGAACATGATGGATGATGAGCATCTATTAATTTGGTTTATTATTGTCACATGTATTAGTGTATAGTGAAAAGTATTGTTTGTTGTGCTATACAGACAAAGCATAATGTTCATAGAGAAGGAAAGGAGAGGGTGCAAAGTACAGTGTTACAGTCATAGCTAGGGTGTAGAGAAAGATCAACTTAATACATGATAGATCCATTCAAAAGTCAGATGGCAACAGGGAAGAAGCTGTTCTTGAGTCAGTTGTTACATGACCTCAGACTCTTGTATCTTTTTCCTGACAGAAGAAAGTGGAATAGAGAATGCCCGGGGTGTGTGGGGTCCTTAATTATGCTGGCTGCTTCACCAAGGCATCGGCAAGTGTAGACGGAGTCATTGGTGGGAGGCTCGTTGGACTGATGGACTGGGATTCGTTCACAATCCTTTGTAGTTTCTTGCAGTCTTGGACAGAGCAGGAGCCATACCAAGCAGTGACACAATCATGTGTAGAAGTTGGTGCATGTGTAAGTTGGTGAGAATCGTAGTAGACATGCCAAATTTTCTTAGAATTCTGAGAAAGTAGAGGCATTGGTGGGGCTTTCCTAACTTTAGCATTTTGTGATTGATATCCAGTATATTTAGACTATACACGATTTAATTGAGAGTGCGATGTAGCCTATACACTATAACATCTCCAGAGACAAGTCGCATCTGTATTTTGAGAATTTCTGGATTACAGAATGCCTAAACACAAGTGAGTAAGCAGATAAAAATAAAATTGTGATGAAACATTGTAAAACAGCAAATGAAACTGTTGTATAACTCCTAGTGTAAGATGATGCTGATGAGATTGAGGGATCAGGTTGGAGCTGCTCACAGAACATTTCTGGGGAAGGTTTCCTCAATCAGTAAACCACAGAGGGCACGGTATTAAACATATTTCCTTCCCATTTCTCACTAGTCCTAGTCCTGGTCCTGGTCTGGATTTGATAGCCTTGGGCTATTTCTCTCTCTTGTCTCATACAGAGTGGGGAGGGGGACAGGGAAAAGAAGGATCTGTTTAATCATGATGATATGGACATGTCTAAATGGAATAACTGCTTTCATCCTTCCCCTCAGTTTCCATTCGATTGTTGTGTGTCTGTCTCTTCATCAGGATTTCTCTCCACTTTTCCAGGTCTCTCCTCTCCAGCCATTGTTGCAAGCCAACATGCTGCAGCCCAAGCCTCTGTGTCCACCCTATTCCCACCAGCCAGAAGGTGAGAATGGTAAGAAAAATCATTTCTTATACTTTGTCTTTTCCTTTGCATGGTTGGTCAAGTTGCAATGGAAATGTTATTGGCCTTCTCCCGAACCCCATCAAAAACTCCTTCCTTCTGATCGTAAATGAGTATTTAGGAAAGCTCCATGAAGTGTGGGGATGTGTAAATTAGGTGGATTGGTCATGCTAAATGTGTAGTGTTATGGGATAAGGTGGGGAGTTGTGCCTGGCTGGGATGCTCTGTCAGAGAGTTGGTGTAGAGTCAATGGGCCAGATGGCCTCTTCCTGCACCGTGGAGACTCAATGGCACGGGCTGGAGCAGCTGACACTCAAACTTACAAACCCACCACCCACTGAATAAAGTGTCTCTTGGGCCCATCAAGAGGCATAGCAGGTTCTGGGCTACAAGCTGAGAATCTTTCCAATCCTTAGAAAACAGCTCACTTGATTGGCACCCTATCTACAAACATTCACTCTCTCCGCAACTGGTACACAGTAACAGCCACATGTACCATCGATAAGATGCACCGCAAGAGCTCACCAAGGCTCCTTAGGCACCATCTTCCAAACCCATGACCAGTTCTTTCTAGAAGATACATGGGAACACCACCTAGAAGCTCCTCTCCAAGCAGCTAGCCATCCCGACTTAAAGTTTATTTATTAGTCACAAGTAAGGCTTATGTTAACACTGCAAAGAAGTTACTGTGAAATTCCCCTTGGGAAATATATTGGCCCTTCCTTCACCGTTGCCCAGTCAAAATCCTGAAGCTCACTCCCTAACAGCACTGCGGGTGTACCTATACCTCAGGACAACAGTGGTTCAAGAAGGCAGCTCACTATCACCACCTCAAGAACATTAGGGCTAAGCAGCAAATGCCAACAATACCCGTGACCCATGAATCAGTGTATAAAAATCTGAGCGCTTGAGCAGGATATCCCACATTGGAGCATATTGTCTGTGACCCAGATTGAGTTTACAGCCTGTAATTTAAAGGGACATTCCTGCCCTCTGGGCACTGCAGTGCACACAGAGACCTTTCTGCAGAAAGTCTCAGGTTCTTCGACCTTCAACATATCCGTCTACATTGACTTCTTCCATGAAGCACTGCTGGTGATCAAAGAACGCCGAACAGCCAAGATTTAACTCCAGCCTCAGACAATCCCACCCTTACAGTCTGCCTAATGCGAATAAAAAACAGAAACACAGCTATATATATCCCTCTCTGAAAGCATTCTATTCCATTCTGTACTCATTATGGCTGGTGATTGTCTGTTTAATGAGCGCAACAAGCCTATTACCTTCAGTTGGCATTGTGCAGCTCAGCCCGCTATCCTAAACTGCTGTGATGCCACCAGGAATGCAAGCCACTGTCTTTTTGTCTGATGATACGTTTGCAGGGACATGCTTCGATTAGGTTTTCTGAGAATATTTTTCAAGCTGTGATATCTGTCATCAGGGAAAGTTGTCACATTTAACCTGGTCGCCATGGCAATGGGTAGGAAAGTGAGAAGTAGGTGGCATGATGGACGAGTGGTTAGCACCAGGGACCCAGGTTCGATTCCCCGGCTTGGGTCACTGTCTGTGTGAAGTTGGCACATTTTCCCTGTGTCTACATGGCTTTCCTCTAGGTGCTCCAGTTTCCTGCCACAGTCCAAAGATGTGCGGGTTAGATGCATTGGCCATGCTATATTACTGCTTAGTGTAAAGGAGTTAGCAGGGTGAATATGTGGGGTTAGGGGGATAGGGCCTGGGCAGACTCTATGGGCTGAATGGCTGCCTCTTGCACTGTGGATTTTATGCCCTGGGAACTCACCTAAATTTCTTACTTGCACCTTTCACTTTGGCTGGAGGAGATACCAGTTTATGATACTGGCAGGGAGAGGGAGAGCTATGTGTTCGCTCTGATAGCAAGTAGTCAATGAATAGTGACACCTATCGTTCACACAGCATTACATTGAAAAAGAAGTGTATTTTTAAAGCTTGCTTCTCTACAACACTTGTCACTGCTTCTGGATGTCCCATTCCCACCCAGCGCTTTTGCTTAAATAACTCTTGTAATGTAGAAAATGTGCAGCAAGTTCCACACAGCAAACCCCCACAAATAGCAGTGTGGTGATCAGCAGATAATCTTGTACTAATGAGATTGTTTGAGGATAAATATTCTTTGGAACACTATGCTCTTCCTTGAAAGAATGGACATGGGGTACTCTATGTCTACCTGAGGTTAGGCAGAGCATTGATTTAATATCTCTTCTGAAAATAAAACGGCATCCCTACAGGACGGCATTCACTCAGTACTATGCTGGAGGACCAGCTTAAATTATGGACTAAAGTCTTTGCAGTGGAATTTGCAACCACTGACAGGTGAGAACGCTACCATAGTGAGCTAAAATCATATCATTCAGTGCCATGTCGATTGTAATTCTTCAGACCCCCTCAATTAAATTGATCCTAATTTAATAAGGGGAGAGGAGAGGCATTATTAGAGAGGGGGGGGAGTTGTTAAATATTGGACCCATTATTCTTCAGATAATGTCCTGGACTTTTCAGTTCCATCTCAGAGGTCAACACCCCTTATATCATTGATTATAAAAACATAAAATTCCTGCAGTAGGAGGCCATTCGGCCATTGAACCTGCACCCAACAACAATTCCCACCCAGATCCTATCCCCGTAACCCCATTCATTTACCCAGTTAACCCCCCTGACACTAAGGGTCAATTTAGCATGTCCAATCCACCTAATCCACACATCTTTCAGACTGTGAAGAAACCAGAGCACCTGGTGGAAACCCACGCAGACATGAGGAGAAGGTGCAAACTCCACACGGACAGTGACCTGAGGCCAGAATTGAACCTGGGCTCCCTGGCACTGTGAGGCAGCAGAACTAACTGCTGTTCCACCGTGCTGCCCCTGTCTTTAAGTTTCCGTGGATACCAGGAAGGCGCAATAAGGAGATTTTTTTTTTAATCGAAAGCCTTGCACCATTGCTCCATGTGTCCTGATCCTGAGGAGGGTGCCCTGTTTCTCATTATGTTTATTTTGTCTTCCAGGGAATGAAAGGATGCAATCACTTCATTTGGAATCATGTGACTGGATCACGTGACGATGCTCTGCATTTTCTTAGACATCAGTTCAATGGTGTTTCTGGTTACTGCCGTGAAGTCAGGCAGACTATTGTAATGTTTCTTCTGAAGGACTCTTGACCTTGGTAACGGAGACCTGATAACCTGTTGTGTGTGTGTGTGTGTGTGTGTGTGTGTGTGTGTGTGTGTCGCGGTGTTTATGAGCAGGAAAGTTTTGACAATTCTGCCTTTCTCACTGTGTAGATATATTGTAGAGTACACCCTTATCTGTCTCACCCCATCAAGCAAAGGATATTTTAAGATTGACTTGACTGTATCAATGCTGTTGTTGAGTTCACTGCTTTCTGCGGGTTGTCGGGTGCTGGAGAGCTGGCCAATACGAGGGTAATTCTGACTCATTCCCTTACACGTGACGTGTGGTCTGGATTGAAAGTGGGTAATTTATAAATGACTCAAATCATTGCTGACACGCTGATTTAATGGTGAATGGTGTTTTTAAATGAATGAGGAATAAGATTTGGGAATATTTTGCTGTCTTCTTGCTTCCCCACCCCCCGCCCCACTTTCTCACAAGTACACTTCTTAGCCCCTATGACCCTTGCCCTCCCATCTCTAACCAGGATGCAGTGCTGTTGGCTGCTGAGACATGGAAACCACAATGTCCCCACCTCACTTCTGACAGAGCACAAAGTGAATCAAAGTGTTTTTTTCTACATTTCGGAGCATGGCTGCTACTTTGCTCGAAAAGAGAACAAGCCTCATCTTAAGATTAACAGTTTTGTTTGACAAGTGTTCATGGGGTGACCCCCTTGTACCTTTCTGGGCCTAGAGTTGGTTCACATGTTGAGGTGATAACGATCACAAGCTCTCCAAGGCCTGTCCCTGTGTTTGAGGAAGGGGAGTGGAAATCATCCCAGTTGAGGCAGTCAATGTTTTTGTCTCTGCCACAGCAGATCTGACAGGCAGAGCGTCTCCAGCCTTGATAAAGAGCAGTCCACATTGTTTCCATCAACCTCCCACGTTTCTCTGTCATAACTGGCTCATGCCAGATTGATTTGGAGCTGTTGGGAATGCGATCAAGACAGACTAAACTGATTGCTCAGCAAGAGGTTTGCAAGTGAGGGCTGGATTTATAATCGATACCCAGGGCTGAACAGCTAGTGAAATGCACTTTCCACCTTCACATTCTCAAAATATTTATTAGGCATGTGGAGAACGGCTCTGTGCCCAGTCTGTATGTCCAGATCCACAGAGGGCTGGCAAATAGCTGGAATCGATCTAGGATCAGTATAAATGGAAGCTCATTCGTCACAGTAGGTTCCAGACTTTCTGTATAACCCTGCACCCCTGGGCTGCAGAGAGAAAACATTAGTTTCTGTCTGAAGCAATTGGAGTCCATTGGAGCACAATTCCAAACGTGTGGCTGGATCCTGGCATCGAGATGAGGCTGTTGGCTGGACAACTGCTTTATGATGGAGAGCGATTCCCAACAGCCAGGGTTTGACTCCCGTTGTGGCTGAGGTTGTCTGTGAGGGCCCCGCATTCTCAACCTTGCCCCCCACCTGAGGTGCAGTGACCCTCGGTTAATTTGCCACCAGTCGCCCTCAAAGGGGAGCACAGCCTATGGTCCTCTGGGACTATGGTGACATTTCATTTAGATCCTGAAGACATTTAACATTCAATCTGATCCATTACAAAGGCACTTAAAGATGTTTCTATCAGTTTCAGTCCTTTGTTGTTGTTGCTATTTTATTTTCTTTGAAGAATTTTTTTCTAATGAGTGTTGGCCTTCACTGACTAGTGATGCTATCAGGAACCTGTGGCCATTTTGTGTCTGTGTGTGTGTGTGTGTATGTGTGTGTGTGTGTGTATGTGTATCCTCAGGTATCAAGGATATGCTTGCTACAGCACAAGAGGATGAATTAGCACCATAAATCTTTGAGACATGTAAATAGAATCTTTTTATAAATCAGGAACAGTACCTGCTAATAATGTCAAGCTTGTTACTCTAAACTTAGGATCCAGACAATGCACGTAAATCTTTCCCTCTTGAAGGGAGCAGTTTCAGGTATTCTGTATATAAATCACGTGATTAGCCTGTTCCTCATTCCCACTCCATTCCCAGGCCGAAAGGTTTGGAAATTGGAGAGGTGTTTTGAGCTGTTATCATCTCATAAGGCTCCCCTCCCTCCCAACTGTCCCAGAAAGCTGCAGGAATTCTGAGCAGTTTTGGGGCAGAGCTGTGCCAGTGGTCTGTTAGCTATTGCCCAACCTGTCCGGCTGTCGTTGCAACATCCTGTAATGTCCTTCCACTGGCAGTCACTGTTCCTGACCTCACAGAGTCTGCTCATAACACCGAGGGGCAGATAACTTTACTGCACCAAGACTGTCTCCATTTCAACCTCTTTGTACCTGCTGTGAGAATAAAGGGCAAGGATAAGCTTCAGATTCCTCAGGATTAAGCTCTTGAGTTTGCTCAGAATAATGCTTAGGAAGTCTTGTACTTTCCATCAAAATAACTGTTAAAAATTATCACTGATTATGTGGACAGGAGGGCAGAGGTGAGGGAAGAAGTGTGACCCTGGCCTGAAATGAATATTCTGATTTATTAGTGCAAACATTAATCAGGTGTGGACCATGTTCTGGCATTTGGAGCCCAAGCCTGAGGAAAGCAGTGACCTCCCATCAGTGCTACCTCTCTGTGTAGCCCTGACTTCGCTAGGCCTGGCGATGCTCCTGCTGTTTGGACAGGGCCTAACCTTCCAGTTGTGTTGTGGTTTCTGAGTGAAATGGGGTTAAGTTTTTGGGGCTGAACTTAATGATAAAACTGCTGGCACTCGAGGTTTTTTTTGTTCAAATGGTTCCAAGTGTGGGCAGTGAGTTTGGGCATGAGAAGCATGCCAGCCTAGACCGGTCTGGGTCTGCACTGGCTTGGCCCAGGGTCGTCTGTGGAAATGAGTCAGAACGTTCAACCCCATCCGGGTACCCGCAGTGCACCCAAAGGGAGCAACCCACTCTTTGTTTCTTCATCTTGTAATACAGAGTTAGAATGGTCAACAAAGTTTTTAAAAAAAAAAATGCTGTTACGCTGTGTAAAAAAAAAAAACAACCTGTTTTTACTGTTACTGGATGGGTTCTAGATGTTTCTCCCTCTCACTACTTTGCTGTTTTTTGTATCATCAGTTTTACGCATTGTCTCAGACATTAGTTTCAGGGTCCGATGAGGCACCCCCTCCCTTCCCGCGATAGCTTTTACCCTTTTATCTGCAGCAGTCTGTACTGCAGTCAGGTGCTGTTTGCTGTAAATAATGTACAGAGAAACTATTGTAAAATGTTTTGTTTTTTTTAAAAGAGAAAATCCTAGATTCTGATTTCCGGACTCTTTTTTTTCTGTTGGTGAAAATTTTTTCCTGAATCCTAATTGTGATCCCTTTACTGGATCCATCCAGCTGTTGCCCACTGGTGAATTTGATGGTGTTGGGTGGGCCCCACAAAATCTCCCACTGGGTCCCTGCTTCGAAGTGTGGAGCTCTTTTTCAAATTCAGAGGTGGAATTTAATTGTGTCTCGTAATGAAACATCTCCTCTGATCCCCTTCCCGTGTCGATTACTCGGTGTCTCTCATTGCGCGAGATTCCTAAAGCAGCTCCCAAATTCTGTTCTAGAGTCGCAGCCTGTTGTATCAAATCTCATTCTTAATCCCCAGCACTCCCCCACCCCACCCACCCACAGGGCAGTACATGTGTTTCTTGGTCAGTGGTACTCAGTGCAACATGCTGATCCAGTCATGAGGAGCAATGGGCTGAATCTCTACTCTGTACTGCTGTTTGTGCAGATAAACATTGGGTGCAATGGGGCAAACACACCAGCCACTTTCACAGTGCCCCCCCACCCCTCCTTTCCAGTTCCCTGAATTCTCCGTCTCAGCGCCACCACACTGTTTAAACCAAAATCAGGAAGTCCCTCTGGAGGTGTGGAATGAAGAACTGATCCACGCTGGCATCTCCCCAAACTACACTCCACCACTGTCTGCAAAGGGAGTGGCAACAGTGTCACCCAGTCAGGCTCTGACTGGGGGACAGAGCTTTGAGCAGGGTGGGGCTGGTGACTGACCAGGGGGTTAAGATATGGAGAGTAAGTTTAATTTGTGCTTTGCATTATGTAGGAGTCGGAGGGATGCTCAAGGTAGACTGACGTGTCTATGTGCACGTGCGCCAGCACGTGTGCTCAGGCTGTTTTTTCCAGATTAACTTTCCCTTCCCAAGCCCTGATTGGCTGCCCTGCTCGATTTTCTGGAGACAAAAGTCAAATCCTTTCCATCAGAGGGAGGTTCCAGCTGACCACCACCACCACCACTGCCCCCCTCTCCCCCCTGCCAGCCCACAATTTGGATTAGATATGCCCACAATTCTTCTGGCTGGGCACGGACTTGTGCTGAGAGATTGATTTGACAGGGATCTGGGTGTGAATCCAGAGGATCTGCTACAAGAAACCGCATTCCTGAATGAGTTCCTGCAAATAGCGTTTCAAACTTTTCAATGCGAATGGGAAACAGTGGCAGATACCAATTCCCAGTCCCACTGAATGCTCTGTTCATTATTAGCAAGCTCTGAATTCCTGGCTGGGAGCTGATATTGGCATAGCCCAGACTCGATAGGCTGATAAATGCCACCAGTCTGTAGGGTTTTGCTGTTCAAACAGTACCTGGAGTCAGGCTGGCTCCACTCCCCCCAGCTCAGTTTCCATCAACAACCCCTGTGTTCTGCTCCAGATTCTGCTCCAGATTCTGCCCAAATCTCAGCTGACTGGAGCTGTAGCAACAGTAGCTAGAGTTGCTCCTTTATGAACAAAGAGTCACGTTTACAATACTCTCAGTAGGACAACTCCAAGCACAACTTTTTTAACTTTACAATGGGCATAAGAGGAGGAGAGATAACGTCACCCTCTCTCAGGGTCCAGTGTGCAGGAGCCAGAAGGACAGTCACTGTCCTGAGACAGGTTGTGGGGAGGCCACTGAGTGCCTGGGCCAGAGTAGATCGTGACCCCAGCAGAATGTCCTGCCCCATTTTACCAGGGCCACCACTGGTTTGGATTTGAAACCGTCTTTCACATATGGCCCCGCTGCCCCTTGGTCTTCACCAGTCACCACAGCGGGGAAAGCTGGCTGTATTGTACTTCATTTGTCCTGTACTGTTCTGTAGTTTCCTCACCCCCAACCCCCTTCCCCGTGAATGTAGCTGTGCGTCAGACTGACGGAGCCTCACCGGTACTTGAAGTGTAGACGTTTACACCATATTATTTTTGTTGCTGCGTGGGATGGTTTCCTGATGAATTAAATGAAAGCTCTTACTGGTGAATCTCATGTAAAGTGTATATTAAGGAGTTCTTTTTTATACAGTACTGTACCTTGCCTTGTGCATTTAGGCAAAAAAAAAGTAATAAATCTTTTTATGAGACAATCACAATCCTCCCGGGTTTCGTCTCTTTATTCTGAAAGGTGAGGACGTGTCAATGCAATATTCCGGCTGGATTTGAATGGGATTTTGGAAGAGCAAACAGCCAGCACCGATACACACATTGTAGAACTACCGACAATATAGTCATGCTGCAATTTCGTCACTTGTAGCAACTCCAGCCATGAGAGGGCAGCATTCTCACTTTGGAGTCAGTGAGTCGTGAATTCAAGCTTTACTCAGGCTTTCCATAGAACCATAGAAAATTGTCTCTGCCGAACCATTTTTTGCCTAGTCCCACTGACCTGCACTTGGACCATATCCCTCCACGCCCCTCTCATCTGTGAACCCGTCCAAGTTTTTCTTAAATGTTACAAGTGACCCCACGTTTCCGGCATCTCATTCCACACTGCTATCACTCTCTGCATGAAGAAGCTCCCTCCCCTCCCCCCCAAAATTCCCTTTAAACTTTTCTCCTTTCACCCTATCTATACCCATCAAAATCTTACGCACCTCCATCAAATCTCTCCTCATTCTTCTACGCTCCAGGCAATAGAGTCCTAACCTATTCAATCTTTCTCTATAACTCAGCTTCTCAAGTCCCAGCAACATTCTTGTGAACCTTCTCTGCACTCTTTCAACCTTATTTACATCCTTCCTGTAACTAGGTGACCAAAACTGTACACTGTACTCTGAATTCGGCCTCACTAATTAATGCCTTATACAACCTTACCATAACACTCCAACTTTTATACTCAATACTCGATTCCAGTGCAGCACTGTGGGAGCTCTATGCTGTCATCGATGCTGTGTTCTGGATTAGAATCCCATAAATCCCATCTGCGGGCATCTATTTAAGTTAAAGATTCCAGGAAAGCGAAAGCAGGAAAGTTTTCACATTTCGCCACACACACCACAAACGGATTATCTGATCATTTGCCTCATTGTTGTTTGAGAGATCTTTCTGTCATGGCACTGATTAATTTTGTGTTGCTTTCTGATGTTCATTTCTTCTACTTAAATCGTCTTAATCCTACTGCATTAGAGGGACTAAGCCATACCTAGATACCTGTCCCAAATGTGTGGTCCGTTGTATAGTGTGGAGATGCCGGCGTTGGCTAAAAACAGTAAGAGATCTCACAACACCGGTTAAAGTCCAACAAGTTTATTTGCTAGCACAAGCCACTAGCTTTCGGAGCACTGCTCCTTCATCAGGTGAGTTGGATTTCAGTTCACAAATAAGGAACATAAAGACACAAACTCAGTTTACAAAATAATGGTTGGAATGCGAGTCTTTCAAGGTAATCCAGTCTTACAGGTACAGACAATGTGAGCGGAGAGAGGATTAAGCAGATGTGTATTGTCTCCAGCAGGACAGTTAGTGAGATTTTGCAAGCCCAGGCAAGTCGTGGGGGTTAAGAGATGGTGTGACATGAACCCAAGATCCTAGTTGAGGCCATCCTCATGTGCGGAAGTTGGCTATCAGTCTGTGCTCAGCGACTCTGCGTTGTGTGTCGGGAAGGCTGCCTTGGAGAAAACTCACCAGAAGATCAGAGGCCGAATGCCCGTGACCACTGAAGTGTTCCCCAACAGGAAGACAACACTCTTGCCTAGTGATCGTTGAACGTATTCTTTCATTCGTTGTTGTAGTGATTGCAAGATCTTCCCAAAGTATGATGCCTTGGGACATCCTTTCCTGCAGCATATCAAGTAGACAATGTTGGCCGAGTTGCAAGTGTATCTCGTGGATGGTGTTGTCATGTGAGATGATGGCATCCGTGTCGATGATCCAGCAGATCTTGCAGAGGTTGCTGTAGCAGGGTTATGTGGTATTGTGGTCACTGTTCTTCTGAAGGCTGGGTAGTTTGCTGTGCTCTTGTGGTCTCTTTGAGGTTGCATAGTTGTTTGAAAGCAAGAAGTGGGGGTGTGGGAATGGCCTTGACAAGGTGTTCATCCTCATCAGTGACACGTTGAAGATGTCGTAGCTTCTCAGCTCCGGGAAAGTACTGGAAGACATGCACTATGGCAGGAATAATAAATATGTAGAGTATAGGGCTAATGGTAGGATTCTTAGCAGTCTTGATGAACAGAGGGATCTTGGTGTGTATGTGCATAGATCCCTGAAAGTAGGCAGTCAAGTCGAGAAGGTTGTTAAGAAGGCAATATGGAGTCTTAGCTTTTATTGGTAGGCGGATTGAATTTCAGAGCCGCAACGTCATGTTGCAACTGTACAAAACTCTAGTGCGGCCGCACTTGGAGTATTGTGTGCAGTTCTGGTCCCCGCATTATAAGAAAGATGTGGAGGCATTGGAGAGGGTACAGAGGAGGTTTACCAGGATGTTGCCTGGTATGGAGGGCAGGTCTTATGAAGAGAGGCTGAGGGATTTGAGGTTGTTTTCGTTAGAAAGGAGGCGGCTAAGAGGGGACCTAATCGAAACATATAAGATGATTAGAGGTTTAGATAGGGTGGACAGTGATAGCCTTTTTCCTAGGATGGAAAAAGCTAGCACGAGGGGACACAGCTTTAAATTAAGGGTGATAGTTATAGGACGGATATCAGAGGTAGGTTCTTTACCCAAAGGGTGGTTCGGGAGTGGAATGCCCTGCCTGCGGCAGTTGTAGATGCGCCAAGTTTGGTGGCGTTTAAGAGGTTAGTTGATAAGTATATGGAAGAGAAGGGAATGGTTTAGTTTGGAAGGGCATTGCTTTTTATATTGGTCGGTGCAACATCGAAGGCCGAGGGGCCTGTTCTGTGCTGTTATGTTCTATGTTCTAAGACGAATGGTACTCTGTCCAACATGTCCTGTGTTTGTCTTCTGTGGAAGTCGGTGCAGTTTTTCGCTATGACACATCAGAATTGTCGATCGGTGAGTTGAGCACCATATCCTGTTCTAATGAGGAAAGCAATCCTCCTCATTTGAGCAGATCCTAAGTATACAAAGGGCTTGTCCAATTTATAACACAGTGGCACAGTGGTTAGTACTGCTACCTCACCGCCAAAGATCTGGGTTAGATTTCCAGCTTGGGTCACTATGCGGAGTTTGTGCATTCTCACTGTGTCTGCGTGGGTTTCCTCCGTGCTCCTGTTTCTTCCCACAGTCTGAAGACATGCTGGTTAGGTGCAGTTGCCATGCTAAATTCTCCCTCAGTGTACCCAAACAGGCACCAGAATGCGGCAACAAGGAGATTTTCACAGTAACTTAATTGCAGTGTTAACGTAAGCCCATTATTTTACTAATAGATAAACTAAATGCACACAGGTGACAGAAAGGTAGAGAGGAGGTATGATGCATCTCAGAGAAAGTGAGAGCCAGAGTTTATAAGTCACCTTGTCCAAGTAGCTTAGATCCTCAGGGTTGCTATGTTAGGCAGGGGTGGATTTGTAGAAAGGTTTATCCCAACTTCCAACCTTTGCTAGATATTGGGGAAATTGGTAGGGGAATTGGAGATTGGCAAATACAATAACACCGCCCCCCCTCCCCCCAAATCGTTAAAGAGTGCAAGAACGTCCAAGTACCTGAAGGCCAATTAGTTTAAAATCAGTGGCGGGATGGTTTTGAACATAATAATTGGGTGGGAAAAAATGAACAGGCCTTGACTGGAGAGGTCTGAGTTAGTTCAGGAGGAAGTTATAAAATGCACATTGGTGTTTGACTCACTTAACTGAATTAGCAGGTCAATGAAGGGAATGTGGTGGATATTGTCTCTGGATTTTTCAAGCATTTGATGGAAGTTAAACTGCTGTAAGAGGAGGTTCAGTGTCAACTTGGATTTTAAAAAAATGTTGCACAGAAAGCAGTGGTTTTACAGATGGGAGGATGGTGTCTATACCCGCACACTAACATCTTGTGACTCATTGACTAGAACACCCAGATCCCTCTACTTTGGAATTCTGCAATTCGTTGTTTAAGGAATATTCTGTCTTTTTTAATTCTTCCTGGCATAGTGAACAAAAAAAAATCACACTTTCCCAAATTATACACCATTTACCCAGAATTTTGCCAAGCACTCAACTCATCTTTATCTGCCTACAACTCCTTATGACCTTCATAACATAGAATCCCTACAGTGCAGGAGGAGGCCATTCAGCCCGTTGGGTCTGCACTAACTCTTTGACAGAGTATCTTCCCAAGCCCTATCCCTGTAATTGCACGCATCCACTCCTCCAATTTGCCTAACCTTTTGGGTTTGGGTGGTGCAGTGGTTAGCACTGCTGCCTCTCAGAGCCAGGGCCCCGGGTTCAATTCCAGCCTCACGGCTCCCTGTGAGTTTGTTGCAGTTTCCTTTCTCAGCTCAAAGATGTGCAAGTTAGGTTAATTCACCATGATAAATTCCCCCTTAGTGTCAGGGGGATTCGCAAGGTAAATATATGGTTACAGTGCTAGGATCTGGGTGAAATTGTGGTCAGTGGTCAGTGCAGGCTCAATGGGCCAAATGATCTCTTGCACTGCAGTAATTTTATCATCCTACAAATTTATCATGGCCAATCCACCTAACCTGAACATCTTTGGACCATGGGAGAAAACCAGAGCACCCAGGGGAAACCCACGCAGACACAGGGAGAACGTGCAGAGTCCACACAGACGGTGACCTGAGGCCAGAATCAAACCTGGGTCCCTGGCAGTGAGAGACAGCAGCGCTAACCATTGGACCACCATGCTTTCTGACCTATCTTTGTGATATCTGCAAACTTAACTACCGTGAAGAGTTCGAGTGTGTGTGACTCTCAAGAAAGTTAATATGCAGATGCAGCAAGTAATTAAGAAGTTACTGGATTGCTATCCTTTACCAGAGGAATTGAACATAAAATTAAGGATGCTTCTGTTATCCAGGTTAGACCACATCTTGATTTTTGTGCGCAATTTTGCTCTCTGTATTTAAGGAAGAGTGTAAACGCATTGGTGACAGTTCAGAGGAGGTTTACCAGATTGATTCCTGGAGTGAGCTGGTTGTTGGATAAGGTAAGGTTGGACAGTCTCAACTTGATTCCACTGGAGTTTAACAGAGTTTGTGGGGTGGGGGGGGGTAACTTGCTTGGAGTATATAAGTTCCTCAATGATCTTGATGAATTGGATGTGAGAAAAATGTATCCTTTTGTGGGTATGTCCAGAGTTAGTGTGGGAAGGTGGAATACAGTGTTTTAAAATGTCACCCTCTCAGGACAGGGATGAGGAGAATTCCTATCTTAGGAAATGGTGTCGCAGGATATTTTAAAGACAGAATTATAGAATCCCTACAGTGCAGAAGGAGGTCATTCAGCCCACTGAGTCTGCAAGACCAGGTCCTATCTCAGTGCATTTACCCTAGCTAGTGTCCTTGACGTTGAGGAAATTTAGCATAGACAATCCTCCTAACCACTGAGCAGCATGATATCACAGTGGTTAGTGCTGTTTTTTCACAGCTCCAGGGACCTGGGTTCAATTCCCGGCTTGGGCCACTATCTGTGTGGAGTTTTCACATTCTCCTCGTGTCTGTGGGTTTCCTCCGGGTGCTCAAATTTCCTCCCACGGCCCAAAGACACACAGGTTAGGTTGATTGGCCATGCTAAAATTGCCCCTTAGTGTCCTGAGATACGTAGGTTAGAGGCATTTGCGGGTAAATATGTAGGGATATGGGGATAGGCCCTGGGTGGGATTGTGGTCAGTGCAGACTTGATGGGCCAAATGGCCTCTTTCTGCATTGTGGGGTTCTATGATTCTATAATTCACTGTGCTCCTGATGAATGGAGATAGATGGATTTTTGTTCAGTAAGGGATTTGAAGATTATCGGAGGTAGATGAGAATGTAGGACTTACAATACAATCAGCCATGATTTTATCGAATGGTGGAGCAGGCTTGTGGGGGCCGAATGGCCTACACCTATTTTATGATAAAGTCATAGAGGTTTACAGCATGGAAACAGGCCTTTCGGCCCAACTTGTCCCTGCTGTCCTTTTTCTGTAACCCCTATTGCCCATCTTTGGTCCATACCCCTCTATACCCATCTTATCCATGTAATTGTTTAAACACTTCTTAAAAGACAAAATTGTACCTGCCTCTACTACTGCTTCTGTCTCATTCCACACACTCACCACCGTCTGTGTAAAAAAATTTCCCCTCTGTGAATGTGGTCCCGTTGTTCAAGAAGGGGAAGAGAGACTTTCCTGGGAATTATAGACTGGTGAGTCTTACTTCTGCTGTGGGCAAAGTATTGGAAAGAATTATTAGGGATAGGATTTATAGTTATTTAGAGAGTAATGAATTGATTGGGGATAGTCAGCATGGTTTTGTGAAGGGTAGGTCGTGCCTTACTAACCTTATTGAGTTTTTTTGAAAAAGTGACCAAAGAGGTGGATGGGGGTAAGGCAGTTGATGTGGTATATATGGACTTTAGTAAGGCGTTCGATAAGGTAGCCCATGGAAGGCTTCTGCAGAAAATGCAGATGTATGGGATTGAGGGTGATTTAGCTAATTGGATTAGGAATTGGCTAGCTGATATAAGACAGAGGGTGGTGGTTGATGGAAATTATTCATCGTGGAGTTCGGTTACAAGTGGTGTACCTCAGGGATCTGTTTTGGGGGCCCCTGCTGTTTGTAATTTTTATAAATGATCTGGATGAGGGTATTGAAGGATGGATTAGTAAATTTGCAGATGACACTAAAGTCGGTGGAGTGGTAGATAGGGAAGAGGGGTGTTATAGTTTGCAGAGGGACTTGGACAAGTTGCAGAGCTGGGCCGAGAGGTGGCAAATGGAGTTTAAATGTGGAAAAGTGTGAGGTAATGCACTATGGCAGAAATAATAAATGTGTAGAGTATAGGGCAAATGGTAGGATTCTTAGTAGTCTAGATGAACAGAGGGATCTTGGTGTGTATGTTCATAGATCCCTGAAAGTAGGCAGTCAGGTCGAGAAGGTTGTTAGGAAGGCATATGGAGTCTTGGCTTTTATTGGTAGAGGGATTGAATTTCGGAGCCGCAACGTCATGTTTCAACTGTACAAAACTCTAGTGCGGCCGCACTTGGAGTATTGTGTACAGTTCTGGTCTCCACATTATAAGAAAGATGTGGAGGCATTGGAGAGGGTACAGAGGAGGTTTACCAGGATGTTGCTGGTATGGAGGGCAGGTCTTATGAAGAGAGGCTGAGGGATTTGAGGTTGTTTTCGTTAGAAAGGAGGCGGCTAAGAGGGGACCTTATTGAAACACATAAGATGATTAGAGGTTTAGATAGGGTGGACAGTGATAGCCTTTTTCCTAGGATGGAGAAAGCTAGCACAAGGGGACACAGCTTTAAATTAAGGGATGGTAGTTATAGGACGGACGTCAGAGGTAGGTTCTTTACCCAGAGGGTGGTAAGGGTATGGAATGCCCTGCCTGCTGCAGTTGTCGATGCACTGAGTTTGGTGGCGTTTAAGAGGTTTAGTAGATAAGTTTATGGATGAAAAGGGAATGGTTTAGGTTAGAGGGTCATTGCTTTTTCCTAATTGGTCGAAGGTTGAAGGGCCTGTTCTGCGCTGTAATGTTCTCTGTTCTCTGTTCTCTGGACCTTTTTGTACCTTTCCCTGGAAAAGGGTAAGTTCAGCACCATAAGTTAAGAGGAAAGCTTACTCCTTCCAAAGGATTCCCCATAATTTGTTACCTGCGCGGCACCCAATTTACTTAACAGTCACAAGGAGAGTGTTGTGAAGCAGGAATTGAGTCAAGTAGTTTCATCGGAGTTAGCTTCCGTTATACCTGATCATATAAATCTCTCATCGTACCTGCCAACGGACTTGGAAATATATCAGCTGTTCCTTCATTGTGACTGGGTCAAAATCCTGGAACTCCCTCTCTAACAACACTGTGGGTGTTCCTACACCTCAGGAGCTGCAGCAATTTGAGAAGGTGACTCACCACCACCTTTTCAAGGAGCAATTAAGGACAGGCAATAAAACATTTCGAGACACTTGAAATTTATAAGCAATATTTGACATAGAAGCACATGAAGTTCCAGGCAGAAGATCAAAAGCTTGTTTTTGAAGAGGTAGTATAGTTATTGTACAGGTGCTGAAAATCTTAAAGTTTTATTTATTATTGTCACAAATAGTCTACACTAACACTGCAATGAAGTTACTGTGAAATTCCTCTAGTCGCCCATTCCGGTGTCTGCTCAGATACACTGAGGAAGAATTTAGCACGGCCAATGCACCCTAACCTACATATCTTTCAGACTGTAGAACATAGAACATTACAGCACAGAATAGGGCCTTCGATGTTGCGCCGACCAATATAAAAAGCAATGCCCCTCCAAACTAAACCATTCCCTTCTCTTCCATATACTTATCAACTAACCTCTTAAACGCCACCCAACTTGGCGCATCTACAACTGCTGCAGGCAGGGCATTCCACTCCCCAACCACCCTTTGGGTAAAGAACCTGCCTCTGATATCCGTCCTATAACTATCACCCCTTAATTTAAAGCTGTGTCCCCTCGTGCTAGCTTTCTCCATCCTAGGAAAAAGGCTATCACTGTCCACCCTATCTAAACCTCTAATCATCTTATCTGTTTCGATTAGGTCCCCTCTTAGCCGCCTCCTTTCTAACGAAAACAACCTCAAATCCCTCAGCCTCTCTTCATAAGACTGCCCTCCATACCAGGCAACATCCTGGTAAACCTCCTCTGTACCCTCTCCAATGCCTCCACATCTTTCTTATAATGTGGGGACCAGAACTGCACACAATACTCAAGTGCGGCCGCACTAGAGTTTTGTACAGTTGCAACATGACGTTGCGGCTCCGAAATTCAATCCCCCTACCAATAAAAGCTAAGACTCCCTATGCCTTCTTAACAACCTTATCGACTTGACTGCCTACTTTCAGGGATCTATGCACATACACACCAAGATCCCTCTGTTCATCTAGACTACTAAGAATCCTACATTTGCCCTATACTCTACACATTTATTATTTCTGCCATAGTGCATTACCTCACACTTTTCCACATTAAACTCCATTTGCCACCTCGGCCCAGCTCTGCAACTTGTCCAAGTCCCTCTGCAAACTATAACACCCCTCTTCACTATCTACCACTCCACCGACTTAGTGTCATCTGCAAATTTACTAATCCATCCTTCAATACCCTCATCCAGATCATTTATAAAAATTACAAACAGCAGGGGCCCCAAAACAGACCCCTGAGGTACACCACTTGTCACCAAACTCCACGATGAATATCTCCCATTAACCACCACCCTCTGTCTTCTATCTGCTAGCCAATTCCTAACCCAATTAGCTAAATCACCTCTATCCCATACATCTGCATTTTCTGCAGAAGTCTTCCATGGGCCACCTTATCAAACGCCTTACTAAAGTCCATATATACCACATCAACCGCCTTACCCCATCCACCTCCTTAGTCACTTTTTCAAAAAACTCAATGAGGTTAGTAAGGCACGACCTACCCTTCACAAAACCATGCTGACTGTGGGAGGAATCCCATGCACTCTGCACTTTCACAGAATCTACAGTGTGAAAGGAGGCCATTTGGCCCATCTGCACCAACAACAATCCCACTCAGATCCTGTTCTATCCCTGCCACTCCACATATTTACCCTCCTAATCCCCCTAACATTAAGGGGCCATTTATCACAGCCAATCAACCTAGCCCACACATTTTTCAGACTGTGGGAGGAAACCCACACAGACACAGGGAGAACGTGCAGACTCCACCCAGACAGTGACCTGAGGCCAGAATTGAACCTGGGTCCCTGGTGCTGTGAGTTAGCAGTGCTAACCAGTGTGCCACCCCTAGTCATCTCACAAAACTATATTAATCTCAGAATGGCTAAGTTAAATTCCAGTTACTGATTATGAAGTGCTTTGGGCAGGGGAAATCTTTAGTTTCTTAGGCTGCTATATAAACGCAGTTGCACTGGGTTGGATGGCAAAACACAGTAAATAGATTAGAGATGAATTCGAATGCAAGGTTTGGAGTATAGTAAGGGTTGAACCTTTTGAACATTTGGGGTAAGCAATGGCAATGACTGTCGCTGAGGTACAGAACTCCCTAGGAAAGATTGTATACATCCTGGTTTGAAGGAATTCAGTAAAAAAATAATGTGACGGGCTTGATATTTACAAAATCTTCACCACCAGAATAATATAACATTGTTATGAGGAGTTAATGGAACTGTTCCCTCAGATTGGAGAGAGCGCTGCCTCTATTTAAAATGAGGCAGAACTGGGAAAATTCGACTGATTAGTCTCCTTCAGCAAGCATAGCATCTTACAGCACACTCTGAGGCTATTCAGCCCACTGTGTCCTATCCCTTATGCTATCCAATTCCATTCTTTCCCTTTGCAAACTGTCTTCCTCAGTATCAAATTACTTTTGGAAAGATGTTCTTTGATCTTTAAAATGGTAGACTGTTGCTTTTAGCAGTTTGCTGAGTTTGAGAATTATCCCCATCTCTCCTCCGCTTCCGTCAATCATCATCTTAAATCTCAGAGACTGTGGAAAGGTTTAGAACATAGAACACTACAGCACAAACAGGCCCTTCGGCCCACGAGTTGCGCTGATCACATCTATATCTACCAATCCACAGACTTATCTATAACCCCCTGTCCCATTGACTCTGATGCAATGGAACTCTACCTAATGTAAAAGGGTCATTAGACTAACTTTAAGACCATAAAATGTAGCAGTAGAATTAGGCCATTCAGCCCATCGAGTTTACTATTCAATCATGGCTGATATTTTTCTCATCCCCATTCTCCTGCCTTTTCCCCATAACCCCTGATCTCCTTATTAATCAAGAACCTATCGATCTCTGTCTTAATGACCTGGCTTCCACAGCCCTCTGCGGCAAAAAATTCCACAGATTCACCACTTTCTGGCTGAAGAAATTCCTCCTTATCTCAGTTTTGAAGAGTGTTCTTTCACTCTGAGGTTGTGCCCTCCCTCTAGTGGAAACATCCTGTCCATGTCCACTCTGTCTCAGTCACTCAGCGTTCTGTAAGTTTCAATTAGGTTCCCTCTCATCCTTCCAAACTCCAATGACTACAGACCCAGATTCCTTAACTGCTTCTCATGTGACAAACCCCGCACTCCTGGAATCTCCTCTGGACCCCTAATAGACACGACAGTCATTTTGCCCTTGTCAATGACATTGCCTCAGTTGAAAAGTGTCCCATTTTGGTCTCCTGACATAATGCCTGGTTTTTGGAAAAGGATTCTGTTTTGAAATGAAAGACTGATTCCCAAGTTAAAATACCCCACCAGCCCAGATGTAGAAATAAAACCGTGACCCTCTGCTTCACAAGAACAGAATTTAGCAAGTTTGTTATTTCCCAGAAGGTGACACAATTAAATAGCCTGGATGGCACAGTGGGTTAGCACTGCTGCCTCACAGTGCCAGGGACCTGGGCTTAATTCCTGTCTTGGGTCACTGTTTGTGTAGAGTCTGCGCATCCTCCCTGTAACTGCATGGGTTTCCTCCGAATGCTCCAGTTTTCTCCCACAGTCGGTAAGACGTGCCGGTTTGGTGCTAAATTCTCCCTCTACGTACCCGAACAGGTGCCGGAGTGTGGTGACTGGGGGATTTCCACAATAACTTAATTACAGTGTTAACGTAAGCCAACTTGTCACAATGAATAAACTACAACCAAGTCACTGATTTCTAGACATGTGAGGTGCCTGAGGGTTATGGGGGGAGAGTGTGGCATTGAGGTAGAAGATCGGCCATGATGGTATTGAATGGGGGAACAGACTCGAAAGGCTGAATGGTCTCTTCCTAGTTGCTATGTTCAAACCTGGCCTCGCAGCTCACTGTACAGTGAGTTCAGAGCCACTGACTGCAGTAATGTATTTCAGTACTGCAGAAACAGCACAGTCTGAATACCCACTCCTGCACCTTAAAAACCAGTGACACCATCATGTAATCAAATCATATACGCAGCCTCCTGAGTGTAATTCTGTTCCAAAACAATCTGTGACTCCAGGTTACAGAGTTAGAAACTCAATCAATAACATCTGAACCTATACATGGTACATGGGCACCATCTAGTGGCTACTGACCAAACTGCAGCAGCACAATACAGATAAAAACAGCAAGTGTTGGATATAGAATCCCTGCAGAGCAAGGCCCATCAGGCCTGGCCCCATCCCCCATGAATTTACCTTGCTAATCCCCCCGACACTAATGGGCAATTTAGAACGTCAGATCAACCTAACCCATGTGTCTTTCAGACTGCAGGAGGAAACCCACGCAGACACAAAGGGAATGTGCATATTCCACACAGGCAAGTCAGGAATCGAACTCGGGTCCCTGGCGCTGTGAGGCAGCAGTGCTAACCACTGTGCCACCGTGCCTCTGGTTACTATTCCTGAAATAACTGCGGACAAGTTCTCTTTGTCTACTCTAGGTATCAAATCCCTGATTACACGTCTCTTTAAAACCTTCCCATCACCTTCCGTGCTCGAGGGAGAACAATCCCAACTCCTCCGGCCTCTCCACATGAAGCTCCTCACTTTTCCTGGGAAGAGACCAGGACAGCAGGAATGGTTCAGAGGACAGAAATGTCACAAGCGACGTTGATAAGATAATTGACATTCTACCAGTCCATCACCAAAGCTGTTTAACCTCACCCGCAGCTGGAGTTCTTTGGTGTCACCACAGTGAATGACTGCCTGCCGCAGTCCCAGTTTAACAGCGATATCCATTAGCGTCCAGCCAGCTCTCTCTGTGGTGGTGCTACTGAGTCACACACTTCGTGATGGACATTCAAGTTTCCCACCCATTCTGTACCTTTGCCACACATGGGAGACAGTGGTTAGCACTGCTGCCTCATAATGCCAGGAACCCAGGTTAAATTCCTGGAATTTACATGTTCTCCCTGTATCTGCATGGGTTTCTTTCTGGTTCTCCAGTTCCTTCCCACAGTCCAACCATGTGTGAATTAGGTTGATTGACCATTGCTCAATTGCCTCTTAGTGCCAGGGGGATTAACAGGGTAAATATGTGGGGTTACGGGAATTGGGTTTGGGTGGGATTGGTGCAGACTCGATGGGCCAAATGGCCTCCTCCTGCACTGTAGGGATTCCATGATGATTCTTCCTCCAAGTCTCGTTGAACACAGAGGAGTGATTCATCCACTGAGCGGGGGGATGGTATATGATAATCAGCAGGTTTCCTTGCCCATGTTTGACCTGGTGCCGAGAGACTTCATGGGGGCCCAGAGCCAACATTGAGGAACTCGCAGGGCAACTTCCTTCTGACTGTGTACCCCACTGTGCCGCTACCTCTGCTGGGCCTGTCCTGCTGATGGGAGAGGACATGCCCAGTAATGGTGATGGTGGGGTCTGGGATGCTACCTTCACAATATGATTCCATGAGAATGACTAGGTCAGGTTGTTCTGAACCAGTCTATGGGACAGCTCTCCCAGTTTTAACACAAGCCCTCCCCTGGGGTTAGTAAGGAGGATTTTGCAGAGTCATTTTATTTATTTATTAAATTTATGCTGCTGTGGTGGGATTTGAATCCATGTTTCTGGAGTGTTAACCTGGATTACTAGCCCAGTACCAACACAGCAGACACACAGATCTTAGTCGAGATTATTTCTATCAGGTCCTGCAGTGCATCTTATAGACAGTACAGAGAGCTGCTACTGGGTGTCAATGGTGGAGGGAGTGGATGTTTGTTGATGTGGTGCCAATCAAGTGGGCGGCTTTATCCTGGATGGTGTCGAGCTTCTTGAGTGTTGTTGGAGCTGCACTCATCCAGGCAAGTAGGGAGTATTCCATCACACTCCTAGCAATGGTCAATTAACCTAATCCACACATCTTTGGACTGTGGGAAGAAACTGGAGCAGATAGCGGACAGGCTTTGGAGAGTCAGGAGTGAGTTTCTTGCTGCACGATTCCCAGCCTTCGACCTGCTCTTGTAGCCATGGTATTGATATGGCTGGAGCCAGTTTAGATTCTGGTCAATGGGAGACACCAGGATCTGTAACAAATTTCTTACTCTCAGTAAATTCCTGATCTTTGCATTAAATTTACAAATATTCTGTGACCATTACATTATTAAACTGGAGAGAGCGCAGGAGAGATTTACAAGAATGGTGCCCGCACTCAAGGGGCTCAGTTATAGGGAGAGATTGGACAAGCTGGGACTTTTTTCTCTGGACTGAGATGGTGATCTTGTAGAGGTGTATAAAACTGTAAGGGGCACGGGTAGAGTGAATGCACTCAGTTTCTTCCCCAGCGTTGGAGAATCGAGAGCTAGAGGGCATAAGTTTAAATTGAGGTGGGAAAGAATTAATGGGAATCTGTGGATCAATGTTTTTACACAAAGGGTGGTGCGTGTGTGGAATGAGCTGCTGGAGGAAGTGGTTGAGGCAGGGACATTGATAACATTTAAAAGGCATTTGGACAGATACGTGGATAGGAAAGGTTTAGAGGGATATGGGCCAAATGCAAATAAATGAGGTTAGCTTAGAAAGGTAATTTGGTCAGTATGGACCAGTTTGGGCCGAAGGGCCTGTCTCTTTGCTGTACAGTCTGTTATTCTGTGATTTTGATTTGATTTGATTTATTATTGTCACATTGATAAGCATCGTTTCCTGCGCGCTATACAGACAAAGCATACCATTCATGGAGTACATGACGCTTATGAGAGAGTGCAGAATGTAATGTTACAGTCACAGCTAGACTGTCGAGAAAGATTGAAAGAGACAAGGTGATCTCACAGCCTCCCTATTCTCTGTGTGAGGATCGGATTGCAGGGGGCTGGACTGAGAGTCTCGCTTTTGGAATGAGCGGAGGAGGTTGTTTTTGGAGTTTTGAGAGGGTGAGATGTTTATTCCAGAATGAGAATTGGATCTGATCTTTGGCGAGACGGGTTGTTGTGAGAGAGAGAGAGGCTAATGTTCCACAACCTCCCACTTATTGCCCTATTTACAAAGGGATTCTCGGTCAACGCAGGAATTGGGAGGAAATCGTCCCAGGAATGTCACTAAACCCTTTCCACAGGGTTCCTGGGGCTTTTGCCCAGAGCAGAGACACAGACAACTGCTGCTTCCGAACGTGGGAGAGTACAGACGTTATAAATCTACAGAGAGAAGCTGCGAATGTTTTCTTTAGAACAGAGAAGGTTCTAGAAAGCAGCGCTGAAGGTTACAAGGGATTTAATAAGATAATCAGGGGAAGATCTGATGTGTGTGTATTCAGATGGCATTAGCTTCATCATCAGCACAAGGGTTAGGAAGGTTTATTTTATACCCAGGGTTGCTAGAACACTAATTACCGCTTTCTGAATCGCTGCAGTCTGTGTAGTGTAGGTACCCCCACAGCACTGTTAGGGAGGGAGCTCCAGGATTTTGATCCAGTGACAGTGAAGGAACGGCCAATATATTTCCAAGTCAGGATTGGTGTGAGGCTTGGAGGGGAAACGCCAGGTGTTGATGTGTTTGCTGCCCTTGTCCTAGAGGTTACGGATTTGGAAGGTGCTGTCGAAGGAGACTTGCTGAGTTGCTGCAGTTAGGGTTGGAGTTAAAGTTAGGGTTACGTTTAGGGTCGGGGCTAAGGTTAAGTTTTTGGGATCAGACAGAGAGAGGAACTGTCTCTTTTTTCACTTGCTCTTTCTCTTTTCATTCAGCTCATAGGGTCAGGGATCAAGGTTAGGGTTAAGTTTAGAGATAGGATTAAAGTTAGGGTTAGAATTGCTGCAGTACATCTTGTTGATGGTTGGGGTTAGGGTTAAGATTAGGGTTTAGGGTTGGACTTAGAGTTTTGGGTTGGGGTTAGGGATAGGGTTGCCGTAGTGCATCTTGTAGATGCTTAGGATTTGTTTTGGTGTTACTGCAATGTATCTTGTGGATGGTACACACTGCATTAGAGATAGGATTAGGGTTAGGGTTAAGTTTAGGGTTAGTGTTTGGGATGCTGCACCTTGTAGATGGTTCACACTGCTGCTTCAGGGATTGGAAGGGGTGAATGTTTAAACTGGAGGATTGGGTGATTGTCTACTTTGTCCTGGATGACGTTGAAGTTCTTGAATGTTGTTGGAGCTGCACGTACCCTGACTTATTACCCAATGTTTGTTCTCAAAGTGTCAAATCATCAGCTACATGTTTTGTTATTCTGTGTTTTGTGTTTTGAGATTTATCTCAATGAGTTTAGGGTTGTGTTCGAGTTCCCCAGTCAGCGTGTGAATGATGCTCTGAGTATGTGGTGGGATTTGGAGCTGTTCCTGTGCTGTAATTTTCTTTGTTCTTTGTCCTTTAGGGAAGGAAATCTGTTGTCCTTATCGGGTCTGGCCTACAAGTGACTCCAGATCCACAGCAATGTGGTTGACTCTCAAACAGGTTAGCAAATCACTTAGTTCCAGGGCAGTCAGGGACGGGCAATAAATGCTGGCCAGTCAGCAACGCCCACATCCCATAACAGATTAAAACAAAAACGTGACTGTGTGGCCATGTTCAAATAGAGGAATGGAATCAATTCTGTTAGGAGAGAACTCATTAAATATCACAACCTGTCACCCTGAACAAATAGCCTGAGGCAGAAGATTGAAAGAGACAAAGTGATTTCCCTGTTTTCTGGTGTGAGAATCAGATTGGAGAGGGCGGGATTGAGAGTCTTGCTGTGCATTTGGAATGAGCGGAGGAGGCTGTTGTTGAGAAGGTGAGATGTTTATTCCAGAATGAAAATTGGATCTGATCTTTGGCGAGAGGGGTTGTTATGAGTCACAGAGAGGCTCACAGCTGTGGAACTGATGTTCCACAATCTCCCACTCATACAGAACGTAAGAACATAAGAAATAGGAGCAGGAGTAGGTCATCCAGCCCCTTCGAGCCTGCCCCGCCATTCAATAAGATTATGGCTGATCTGAAGTGGATCCACTTTCCCGTTTTCTCCCTTAATTCCCTTATCAATCAGAAATCTACCTACCTGTGACTGAAACATATTTAATGAGGTAGCCTCCACCCCTTCAATGGGCAAAGAATTCCAGAGACTCATCACTGTTTGAGTGAAGAAGTTCCTCCTCAACTCTGATCTAAACTCTCTCTCCCCCCCCGCATTATTTTGAGTTGTGCCCTGTAGTTCTGGGATCCTTTCTAAGTGGAAAGAATCTCTTTACCTGTAACCTCTCTAGGCCCCTTCATTATCTTGTAACTCTCTATAAGATCCCCCCTCAGCCTTCTAAACTCTAACAAGTGATGATTAGAGGTTTACAGCATGGAAATAGGCCCTTCAGCCCAACTTGTCCATGCTGTCCTTATTGTTCCCTCTAAGCTCGTCCCAATTACCTGCTTTTAGCCCATATCTCTCTTTGTCCATCTTACCCATAAATGTTTTTAAAAATTGTACCCGTTTCTACTACTGCCTCTGGCAGCTCGTTCCAGACATTCACCACCTTGTGAGTGAAAAAAAATGACAGAATATTAGAGTTAGTGAGGCCATTCAGCCCATTGTTTCAGTGCTGGATCTGTGCAGGAGACACATTCACTTTGAGATAAATTCAACCTCACTTTGGAGATCACGCCAAGATTCTATAATCTCTGAAAACACCGCAATGATGGGAGGCCATTCAGCCCATGTGTTAGTGCTAGAACTCAAAGCATGATCCAATCAGTCACGCTCCCCCATGTGTTGTCTGTTGCCATGCCAACCTTACCAGTGTAGGTATTTCTCCAATTCCCTGTTCAGAGTCACTGCTCCACCCACTTCCTTCCCCCCCTCCCCCCGGTACACCCCCCTCCCCCCGTTCACCCCCTCCGCCCTGGACCCTTTTGTATCTCCCCTTACACCTAAAACTGATGCCCTCTGCTTTTAGACTCTCCTACCTTTGGGAAAAGATATTGACTATCTACTGATCTGTGCCCCTCATTATTTTATAGACCTCCATAAGATCACCCCTCAGCCTCCTCCTCTCCAGAGGAAAAAGTCCCAGTCTATCCAGCCTCTCTGTCTAACTCAAACCATCAAGTACCAGTAGCATCATCCTAGTAAATTTCTTCTGCACTCTTTCTAGTTTAGATGCCTGGCTGAGTTTTTGGACAACCCTACAGTAGACAGACCAGAGGGAGCGCCGCACTGTCAGAGGGTCAGTGCTGAGGGAGCGCCGCACTTCAGAGGGTCAGTGCTGAGGGAGCGCCGCACTGTCAGAGGGTCAGTGCTGAGGGAGCGCCGCACTGTCAGAGGGTCAGTGCTGAGGGCGCGCCGCACTGTCAGAGGGTCAGTGCTGAGGGAGCGCCGCACTGTCAGAGGGTCAGTGCTGAGGGAGCGCCGCACTGTCAGAGGGTCAGTGCTGAGGGAGGCCGCACTGTCAGAGGGTCAGTGCTGAGGGAGGGACTGTGGTTTGGGGTGGGGGTGTGGTGGGGCCGCACTGTCAGAGGGTCAGTGCTGAGGGAGCGCCGCACTGTCAGAGGGTCAGTGCTGAGGGAGCGCCGCACTGTCAGAGGGTCAGTGCTGAGGGAGCGCCGCACTGTCAGAGGGTCAGTGCTGAGGGAGCGCCGCACTGTCAGAGGGTCAGTGCTGAGGGAGCGCCGCACTGTCAGAGGGTCAGTGCTGAGGGAGCGCCGCACTGTCAGAGGGTCAGTGCTGAGGGAGCGCCGCACTGTCAGAGGGTCAGTGCTGAGGGAGCGCCGCACTGTCAGAGGGTCAGTGCTGAGGGAGTGCTGCGCTGTAGGAGGAGCTGCCATTCAGGTACATGTGAAGCTAAGGCCTTGCTTTACCACATTGCCTGGTATTTTTCAGATCCCAGGGTGCTAGTTGATATTTACATCTCCATCAACAAATTAAAGGAAAACATGACTTGGCTTCAAGAAGAGAAATAGGATTCAATCTTTCCTGAGGTGGTTTGAGAGGAAATGCGAATCTCTCAGGACAGTCCCAGGCTGGATTTAATCTTTATTGTTCCGGTGTTAGTCTCACCTGGACTGGAAGGAACATCTGTTGCAGAGGTTCAAATAGTCCTTACTGAAACCTGACTCTCCTTCAATAACACTGCCTCGTACACTCTCCCAGAATAAACTCAAATCCCCAACCACGATACAACTGGGACTTGTGTTTGAGGGTTTGACAAGTACAGATGCTCCCAGACTGAATGTTCCCCAACTATTGATGTCCAATGTTGAGTTAACCTGGGGGTATTGTGAAGGTGAGGGGTTGGGGGATGGGGTGGAGGTGGTTGGAGGTTGGAGAAGGGGAATGGTTGTGGAGCTGGGTGTGGTCTCGGCAGCAATGGGGAAGAGGGGCTGTGGGGGTGGTGTGGGTCCACTCTCTCTTGACACTGGATCTCTCAATGGGACACTGAGTGCGCTTCAACGAGGGGCTGTCCCAGGAATCTGCGAGCGATCCCACTTTTCCTGGTTCACCCAGCCTCTCCCTGCCTCCAGGTTAACCCTGCGGGAGATGGGGTGGGGTTGGGGGTTTTGGGGAGGGGTGTGAGACCCATAAGTGGGCGGTAATTTGACCCTGACCAGCTCCTTGCTGCGCTGGACTCAATCTGGGTGAAGGTTGAGGGTGGCACAACTCCCCATTCATCAACTAAATGCCTCTCATTGGGTGGGGGGAGGTGCGTAGTTGGAAACGGGATGGGGAGGCACAACCCAACCCCTCTGAAAAGTGGAGAGAGGGCACTGCTGAACTTGAGAGTTTTATTTCTGTGCAAATTTGAATATTTTTCCTTCCAATATTAACCCAGAAACTTATCTAACGTTCTGGGGACCCGGGTTCGAATCCCACCACGGCAGGTGGTGGAATTTGAATTCAATAAAAAAAGTCTGGAATTAAGGATTTACTGATGACCATGAAATCATTGTCAATTGTTGGAAAAACCCATCTGGTTCACTTTAGGGAAGGAAATCTGTCGTCTTTACCCAGGTCTGCCCTACATGTGACTCCAGAGCCATAGCAATGTGGTTGACTCTCAATTGCATCTCCGAGAGCAACTAGGGATGGGCAATAAATGCTGGTCCAGCCAGTGATGCCCATGTCCCGTGAATGAACAGCCTCTCAGGCCGTTCCTCAATCCAGTTAGACCAACACAGATCTGTGTTGTAACCCCACAGTGGTTAGCACTGCTGCCTCACAGTGCCAGCAACCCGGGTTCGATTCCAGCCTTGGGTTGCTGTCTGAACATTCTCGCTGTGTCTGCGTGGGTTTCCTCTGGTTTCCTTCTATAGTGCAAAGACGTGTCGATTAGGCTGATTGGCCCATGGTAAGTTGTCCCTTAGTGTCTGCGGTGGGGGAGGGGGGTATTAGCAGGGTAAATATGTGGGGTTATGGGAATAGGGCCTGGGTGGGATTGTTGTCAGTACTGGTTCAATGGGCTAAGTGGCCTCTATGCTGTCGGGATTGTATGATTCAACAAAAACTATCACCTCCCTTTTTAACAACCCCAGTTTACCCCCTCGCCACACCTCAACAGCTTATTGGTGGGAGCGAAATGGCGATTGCTACAGCTTCTTACTAAATCCTGGTGAAGTGGATCATTGAGATAATCACAAACTGAAACTCCTTCGAGCAGAAATTCTTGGCTTCCAAATCAGTTTAGTGAGGCTCGGTGTCAATCAGGTAAATATTGATGTTACTGGTGGGTTGAGTGACGGCCCACATTCTATCCACACTTTGATTATTCAGCACTTTGACAATGTTCCGAATCTTATCATTGACATCTCACAGGCTGAGAGCTGTTTAACTAGAACTTTTCACCAATGAACTGCAGTCAGGCGTAAACTTTGACCTCAGTCCTGTTTTGTTTAATTATTTGCTGTATTAGTGTCACAACTCGGTTTACATTAACACTGCAATGAAGTTACTGTGATAGAACATAGAACATTACGCCGACCAATTAGGAACAAGCAGTGACCCTCTAACCTAAACCATTCCCTTTTCATCCATAAACTTATCTACTAACCTCTTAAACTCCACCAAACTTGGCGCATTTACAACTGACGCAGGCAGGGCATTCCATACCCTTACCACCCTCTGGGTAAAGAACCTACCTCTGACATCTGTCCTATAACCACCACCCCTTAATTTAAAGCTATGTCCCCTCGTGCTAGCTTTCTCCATCCTAGGAAAAAGGCTATCACTGTCCACCCTATCTAAACCTCTAATCATCTTATATGTTTCAATAAGGTCTCCTCTTAGCCGCCTTCTTTCTAACGAAAACAACTTCAAATCCATATAGTCTCCTAGTCGCCACACTCCTGTTGAGGTACACTGAGGGAGAATTTAGCACGGCCAATGTGCCCTAACCAACACTTCTTTTGGAGAGGAAATCCACACAATCACAGGGAGAATGCGCTGACTCTGCACAGTGCCTCAAGCCAGGAATTGAACCTAGGTCCCTGGCACTGTGAGGCAGCAGTGCTCACCACTGTGCCACCCATATAGGGGGCAGAGCTGGCTGGTCAGCAGTTCAATGGACGTGGCAGCTGAAAACTTTGTATTATTGATCACCAACCCCTTTCTCAATCGCACACAAGACCCAGAGGAAGTGAGCAGGAGATGGAAGTCGCAGTGGATAGAAAGAGAATAATATCGGAACATTGGAGTTAGGAGCAGAAATCGTCCAATCGGCCCTTTGAACCTGCTCCGCCATGCAATCTGACCTTAGCTGATCTCTCCCTGGTCTCAAATCCACTTCCCCACCTCTTCCCCATACCCCTTTTCTATCAGAAATATATCCAAGTCCTTCTTGAAACCATTTACTGATTCAGACACTCTGCGCTCTGGGGCAGCGAGTTCCACAAATTCACCCCCCTCTGCGGGAAGTGGTTCCTCCTCATCCTAGTTTTAAATCTATCGCCTCTCAGCCTATACCTGTAGAACATAGAACATTACAGCGCAGAACAGGCTCTTCGGCCTTCAATGTTGCGCCGACCAATTTAGAAAAAGCAATGACCCTCTAACCTAAACCATTCCCTTTTCGTCCATAAACTTATCTACTAACCTCTTAAACACCACCAAACTTGGCGCATCTACAACTGCAGCAGGCAGGGCATTCCATACCCTTACCACCCTCTGGGTAAAGAGGTCTGTGACCTCTTGTTCTGGATTGCCCCACAAGGGGAAACATATGGGATTATTTTATCAATCCCTTTTTAAAATTTCCTATTCCTCGATCAGATCCCTTCTCGTCCGTCTAAACTCCAGTGTGTATGAACATAGAACACTACAGCACAAACAGGCCCTTCAGCCCACATGTTGTGCTGATCATATCAGTACCTACCAGGCCATAGAACTATCTGTAACTCCCAATCCCATTAAATCCCATGTACTCATCCGGAAGTCTCTTAAAAGACCCCCCCAGCGAGTTCGCCTCTACCATCGCTGACGGCAACCGATTCCACTCACTCACCACCCTCTGAATGAAAAACTTACCTCTAACATCTCCTCTGTACTTGCCCCCCCCCAGCACCTTAAACCTGTGTCCTCTCGTAGTGACCGTTTCAGCCCTGGGAAATAGCCTCCGAGAACCCAAACTGTTCACTCTCTCCTTGTGTGTCAATCCTTTCTTTCCCGGAGTCAATCTGGTGAACCTCCTGTGAACTGCCTCCAATTCCACCATATTCTTCCTCAAATAAGAAGGCCAAAACTGGACACACTACTCCAGATGTGGTCTCACCAACATTCTATACAATTGCAACAATACTGCTCTGCTTTTATATTCCAGTCCTTTTGCAATTGATGCTAACACCCCATTTGCCTTTTTAATTATATTGCCATACCTGCATATCCACTCACCGAGCTTTAGTGAGAACGTTACTCTCCAGCTGGAGCCTCTTGGTAAACAAGATTGGCCGCAGAATGTGTTGCTCTCTCTCTGTTCCATTTGATAAGTACCCAGGGGCAATGGTAGGATTTTAATCCCTTGTAGATTGGAGTTGGAGGCCTGGTGATACACAAGAACAAATCAACTGAGCTCACCATAAACAACTAGTTCCAATTAATTTATCTTTTGTTTCCATCAACAGCGGTATACAATGATCATCCAGTGTTCAAAAATAATTATCGTTCCTCCTTGGGCTGTGAGCATCCTTGGCAAAGCCTTTGAGAAAGTCATTTCAACTACAGCAAGGTCAATCCTTTCCCCTTTTAAGCAACAGAAGGAGAAGGTTGTAAAAGATCTTCGGCAGATGTATGGTGTTGGGTTAGTATTTGCGAGAATATGTTTGATTTTTGATTTGATTTGATTTATTGTTGCCACGTGTATTAGTATACAGTGAAAGGTATTGTTTCTTGCATGCTATACAGACAAATCATATTGTTCATAGAGAAGGAACCGAGAAAGTTAGAATGTAGTGTTACAGTCATAATTAGGGTGTAGAGAAAGATCAACATAATGCAAGGTAGGTCCATTCAAAGGCCTGAAGGCAGCAGGGCACATAGAACATAGAACAATAGAACAATACAGCACAAACAGGCCCTTCGGCCCACGAGTTGCGCCGGAAGAAGCTGTTCTTGAGGCAGTTGTTATGTGATCGTTTGTATCTTTTTCCCCAAGGAAGAAGGTGGAACAAAGAACAAAACAGCACGGGAAACAGGCCCTTCGGCCCAACGAGCCCGCGCTGCCACCTCGATGTTCCCACCCCTACCCACGATCCCTGTCCATGTTTATAGATCTATGGATTAAAAAACCAAATTTGAGACCATTTAGGGAGAATTTGTTTTGCCAATTTAGCCTAAGAGCACATCTTTGGGATGTGGGAGGAAACCTGAGCACCCGGAGAAAACCCACACAAGCACGGGGAGAATGCGCAAACTCCCACAGACACAGGCCCAAATCCAAGTGATTAGCACTGCTGCCTAACAGCACCAGGGACCCAATCCCCAGCTTGGGTCACTGTCTGTATGGAGTTTGCACATTCTCCCCATGTCTGTGTGGGTTTCCTCCAGCTGTTTTGGTTTCCTCCTACTGTAGATGTGCAGGTTAGGTGGATTAGCTGTGCTAAATTGCCCCTTAGTGTCAGGGGATTAGCAGGATAAATACATTGCGGTGATGGGGATAGGCCCTGGGTGTAGGTGTCGGTGTAGACTTGATGGGCCAACTGGCCTCCTTCCCAGGGTCTCATTGGACAATGAAAAGAGTGGTGTGTCAATTGTCACCCAGTCAGTGTGTAGAGTAGAAATGGGTCTTAGATTAAGACTCGCAGTAAACAGTCTATTTTTATAGCAGTCTGGGTGTGTTGGAACAGCGCACTGTAACAAATAGTCAACAGAATTTACTCTATAAACTCACTACAGCAAGCTGAACTCATGGCCAGAGCTACAACTTCATGTATCTGCACAGCGCAGCGATAGTCAGTGAGCTGTCGTGTTGCCCATCAAATGGTCCAGGTCAAGCATACACTAACAACGTGAAGCACTAGGATACTCTCGAAAAAGATCCAAGAGCAGTCCTCTCACGACCCATCGCGTGTATGCCCCTTGTTAGACAACAAGGTGGACCAAAGCACCTGTAGGATAAAAACAAGTACATCAATATCATCATCTATTTACACACTTCCCAGGGACTCCCAAGGCTCATGATCCCTATTTTAAATCAGTTTTCTATACCTCTCCATTCCCATTCTGTTCATTGCCCATCTAAGTATTTCTTAAATAACTCCAGAGTACCTGCCTCCACCACTTTACTTGGCAGCACATTCCATATCACCCTCTGTGTGAAAAAACTCCCTCTAGCATCCAAATTATACCTTACCCCCCTCATCCTAAACCCGTGACCCCTCGTGCTATTTGAGTCCATCCTAGGAAAAAGCTTAACCCTGTTTACTCTATCAATCCCTTTCATAATCTTGTACACCTCTATCAGATCTCCTTTAAGTCTACGTCTTTCTAAGGAAAACAGTCCCAATTTGTCTAATCTCTGAGAGAACGTTCAGGGTGCGTGAGGTGTTAATTATGCTGGCTGCTTAATTAAGAGTCAGTGGATGGGAGGCTGGTTTGCGTGATGGATTGGGCTACATCCACAACCTTTTGTAGTTTTTTTGTGTGGTTTTGGGCAGAGCGGGAGCCACACCAAGCTGTGATACAACCAGAAAGAAAGCTATCAAGGGTGCATCTGTAAAAGTTGGCGAGACTGTCGTAGCTGACATGCCAAATTTCCAAATCATGGCTTTCTGTGTTAATGATGTTAATGAGTCAGCCTCACTGAACTCTTTCACACGCTGAAACTCACAGGCTGCAACGCGTTTATAATCAGAGCTAGACCAGACACGCGAGCAGTTAGGAGGGACAGGCCCACAGAAAGGGAGGTAAGAAAGTGGAATTCTTATCCATGTGAACAGTTTCAAATCCGTGATCCGGAGACTTTTACAGTGAGTACAGAAGGAGGCCATTCAGCCCATCGAGCTTGCACTGACAATAAATCCATGTGGGTGGCAGGGTGATGCAGTGGCACAAATTGAGGTTAAGCTGGAAATGGTCTTACGAAACGGCAGGGAAGACCCGAGAAGTGTTTCTATATTCCCAATAGCTGATTAGCTTTGCAATTAAATCTCAAATGAAGCCCCCTGCGCACACGGTGTGAAGGCAACATTTGAGATTGCCTCGGGGCATTTAAGAGGCAATATGGTTGACTTTTAAATGCCCTCAGGGACGGCCCAGTCACTGACACATGAATGAATAAAACAAACACAGAAGGCTACAGAGCACACGCTGGAAAATGGGATTAGAACAGATAGGTGCTTGCACACACAATGGGCCGAAGGGCCTCTCTCTGTGCTGTGAGAACTGACTCTGTGTGGGATTAAGTGTAGGGTGTTAGATCAGTGCTGAGTATTTGACAGCATGGTGCACAGTGATTAGCACTGCTGCCTAACAGCACCAGGGACCCAATCCCCAGCTTGGGTCACTGTCTGTATGGAGTTTGCACATTCTCCCCATGTCTGTGTAGGTTTCTTCCAGCTGTTTTGGTTTCCTCCTACTGTAGATGTGCAGGTTAGGTGGATTAGCTGTGCTAAATTGCCCCTTAGTGTCAGGGGATTAGCAGGATAAATACATTGCGGTGATGGGGATAGGCCCTGGGTGTAGGTGTCGGTGTAGACTTGATGGGCCAACTGGCCTTCTTCCCACGGTCTCATTGGACAATGAAAAGAGTGGTGTGTTGATTGTCACCCAGTCAGTGTGTAGAGTAGAAATGGGTCTTAGATTAAGACTCGCAGTAAACAGTCTATTTTTATAGCAGTCTGGGTGTGTTGGAACAGCGCACTGTAACAAATAGTCAACAGAATTTACTCTATAAACTCACTACAGCAAGCTGAACTCATGGCCAGAGCTACAACTTCTCCCGGTAAAAGCAGCGATAATTGTCCTGCAAGTGGAAGGTGGTTTCACATAAGTTAGGATGTTGCCTGGTATGGAGGGCATTCGCTATGGGGATAGGTTGGAGAAACTTGTTCTCACTGGAGCATCGAGAGTTGAGAGGTGACCCGATAGAAGTCTACAAGATTATGAGAGGCACGGACAGAGTGGACAGTCAGAAACTTTTACCCAGGGTGGAAGAGTCAGTTACTAGGGGGGCACAGGTTTAAGATGCGAGGGGCAAGATTTAAAGGAGAAGTTTTTACACAGTGGGTGCCTGGAACTTGCTGTTGGGGAAGGTAGTGGAAGCAGAAATGATAGTGACTTTTAAGGAGCATCTTGACAAATACTTGAATAGGATGGGAATAGAGGGGATACAGTCCCCAGAAGGGTAGGGGGTTTTAGTTCAGTCGGGCAGCATGGTCGGTGCAGGGTTTGGAAGGCCAAAGGGCCTATTTCTGTGCTGTAATTTTCTTTGATCTTTGTTCTAAAGGCAATCCCATCACTTACAGCAGATCCAGATGTATTTGCCAATCATCATCATTTGGCCTGTCTCTCCAACAGTCCCACAAAACAAGGGAGCCAAGAGCTTCCACACACAGTCTGCCTCCTAATCCTTACCATAGATCGATTGGAAGATTGACATGTTGGCAACTCAACCACACCATTTCACGCACCTTCCAGGCCGTCAACTCCTGGAGTGGGATTGGAAGCCAGAACATCTGGATCCGACATTGGGACATGAGCCAATGTGCCAGCAAAGTCACTATTCAGTTCATAAAGAGCGGGAGCTGATGGCATCCAGATGGTGGCATCCATTATATCCACAGCAGAGTGGCACAGTGGTTAGCACTGCTGCCTCACAGTGCCAGGGACCCGGGTTTGATTCTGGCCTCGGGTCACTGTCTATGTAGAGTTTGCACATTCTCCCCATGTCTGCGTGGGTTTCCTCCGAGTGCTCCGGTTTCCTCCCACAGTCCAAAGCCGTGCGGGTGGATTGGCCATGCTAAATTGTCCCTCAGTGTCAGGGGGAATTAGCTAGGATAAATATATGGGGTTATGGGGATAGGGCCTGGCTGGGATTGTGGTCAGTGCAGACTCGATGGGCCAAATGGCCTCCTTCAGCACTGTAGAAATTCAATGAGTCTACTTGGCGCTGGCAAACTTTAATCCAGTTACAATCTTTTCCAAAGTGTCCTTTTTTATGACCATTCAAACGTTGGGATGCAAGACGCTGTGTTACGTAATTTCCAAAAGAACTGTTTCTCACCAGGATATTCCCATGTTGGGAATGTGGGAAAAGGTTGAAGCCAATTGATCCAGCGCTTTGCGCAATAATTATTGAAGCAGCGATGGAGAGAAAAGAGTTCTGTTAAATCCTGTCTGAGACTCACTGATTTAGTTTGATTTGATTTGATTTATTATTGTCACATATTAACAAACAGTGAAAAGTTATTGTTTCTTGCGCATTATACAAAGTATACCATTTATACAGTACACAGGGAAGAAGGAGAGGAGAGAGTGCAGAATGTAGTGTTACACTAGAGAAAGATCACCTTAATGCAAGGTAAGTTCATTCAAAAGCCTGACAGCAGCAGGGAAGAAACTGCTCTTGAGTTGGTTGGTATGTGATGTCAGACTTATGTATCTTTCGCCTGACAGAAGAAGGTGGAAGGGAGAATGTCCGGGGTGCGTGGCTGCTGGCTGCTTTTCCGAGGCAGTGGGAAGTGTGGACAGAATCAATGGATGGCTGGTTTGCTTGAGGGACTGGGCTAGATTTTTACAGTCTTGGGCAGAGCAGGAGCCATATCAAGCTGTGATACACTGAATGCCTTCTATGGTGCATCTGTAAAAGTTGGTGAGAGTGGTAGCTGACATGCCAAATTTCCTTAGTCTTCTGAGAAAGTAGAGGCATTGGCGGGGCTTTCTTAACTAAATGTCAGTGTGGAGTCTGGATACCTAAAAACTTGAAACTCTCGAATATTTCCACTCAGTCCCTGTAGGCAGGAGCACGTTCTTCACTCCGCTGGCTGAAGTCAATGATTATCTCCTTTGTTTTACTGACCTCGAGGGAGAAATTATTGCGACATTTCACCATTGCAGTCATATGTTAGTCACTGAGTAAATCCTGTCCGGACACGGTTTGGGTGTTTCTGTACCAGGGAGAAAGCATCTGCTCCTAATCCTTATTTTTTTGGGAAACTGAAGAGAACTTTGCCTGGAGGGAATCTCGCACAGTTGCCCTGACATGAGCAACACAAACGTTGGTGCCTTATTGCTCAGGAACGTGCTGCTAGATCAGACATGTGAAACTGAGGGTGTTCCCCCTCCAGCAGATTATCCATACCGATACTCTCTGCAATTTAGAAGAATGAGGATCAAACTGAAGTTTACAAGGTCTGGATAAAGGAGACGTGGAGCAGATGCTTCCTCTTGTGGGACATTCCAGGACGAGAGGTCAGTCTCAGGATAAGGGGCAGAAAACTTAAAACAGAGATGAGAGGTAACTATTTCTCCCAAAGGGTTGTGAATCTGTGGAATTTGCTACCCTAAGTGCAGTGAGTAAATTTAAGGAGGAGTTAGACAGATTTTTAATTGGGAATGGGTTGAAAGGTTATGGAGAGAAGGCAGGAAAATCGGGATGAGGAGCATATCAGCCATGATTGAATGGTGGAGCAGACTCGATGGGCCGAATGGCCTCATTCTGCTCCTATATTTACGAACTTATGAAGCAAAAGAGGCTGAGGGGAGATATCAACGTAGCAATTAGGATCAGGAGTGGGCACTCAGCCCCTCAACTGCTCCACCATTTAATATAATCAAACTGTGGCCTCAACACTGCATTCCCCGCTACTCCCTCCCGATACACTCTGACTCTCTTAGAGTCATAGAATCCTACACTGCAGAAGGAGGCCATTCAGCCCATCGAGTCTGCACCGACCACAATCTCACCCATATCCACACTTATTTATCCTGCTAGCCCCCTGATGCTAAGGGGCAATTTAGCACAGCCAACCCACCTCACCAGAACATCACTCACACGGTGGGAGGAAATTGGAGCATCCGCAGGAAACCCACGCAGACACAGGGAGAACGTGCAGACTCTGCACAGACAGTGACCCGAGGCTGGGATTGAACCGGGGTCCCTGGCGCTGTGAGACAACGGTGCTAACCACTGCAGGGTAAATTCTATCATATTGTGCTCACTGCTCTCTAAGGGATCCTTCACCTTAAGCTCCATAATCAAGTCTGTCTCATTGCACATCACCAAATCATGAACTTGAGTTACCCATGGTCAGTCCCACTCTGGGTCAGTTGGTGGGGTCACTGTGTTCTGATGGATTAGTTGACGCATACAGAGACATTACCATATCAAAGGGGAGGGGGGGTGTCCACGGATATCCTGGAATGATATTCAAAAGGCGGATTGTCATCCATCACTGCCTGTGGGATCTTGCTATGCAGTTTGGCTGCCACCTTTCCTCTGCTCTAACGCTGACCATGGTGCTGTAGAAATGTAAGTCTGTGTTGCTTTAGGGTTTTGAAATCTGGTCACAGAGGTTAGCATTGCTGCACTCAGAGCACCAGGTTCAATCCCCAGCTTGGGTCACTGTCTGGGTGCAATCTGTACATTCTCCTCGTGTCTGCAAGGGCATCATCCAGCTGCTCCGGTTTCCTCACACATCCAAAGTAGGTTGATTGGCCATGCTAAATTGGCCCTTAGTTATCAGGGGGATTAGCAGTGTGAATACGTGGGGTTACAGGGATAGGGGCTGGGTGGGTTGTTCTCAGTTCAGACTCAATGGGCTGAATGGCCTCTTTCTGCACTGTAGGGGTTCTATGATTGAATGTCAGTAATTAAAACAAAGATGTACATTGTGTGACTATGTTGCTCCTGATGAGAATTGGCAAGGATCTTGGGGATAAATCTTACTCTGTGCGGCTGGGAGAACATTTATTTCCCACGTGTGAACTACAGGGGAATGAGGCTGAGGGAGAGGGCATTGTGCTGAACCTCTCTCACTCAACCCAGTGCCCCAGCCATCCTCGATCAACTCAAAGACAAATCACAGCTGTCACCTATTTCTCTTAACCTCAACGATGTAATTGATATTAACAAATTGTAATTGACATTAAGAAACCAGAACAGTGTAATTAATAAAACATTGAAAGTACCTCATCTGGTAAAAGGAAGATATTTGTGAAGCTTTTCCATCAAATGGGATGTGGAGAGATTTCCTTGAGAGATGTGATGGTTAGGGTGCATTGACCCGAACAGGCGCCGGGGAGTGGTGACTAGGGGGATTTCATAGTAACTTCATTGCAGTATTAATGTAAGCATTACTTGTGACTAATAAACAAACTTTAAACTTTAACTAAGAGTTTGGGTTCTGACATGGTGTAAGACCCATAGTTAACCATCTAAACACTGCGGCTACTATTGATGTGGAGATATTGGTGTTGGACTGGGGTAAACACAATAAGAGGTCTGACAACATAGCAGGTTAGGTGTAAAGACTCACATTCTAATCAGTAATCTGTAAACTCTCTGTGCTGTTATATACTCAGTCTGAGGTCAGAACTTTCCATTCACCTGACGAAGGAACAAATCCCTATCAAATAAATCAGTTGGACTTAATCCTGGTGTTGTTAGACTTCTTATTGTGCTACTATTGATGGCTAAGGGCTCAGTATCCTGCAGTAACTAGTTCACCTCCTGGGGACTCTGTCCCCACCCCCTAAGTCTATCTACAAGGCGCAAACACAGTAAGAGGTCTGACAACACCAATTTTAAATCCAACCAGTTTATTTGATAGTAAACTCGCAAGCTTTCAGCTTTATAGCCTTCATAGGCAAATGAGGTGTTCTGGTCTACAAGAGCACACATATCAGCACAGACAGTTTACAGATTGCTGATTAGAATGCGAATCCTTACACCTAACCTGCTATTCAAGTCTTAAAGTATCTAACGATGTGAGTGGAAGGAGCACTGAGCACAGGTTAGAGAGATGTATATTGTCTCCAGAGAGCACAGTAAGTGAGGTTTTTTGCTAACCCAGGCAAGTCATGGGGGTTACAGATAGTGTGACATGAAGCCAAGATCCCTGTTAAGACCGTCCTCATGTGCGGAACTTGGGTATTCAGTCTCTGCTCAGTGGCTCTGCGCTGTCGTGTGTCATGAAGGCCCCCTTGAAGAACGTTTACCCGAAGGTCGGATGCCAAATGCCTGTGACTGCTGAAGTGTTCGCCCACAGGAAGGGAACTGTTTTGCCTGGTGATTGTTGAGCGATGCTCATTCATCCGCTGTCATAGTGTCTGCATGGTCTCCCCAATGTACCATGCTTCGGGACATCCTTTCTTACAACGTATTAGGTAGACAACGTTGGCCGAGTTGCAAGAGTATGTACCATGTACCTGTGAATGGTATTCTCACGTTTGATGATGTCATCCATGTTGATGACCCGACATGTCTTGTAGAGGTTGTTGCGGAAGTCAGGAGTGTGATGGAATACTTTCCATTTGCCTGGATGGCTGCAGCTCCAACAACACTCAAGGAGCTCATTCTCCCCTCCATACCGATGGACATTGGCAGCAGTGTGTACCTTATACAAAGAACAAAACAGCACGGGAAACAGGCCCTTCGGCCCAACGAGCCTGCGCCACCACCCCGTTGTTCCCACCTCTACCCGCGATCCTTGTCCATGTTTATAGATCTATGGATTAAAAACCAAATTTGAGACAATCTAGGGAGAATTTGTTTTGCCAATTAGCCAAATTAGCACATCTTTTGGGATGTGGGAGGAAACCGGAGAAAACCCACGCAAGCACGGGGAGAATGCGCAAACTCCCACAGACACAGACCCAAATCCATGTATCTGCACAGCACAGCGATAGTCACTGAGCTGTCGTGTTGCCCATCAGATGGTCCAAGCGTACACTAACGACGTGAAGCAGTAGGATACTCTCGAAAAAGATCCAAGAGCAGCCCTCTCACGACCCATCGCGTGTATGCCCCTCGTTAGACAACAAGGTGAACCAAAGCACCTGTAGGATAAAAACAAGTTGGAACTCACCAGGGCTCCCGCAACCCAAGGCCATTTGGTCCATTGAGGCTGCACTGACAACAATCCCACTCAGGCCCCATCCCCATAGCCACTTTTATTTATCCTAGCTAGTTCCACCTCCCCCCCACCCACCCCCTCAACCCTAAGGGACAATTTAGCACATCTTTGGTTTGTGGGAAGAAATTGAAGCACTCAGAGGAAACCCAACGCAGATACAGAACATGCAGACTCCACACAGACTGATCCCAGGCTGGAATTGAACCCAGGTCCCTGGCACTGTGAGGCAGCAGTGCTAACCAGTGGGTCACTATCCCACTCTTTTATAGGCTGTAAGAAGGAAAATGATATACTTGTAGAAATCCAGGTGCTGTTTATCAAATAAAAAAAATGTGACAATGAAACAAGACTTTAAAAACAGTGTGGAGAACATTCAAACATAACGAGGCACAGGTACACATTCAGATCAATGTCTCCTTGTGTTAAAATTAAGCTGAAACTGAAAATTTCCAAAAAATAGAAACATTTGTATGAACTTGACACATTGAAAGATGAGAACATCTTCCCTCAAAGTGGAAAATAAAGATGAATTTTCTGGCAAACACACAGCCAGGAATAGAAAATAAATGGGAAAAAAAAGCATTAAAGCCACAAGCTGCAGAGGAAGCTACCAAAACTGGAAAGAAAATGAGACAAGGAGTGGATGACAGATGAGTTACTGCCGATAATGCCAGGGAGAGGGAAGCAAGGACGATGAGATTGAAAAGACGCAGGCAGAGAAACGGCAGAATGAGATTTGAAACAAATTGTTCAAGCTAGAAGGAAATTGCAGAACAGGAGCTGTGGACCAGAAAATGTGACCTTAGGCAGATCGAAAGAAGCAGCACAGTGGTCAGTACTGCTGCTTCACAGCTCCAGGGACCTGGGTTCGATTCCTGCCTCGGGTCACTAACTGTGTGGAGTTTGCACGTTCTCCTCATGTCTGCATGGGTTTCGTTCAGGTGCTCTGGTTTCCTCCCACAGTCTAAAGATGTGCGGGTTAGGTTAATTGGCCATACTAAGAAATTGCCCCTTAGTGTCCTGGGATGTGTAGGTTAGAGGGATTAGTGAGTAAAATATATAGGGATATGGGAATAGGGACTGGGTGGGATTGTGGTCAGTGCAGACTCGATGGGCCGAAGGGCATCTTTCTGCACTGTAGGGTTTCTATGGTTCTAAGGAGGTCACTGTGGGCAGGACTGGAAAATTTCAGCCCAAGCACTACGATGTGAGAGGTGTGAAAGAAATGCTTTGAAATTGGTGAGTAGAGGCAAAATCACCAGGCACAGAGAGAGTAATAACAAAACATCTACAAAACCCTTGGAGAAAGAGAATTCAGAGATAGCAGAAACTTGTGATCAAAGTGATTTGCGAAATTCAGCATTCGTTAAGTTGCCTCAGTACCTGTAAGTCATGGAGTGGCATGTAGAACTGAAGTTTAATGTTCTTTAAAGTTTATTTATTAGTGTCACGAGTAGGCTTACATTAACACTGCAATGAAGTTACTGTGAAATTAGGGGATAAATAGTAATTATCCCCTAATCACCACCCTCCAACATCTGTTCGGGTACATAGATCATAGAATCATAGAAACTCTACAGTAGAGAAAGAAGCCCTTCGGCCTATCGTAATTCCACCCAGGCCCTATCCCCATATCCCTACATATTTTACCATAATGCAGCCTTACCCAAGTCTTGTACAGTTCTAACATAACATCCCAACTCCTGTACTCGACATACAATGATCTGATGTTATAAAAGATATTGCATTGAAGTATGTTGGGAAATAAATCTTCACTTTGGGGTGACACAATAGCACAGTGGTTATCTCTGCTGCCTTGCTAGCATTGGGGAGCCAAGTTCAATTCCAACCTGTGTGGAGTCTGCACATTCTCCCCATGTCTGTGTGGGTTTCCTCTGGGGGATCCAGTTTCTTCCCACAGTCCAAAGATGTGCGGGTTAGTTTGATTGGCCAGGCTAAAATTGACCCTAGTATCAAGGAGATAGCTAGATAAATACATGGGGGTCACAGGGATAGAATGTGGGTGGAATCGTGATCAGTGTAGACTCGATGGGCCGAATGGCCTCCTTCTATGAAATCTGGATAAAATTCCTTTTCTGTTTAGTGTGCTGTTTCAGCTGCATATATACGTTGTAGGTTCTGGACTGAGCGAAATCCCGTTTCTCTAAGATTTCACCAATATTTACAGGCTTTACGCATCATTCCAAAGCGGTATTTCAATGTGATGGCTTAATGGTGTTATCACTGGATTATTAACCCAGAAACTCAGCTAACACAGGTTCAAATCCTGCCACGGCAGATGGTGAAATTTGAATTCAATGAAAAAAAATCTGGAATTATGAATTCTCCCCAGATACGGGGAGAATGTGCAGACTCTGCACAGACAGTGACCTGAGACTGGAATTGAACCTGGGTCCCTGACGCTGTGAGGCAGCAATGCTAACCACTGTGCCATTCCCACTACTATCTACCACAACCACTATCTACCACTCCACCGACTTTAGTGTCATCTGCAAATTTACTAATCCATCCCTCAATACCCTCATCCAGATCATTTATAAAAATTACAAACAGCAGGGGCCCCAAAACAGACCCCTGAGGTACACCACTTGTCACCGAACTCCACGATGAATATCTCCCATCAACCACCACCCTCTGTCTTCTATCTGCTACCCAATTCCTAACCCAATTAGCTAAATCACCTCTATCCCATACATCTGCATTTTCTGCAGAAGTCTTCCATGGAAATGCAGATGTATGGGATAGAGGGTGATTTAGCTAATTGGGTTAGGAATTGGCTAGCAGATAGAAGACAGAGGGTGGTGGTTGATGGGAGATATTCATCTTGGAGTTTGGTGACAAGTGGTGTACCTCAGGGGTCTGTTTTGGGGCCCCTGCTGTTTGTAATTTTTATAAATGATCTGGATGAGGGTATTGAAGGATGGATTAGTAAATTTGCAGATGACACTAAAGTCGGTGGAGTGGTAGATAGTGAAGAGGGGTGTTATAGTTTGCAGAGGGACTTGGACAAGTTGCAGAGCTGGGCCGAGAGGTGGCAAATGGAGTTTAATGTGGAAAAGTGTGAGGTAATGCACTATGGCAGAAATAATAAATGTGTAGAGTATAGGGCAAATGGTAGGATTCTTAGTAGTCTAGATGAACAGAGGGATCTTGGTGTGTATGTGCATAGATCCCTGAAAGTAGGCAGTCAAGTCGAGAAGGTTGTTACGAAGGCATATGGAGTCTTGGCTTTTATTGGTAGGGGGATTGAATTTCGGAGCCGCAACGTCATGTTGCAACTGTACAAAACTCTAGTGCGGCCGCACTTGGAGTATTGTGTGCAGTTCTGGTCCCCACATTATAAGAAAGATGTGGAGGCATTGGAGAGGGTACAGAGGAGGTTTACCAGGATGTTGCCTGGTATGGAGGGCAGGTCTTATGAAGAGAGGCTGAGGGATTTGAGGTTGTTTTCGTTAGAAAGGAGGCGGCTAAGAGGGGACCTTATCGAAACATATAAGATGATTAGAGGTTTAGATAGGGTGGACAGTGATAGCCTTTTTCCTAGGATGGAGAAAGCTAGCACGAGGGGACACAGCTTTAAATTAAGGGGTGATAGTTATAGGACGGATATCAGAGGTAGGTTCTTTACCCAAAGGGTGGTTCGGGAGTGGAATGCCCTGCCTGCAGCAGTTGTAGATGCGCCAAGTTTGGTGGCGTTTAAGAGGTTAGTTGATAAGTATATGGAAGAGAAGGGAATGGTTTAGTTTGGAGGGGCATTGCTTTTTATATTGGTCAGCGCAACATCGAAGGCCGAAGGGCCTGTTCTGTGCTGTAATGTTCTATGTTCTATTCCCAGGCATCTGAATTTACAAAGTCAGGGGAGGGAGAGAAGGGATACCAAGTACTGATTATATTGTAAATATATTTCGGTAAGGACTTGGGCGGAGATGTAATATAAAGGTGTTTGGGAAGAACAAGGATTAACATGGGAATGAAGAACAGTGGCCCTCACAATATGATGTAAAGGTTCACACAGTGGAGAAAGTGCGCAGTAGAATCCAAAAGAAGATGCAATATGGGGTCAGCAACCATACAGAGTGTACCTCGGAGATGTACATAGTTTTGGGTTACCAGTTTATTTTTAACCAAATCTTCCCCCACACCTCTTAGTGAGATACCAAAAAAACATTACAACAAACTCATTGGTCAGCACAATGTGACAGGATGATTCACATTTGGCTAATCCAGAATTACTGGTGTGAACATTGAGTTTATCGTTGTGAAACTTGTTATTCTGCCAGCAGGAATGATTGGCAATTTCCACATAACCAGAATTTCACATTGTGAACTCATGGCATAATTACAATGATCATTTTCCAGATCAGTTCAGTGAGATTACTCATTATGTTTAAGCAGCATGGTGGCACAGTGATTAGCACTGCTGCCTTACAGGGACCTGGGTTCGAAATCCCGGCTCGGGTCACCGTCTATGCCGAGTCTGCGCGTTCTCCTCGTGTTTGCGTGGGTTTCCTCCGGGTGCTCCGATTTCCTCCCACAGTGTGAAAGACATGCTGGTTTGGTACATTGGCCATGTTAAACTCTCCCTCAATCCAAAGATATGCAGGCTAAGTTGATTGGCCAGGCTAAAATTGCCTCTTAGCGTCCTGAGGTGTGTAGGTTAGAGGGATTAGTGGGTAATTCTGGTCACCTGGCTACAGGAAGGATGTTATTAAACTGGAAAAGGTGCAAAACAGATTTACAGGTAATGATTTGAATTATGAGGAGAGACTGGATCGGCTTGGGACATTTTTTCCCCTGGAGTGTAGGATGATGATGAGGGATGACCTTGTAGAGATATATAGAGTCCAAAGTGTGTAGCTTAGGTGTATTGACCATGGCAATTGCCCCTCAGTGTCCCAGGAAGTGTAAGTTAGTGGGATTAGTGGAGTAAATATGTGGGGTTACGGGGATAGGGACTGGGTGGGATTGTTGTTGGTGCAGGCTCGATGGGCTGAATGGCCTCATCCTGCACTGTAGGGATTCTACAATTCGATGATAAAATCATGAGGGACGTGGATAAAGTAATAACGAAGATCTCTTCCCCAGGTTAAGGGAGTGCAAAACTAGAGGGTTTAAGGTGACAGGGGAAAGATTTAAAAGGGAGCTTTATTACACAGAGGGTGGTGTGTGTATAGAAGGAGCCCTGTTGGGCTTAAACCTGATGTTATCAGACTTCTTACTGTGCTTCCCCCAGTCCAATGCCGTATCTTTACATCATGGAAGGAGCTGCCAGAGAGGTGGTAGAGGTGTGTACAATTACAACATTGGAAAGATACTTGGACAGATATATGAAAGGTTTAGAGAGATATGGGCTAAACACAGGTAAATGGGGCTAGTACAGTTTAGGAGACTTGGTCAGCATGGATGAGTTGGGCCAAAGGGCCTGTTTTTATGCTGTCTATCTCTATAACTGTTGACTCTACAGTGTGAACAAATTGAAGAAAGACTTTTTCACACATTTACTGTGTTACTATGATTGCATTCGAATCTGTTGTTTGTTTGACAAAGGCTGTGTTTGTGGACGTATTGAGTTACACAGAGAGACGTTCACGTGGGAATGGAATCTCCTCGGCTATCCTGACACTCCTTTTAACACGAATTTGAGACGGATTCACTGAAATCCGACTCAGCCGGATTTTACTGTAACAATACTTTCCAATCAGCGATTGGTGAAAAACCCTCTCGATTTACACCTGCAGCAGGAACAAGAGAAGGACTATATTTAACACAAGGACAGCCCAAAGGTGTGTGGGTTAGGTTGATTGGCCATGCTAAGTTAATCCTAGCGTCAGGGGAAATAGGGCTGAGTGGGACTGTGGGTGGTGCAGACTCGATGGGCCAAATGGCCTCCTTCTGCACTGTAGGGATTCCATAATAACCTTCGAGAAATATCTGGGGGTAAAGAAGTACATAAGTTTCGCATGTACTATGGGAAGTACGGTGGTATAGCGTCCCAGGGTCAGGGATCTGGGTTCAATTCCAGATTTGAAAGACTGTGGCACTTTCTCCTTGTGTCTGCTTGCCCAGAGATGTGTAGGTTAGGTTGTTTGGCCATGCTAAATTACCTTTTAGGTTAGATGGTTCAACGGGGCAAGTACATGGTGTTGCAGGGATAGGGCAGGTGGGTAAGATGCTCTGTTGGAGAACTGATGCAGATTCGATGGGCCGAATGATCTCCTTCTGCACTGTAAGGATTCTATGAATGATCATGTTTAACACCAAAAGCTCATAGACCAGGTGTTCAAATGCGACATTGACGGTAAAGATGTGAGATCCATCCGGCAATTACACTGGGATCACATAGTGAGCATCAGGCTGGAAGAGGGACAATCAAATATGTTTCAATTGAAATGAAGGTTACAACAAAAATGTACACTATTGCCAAACCTGTGTACAGATCTAATATTCAGAAGATTAGATGTACTTCCAAGGGTTAGAAATCAGAGGAAAGAACATAGCAAACTTGCTACTCGCAAGATCAGAAGAATCCTAAAAAAAGACCTAAAAAATATCTTTGATCGAGTATAATCCAGGAGTTTAGAATATGGATTGGGTATGGAGATTACCCCCAAGAATTGCATCTGGAATCACTGATTGACCTCCCTGTTGGACTCATTGAATACAAGCTCTATGGAGATTAGTAATTAACCAGGTGGAGCTGGTGTACTGAGTCCTATATAAAGGAAGACCCCGAGTGGGTCCATTATTGCAACGGGACCATTTATATTCACCACAGGGTTGTGGTATTGCTTTACTTTACATCATGCAATGAAGCACTCCTGGCCACATTAAAACTATAAACTCTGAACACAATATCTTATCATATTGGGAGAAACTAGAGTGAAGATTGAAGCAGATGGTGTCATTATCATTGAGAGTATCTGCTCTGACCAAGATCACTCTGATTAATAAGGAGATCAGGAGTTATGGGGAAAAGGCAGAAGAGTGGGGTTGAGAAAAATATCAGCCATGATTGAATGGCAGAGCTGACTCGATGGGCCGAGTGGCCTAATTCTTGCTCCTATGTCTTATAGAAAAAAAGTTGTGAACACAGCCCAATCCGTCACGCAAAGCAGCCTCCCATCCATTGATTCTGTCTACACTTCCCGCTATCTCGGAAAAGCAGCCAGCATAATTAAGGACACCACGCGCCCCGGGCATTCTCTCTTCCACCTTCTTCCATCAGGAAAAAGATACAAAAATCTGACATCACATACCAATTGACTCAAGAACAGCTATCAGACTTTTGAATGGACCTATCTTAACTTGATCTTTCTTTACACCCCCAGCTTTGACTGCAACATTACATTCTGCACCCTCTCCTTTCCTTCTCCCCACTAAACTCAATGAATATTATGCTTTGTCTGTATAGTGCGTAAGAAATACTATATCCCAATCTGTGTGACAATAATAAATCAATTCAAAAATAATTGGGGGTATTGTTCATGGCTAAAGTTTTTTTTTAAAGTTTATTTATTAGTGTCACAAATGGGCATATATTATAGAATCAGAGAATCCCTACAGTACAGAAGGAGCCATTTGGCCCATCGAGTTTGTACTGACTACGATCCGACCCACGCTCTAGCCCCGTAAACACATGCATTCAACCTAGCTAAGCCCCCTGAAACTAAGGGGCAATTTTAGCATGGCCAATCATCTATCCCGCATATCTTTTGGACTGTGGGGGGAAACCGGAGCACCCAGAGGAAACCCACGCAGAAACGGGGGCACATGCAGACTCCACACAGACAGTGACCCGGGCCAGAATTGAACATGGGTCTGTGGCGCTGTGAGACAGCAGTGCTAACCACTGTGCCACTGAAGTTGGGGGGGGTGGAGGGTTGGGGGGCATCCGGTGCCAGCAGTACAATTCTGTCTTTCCAAGCCTGGCAGGCACCACCAGAGGGAATGGTATTTTTTCTTCAGTTGGTTAAATTTCCTTTTGATGTTTAATTTTACTTACAGTGCCCCGCCAGTTCTGTTTCATGGACTGGTACATTTTGTTCTATTTAAGAAGGATATAAACGGGGGAAAGCCACACCTCCTCCCCCCCCCCCACCCACCCCCTCAAGAATTATGAGGAAGGTGAAAAGCTCGCGGTTGAGTTGAAACTGGTGGAACAGGAAAGGGCGTGGAACAGGAAAGAATTTATTCACATTTAGGCAATCTTTCAGTGTCAGCTTGTATCCTAAAGCCAGTCCCCTTCTCTATCTCTTTACAGGAAGGAGATGGTGGGAGATTGTCCACTTCTTGTCCTTGTTAATGATAGGTCACAGCTGCCTACTGCTGAGTAAATAAAGGAGTTGTCACTATTCACTAACAGGGCTCTGTGAGCAAACAACATTTCACCTTGTCCAGTATCACAGAGGGTTACTCAGTCTTGGCTTTGTGATTGGTGGGGTTAACATTTCTTATCAGAACTCCCACTCACCTGACAAAGGAGCAGTGCTCCGAAAGCCCCTATGGCTTTTGCTACCAAATAAACCTGACGGATTTTAACATGGTGTTGTGAGACTTCTTACTGAGTTTACCCCAGTCCAACGCCGGCATCTCCACGTCGGGGTTAACGTTAGGCCAGGAATTTAATAGGGGATGGTATTTAACACTGACTAGGCTGCGCAAGTTCACAGTCACACCAGCATGACAGAAAGGCAGCTCGTGAAATTAAAAACTCCACCAAGGAGCGTGACATTGTGTGCAAAGAATCAGAACTGGTGGCGCAGTGGGTTAGCACTGCCGCCTCACAGCGCCAGGAATCTGGGTTCGATTCCTGGCTTGGGTCGCAGTCTGCATAGAGTCTTCACATTCTCCCCATGTCTGCGTGGGTTTCCTCCCATAGTCTGTGCTGGTTAGATGCATCGACTGTGCTAAATTTTCCCCTCAGTGTACCGGAACAGGCAACTAAGGGATTTTTCACAGTAACTTCATCGCAGTATTAATGGCAACCTACTTGTAACACTAATAAATAAACTTTTAAAAACCCTTTACGGAGAGAGGGTTCGAGCCAGCAGTGTGTTTTAGAAGTAGTATCGGGTTTTCGGGAAGACTGCATTTATATAGCACCTTTCACAGACTCACAGGCCAGTGTGCTTACAGCCAATGAAGCACTTGTTTGAAGTTACCACAGAGCCGCCCAGAGCCAATTAAAGTGGGGCTTTAACCGGCAGGAGCCTTTCCACTGTATTCCAGCTCTCCCTGTTGTTCGTTTCCTGCTGAGTATTCGAGGTGGTACAGCCAGGGACAGCTGGGCAATGCCAGGTTTGCCAGCAGGGAAGGTTGTCCCAGCGGGTGTGCCCCCCCTTCCTGTTTAATTTCCCCTCCTCCCCCGTCTGCTGCTCCTGAAACAATTAGTCCGGCTCCCCGATCGAGACTGTACTCTGGAACTTCCTGCCGCATCGCTCTCCCAGCCTGGCTCAGTCCCATAGGAAAATCCTCTCGAGTGCTGGAGGAAGGGCTCCCCGGCCCCTCTGCCACCTCTTCCCTTTCATGTTAACTTCATAAAATTGTGTCGCTTTTATCCAGTTTTGTAATCTGACACTGAAAGCTTTTTCGGATAAAATCTTCATCCAAAGGTGCAGTTTTCTGCCCAGCTAAAGCCACAGAGACAGGTGTGTGCGAGACGGGATTTTACAGAGTGATTATGTTTGCGGTATGTGTGTGTGCCTGTGTGTGTGCATGTGACTGTGTGTATGTTTGTGTATGTTTCTGTGTATATATCTATGTGTGTGTGTGTCTGTGCGTATATCTATGTGTGTGTGTCTGTGCGTATATCTATGTGTGTGTGTGTGTGTCTGTGCGTATATCTATGTGTGTCTGTCTGTCTGTGCATATATCTATGTGTGTGTGTGTGTCTGTCTGTCTGTGCGTATATCTATGTGTGTGTGTGTCTGTCTGTGCGTATATCTATGTGTGTGTGTGTGTCTGTCTGTCTGTCTGTGCGTATATCTATGTGTGTGTGTGTGTCTGTCTGTCTGTGCGTATATCTATGTGTGTGTGTGTCTGTCTGTCTGTCTGTCTGTGCATGCTGTTTGTGTGTATAGGAGCAGGGTGGGAGAGGTTCACTGAAATATGTCTGAATATTTTCTTTAACCACACCCAGCTCCCGCTTCCTACAACCTTCCTCTCCCCGTGACCAAGCTGTGTTGTTACACGATGCTATCGCCGGACTGACTTGGATCTGTGTGCAAGGTGCTGTAACCAGGATGAACAGCCACAGGTGAGTAGCTGCCTCCTGTCTGACTTTGTGTATTTTGTGGTAATGCCCCCACCCCTCATCTTCCACACCCATCACCCCCCACAACTCCCCCCACTCCCACCACCGGAGTTTGTCTGTCGGCTGGCCCACTTTTCACGCCTCTCCATTCTACAGACGGTTGCTGAGAGACTGCGGTTGCGGAAGGTAGTTACAGTTTAAGAACCTGCGGGGACAGGGAGGAACTTGTTTCAAAAGCACTGCACCCCTACTCAAACAGATAATAATTCTTTCCCCGTTTTGGACAAACAGAAAGCTGTAACCATCCCCATGGCTAAGATTATTTTTGGTGCCCATTGTGTTAGGCTGTTTTTAAGATGATCTGAGAGAATGTTAATCCAGTTGCCGTTTAAAGAAGTTTATTTATTAGTGTCACGAGATGGCTTATATTAACACTGCAATGAAGTTACTGTGAAAATCCCCTACTTGTCACACTCTGGCGCCCGTTAAGGTACACTGAGGGAGAATTTAGCACCTAACCAGCACGTCTTTTGAACTGAGAGGAAACCGGAGCACCCGGAGGAAACCCACGCAGACATGGGGAGAGTGTGCAGACTCCACACAGACAGTGAACCCAAGCTGGGAATTGAACCCGGGTCCCTGGCACTGAGAAGTGGCAGTGCTAACCACTGTGCCACTGTGTTGCTTTAATTAGGAACATTCCAGCGCACTTGCTAAACATTTTAATCCTGCATTCTGGAACATTCCCTGGGTATGGTGGGGGGGCGGGGGGTGGTGGGGAGGCGACTGACTGCAGAAAAGGACCTTTGTGCAACCGTACAGCTGTCAGCCACCTCACAGCACTCAGACAGGGCACCTCGCCCTGGGCCCTTTAAGAAGCATTTTAATCGAAAGATTAATCTGTCAGTCGGGAACAGCTGTGTAAGTGTAACGTGTGAATGAACAGAACCTGGGCGTTAAACACGGAGAACGAGAACTGACCTTCCCCACGCAGTGAGAGTGGCAACTAATAACTTAAACCCCACTACCCCGAGAGACTGAATCCCACTACCCCGAGAGACTGAATCCCACTACCCCGAGAGACTGAACCCACTACCCCGAGAGACTGAACCCCACTACCCCGAGAGACTGAACCCCACTACCCCGAGAGACTGAACCCCACTACCCCGAGAGACTGAATCCCACTACCCCGAGAGACTGAATCCCACTACCCCGAGAGACTGAATCCCACTACCCCGAGAGACTGAACCCCACTACCCCGAGAGACTGAACCCCACTACCCCGAGAGACTGAACCCCACTACCCCGAGAGACTGAATCCCACTACCCCGAGAGACTGAATCCCACTACCCCGAGAGACTGAACCCCACTACCCCGAGAGACTGAACCCCACTACCCCGAGAGACTGAACCCCACTACCCCGAAAGACTAAATCCCAACATCGAGAGCGACTTTGGAACATGGGAATTCTGACAAATGATGGATTCGGTCAAAGGGATATTATTACCCAGCAATTTCCAGGTGAATCTGCTGGAATTAATACTCTGTCCTGCATGCTGACTGAATGATATCTCGGTCTGTTCAAAGGCTGTGTTGCTGGGTTCGAAACAGAGGAATGAATTACACCCCTAAAATATACCCCTGGATCCGGTCATACGGAATTCTTTCCACGGAATTGGTTTCTTCTGGGTTCTCCAGTTTCCTCCCACACTCCATAGAATTATAGAATTCCTACAGCGCAGAAGGAGGCCATTCAGCCCATCAAGACTGCACCGATCACAATCCCACCCAGGCCCTATTCCCATAACCCCTCATATTTGCCCTGACACTGAAGGACTATTTAGCCTATCAACCTAACCCGCACATCTTTGGACTACAAGAGGGACTGTGGATTTGGTTGCAGTGGCAGAGACTTGGTTAAAAGAAGGACAGGACTGGTAGCTGAATATTCTGGAGTATAATTGTTTTAGGTGAGACAGAGGAAGGGCTAGAAGATGTTGGGGAGAAGCAAAACTGGCTAGGGAGCATACTACAGCGGTACAGATGGTGGACAATTTGCAAGGATCATGTAATGAGACACTGAGGATCGAGCTCAGAAACAGGAGTCAAAATACCAGGGGTATACTACTGGCCTCCAAACAGCCCATGGGAGGTTGAAGAATGGATATGTAAGGAGATTCTGGACAGGTGTAGAAAAAATAGGATTGTTGTAGTGGGAGACTTTAATTTCCCTGATATAGAGTGGAAATGCCTTAGGGCTGGGGATCTGGACAAGGAGCAATTTGTAAAGTGTGTCCAGAAACACACTTTGGAACAATATGTTAATAATTCAACTGGAAAGGGAACTATATTGGACTGGAAATGAGCCCGGTCAGGTCATCAAAGGTTCAGTGGGGGAACATGTGGCAAATAGTGAGCACAATTCTGTAAACTTTCGGCCAGTAATAGAAAAGGATGAGTGTAAAGTGCTGAATTGGGAGAAGGCTAACTACAGCCGGATTAGGCAGAATTTGGTGGCTGTTGATTGGGAAAGGCTGTTCAAGGGTAAATCCAGATCTGGCATGTGGGAATTTTTTTAAGGAGCAATTGATAGTAGGACAGGCATGTGCCTGGAAAAGGAAGGACAGGAAAAGTAGGACTTGAAAGCCGTAGATAACCAGTGAAATTGTGGTCTAATCAAAAAGAAAAAAGAGGCATACGTAAGGTCTAGGCAGATAAAAACAGATGGAGCACTGGAAAATTACAGAGAAAGTAGAAAAGAATTCAAACAAGGAGCTAGAAGGGCAAAAAGGGGTCACAAAATGTCCTTGGCAGACAGGATTAAGGAGAATTCCAAGGCATTTTATACATACGTTGGTACAAGAGGGTTGTCAGAGAAAGAGACGGATCTCAAGAACAAAGGAGGGGAATTACGCTTAAAAGCCAAGGAAGTAGGTGAGATCCGAAATGAATACTTTGCATCAATATTCACAAAGGAGACGGACACAGATCGGTAGTGTCTCAGAGGGATGTGTAGACCTGTTAGAACAAATCACAATTACCAGGAAGGAAGTGTTAGGTGTTTCAGTGCGCATTAAAGTGGACAAATCCCCAGGACCAGATGGCATCTATCCTAGGTTCCTGAGGGAGACAAGGGATGAAATTGTTGGGCCTCTAATGGAAATCTTTGTTTCTTCGTTGGACACAGTGAGATGCCAGAGGATTGGAGGATAGCGAATATGGTCCTGTTACTTAAGAAGGGTAGCAAGGATAACCCAGGGAATTATAGACCAATGAGCTTGATGTCTTATTGGAGAAGATTCTTAGAGATAGGATTTATACGCATTTAGAACTGAATATCTCATTAGTGATAAACAACATGGTTTTGTATGAGGGAGATCGTACATTACAAATTTGGTAGAGACTTTGAGGAGGTGACAAAAATGATTGATGAGGGAAGAGCCGTGGATGTCATCTATATGGATTTTGGTAAGCATTTGACAAAGTCCCTCATAGCAGGTTGGTAAAAAGATTAAATCTCACAGGATCAAAGGTGAACGAGCTAAAGGGTACAGAACTAGCTTGGCCATTGAAGACAGAGAGTGGAGGGGTCTTTGTCACAGAGGTCTGTGACTGGTGATATTCCACAGGGCTCTGTACTGGGACCTCTGCTGTTTGTGATATATAAATGATTTGGAAGAAGGTGTAGCAGTAAGTTTGCGGTTGACACAAAGATTTCTAGAGCTGCCCCCCCCCCACACTATTGATCTGCTGGAACGAGATCAACCAGATTTTAACTTGTAAAACAGAAGCTACCAAGCATTACTGGAGAATATTTAAATTCCTAAACCATGTCAGATGCTATCTCTAATCCTGTGTCCATTCAACCCAGACGCTGGGAGTGATTTTGAGCTTTTTAAAATATCAATATCTTATCTGGATGGGCACATGAGGCTATAGAGGAATGCAGAGGATTGGTCTAGGGTGTGATCAGCACAGGCTGGGTGGGCTGAAGGGCCTGTTCCTGTGCAATACTGTTCTTTATTCTTTCTCTGTCCATTGAGCAGACGCAGAACTGGTCGAACCTTATGAATGGTGTGACTAACAAGAGGGAATATTTTGATGCAGCAACAGTGAAGGGTATTTCTCCAAGTCAGGGTGGTGAGAGGCTTGGAGGGAAATTTCCAAGTGGTACATTGGTTAGCACCGCTGCCTCACAGTGCCAGGGACCTGAGTTCAATTCCCATCTCGGGGCTCGATAGAGTTTGTACTTTCTCCCCACGGGTTTCCTCCAGTTTCCTCTCTTAGCCCAGAGATGTGCAGGTTAGGGTGGCTTGGCCATGCTAAATTGGCTCTAGTGTCAGGGAATTAGCAGGGTAAATATGTGGGGTCACAGGGATAGGGCCTGGGTGGGATTGTGGTCGGTACAGACTCAATGGGCCGAATGCCTCCTTCTGCTCTGTAGGGGATTCTCTGATTCTGTAGGTGCTGGTGTTCCCCATATTTCTGCTGTCCTTGTCCTAGATGATAAAGGTCACAGGTTTGGAAGGAACTGTTGAAGGAACCTTGGTGAGTCACTGCAGGGCATCTTGGAGATGGTTCACACGGTGCAATGGAGAGAATGGATGATTAAGTTGGTGAATGGAGCTTCTTGTTGGAATTGCACCCATCCAGGCAAGAGGGGAGTATTCCATCACACTCCTGAATTATGTCTTGTAGATGGTGGACAAGATTTGGGGAGTCAGGAGGTGAGTTACTCGCCGCAGGATTCCCAGCCTCCAACCGCTCTTTAGTCACAATATTTATTCAGATAGTCCAGTCCAGTTTCTGGTCAATACGCAGATGCTAATATTGCTAAAAAAATCTCAACGACAACCTCAGCCTGTGGGTTTAATGGAGACAGGATTTGAGATAACACTCAGCTGATTGCCAGGATGTGGTTTAATAATTTAAATATTTCAGTAACGCTTGGCAACCTTTGTTTTAATGTGGAGATGCTGACGTTGGACTGGGGTAAACACAGTAAAAAGTCTCACAATACCAGTTTAAAGTCCAACAGGTTTAATTGATAGTAAACGCCACAAACTTTTGGAAACGCTGTTCCTTCATCACCTGATCTCTGGTATTTCTTCCCCCTTCTCCCTGGAGTAGTGGGCACCACACCTCAGGAAGGACATACTGAGGGAGCAGTGCAAGTTCCCCAGAATGAAACTGGAGTTCAAAGGATTAAAATTCACTCAAATTTCCTTGAGTTTTGAAGTTAATCTAACTAGAGATCCTACGACATGACAACATAGTTGACAGAATGGCTACAGGGAGAATTTGTTAAGTGTAAAAAAAAGATTAAAACTGAACAAACTGGGTCAGTAGTTTACATATCATTACAGACATCACTTCCTGTTTTGACTGTGATCTGGTCTTTTCTTGCTTGAGTTTTGCATATTATCAGGGTGTGCTTTGTGATTATACTCCCTCTTTCCAGTGCTTTTCCCTCACTCCATTTATACAAAGTACAACAACAGGAGGAGGCCCTTTGGCCCTTCAAGCTTCTGCCAATCATGCAGTCCAAACTAAACTTAACTTCCTGCCCTTACTCAGTTCATATCTCTCTATTCCTTCCATCATTTTAGTAAATCTCCTCTGGGGCTTTAACATCTTCCCTTAAATAAGGTGCCCAGAACTGAGCACAATATGGTCTGACCAATGATGTGTAAAGATCACTTTCTTGCTTTTATACTTTATTCCACTATTTACAAACCCAAGGATCTTTTCAGCCTTTTTAACAACTGTTTCACCTTCCCTTTATGGCCTTTAGAGAATGATGCTCTTGATCGCTGAGGTTCTCTGCTCCTGTATTCCCCTCAGAGTTGTCCCATTGAACCTGTCCCACTGTCTCGCACTGTTTCCCCTACCAAAACGCATTAACGCACATTTCGCTGCATTGGAATTCATCTGCCAAGTGCCTGCCCGTTTGGCCAACTTGTCCATGCCCCTCTGAAGTCGCTCAGCATCATCGTCACGACTCACTCTCCTCCCTGGCTTTGTATCATCTGCAAATTGAGAGATTTTTGCCTTCAGCAACCATCTCCAAATCCTTCATACAAATCGGAACAAGCAAGGGTCCCAGCACTGATCCCTGGGGAATACCACTTTCAACTCATCTCCAGTATGAGAAATGTTCATCTGTACCTACACTCTCATAGAATCATAGAATCCTATAGTGCAGAAGGAGGCCCTTTGGCCCATCGAGTCTGCACCGACCACAATCCCACCCAGGCCCTACCCCCAATCTGTACATATTTCACCTGCTAATCCCTCTAATCTACTCATCCCAGGACACGAAGGGTCAATTTTAGCATGGCCAATCAGCCTAACCCGCACATTTTTGGACTCTGGGAGGAAACTGGAGCACCCGGAGGAAACCCACACAGACACCAGGAGAATGTGCAAACTCCACACAGACAGTGACCGGAGCTGGGAATCGAACATGGCTCGCTGGAGCTGTGAAGCAGCAGTGCTAACCACTGTGCTAGTGTGCTGCCCCTCTGTTTCCTATCCCTTCGCCAAGTTCTAATCTATGCTGCCAAGTATCTCAAACTTTACTAACTTACTCACCAACCTGCCACTGGGATTTAGATTTTTGGATCATTGGGATCTTTTCTGGGGAAGGGTTGATCTGTTCAGGAGGGATGGGTTACATTTGAACTGGAGGGGGACTAACATCCTGGAGGGAGATTTGCTAGTGCCACTCAGGAAAGGGTTTAAACTAGTTTGGCGGGGGGGGGGGTGAGATCCAAAGCAGTAGGGAGACAGAAGAGAAACTTGAGGACAGCACTGGAGTTAAAGAGAACACATTAATTAGTAAAGACAGCGTCAGTAATCCTAATACCAGACAGATCAGGCAGAGAGAGAGGGAAATCCGGATTAAACTGCATTTATTTCAGAGGCCTGACAGGCAAGGTAGAGGAACTCAGAGCATTGACGGGTATGTGGGACTGGGATATTATAGCAATTACTGAAACATGGCTAAGGGAGGTTCAGGACTAGCAGCTCAATGTTCCAGGGTACAGATGCTAAAGGAAAGATAGAACAGAAGGTAAGAGAGGAGGTGGAGTTACACTTTTGATTAAGGATGTACTGAGTGGGATATATCCGAGGGTTCGGTCACTGAGTCTATATGGGTAGAACTGAGAAATAAGAAGGGGAAAATCACTTTGATAGGCTTGTGCTACAGGCCCCCAAATAGCAGGAAATTGAGGAGCAAATATGTAAGGAGATTACAGATAGCGCCAAGAAAAATAGGGTGGTAATAATCGGAGATTTTAATGTTCCGAACATGGACTGGGACAGCCACAGCATTAGAGGGTAGATTTGGAGAGAAATTTGTTGAGTGCATTCCGGAGGAATTTCTCATTCAGTATGTGGATGTCCAACTAGAGAGGGGGTAAAACTTGACCTCCTCTTGGGAAATAAGGAAGGGCAGGTGACAGAAGTGAGGGATCACTTTGGGATCAGAGATCATAATTCTATTAGTTTTAAGATGGAGAATGATAGGTCTGTCCTAGAAGTTAAAATTCTAAATTGGGGCAAGGCCAATTTTGATGGTATCAGGCAGGAACTTTCAAAAGTTAATTGGGGGAGTGTGAGGGAAGGCAAAGGGGTGTCTGGTAAGTGGCAGGCATTCAAAAGTGTGTTAACCAGGGTTCAGAGGAAACATATTCCTCTTGGAGTGAAGGGCAAGGCTGGCAGGAGTTGGGAACACTGGATAACTTGGGATATTGAGGCCCTGATCAAGAAGAAGAAAGAGGCATATGACATGCATAAGCGCTGGGATCAAGTGAATCTCTTGAAGAGTATAAGGGATGTAGAGTAAGAGAAAAATCAGGAGGGCAAAAAGGGGACATGAAGTTTTTTTGGCAGATAATGCAAAGGAGAATTCAAAGAGCTTCTACAAATACATAAAAGGCAAAACAGTAACAAGGGAGAGAGTAGGGCCTCTTCAGGATCAACAAGGATCATGTATGTACAAATACACAGGGAGAGTGAGATCCGAAATGAATATTTCTCATCAGTATTTACTGTTAAAAGCATGAGTGTTAGGGAACTTGGGGAAATAAATATTGATGTCTTGAGGAATGTACGTATTAAAGAGAAGGAGGTACTGGAAATTTTAAAGTACATCAAGGTAGGTAAATCCCCAGGACCTGATGAAGTGTATCCCAGGACACTGTGGGAGGCTAGGAAGGAAATTGCGGGTTCTGTAGCTGAGATATTTGAATCATTGATAGTCAACAGGTGAGGTGCCTGAAGATTAGAGAGTGACAAATGTTGTCCATTTGTTTAAAAAGGGCTGCAGGGAAAAGCCTGGGAACTACAGGCCAGTGAGCCTCACATCTGTGGTGGGTAAATTGTTGGAAGATATTTTGAAAGACAGGATCTACAGGTATTTAGAGACACAAGGACTGATTAGAGACAGTCAGCATGGCTTTGTGAGTGGAAAATCACATCTCACAAATTTAATTGAGTTTTTTGAAGGGATAACCAAGAAGGGATAACCAAGAGGGCAGTGCAGTTGATGTTGTCTACATGGACTTTAGCAAGGCCTTTGACAAGGTACCACATGGTAGATTGTTGCATAAAGTTAAATCTCATGGGATTCAGGGTGAGGTATCTAAATGGATACAAAATTGGCTTCTTGACAGAAGCCAGAGGATGGTTATAGAGAGTTGTTTTTCAAACTGAGGCCTGTGACCAGCGGTGTGTCTGAGGGATCAGTGCTGGGCTCATTGTTATTTGTCGTTGATGTTAATGATTTGGATGAGAATATAAGGAGCATGGTTAGTAAATTTGCAATTTGCCACCAAGATTGGTGGCATATTGGGAGTGAAGAAAGTTATCCCCAATGCAATGGGATCTTGATCAATTGGGCCAGTGGGCTGACGAATGGCAGATGCAATTTAATTTAAACAAATGTAAGGTGATGCACTTTGGTAGAATGAATCAGGGCAGGACTTACTCAGTTAATGGGCAGGGTGTTGGGGAGAGTTCCAGAACAAAGAGATCTAGGGATACATGTTCAGAGCTCCTTGAAAGTGGAGTCACAGGTGGACAGAGTGGTGAAGAAGGTATGGTTTCATCGGTCAGAACATTGAAATCAGGAGTTGGAACATCTCGTTGAAGTTGTACAAGACATTGGTAAGGCCACACTTGGAATACTGTGTGTAATTCTGGTCACCCTATTACAGAAAGGATATTATTAAACTAGAAAGAGTGCAGAAAAGATTTACCAGGATTTGATGGATTGAGTTATAAGGAGAGGCTGGATAGACTGGGACTTCTGAGGGGTGATCCTATAGAGGTCTATAAAATAGTGAGGGGCATAAACAAAATAGATAGTCAATATCTTTTCCCAAAGGAAGGGGAGTCTAAAACTAGAGGACGTAGGTTTAAGGGGGGAGATACAAAACTGTCCAGAGGGACGATTTTTTTCACACAGAGGGCGGTGAGTGTCTGGAACAAGCTGCCAGAGATAGTAAAGGGGGTGGGTATAATTTATCTTTTAAAAAAGCATTTAGATAGTTAAATGGGTACAATGGGTATAGAGGGATACATGCCAAATGTGGGCAATTGGGATTAGCTTAGGGTTTTAAAAAAGGCAGCAGGCACAAGATGGGCCGAAGGGCCTGTTTCCATGCTGTAAACCTCTGTGATTCAATGACTGTATGACATTGCACTGCATCAAGTGCTTTCTGAAAGTCCCCCTCATCCACTGCCTGTGTCACTTTGTCAAAGGAATCAATTCAATTTGTTAGACAGGATCTGCCTTTGACAAAGCCATGCTGACTGTCTAGAATTAACGTATTTTTCTCTAAGTGTGTATTTCTCTTATCCTATATTATGCTTGGGTCTGTGTGGAGTTTGCACCTTCTCCCCATGTCTGTGTGGGTTTCCTCCGGGTGCTCCGATTTTCTCCCACGGTCCAAAAATGTGTGGATTAGATGGATTGACTAACTTGCCCCTCAATGTCCAAAGATATGTAGGCCAGATGGAATAGCCATGGTAAGTGGGGTTGTAAGGATAGGACCTGGATAAGATTCTCTGTCAGAGATGACACTCAGGTTAGCACTGCTGCCTCACAATGCCAGGGACCCAGGTCAATTCTGGCCCTCGGGTCACTATCTATGTGTGGTTTGCTCAGTAAGAGTCCGGCAACACCAATTTTAAATCCAACCGATTTATTTGATAGTAAATCCACTAGCTTTCGGCCTTTGTAGCTTTGATGAACATCCTGTGAGCCACAGACCATGCGGGACTCTCGATCTCTGCTGCAAACCAGACTGTCAATCTCTATTCCTGCCTTTCTAAGCGGATTATCAGCCTCCCTCTTTTCCCAGAGCAGCCTCGGATACCATGGCAGTGTGGCTTTCCCTCGAGACATCTACCCCAGACATTACTCACTTCATAGGCATCTATCATTTCACACCTGATGTGAACAAAGCTCCAAGGATTCCTGCCTTGCCTCAGTCTACTCTCTCTCTCTTTTGCTTTCAACCAATGATCGCCCATTCCCCTGACATCCTCACATTCACCACGATCTATTTGATTTGATTTATTATTGTCACATGTACTGGGATACAGTGAAAAGTATTGTTTCTTGCATGCTGTAGAGACAACTCATACTGTTCATAGAGCAGGAATGGAGAGAGTGCAGATGCAGTGTTACAGTCATACCTAGGGAGTAGAGAAAGATCAACTTAATACAGGGTGGGTCCGTTTGAAAGTCTGACGGCAGCAGGGAAGAAGCTGTTCTTGACTCAGTTGATACGTGACCTCAGACTTTTATATCTTGTTCCCGGTGGAAGAAAGTGGAACAGAAAATGTTCGGGTTACGTGGGGTCCTTAATTATGCTGACTGCTTTTCTAAGGCAGCTGGAAGTATAGACAGAGTCAATGGATGGGAGGCTGGTTTGCATGATGGATTGGGCTTCATTCATTACCCTTTGTAGTCCCTTGTGGTCTTGGTCCAAGCAGGAGCCCATACCAAGCTGTGATACAACCAGAAAGAATGCTTTCTGTGTGCATCTGTAGAAGTTGGTGAGAGTCATAGGGACATGCTAAATTTCCTTAGTTTCCTGAGAAAGTAGAGGCATTGGTGGAGTTTTCTTAACTATAGTGTCAGCATGGGGGGTCCGGGACAGGTTGTTGGTGATCTGGACACCTAGAAACTTGAAGCTCTCGACCATTTCTCTTTCGTCTCCGTTGATGTAGACTGGGGCATGTTCTCCACTACGCTTCCCGAAGTCAATGACAATCCCCTTCACTTTGTTGACATTGAGGGAGAGATTACTGTCTTCGCACCAGGTTCTCTATCTCATTCCTGCACTCCTGTAGAGTGACCACCCTCTGGTACCACTGTTCCAGAATCTTCTCTCCTTCTTCACAATGTGCGGTGAAGAGAGTCACTGTTCCAGATCAGCCAGATGTTGCCTAAGGACTGCCAACTTCTGGCATTTCATGCAGATGTGACTGTCCTGGATGTCTTGTGGTTAGTGAGGTTTGCAGTCAGACTTTAACAATTACTTGAGTTCATTACACAGACACAAAGAGTTTAAAATGCAAAAAAAACCCCACAAGGATTTTTAGCAATCTCCATGGTTACAAAATGGAATGTTAACTTGATTAAACGATGGCTGTAATCGAACATCATTCCTTTAAGTGTTAATTTTGAGTAAAACATCTGGAATGAAAAGGCAGAGGGAAGGAGCTGGGTAAGATGCTCTTTTGGAGATCAGTGCATGCTTGATGGGCTGAATGGCCTCTTTCTGCACTGTGGAGATGCTATGGTTCTGTGATACTGCAATGGAATGCCCGTGGAGATAATAAACAGCGGTACCCAGATTTCGTTGAGAAACTCCCCCTGGTTTTGATGAGGCAATATCTCGGGTAGTTCTCTCACTGCTCTGATTCCCAGGACTGCGAGCCAGAATCCCACTCTGAGATTTACAGTAAGTATTTCCTGGCTGACACTTCAGTGCAGTGCTGAGAGAGAGCTGCAGTGTCAGAGATGCTCTTTTGGGTATGATGTGGAGCCAAGTCTGCCTGGTCTGATGGAGGTAAACAATTCCATGAAGTGTTTGTGTCCTGCCCTCCGCCGCTCCCTCAGCTAGAATTGAAACAGAATAATTAGCCACTAATCTCCTTTGCTTGCCTCCTCATTTGCTTAAACACCACAACTTATTGGCTGTTCAGGCCTGTGGTTATAATAAGGTGCTATATCAATGCAAATGTCTTTCTTCTAACTGTGTGGCAACAGGAAGTAGCAATCCAGTGATGTCCCAGCAATAGGCACATTTTATAATGAAAACACTTCTTCAGCTTGATTTATTTTAATTTGATTTATTTGATTTATTATTGTCACATGGATTGGGACACAGTGAAAAGTGTTGTTTCTTGTGCGCGTTACAGATAAAGCATACCGTTCATGGAGAAGGAAAGGAGAGGGTACAGAATGTAGTGTTACAGTCATAGCTAGGGGTTAGAGAAAGATCAACTTAATGCAAGTGAGGTCCATTCAAAAGTCTGAAAGCAGTAAGAAAGAAGCTGTTCTTACGTCAGTTGGTACATGACGTCAGACTTTTGTATCCTTTTCCCGATGGAATAAGGTGGAAGAGAGAATTTCCAGGGTGAGTGGGATCCTTAATTATTGCTGGCTGCTGTTCCAAGGCAGCGGGAAGTGTAGATGGAGTCACTGGATGGGAGGCTGGTTTGACTGACGGACTGGACTTTGTTCACGATCCTTTGTAGTTACTTGTGGTCTTGGGCAGAGCAGGAGCCCATACCAAGCTGTGATACAACCAGAAAGATTGCTTCCTGTAGTGCATCTGTAAACGTTGGTGAGAGTCATAGCTGACATACCAAATTTCCTTAGTCTACAGAGAAAGTAGGGGCATTGATGGGCTTTCTTAGCTGTAGTGTTGACATGGAGGGGAACCAGGGCAGGTTATTGGTGATCTGGACCCCAACAAGATTGAAGCTCATGTAGATCTCAGAGTGGTTAGTTTGGTTTTGAAGACAATGATTGTGACGTGGGGGGAATGGAGCTACCTGGGGGTGTTTAAGCAAATACCCTCACAAACCAGTGAGGGTATTCGGATAGAGTGAGGAAGTGGTTAATAAAGCATAAGGATGCTGGGCTTTCTAGATAGAGAGGCGGAGGAAGAAGCAGGAAAGTTATGGAAAACTCTGTATAAAATATTGACTGGGCCTCAAGTGGGGTACAGCATCATGAGAAGTACATGGAAGTTAGTAAGATAGAGGATTATAGGTAAGCCTTGTAATCTCTAAGGTAGGGACATGTTCGGCACAACTTTGTGGGCTGAAGGGCCTGTATTGTGCTATAGCTTTTTTATGTTCTATCCAGCTCTGGGCACCAGACTAGAGGAGAGATTTGAAAGCAGCTGAGAGAGAATGGGGAAAAGATTAATGAGAACGGCTCCAGAGAGCTTTCAGTCAGGGGGGTAGGCTGGAGCAGCTGGAGAAGAGAAAGCGAAGAGGAGATTTGAGGTATTTAAAAGCAGGAAGGGTTTGGATAGAGCAGACACGGGGAGAAACGGTTCCCATCACTGGTAGGATCGGAAATCAGTGAGCGGTTTTAGGGTTCCTGGTGAAAGCAGCAATGGAGACGTAAGGAGAAAGTTTTTCAATCAGGGAGTGGTCGGGATGTGGAACGTGTTTCCCCAGAGGGTGGCAGGTTCAATCATGACTTTCCAAATGAAAGATCAGTTACTTATCCGAGGAGAACGTATTTGTTGGGAGGGGAGGGGAGTGGGACTGGAAGAGTTACTCGTGCAGGGAGCCAGCACAAGCACAATGGGCTGAAAGGCCTCCTGTGTAATGGAGATTTACAGCACAGAAAAGCCTACTGTGTCTATGCTGTGCTGTAACCGTTCTGTGAATAAACAGCAGTGTTTTTATCACAGTGACAGTGGGTTAGCACTGCTACCCTTCCCAGTGCCAGGAGCCCAGGTTCAATCCCTGGCTTGGGTCACTGTCTGTATGGAGCCTGCACATTCTCCCCATGTCTGCGTGGGTTTCCTCCCACTGTCAGATAGATGTGCTGGTTAGAAGCATTGTCTGTGTTAAATTCTGCCTCAGTGTACCAGGGTGTGGCGACGAGGGGATTTTCACAGTAACTTCATCGCAGTGTTAATGTAAGCCTCCTTGTGACACTAATAAATAAACTTTTCATTGCTTCAGTGCATTAGGGAGGTGAGATTCTGAAACACATCGGGTTTGTTTCACCATTTCCTGATCCGCTATGTGAAATGAGCTTTCACTAACACACTCTCACTCCGTATCACGTGGTGACAACAAGGAGGAAATGATGTCAGAGGGCTAACGGACCAGTAAAATTGGTGGGATGAGCAATTTGAGTTTGACGCAATGGACAACATCACAGTATTCACTCTGCACAGCACGATTCCTCACAGCCCCAGGGACCAGGGTTCAATTCCCCGACTTGGGTCACTGTCTGTGCAGAGTCTGCACAGTCTTTCGGACTGTGGGAGGAAACCAGAGAACCCAGAGAAAACCCACGGGGAGAATATGCAGGCTCCATACAGAAAGTGACCCAAGCCAGGGATTGAACCTGGGTCCCTGGCACTGGGAGGGGTAGCAGTGCTAACCCACTGTGCCACTATCACTGTAATAAAAACACTGCTGTTTATTCACAGAATGATTACAGCACGGTGCAGAAACGATGGGCTTTTTCTGTGCTGTAAATCTCCATTACGCAGGAGACCTTTCAGCCCATTGTGCTTGTGCTGGCTCCCTGCATGAGTAACTCTTCCAGTCCCACTCCCCTCCCTTTTCCTCGCATACCGACAAATACGTTCTCCTTGGATAAGTAACTGATCTTTCATTTGGAAAGCTACGATTGAACCTGCCACCCTCTGGGGATACACATCCCACATCCCAACCACTCACCGATTGGAAAACTTCCTCCTCACGTCTCCATTGCTGCTTTCATCAGGAACCCTAAAACCGCTCACTGATTCCCGATCCTACCAGCGACGGGAACCGTGTCTACTCTATCCAAACCCTTCCTGCTTTCAAATACTTCAAATCTCCTCTCTGCTGTCTCTCCTCTGGTTTCCTCCCACTGTCTGAATGACGTGCTGGTTAGGGTGCTTTGGCCGTGCTAAATTCTCCCTCGGTGTACCCGAACAGGCGCCGGAGTGTGACGACTGGGGGATTTTCACAGTAACTTCATTGCTGTGACACTGATACTGAAACTTTAGCACCTATTTTACTCTGCACAAAGCGCAATATAAATGCAGAGAGTTGACGGTGGTTTAGGTCCTGTCTTTTTGACCTCTTACTGCCCTTCAGTAAGTTTTGTTTCTGCTCAGTTACGATTTATTGCCTTTTAGGGATTTGAATATTTGAGCAATGGTGTGATTGTGCCATACAACGACAAGACAATGCGTTGCCTGAAGCACTTTGGATTTTCAGATGTATAAATACATAAATTTGTTAATCTCCTTTGAGATTGTTAGAACAGGATGTACAGATCAAGCCTAGTCCATAGCGACTGCTAACAGATAATTAAACCAGGACACACAGATATAATTCAGTCCAATTTGAAAATGCCAAATTCTGTTTTTATTTCTTTTTAATATTTTGATTTATAGGGCAGAATTCTCCACCTTCCCGTCGCCTTCCATGGGAATGGTAACGGGATTGGGGAGGGGGAGGGATGCATTGGTCCAATGATCTCGGGCAAGAATTTCCAGCTTTGGAGTGAGTGGGGCTGGAAAATCCTGTCCATAATTTACAGTTAAAAAGCAAAACTCTAGGGAAAACAATTGTGTCAGCTGAAGATCAGAGTTTTATTGGTCGTATAGATGGAAGATGCAATACTGTACTCCAGGATCACCCCAAGCTGGGTTCTCCAGAGTTCTGAGGTTCCACTGGATACATTCAAGGGTTCTGTGCTAAGTCAGGCAGCTGTGTTTGATTTGATTTGGATTATTGTTGTCTCATATACAGTGAAAAGTATTGTTCCTTGCACGATATACAGACCGTTCGTAGGAAAGGAAAGGAGAGAGTGCAGAATGTAGTGTTACAATCATAGCTAGGGTGTAGAGAAAGATCAACTTAGTGCAAAGTAGGTCCATTCAAAAGTCTGATGGCAGCAGAGAAGAAGCTGTTCTTGAGTTGATTGGTACATGAGCTCAGATTTTTGGATCTTATTTTCCCGACAGAAGATGGTGGAAGAAGAATGTCCGGGGTGCATAGTGTACTTGATTATGCTGGCTGCTTTGCTGAGGCAGTGGGAAGTGTAGACAGAATCAATGGATGGGAGGCTGGTTTGCCTGATGGATTGGGCTACGTTCATAATCTTTTGTAGTTTCTTGTGATCTTGGGCAGAGCAAGAGCCATACCAAGCTGTGATACAATTAGAAAGAACGCTTTCTATGGTACATCTGTAGAAGTTGGTGAGAGTCATAATGGACATGCCAAATTTCCTTAGTCTTCTGAGAAAGTAGAGGCGTTGGTGGACTTTCTTGATTATAGTGTTGGCATTGGTGGGGGGGTACCAGAACCGGTTGTTGGTGATCTGGACACCTAAAAGCTTGAAGCCCTCGACAATTTCTACTTTGTCTCCGTTGATGTAGACAGGGGCATGTTCTCCTTTACGCTTCCTGAAGTCAATGACAATGTCCTTCATTGAGGGAGAGATTATTGTTGCCGCACCAGTTCACCAGACTCTCTCTCTCTCTTTCTTGTACTCTGCCTCCTTGTTGTTTGAGATCTGACCCACTACGGTGGTGTCATCAGCAAACTTGAAACTCAAATGGGAGGGGAATTTATCAAATGCTGTGAAGTTGCTTGTCCATTCAGAGGCTATTTTCCTTTTGAAGTGGCTGCTGATTGGCTCACGAGTGAATCTATGAACAGCCAATGCAGTGAGAAGCCTGCCCATGATTGGACGAATAGAAATGGTGGAAAAGTAAAGCCCTCAAAAGTCCAGGCTAGGGAAAGAGCCATGTTATTAAAAATGACAAGAATTAAGACTTAAGAAATAAGACTTAAGTTGTTAAATAAGATAACTTTTTAATTATAATAAACATGTACATACATGGAGTGGCAGTGGGCCCAGTGGTATTGTACCATGGTCAGTACCCAGTGGTACCGACTCAACAGCACAGTGGCACAGTGGTTAACACCGCTGCTTCACAGCCCCAGGGTCCTGGGTTCGACCTACCTTGCATTAAATTGGTCTTTCTCTACATCCTAACTATGACTATAACATAGAACATAGAACAATACAGCACAAACAGGCCCTTCGGCCCACGAGTTGCACCGATCACATCTACCAATCCACAAACCTATCAATAACCCCCTATCCTATTCTTTTCCATATACTCATCCAGAAGTCTTTTAAAAGACTGCAGTGAGTTTGCCTCAACAACCTCCAATGGCAGTCGGTTCCATTCACTCACCACCCTCTTAGTGAAAAGCTCACCCCTGACATCTCCTTTGTATTTGCTTCCCTGCACCTTAAATCTGTGTCCTCTCGTAGTGACCATTTCAGCTTGGGGAAATAGTCTCTGAGAGTCCACCCTATCTATTCCTCTCAACATCTTATAAACCTCTATCAGGTCGCCTCTCAACCTACGTCTCTCCAGTGAGAAGAGTCCCAGCTCCCTCAACCTATCTTCATAAGGCCTGCCTCCCAATCCAGGCAGCATCCTTGTAAATCTCCTCTGAACCCTCTCAATAGCCTCTACATCCTTCCTATAATGAGGCGACCAGAACTGCGCACAATACTCCAACTGGGGTCTGACAAGAGTCTTATAGAGCTGCATCATTACCTCCTGACTCCTAAACTCTATTCCTCGATTAATGAAGGCCAGTACACCGTACGCCTTCTTGACCACTTCCTCCACCTGTGAGGCCGATTTAAGAGTCCTATGGACCCGAACCCCGAGATCCTTCTGCTCTACAACACAGCTAAGACTCCTACCCCATAACACTACATTCTTTACTCTCCTCTCCTTCTCTATGAACGATATGCTTTGTCTGTATAGCGCAATCCTTTTCATGGTATGTTAATACATGTGACAATAATAAATCAAATCAAAATCAAAAATTGGGGATGGGCACTAAATGCTGGCTAGCCAGCAATGCCCATGTCCCAGAAATGAATAAAAATATCGTATCCGCAAGCATATTCTTTTCAAGACTACGTTGTTGTAATCTAGAATGCAGTGCCTGAAATACTAATGGAACCAGATTCAACAAAAACTTCCAAAAAGAAAATTGGATAAATATTGAGAATAATATTGAGGATAAATATTTGCAGACCCAGGGGAAAGAGTGAGGGAGGGGAGAGGGGTCATTGGATAACTTGTTCAATAAACCAGAGATTGAGGTAATCCTCAATCTCTGCTTATGGACAGTTCATGATACTCTGAGAAACACAGCGTCAATAAACATCTTCCTATGGGCTGTTTAATTCCACAATAAATATACTTTGTAGTAAATTATTATGGAGTTGGTCTTGTGGTGCTGTGTCGTGATGGGATTCGAACCCAGGTCCCCAGAACATTAGCTGAGTTTCTGGATTAATAGTCCAGTGATAATGCCACTAAGCTATCACATCGCCACGCTTCCCTGTCTCTGAGCCAGAAGCTCCGGGGTTGAGTCCCACCCTGAGAATTGACGGCCAAGGAAGATCCATTCGTAATGCGGCCAAACAGGTCAATCTGCAAAATCCTTCCGTCCTATATGTTGTAGCCTGGGGCTACGGACAGTGATGGTAGAAACTCCAGTTCCATTGCGTGGCTGATCGGGAACCTTTCTCACTCTCACTACCAGCTGCTGGAAGGATTTTTGCACCGAGTGGTTTGCCATTTCAGAGGGCAGCTGAGAGTCAGCTACATTGCTATGGCTCTGGAGTCACATGTAGACCAGACCTGGGTAAGGACAGCAGATTTCCTTCCTTAAAGGACATTAGTGAACCAGAAGGGTTTTTCCCACATCTTAATAGATTCTCAATTCCAGATTTTTTTTTATTGAATTCAAATTCCACCATCTGCCGTGGCGGGATTCGAACCCAGGTCCCTCAGAACATTAGCTGAGTTTCTTGACTAATGGTCTGGTGATAATATCACTTGGCCATCGGCTCCCATCGATGTAAAGCTCTTTCCCACGGAGTTGGGCTAAGAAGATTTAACACTCTGATCCAATCACAAAGCAGTGAGGAATGCCATGGGAAAAAGGTGTGACATTGTATAATTTTCATTAAAGTTCCAGCTCTCCTCTGGATTCACTGCATGACTTCACCTACTCTGCAAAAGAACTGTTACACCCTTTGTACAAATGAGCTTTGTCTGCGGCTAGACAAGTTAAATGAAGAATAAATATTACACTTAGAAGCCGGTACTAAATTGTTGAACAGATTTGAACTTTGTCACACTTGTGTGACACATTAAGTAATGTAAGACACATTAAGTCACCTAATGCCTGTTGAAAATCAGCAGGCTCTGGATTTACTTTGTGGCTGTAAATTAGTTCCGAACACTCTGACACCAGAAAGGCATTATAGGTATGCAAATCTCCCTGCAAGGTCACACTGATATATGTCCTCAATTTCACTGTCGCTAGCTCAAAATCCTGCAATTCCCTCCTTAACAGCACCGTGTGTACACCTACACCGCACAGACTGCAGCTATTCAAGAAGGCAGCTCACCAATACCTTGACAAGGGCAATTAGGGATGGGCAATAAATGCTTGCCCAGCCACTCATTCCAACATACAATCCCTACAGTGCAGAAGGAGGCCAATCAGTCCATCGAGTCTGCACCAAACACAATCCCGTTCACTACCTATCCCCATAGCCCCATGTATTTACCCTAGCTACTTCCCCCAACACTAAGGGGCAATTTAACATGGCCAATCCACCTAACCCGCACATCTTTGGATCACTAGCTTGATCCCCGGGGATTGTCTTATGAGGAGAGGTGAATAGACTGGGCCCGTACTGAATGGGGTTTCGAAGAATGAGAGGCAACTTTATTGAGACTTACTGGATTCTGAGGAGTGTCTCTGGGGAGATGCTGAGAGGTTGTTTTCCCTCGTGAGAGACTCCAGGACCAGAGGGCACAATCTCAGAGTGAGAGAGTCGTGTATTTCAGATAGAGAAGGGGAGGGATTTCTTCTCTCGGAGGAATCCTTTACCACAGAGGGTTATAGCAGCTGGGTCATTCAGTATGTTCAAGGCTGAGACAAGTTTTTAATCAGTAAGGGAATCGAGGCTTATGAGAATAAGGCAGGAAAGTGGAGTTGAGGGTTATAGCAGACCGATCATAATCTCATTGAATGGCGGAGCAGATGTGATGGGCTGAGTGGCCTCCTCCTTATAACTTATGGCCTTCCGTGTAATATCGGTGATTTCAGGCTGAGAATGCCAGAGGCTTCTCAATGCAAGAGTGAGAGAGAGAGAGAGAGAGAGAGTGTGTGTGTCTGTGAATGTCTGTGTGAGTGTGTGTGAGAGAGAGTATCAGTGTGTGTGTGAGAAAGAGTGTGTGTGTGTGTGAAAGAGCACGAGTATGTGTGTGTGTGTCTGTATATGTGAGAATGTGTTTGTGTGTGTGTGTGAGAGAGAGAGAGTGTGCGCGTGAATGTCTGTGAGTGTGAGAGTGCACATGAGTGTGGGTGTGAGTGTGTGAGAGAGAGAGTTTGTGTGTGAGAGTGAGTGAGTTTGTGAGAGAGTATGAGTGTGAGTGTGTGTGTGTGAGAGAGAGTGCAAGTATATATGTGTGTGTCTGTATGTGTGAGAGTATGTGTGTGTGTAAGTGAGAGACCGTGTGTGTATGTTTGAACATGAGTGTGTGTGAGAGTGAATGAGTGTTTGTGAGAGTGAGTTGTGTGACTGTGACAGTGAATGTGAGTGTGTGAGTGTGAGAGAGTGTGTGTGTGTGGTTTTGTGTGTGTGTATGAGTGTGAGAGAGAATGAGTGTGTGTGTGTAAGAGTGTGGTTTGTGTGTGTGTGTATGAGTGTGAGAGAGAATGGGTGTGTGTGAGAGTGTGTATGTGTGTGTGTGAGAGTGTGGTTTGTGTGTGTGTGAGAGTGTGGTTTGTGTGTGTGTGTGTGAGTGTGAGAGAGAGTGTGTGTGTATATATGAGAATGTAAAACAGTGATGTTAGAAATGGAAGCCAGCTCCCAGCATGATCAGACCACGTATGTAATGGAAACTAACTGACGCATTCACTTATACACTGGCTACATTCAGTCGTGCAGAGATAAGCAAGCGGGATAAGGACAGATTGCCTCCAGGAATTAGCTATCATGTTCGTACTGGGAGGTATAGACTCCCAGTCTGTCCTTCTTGGAAATTAGTTGAGAATAGTAACCGGCACTGAGCCAGACTCGGTCCAAGACTGGGATGGACACGGTTATCCACTCTGACTGCCTAACATTCAGGCACGTAGATCAACTGGGGCTCAGTTTGCAGTATTCCTGCTTTTGAGTCTGATCCCAAAGGCAGCACAGCTGGCACAGTGTTTAGCACCGCTGTCTCTCAGCGCCAGAGACCCGCGTTCGATTCCTGGAGTGGGTAACTGTCTACATGTCTACATGTTGCCCCTGTGTCTGTGTGGGTTTCCTCCCACAGTCAGAAAGATATCAGAGCAGGAGTTGGCCATCTGGCCCCTCGAGCCTGCTCCGCTAGTCAGTAAAACCATAGCTGATCTTTTCGAGGACTCAGCTCCCCTCACCCGCCCACTCACCATAACCCTTAACTGCTTTACTGTTCAAAAATCTATCTATCCTGTGCATTGGCCATGCGAACATTTCCCTCAGTGTCTCCAAACAGGTGCTGGAGTGTGGCAACTCACAGTAACTTCATTGCAGTGTTAATGTAAACCCACTTGTGATACTAATAAAAAATAGAATAAGTGGAAATATCAAGGCAGGAAGTTGGTACAGTGCCGAGGGAGGTGAGGTGCTGAGGGACGTGCGGTGAGGGAGTTGCTGTGCTGAGGGACGTGTGCTGAGGGAGTTGCGGTGCTGAGGGATGTGCGGTGCTGAGGGAGTTGCGGTGTTGAGGGAGTTGCGGTGTTGAGGGAGGTGAGTGCTGAGAGAGATGAGTGCTGTGGGACGTGCGGTGAGGGAGGTGCGGTGCTGAGGGACATGCGGTGAGGGAGTTGCGGTGTTGAGGGAGTTGCGGTGTTGAAGGAGGTGCGGTGCTGAGGGATGTGCGGTGAGGGAGTTGCGGTGTTGAGAGAGATGAGTGCTGTGGGACATGCGGTGAGGGAGGTGTGGTGCTGAGGGACATGCGGTGAGGGAGTTGCAGTGTTGAGGGAGTTGCAGTATTGAGGGAGGTGCGTGCGCTCTCGGAGATGCTGCCTTCCAGATGAAATTCGAACCTTCTCTCTAAGGCAGGTATAAAGTTGTCTTGAAGAAGAGCAGGGAGTTCTCCCCAGTATCCCGTCCAATATTTAACCCTCAATCAGCATCATAAAAATACATTATCTGGTCATTATCACACTACTGTTTGTGGGAGCTTGCAGTGCACACATTGCCCTATGTTACAATAGTACAATGCTTCAAAAGCATTGCTGGGAAAAGAGACATGCTGTCAAAGTTTTTGCCTTGCACTCATCAGGACAGATGCAAGAATACCAAATTTCAATGGGCAATTTTTACCCCATGAGAAAAGGACTGCTGATTGGACGGCTTATTGGTCAGCTCTGATTGATCAAAATATTGTCATGGCAAATGAGCTATTGTCCAAACAGTATATAAACTCTATTCCTGACTTTACTTTTATTTATTTCTTAGTGTCACAAGTTGACTTACATTAACATTATTAACATTAGAATGAAGTTACTGTGAAAATCCCCTAGTCACCATATTCTGGTACCTGTTTGGTTACACTGAGGGAGAATTTAGCATGGCCAATGCACTTAACCAGCACATTTTTCAGACAGTGTGAGGAAACCAGAGCACCCGGAGGAAACCCACACAGACACAGGGAGAATGTGCAAACTGCACACAGACAGTGACCTGAGCCGGGAATTGAACCCGGATTCTGTGAGGCAGCAGTGCTAACCACTGTGCCACCCTGGCAAGACTCTGATGCTGACCCAGTTTGGTCACAAACTTGGCATCGTATCATGATGAACTTCTGTCTGTACAACAGAACCTGTTGTACTGATCAAACAGATTGTGTTTGTTGCAAACATCATTTCAGCATCATTTGTAACATTAACTTGTTTAATATTCCATCACAGACTCTGAACTGTCTATATAACTCAGCGCTTAAACAAATAGATTCAAAGCTTAATAAGGGAACTTGTATTTATTTAGCATTTCTCTTTATCTAAGGGCTTGTTAAAGTATTTCACAGGCAATAAATGATTTCTAAAGTCTGCAGTACACTGCAGTAACCTAGAGAAATCAGACAACCAGTTCAACATTCAGACATACGCTGTGTCCATCCTGTGGGTTAGAACTGAGCAGAAACTGAACTGGACCCAGCCACGTAAGTACTGCGGCTACCAGAGCAGGTCAGAGGCTGGGAATACTGTGGCGAGTAACTCACCCCCTGACACCCAAAGTCTGTTCACCATCTACAAGGCACAAGTCAGGAGTGTGATGGAATACTCCCCACTCTGCCTGGATGGGTGCAGCTCCCAGAAGCTCAATACCATCCGGGTCAGTGCTTGATCAGTATTCTTCTCAAACATTCAAAATCATACACTGCAGCAACTTACAAAGACTTCTTTCACCAGAAAATTAAATTTATTAATATAACAAGTAAGCCCACACTAACACTGCAATGAAGTTGCTATGACAATCCCCTACCGCCACACTGTGGTGCCTGTTCGGGTACACTGAGGGAGAATTTAGCATCTAACCAGCTCTTCTTTTGGACTGTGGGAGGAAACCCACGCAGACATGGGGAGAACGTGCAGACTCCACACAGATAGTGACCCAAGCCAGGAATCAAACCCGGATCCCTGTGAGGCAGCAGCGCTGACCACTGTGACACCCTGCCGCCCACGTACAAAGGTTTGCGGCCTCGTGGCTGAGGCCAGCTCCCCAGAAGGTTCTGGAACAGAGACCCCAAGCGGGATCTCCCAGTCTGCTTCCCTGATTGGTTCCCTGGGTCATGTGGTCCGGCAGAAGGCTCCTTAAAGGGACAGTCACCACAGGAGGAAAATGAGAAATAAATATATTGATGTAAGAAAATGCATTTTAGCACAGCACAAACTGTTGAATTAATATTAATAAGAATTGATGTCAAGAAAATGTCTACCACCGTCCTCTAAAGAACACAGCAAAGAGAAACAGGAGCAGACCACTCAGCCCCTCCAGTCAACACCCCACCCTTCAACTAGATCTTGGCTAATAGAACCATAGAAAATTACAGATCAGAAACAGGCCTTTTGGCCCTTCTTGTCTGTGCCAAACCATTTTTTTTGCCTAGTCCCACTGGCCTGCACTTGGACCATATGCCTCCACACCCCCTCTCATCCGTGAACCCGTCCAAGTTTTTCTTAAATGTTAAAAGTGACCCCGGCAGCTCATTCCACACTCCCACCACTCTCTGAAGAAGCCCCCTTAATATTCCCTTTAAACTTTTCTCCTTTCACCCTTAACCCATGCCCTCTGGTTTTATTTCTCCCCTAGCCTCAGTGGAAAAAGCCTGTTTGCATTAATTCTATTTATTCAAAATCTTCTACACCTCTATCAAATCTCCCCTCATTCTTCTACACTGCAGGGAATAAAGTCCTAACCTATTCAATCTCTCTCCGTAACTCAGCTTCTCAAGTCCCGGCAACATCCTCGTGAACCTTCTCTGCACTCTTTCAACCTTATTTACATTCTTCCTGTAACTAGGTGACCAAAACTATACACAATACTCTAAATTCGGCCTCACTAATGCCTTATACAACCTTACCATAACACTCCAACTTCTATACTCGATGTTCGATAGATAATTTTTTATCTATTTCAATGCAATTTACCCACTGATCCCTGTATCCTTTAATATCTCAAAATCTATCCTGCTTGAATACCCTCTGAGGTCAAAAATAAGGAGTAAGACAGAAAAGCAGGCAAACAAAGATGTTCAAGTTGGCCTAACTGGCCAGGCTGAATTGCCCCCTGGTTGTCAGGGGATTAGTGGGGTGAATGTGTGGGGTTACGGTATGGGACCTGGGTGGGATTGTGGTCGGTACAGACTGAATGGACTCCTGCTCACTGTAGGGATTCTATGATTCAATCAAACCGTTGTAGACTATGAAGGAATACAAATGTTAGCAAAGCAGAGGGATTTATTTCCAAGGGAATTAAATTCAAAATTAGTGAAGTTAGGTTAAAATAGTTTAAAATTTAGTGAGGCTGCAGGTAGGAATAGCATGTGTTGCTCTGATCTCAATGTTATAAAAAGGACAAAGGCTCACTGGGGAAAGGCTGGTAACAGAACAGAGAGATTGAGGTTATCAGGAAAGATTAAACAGGCTGGGTCATTCCTATTTAGCACGGAGTAGGAGAAGGCTTTGAGAAACACCAGTGGGAGTGGTCTCAATTCGAAAGGCAGACAGAATATTTGCCACTGGTGGGAGAATCATAGAATCCCTACTGTGGCGGAGGCCATTCAGCCCACTGACTCTGTACTGACCTCAAAATACCCAGGTCTTATTCCCCACATATTTATCCTGCTAACCCTCCTACACTAGGATCAATTTGGCACAGCCAATCAACCTAACCCACACATTTTCGCACCCAGAGGAAACCCATGCAGACACAGGGAGAATGTGCAGACTCTGCACAGACAGTGACCCAAGCCAGGGATTGAGCCTCGGTCCCTGATGCTGTGAGGCAGCAGCATTAACCACTATGTCACCATGCTACTCGCGCGTGCGTGTATGCGTGTAAGTGTATTTGTGAGCATGTGTTGGGGTGAGTGTATGTGAGCATGTGTTTGTGTGAGTGTCTGTGAGGGTGTGAGTGTGTGTGTTGGGCTGAGTCTGTGAGTGTATGTTGGGGTGAGTGTGTGTGGGTATGAGTATGTGTTGGGGTGAATGTGTGTTGGGTGAGTGTCTGTTGAGGGTGAGTGTGTGTGTACTGGGGATGAGTGTTAGGGTGAGTGTGTGTTGGGAGGTGTGTGTGTTGGGTGAGTGTGTGTGTGTGTTGGCATCTGTGTGTTTGAGTGTGTGTTGGGGTGACTGTATATGTGAGCGTTGGGTGAGTGTGTTTGTGTGTGTTGGGGTTGAGTGTGTGTTGGGGGTGAACGTGTGTTAGTGCGTATTGTGGTTTGTGTTGGGGAAGACTGTGTGTGTTGGGTGAGTATTGAGGGTAAATGTATGTTGAGGGTGTGTGTTGAAGTGAGTGTGTGTTGGGAGGTGAGTGTGTGTGAATGTGTATTGTGGTGAGTGTGTGGTGAGGATGAGAGTGTGTGTTGGTTGGGTATTGAGCGTAAGTGTGTGTTGAGGGTGTGTGTTGGAGTGAGTGGGTGTTGGGAGGTGAGTGTGGGTTGGAGTGAGTGTCTTGAGGGGATGTGTGTGTGTTGGAGTGAGTGTCTTGGGGGGGTGTGTATGTTGGAGTGAGTGTTTTGGGGGGATGAGTGTGTTTGAATGTGTCTTGAGGTGAGTGTGTGTGAGGGCGTGAGTGTGTGTTGAGAGTGAGTGTCTTGGGGGGGTGAGTGTGTGTTGGGGGTAAGTGTGTTTGAGTGTGTGATTGATGAGTTTGTTCACATTAATTTACAGAGAGATCTGAATGGAATATTATTTGAATCTTTATAAATGCACAATAGTTAAATTATTGGAAGGTGCATTGGAATATCACTTCCACACGATGCTGGTGAGTGTGGTGTTCCTCACTGACCACACACCCCCCCCCCCCCCCCCCCCCCCCCCCCCACTCCCTGCCTCCACTGCAGCGAATAGGAAACTCCTAACTTCAGCACTTCAAAGATAGTGAATAAAAACCCTCCTGTCTGAGACTCAGTGGGTACGTCCACTCCACCCCCAGCAAGTAGTGAAAGATTCCTTACTGTGTGCACTCTGATTGGAGTGTTGAAGGGAGCTGGGGCTCTGGGGGAGTTGGGAGAGGGCGGGGGGGTGTTGAACACTGGATTGATTGTACAGCAGCGCTGGGTCAAGTATAATGGGGCCAATCCCCTCCGCTGTTACTCAGAGGTACGCCGAGAGAGAGAAAGATTTAGCTGCGTGTTCGTTACTGTTACTTGGCTACTGCTGTTCATTGATCTTGTTATTCGAGTTGCTTCGTTATTTTGCGTGGGCACTTCTTCAGGAGAGAGAGAGAGCTGTCTTGGTTAAGAAGTGTTTAGCTAACCCCTTCCTGTGAGTGCCAGATGCTGGGGTGACTGTGTTTCTTGCTGTCTGTGGGGGTAAGGATGATGTTCTATCTGGCGCTCCCCTCCCCGGAGCCACTGTAACTGTGATATTATTAGCCTGATGAAGGCAGTTTGGAATGCTCTGTCTGTGGGGCAGTGTTACAGGAAGGAGTGAGCTGATATGTAACTAAAGACGATTTCCTGATGAACATTGCGGTGGGCACAGACGCAGGAAATGCTCACAGATTAACATTGCTGGCCTCACATGCACTGAACTCATGCAAAACAATGTCTCTTTTAAAAGGATTGATCCCTTACTGAGAAGTATCAGTGCATTTACAACACGTTCTCTGTGTTAGTCAGCACAGGGATAAGTTACAAGTTACCAGGCATTCTTTGTTGATGCATAGAATCCCTGCAGTGCAGAAAGAGGTCATTCAGCCTATCGAGTCGCACCGACTCTCCATAACCCCATGCATTTACCCTCTCGAGTCCCTGCTGACACTAAGGGGCAATTTATCACGGCCAAATCTACCTAACTGGCGTCTCTTTCAGACAATAGGAGGAAACCGGAGCACCCGGAGGAAACCCATGCAGACACAGGGAGAATGTGCAGTCTGCACACAGTCACCCAAGCCGGAAATCGAACCTGGGTCCCTGGCGTTGTGAGACAGCAATGTTAACCATTGTGCTGCTGTATCACTTGCGATTTGTGATTGGTATCAGATTCTCTCACAAGCTGTTACATTTTAATTGTCCGTTTGATTCACAGCAGAATATTACATCAGATAATTAAGAGTGTAAGTACAATGTGGTAGTCAGTGTGATTTTTGTTCTCATTTATTCATTTTAGGGGATGCTGAATTGGCTAGCTGGGTCATCCATATTTATCTGACCCAGAAAGGGAACAATTTAAAACTGTGAATTGTTGCTCCCTGGTGTGTTATTTACTGTTGGAATAAAAATCTGGTTGGCCTCAAATCCGACCCCGCGGTGAACAGTGATCCGGACCAGGAATAGAGATATGTTCGAGACACAAGTTCAAATCCCTTCCCAGAAAGGTTCACAGCCCAAGGAGAGAGAATTAAAAGTAATATCGCTGTTGGTGTTTTTTTTAAACAAATGGCAAGTTTAAAGCTTTCATATTTCCCTTTCCTAGAAAGAATAACAGGTGACAGATGGAATGAGAGAAATAATAACAGATGACAGAGGGAATGATAGAGAGAATAACAGGCGGCAGAGGGAATGATAGAGAGAATAACAGGCGGCAGAGGGAGTGATAGAGAGAATAACAGGCGGCAGAGGGAATGATAGAGAGAATAACAGGCGGCAGAGGGAGTGATAGAGAGAATAACAGGCGGCAGAGGGAGTGATAGAGAGAATAACAGGCGGCAGAGGGAATGATAGAGAGAATAACAGACGGCAGAGGGAGTGATAGAGAGAATAACAGGCGGCAGAGGGAATGATAGAGAGAATAACAGGCAGCAGAGGGAGTGATGAAGAGAATAACAGGCGATAGAGGGATGATAAAGAGAATAAGAGGTGGCAGAAGGAATGACAGAGAGAATAACAGGCGGCAGAGGGAGTGATGAAGAGAATAACAGGCGGCAGAGGGAATGATAGAGAGAATAACAGGTGGCAGAGGGAGTGATAGAGAGAATAACAGGCGGCAGAGGGATGATAAAGAGAATAAGAGGCGGCAGAAGGTGCGAGGGAGAATAACAGGTGACAAGGGGAGTGACAGAAAGAATAACAGGTGATAGAAAAACAGGCAAAGGGGGGAGTGAGAAAGAGAGTAACAGGCAGCAGAGAGAGTGATAGAGAATAAGAGGCAGCTGAGGGAGCGAGAGAGACAATAATAGGCATCAGAAGGAGTGATAAAGAGAATAACAGGCAGCAGAGAGAGTGATAGAGAGAGAATAACCTGCAGCTGAGGGAGCAACAGAGCGAATAATAAGCAGCAGGAGATTGATAAAGAGAATAACAGGTAGCAGAGGGATTATGAAAGAATTGTGTCTGGTTGGAGCTTTTGGATATAATCTGGTCCCCACATTATAAGAAAGATGTGGAGGCATTGGAGAGGGTACAGAGGAGGTTTACCAGGATGTTGCCTGGTATGGAGGGCAGATCTTATGAAGAGAGGCTGAGGGATTTGAGGTTGTTTTCGTTAGAAAGAAGGCGGCTAAGAGGAGACTTATTGAAACATATAAGATGATTAGAGGTTTAGATAGGGTGGACAGTGATAGCCTTTTTCCTAGGATGGAGAAAGCTAGCACGAGGGGACATAGCTTTAAATTAAGGGGTGATAGTTATAGGACGGATGTCAGAGGTATGTTCTTTACCCAGAGGGTGGTAAGGGTATGGAATGCCCTGCCTGCTGCAGTTGTAGATGCGCCAAGTTTGGTGGCGTTTAAGAGGTTAGTAGATAAGTTTATGGACGAAAAGGGAATGGTTTAGGTTAGAGGGTCACTGCTTTTTCCTAATTGGTCGGTGCAACATCAAAGACCGAAGGGCCTGTTCTGCGCTGTAATGTTCTATGTTCTATGTTCTATGATATGGAGTTGGGTGCTGCACAGATAGTAAGTGTTTGGTGCCTGCTGTAATGGGGTTTTCTCTGGAGATAGTTGGATATATTTCCAGGTTGTGCCAGGGTTAAAAAGGGGGCTTGTCAGCATTGTAACATCAATTGAATTTTAAGGTGTGTTTGAGATTTAAGGCAGCTCCTGGCCTTCTCTTTGTTTTGATTCCGTGGATAATCTGCTGTCTGCTTAATGAGTGGGTTCTATGTGATGGGGGATCCTGGGTTAAACTCTTGTTTTGTGAGTGTCCCTCTGCTTTGTGACTCCTGCCACTGCGAGTTGATCGCTTACTTTGCTGAGCCTGTTGTGAGTTAGTGGGTAGGTCTCTCGTTTCTACGTCAGGTGGTTGTGGGTTCAATTTCTGCTCCAGGTACGCAAAGTCCAGGTTAATGTGGTACTGACCAGCAAAATTAAACTGCCCTCTTGCTTTTTCTGCCTAATCCTTTAACTAACTAAAGTAGATGATCATCTTAATAATTATCTCTCAAATGAACAGCACAGTGGTTAGCAACCGATTAAAGCAAATTACTGCGGATGCTGAAAATCTGAAACCAAAAGGGAAAATGCCAGAAAATCCCAGCAGGGGTCTGGCAATATCTGTAAAGAGAGAAAGAAGTTGATGTTTCAAGTCCAGATGACCCTTTGTCAAAGCTTTTCTCTCCTTACAGATGCTGCCAGACCTGCTGAGATTTTCCAGCATTTTCTCACAGTGGTTAGCGGTGCTGCCTAACAGCGTCAGGGACCCACGTTCAATTCCCGGCTCGGGTCACTGTCCCGTGCAGAGTCTGCCCATTCTCCCCGTGCCTGCGTGGGTTTCCTCCGGGTGCTCTGGTTTCCTCCCACGGTCCGAAAGACGTGCTGATTAGAGTGCATTGGCTGTGCTAAATTCTCTCTCAGTGTACCCAAACAGGCACCGGAGTGTGGTGACTAGGGGATTTTCACAGTAACTTCATTAAATTTTAAACTCTGGTGCAATTTACAAGTGCCATATTTTTTGTTATGTGACTTTATGGTTTTGTTGTTTGCACAAAGTTTTATTGAATATTGTCCCCCAGGATTAATTTTGGACAATGTGTATTATTTTTATTTTTGTCTAAGCGAGAGTTTACATGTTAATTAATAACGTAATTTAGACCATATACAGTTAGAGAAGCACTCAATGGAATTGAAGATTGCAGTAAGGACATTATGTACTTTATTTACAGCCACTGATTGAATCAGTTCTATCACAGTCTGTTTGGGAACAACAAACAGCCCAGTAGCTAGGAGACTGCTAATTTGACCAAGCACTACATGAACTGATTATTTATCTTTCCAATAAGGAGTATTTCATTTATATTCCATCAACCTGACTGTAGCATTGCAGTGTGAGGTTGCACGGTGGCACAGTGGTTAGCACTGCTGCCTCACAGCTTCAGGTTCCTGGGTTCGATTCCCGGCTTGGGTCACTGTCTGTGTGGAGTTTGCATGTTCTCCCTGTGTCTGCGTGGGTTTGCTCCGGTTTCCTTCCACAGTACAAGGTATGTGAGTTAGCTTGGTCAATCATGCTAAATTGCCTCTTAGTATCACGGGGATCAGCAGGGTAAATACGTGGGGTTACAGGAATAGAGGCTGGCTGGGATTGTGTTGGTACAGATTTAATGGGCTGAATGGTCTCCTTCTGTACTGTAGGGATTCCATGAAAAGAACAGATAAAAATGAGACACCATCCCTGCTGTCTAGAATTCTATATATTGCACTTTCTTCTCTCTGTGTGGGGTGGTACAGTGGTACAGTGGTTAGCACTGCTGCCTCACAGTGCCAGAGACTTAGATTCGATTCCCAGCTTGGGTCACTGTCTGTGTGGAGTTTGCACATTCTCCCCGTGTCTGCGTGGGTTTCCTCCAGGTGCTCCAGTTTCCTCCCACAGTCTGAAAGACATGTTAGCTTGATACATTGGCCATACTAAATTCTCCCTCAGTGCACCTGAACAGGCACTGGAGTGTGGCGACTAGGGGATTTTTACAGTAACTTCATTGCAGTATTAATATAAGCCTATTTGTGACACTGATAAATAAACTGTGAGACCCACATCCCTGTGAATTTTGATCAGAGATTCATAATTGAAAGTTGCTGAAAAGTTCTGCTATGTTTGAACTTGTATAGTTTTGTAATTTTTTTCCCCATGTAAATCAAATGTTGTTCTTCTTCTATGTGCTATCTTACCTCTATATAAGTGTGAATATTAGTTTTAATCTGAACAAAATACTTTGAGTATTTGCCACTCATTACTTATCTTTACCTCCTTCAGCCTTACAACTTTCTGAGATCTTTGCATTCCTTTGCCTCTTGTTCATCTTCTAGTTTTTTTGCACAGCTTTTAGCCATCATCTTTTCAGCTATCTGGTCTTAAACTCCGAAATCTTCTCTCTAAATCGCTCCATCTCTCTCTCCTTTCCTTTAAGGTTCTCCTCAGAATCCATCTCTTTGATTAACCTTTAATTCTATTATCTCCCCATGTGACTCAGTATTAAATTTGGTGGGTAACTCTCGTGTGAAGCATCTCGGGATTGGGCTATACGATATAGGAGCAGAGTGAGGCCATTCGGCCCATTGAGTCAGATCCTCCATGGCTGATAAGTTCCTCAACCCCATTCATTGAATCCCTACATTACAAAAGGGGACCATTTGGTTCTGTACTGACCACAATCTCACCCAGGCCCTATTCCCATAACCCCACACATTAACTCTGCTAATCCTGCTAACACTAGGATCAATCTAACCCACACATCTTTGAACTGTGGGAGGAAACCCACACAGACATGGGGAGAATGTGCAAACTCAACACAGACAGTGACCAAGACCGGAATTGAACCTGGGTCCCTGACACTGATAGGCAGCAGTGCTAACCACTGTGCCATCTTTTCCCCATAACCTTTGATCTCCTTACCTATCAAGGATTACATATCTCTATCTTAAATACACTCAAAGACCTGGTCTCCACAGCCGCCTGTGAATAGATTCACCACTTTTGGGCTGAAGAAACTCTAAAAAGTGCCCTCAGATCCTATCTCAGCTGACAATGGTTTTATGGTCATCGTTAGATTTACAATTCCAGATTTTTATTGAATTCAGATTACATCTTCTGTTGTGGTGGGATTCGAATCTAGATCCCCAGGGCTGGGTCCCTGGATTACTAATCCAGTAATAATTCCACTGTGCCGCTGCCACGTCACAATTAAATTCAATATACTAGAGCGAGCTTTTGATTTTGAAAGCGGATGTTGGGTGTAGCCAATGGAATGAGGCCTTTGATGGACGGAGTGTCATTTAGATATTTCCATTGTTACAGATTAAAGCCCCCATCTGAGATGGGACCTCTGCAGAACGATCGAAGCCCCTCACCCAACCTGGACGTGTTCGAGACCTCGATGGAAGAGGACAGCTTTGAATCCCGTTTACGCTACAGGTAAACGAGTTGTGACTTCCACTGCATCAATCAATTCCAGTTCTAATTCTGGGACCTCGCTGTTAGAACCAGAGAAAACTCTATATCGGATGTAATGTGACCAATGCGGAGAAGATACCAGGGTCAGCTGACCGTGGAACCAATTACAGAGAGGTGTAATAGTCAGCTGACCAGCTGATTCACAAAAGAAAGGAAGTATGTAGAACTGTGGGGAGCTTGGAGTGGCCCAAGATGATGTTGCAAGTTTGGAATAAAGATATTTCTTTATTAAACCCTTCCTTTGATCTATAAGTTGGAGTAAGCTTTGTTGTATTTTCATTAGCTGCATTTTGAAGAGTTCCTTCTGAGGAAACACCAGAGGGTTAAATTGTGTTGGGCAAGTTGTTTGAACTTGATAGAAAATTGAGTGGTGATGTGATGACGGAGCAGTTGCACATTTAGATCTTACAGGAATGTATAAGATTTATGAAGGGAAAAGACAAGATAGGAGCAGGAAGGTTGTTTCCGCTGGCGGGTGAAACTAGAACTAGGGAGCATGGCCTCAAAATAAGGGGGAGCAGATTTAGGACTGAGTTGAGGAGGAACTTCTTCACACAAAGGGCTGTGAATCTGTGGAATTCCTGCCCAGTGAAGCAGTTGAAGCTACCTCATTGAATGTTTTTAAGGCAAAGATAGATTATTGAACAGTAAAGGAATTTAAAGGTTATGGTGAGCAGGTGGGTAAGTGGAGCTGAGTTCACGAAAAGGATCAGCCATGATCTTGTTGAATGGCGGAGCAGGTTTGAGGGGGTCAGATGGCCGACTCCTGCTCCTAGTTCTTATGTTCTTATGCGCCATAAGGAGAGACTAGATGGGATTGGATTGTTTTCTTCAGAGCAGAGAAGGTTCATGATTGATGTATAAGATTATAAGGGGTTTGGACAGGGTGAGTAGGGAGCAGCTATTCCCTTTCCTTGAGGGGTCAGAGTTTTAGAGTGAGGGGCAGGAGATTCAGAGGATATTTGAGAAAAATCTTTTAACTCAAAGGGTGGTGGGAATCTGGAATGCATTGCCTGAGTAGGCAGTGGAAATCGGAAACCTTAGAACCGTTAAAATGTATTTGGATGAGTAACTGAAACAGCATAATGTTCAGGGATATGGAATAAGTGCAGGAAAATGGGATTAGTGCCCCTTTAGTGGTAGGTAGTAGATACAGGTTTGATAGTCTGAAAGGCCTTTTTTGTGCTATATGACTCTTTGCAGCTTTAAGGAATACTATAATATTTCTCTTGTAGGGGAGTTGGAGGGGAGTAATGTTAAAATTCGGGAGTGAAATGGGAGAGTATATCTTTTCAAAAGAACGGCACGGTGGCTCAGTGGTTAGCACTGCTGCCTCATAGTGCCAAGAACCCAGGTTCAAATCTGGCCTCGGGTCACTATCTATGTGGAACCTGCACATTCTCCCTGTGTCCGCATGGGTTTCCTCCGGTGCTCCGGTTTCCTCCCACAGTCGAAAAGATGTACAAATTTGGTGTATTGGCCATGCTAAATTGCCTCTTAGTGTCTCTAGATGTGTAGGTTATGGGGGTGAGTGGGTTAAATACATGGGGTTACGGTAAAAGGGGCTGGGTGGCATGCTCTGTCAGAGAGTCATTCCTTCACTGTCGCTGGGTCAAAATCCTGGATCTCCATCCCTACAACACACATAATGTTGGGGTTCAAGAAATCGGCTCACCAGCATCTTCTCAAGGGGCAACTAGGGATGGGAAACAGACACTGTCTCCAGGGAAAAACCCCTGGGGGAGGAAATCCCACCCAAGGCCTGTGACAATGAAACACTCCCCACATCACCCCAGTGAGGAGCCAGCCTTGATTATCTACTCAAACTTTGAACTCCGGCTTGAAGCTCGCACTGTGAGAACCGGGCACTGCCCACTGGGCCTGACTCGAGAACAAGCTGCCATCAGACTTTTGAATGGACCTACTTCACATTAAGTTGATCTTTCTCTACACCTTAGCTGTGACTGTAACACTACATTCTGCACTCTCTCCTTTCCTTCTCCATGAAGGGTATGCTGTGTTGGTATAGCACACAAGAAACAATACTTTTCACTGTATACTAATACATGTAACAATAATAATAAATCACAAAACAATTTATTTCAATTGACAGAGAGAAGAATGTCCAAATAAAGTACAAACTTAATTTGTTGTGTTGATTCCTCAGTAATAATATAAAACTTTTTCAGATGTGTTCCCTCCTCGAGATGTGTTCCAGCTCGATACAGGTGTATTGGACTCACACAGGCAAATTAAACCGTACTGTCGGAATGAATGAAAGGCAAACATTGAGGACAATGTGTTCTAATTGATTGACTAACGTTCTGCTTTATCTGTTTCTCAGAGACCAGAAGTTAAATGAGTCACTGAACTCTGAAGACTTCAAGAAGTTTCACCGTGGTTCGGTGAGTACTCACTCCGATCTCCCACCCTGTCCAAGTACGGAGCTCCTTCCTGGGTCCCCAACTCTCCTGGTATATCCCACCTTCTCCGGGAGCTCGAGCTGACCCACCAGATCACCAGTGTGGGAAATGTCTAGGAGGAAAGCCATAGGAACATTTCAAAAAACAGAATTGTATATATTTATCAGCCTCGTTAGGGAATGGCACGGTGACACAGCGGTTAGTACTGCCGCCTCACAGCACCAAGGACCCAGGTTCAATTCCAGCCTTGGGTCACTGGAGTTTGCACATCCTCTCTGTGTCTGTGTGGGTTTCCTCTGGGTGCTCTGGTTTCCTCCCACAATGTAGTCATGATGTAGAGATGCCAGCGTTGGACTGGGGTAAACACAGTAAAACTCTGACAACACTCTGTCTCTTGGACAGCCACATGAGCGGTATGCAGATAGAGGGATATATTAGGACTGTTTAACTACGGCTTTTTCCACAGGTAATTCGGTCCATACTTTGAGCATGCATTTGGCAGGTGGTGCGGGTAGAGCTCTTGGATGTTGATTCATGGGTTGCCTGGTACCTCATGTCGTAAATGAGTGCTTTATGTGGACCATCTGAGGGGCACCATGACAGCTCAGAGACTATCGATGTGGCTGTGCAGACACTTGGAATTGGGCCGGTGTCTGCGGGAGTTTGCGCGTTCTCCCCGTGGTTGTGTGGGTTTTCTCCGGGCACTCCGGTTTCCTCCCACAATCCAAAAATTCGCTCTTAGGCTAATTGGGAAACAAATTGTCCCTATGGTGAAAATTTTCCATATTAGGAAGAATATATATATTATTATATAGGAATATTAAAATAGGATAATGTATTTGCTACTATATAGTATGACGGCGGCGCGGGCTCGTTGGGCCGAAGGGCCTGTTTCCCGTGCTGTGTTGCTTAAAAAAAAACACCAGTTTTAAATCCAACCGAATAAATCCAATCCAATCAAATAAATCTGGTGGATTTAAAACTGCTGTTGTCAGACTTCTTACTGTGTTCCTCCCACAATCCAAAGATGGATTATGCTAAATTGTCCTTTAGTATCCAAAGATGTGAAGCTTAGGTGGATTGGCCATGGTAAATAGCTCCTTAGTGTCCAAAGATATTGCAGTTATTGGGGTAAATATGCGGGGTTACGAGGATTGGGTCTGTTTGGGATGCTGTATCAGAGAGTCAGTGCAGATCCGATGAGCTGAATGCACTGTAAGGATTCTGTGATTGTAGGAGAGAGAAAAGGCACGTTTAACTGGGTGAAGGGGCTGAAGGTGGAGGGTGATTTAATGAGGCAGCGTTGGCACTCCAAGTTCCTACACTTATTATCTGCCAGTGAAAATCTGGGGGTTAAACCTGTGGGCACAACTTGGCCCACGTTTCCAGGGATCTCCGGAGCCAAAGAGGGCATTCCGGACATATTACAGCGAGCAGTGTGAACATCACAGTGAAGTGTTGGATTATAACTCTGGGCGACTCCCCAAGCTGAATATTGACTTTTGACCCTGATGATCCAATCCCAGAGCCTCCAGCACTCATGAGAGAATTGGCTGAAAGCATCTGTTATTGGGGTGGATGTTTCTGTGGTTTTTTTTATTCATTTATTTTGGACATGGGTATCATTGGCTGGCCAGCATTTATTGCCCATCCCTAGTCACCCTGAGTGGTTTGCTGGACCATTTCAGAGGCCACTTCAGAGTCAACCACATCACTGTGACTCTGGAGTCACATGTAGGCCAGACCAGGTAATGACAGCAGATTTCCTTCCCTAAAGGACACTAGTGAATCAGATGGGTTTTTCCGACATCAGCAATGGTTTCACGGTCATCAGTATTTCTGGATTATTTTTATTGAATTTAAATTTAAATTTGCCATGATGGGATTCGAACCCGGGTCCCCAGAACATTAGTTGAGTTTCTGGATTAATAATCTAGCGATAATACCACTGGGCGATTGCCTATGAAGTCACAGAATCTAGAACTCAGTGCCTGAAAGGCGGGAACCCTCATAACATTGAAGATCATTAGATGATCATTTGAAACTCAGGGAGTGAGGGTTTTTTGAAAATTTGATTTGAATAGATAGACACTTGATGGCTGGGAGACATGATGGGCTGAAGAGCCTCTTTCTATGCCGTTAGACACTCCAATGCTATAAACATCTGGGATTGTGTATGACCCTCTGAAAAAGCCAGATGTGAGAATGAGTCAGGTGGAAGTAGGTTCCTTGTCTCCTTCCTCCCAGGGTGAGAGCCCTGCGAGGGTGCCTTACTCTCTGGCACCTCGTGTAGAAGGGAATCAAAGATGGGCTCAGTCCAGAAGAAGCTCGGCCCACTCTCTGGGTCGATTGAGGAATTGTGTTCCCTGTGAACTTTCACCCCATGAATAAGCTTCCTGCCTCCCTGTCTCCACCTGCTGGAGAATCAGAGCTTTAACTGTTTGGGTAACCAGTCAGTGACCCATGATTCCTTTCACGCACCATGCTGCCCACCCAACGCCTTACAAATTAGAGCCCTCTGACCCATGACCCTCCCCGCAGTGTGATGTTGACCTTTGATTAAGACATAGCATGGACCACAAACCCACCCCCCCACATACTAGAATGACCCCCTGACCCTCTCCATAATGTAGTGCTGACCTATTACAGAGCACCAGACCATGAACTCACTCTCACACACTTGAGTGCCCCCCCCCCCGCCCCTACACTCAAGAACGTAGTCATGGCCACTTCTATCTGCCCCTATTCTCACCCCCACAAGCACACACAAGAACATAGAAATGGCACCTTCTGCCTTCCCATTCCCACTCCAACTCCCTCCAAAATCCCTGTCACTCTCACCCTCTCTCCCACAACCCCTGTCCCTCCCACCTCCTGAACCCCCTGATTAACAGTCCCTCACCTATCCCACAGATCATAGATGTGGAGCAGAATTTTCCAGTCCCGTATACAATGATGCCTGCCAACAGTGGGTCTGGAAAATTTCAGCTGTAGTCATTGCTTACCATCTGCCAAAATATTGCATTTTTATCCAGCTTCACTCACCAATTATTGATGCCAAACATCACACGGACAATGGTCCTGGTCTCCTGAAAAAAATTACTGAATCGAAATGCCCCATTCAGCATGTTTATATCACTTTGATGACAGTAAGAGGCACCAATGGGGAGGCAATGGCCTAGTGGTATTATCGCTAGATTATTAATCCAGAAACTCAGCTACTGTTCTGGGGACTCGGGTTCGAATCCCGCCACGGAAGATAGCGGAATTTCAAAAAAAAATCTGGAATTAAGAATCTACTGACGACCATGAAACCATTGTCAATTGTCGGAAAACGCCATCTGGTTCACTGCCCTTTAGGGAAAGAAATCTGCCTTCCTTACCTGGTCTGGCCTACATGTGACTCCCAGAGCCACAGCAATGTTGGCTCTCTGTTGCCCCCTGAGCAAACCACTCAGTTGTCAAGAAGGCAGCTCACTACTGCATTCTCAAGGGGCAACTAGGGATGGGCAATAAATGCCTAACCAGCCAGTGATGCCCATGTCCCATGAATGAACAAAAAGAAAAAGATTTGGGTATTTCAGCCATAGTGAAGGGAGTGTTGCATTGTTGGAGGTGCCACTTTTAGATGAGCCAGTAAACTTCTCTTTCAGGTGGTTTTATCCCTTCTAGCAGAATCACCCTTATCTTTACCCTGCTAATCGCCCGACACTCGGGGCAATTTATCATAGCCAACTAACCGAACCTGTGTACCTTTGGACTATGGGAGGAAACTGGAGCACCCGGAAGAAATCCATGCAGACGTGGGGAGAATGTGCAAACTCCACAAGTGACCCAAGCCGGGAATTGAACCCGGTTCCCTGATGCTGTGAGGCAGCAATGCTAACCACTGTGCCACCCTGCCACCCAAATGGAACGGATTGTAAAGTCATCATCTTATTACTGTTTTGGGATTTTACTGTGTGTATATTGGCTATTTCCAATGGAAAGCACTGCTTTTGTGCATGTGTCTTATAGATTTAATAGAGTTTTTTGAAGGGGTGAAGTGAGGGCAGTGCTGTAGAAATTGTTTACATGGGACTGGGACCTTAGCAAGATACTGCGTGGTAGACTGGTTGGTTAAGGTTAGATCACCTGGGATCCCGAGGGAACGAATCAACTGGATAGAAAATTGGGTTGGCAGTGTGGGGACAGTGGGTGATGATAGAGTCGTTTTTCAGGCCTGTGCCTGATGTGCCGCAGAATCAGTGCTGAATCCACTGTCGTTTGTCATTTATATAAATGAGAATAAAGGAAACATTGTTGGTAAGTTTACAGAAAACACCAAAACTGGTGGACAGGAAGGAGAGGCTGGTTGGCATGGATGGGTTGGGCCGAAGGGCCTGTTTCTGTGCTGTATTGCTCCATAATTCTATCGGCAGGATTTTATGGCCTTGCTCATCCTGAAATCCAAACCGAAGTCAACAGAGCTTCCCGCGTTCCATCCTTCTCGCTTGCTATGATTCCCACAGTTCCCCTTCTCCCAGTCTGATTCCTGTGGTGGGCAGGACAGTAAAATTCCAGCTGGTGACTCTATAATATTTGGGTAGTTTTATGAAGTTATGAGAGGTGCTATGTAAAATCTTTGTTTATTTCAGACCATAAAGAAACACAATTCTCAATATCACAAACTCTTCAAGGAAGTTCCTGAACAAGAAACATTGAGAAAAGGTGAGTCACTGTGCAGAGAGAGAGCACCAGTCGCTGTGCAGAGACAGAGAGAGAGAGAGCCAGTCGCTGTGCAGAGACAGAGAGAGAGCGCCAGTCACTGTGCAGAGACAGAGAGAGAGAGCCAGTCAGTGTGCAGAGAGAGAGAGCCAGTCAGTGTGCAGAGAGAGAGAGAGAGAGCGCCAGTCGCTGTGCAGAGACAGAGAGAGAGCGCCAGTCGCTGTGCAGAGACAGAGAGAGAGCGCCAGTCACTGTGCAGAGACAGAGAGAGAGCGCCAGTCACTGTGCAGAGACAGAGAGAGAGCGCCAGTCACTGTGCAGAGACAGAGAGAGAGAGCACCAGTTGCTGTGCAGAGACAGAGAGAGAGAGCGCCAGTCGCTGTGCAGAGAGAGAGAGCGCCAGTCAGTGTGCAGAGAGAGAGAGGAGACGCCAGTCGTGTGCAGAGAGAGAGAGAGCGCCAGTCATGTGCAGAGAGAGAGAGAGCGCCAGTCAGTGTGCAGAGAGGAGAGAGACGCCAGTCAGTGTGCAGAGAGAGAGAGGAGCGCCAGTCAGGTGCAGAGAGAGAGAGAGAGCGCCAGTCAGTGTGCAGAGAGAGAGAGAGCGCCAGTCACTGTGCAGAGACAGAGAGAGAGCGCCAGTCACTGTGCAGAGAGAGAGAGACGCCAGTCGCTGTGCAGAGACGAGAGAGAGAGCGCCAGTCGCTGTGCAGAGACAGAGAGAGAGCGCGCCAGTCGCTGTGCAGAGAGAGAGAGAGCGCCAGTCAGTGTGCAAGAGAGAGGAGAGAGAGCGCCAGTCAGTGTGCAGAGAGAGAGAGAGCGCCAGTCAGTGTGCAGAGAGAGAGAGAGCGCCAGTCAGTGTGCAGAGAGAGAGAGAGCGCCAGTCAGTGTGCAGAGAGAGAGAGAGAGCGCCAGTCAGTGTGCAGAGAGAGAGAGAGCGCCAGTCAGTGTGCAGAGAGAGAGAGAGCGCCAGTCAGTGTGCAGAGAGAGAGAGAGCGCCAGTCAGTGTGCAGAGAGAGAGAGAGCGCCAGTCAGTGTGCAGAGAGAGAGAGAGCGCCAGTCAGTGTGCAGAGAGAGAGAGAGCGCCAGTCAGTGTGCAGAGAGAGAGAGAGCGCCAGTCAGTGTGCAGAGAGAGAGAGAGCGCCAGTCAGTGTGCGAGAGAAGGAGAGCGCCAGTCACTGTGCAGAGAGAGAGAGAGCACCAGTGTGCAGAGAGAGAGAGAGAAAGCGCCAGTCAGTGTGCAGAGAGAGAGAGAGAGATAGAAAGCGCCAGTCACTGTGCAGAGAGAGAGAGAGAGAGAGAGAAAGCACCAGTCACTGTGCAAGAGAGAGAGCGCCAGTCAGTGTGCAGAGAGAGAGAGAGAAAGCGCCAGTCAGTGTGCAGAGGAGAGAGAGAGCGCCAGTCACTGTGCAGAGAGAGAGAGAGCGCCAGTGTGCAGAGAGAGAGAGAGAAAAGCGCCAGTCAGTGTGCAGAGAGAGAGAGAGAGATAGAAAGCGCCAGTCACTGTGCAGAGAGGAGAGAGAAAAAGCGCCAGTCAGTGTGCAAGAAGAGAGAGAGAAAGCGCCAGTCAGTGTGCAGAGAGAGAGAGAGAGAAAGCGCCAGTCAGTGTGCAGAGAGAGAGAGAGAGAAAGCGCCAGTCAGTGTGCAGAGAGAGAGAGAGCTCCAGTCACTGGGACGCAGAGCAAAATAAATGTGTTCTAAAGAAATAATGCGCAGGCACACATGGGTAGAAATTATTGTTCACGTATTTAAAATGAATTTTGTGGATGATTACACTGGATGTTTCCTTAGTAAAAAGACAATCTGATTTTCCGGGCTTGTCTGTGGTGGAAACCGGTGCGAGCAAGAATGAAAATTTGGTGTTCCAGCCAAAATTCCACTTCAGCGGCACTGGAAACTCCAAGCTAAGGTGAAGAGGGAAAATTTCTGCCTCAAACCCTTGGCTGGTACAGATTAGAAAATGTTTTTTTTTGATGTGGTGTTGATATCAACTCTAATATTACACAAAAAATGATTCGCGCTGGATAAAGACGGCTAGGTAGTGATAACGTCACTGGGTTAGTAATCCAGAGAGGCTGTGGGATCACAGATTCAAACCCCACCAGGGCGGCTGGTGGATTTAAATTCAGTTAGTGAACAGATTAGGAATTTAGTGGGAGCAGTGTGTGTTTACTATCCACAACTCAGAGAATCCTTCAACAACATCTTCCAAACCCTGCAATCTCTACCATCTAGAAGGATAGGAGATGGGGAACACCACCATCTACAAATTCCCCTCCAAGCCTCACACCATCCTGACTTGGAAATATATCACTGTTGCTGGGTCAAAATCCCGGAACTCCCTCCCTAACAGCAGTGGAGGTGTACATGGAAGGATGGAAGGGCTTGGACAGGTTAGGAGAATTAGTAAAGAACCCTCCTAACCTGTCCAACTATTGGGTTGGAAATCCCTTCCCAGATCCCTGCATACTTTGAAAACAAGAGCCATTTTTTCCGAAGTCACCCTGACGCTAATTAATAAACCAACTAAACTAAGAAAGTACAGCACGCAGGTACAGCAGACAGTGAGGAAGGTGAATAGTACTTTAGCCTTCATCGTGGGAGGCTGTGACTTGCGTTCTATCGGTGCTCTGTGCTCTGGACCCCACTTTCCATCAGTGTCCCACCCTCGGGCTTGGTCACTGTGTATTACACTCTGCTGTGGCACTGCTATTGCAAATGTGTTTGCAACAGTGACACCTGACCATAATTGTCATAAGCCAAACCAAACAGGGAAAAATCCCATTGAAAGTGACTAGAATTGGGTTCCTGAGTGACCAGGCATCGCTGACTCCCCATCGACAATTACATTGATTCGATACAACAGGAACATCTTTAACATACGCTTAGCATCTTGGTACAAACACCACGCAGAGAATAAGATGCCCGAGTGAATGATAGAATCCCTACTGTGCAAAAAGAGGTCATTTGGCCCATCAAGTCTGCACCGACAACAATCCCACCCAGGCCCTATCCCTGTAACCCCACATATTTACCTTGCTAATCCTCTCTAACCTACACGTTCCAGGACACTAAGGGTAATTTTGTACGGCCAATGCTCCCAACCCACACATCCTTTGGAAACCGGAGCATTCAACAGAAACCCACGCAGACATGGAGAGAACGTGCAAACTCCACACAGACAGTGGCCCAAGCTGGGAACTGAACCCAGGTCCCTGGAGCTGTGAGGCAACAGTGCTCACCACTGTACCACCAAAAAATACACCTAATCAACCAGCCTCCCATCCATTGACTCCCTCCACTCTCCCCGCTGCCTTGGCAAAGCAGCCAGCACAATTAAGGATCCCACATACTCTTCCACCTTCTTCCATTGGGAAAAAGATACAAAATTCTGAGGTAACTTACTAACTGACACAAGAATAGCTTCTTCCCTGCTGCCATCAGACTTTTGAATGGACCTAAGTTGATCTTTCTCTACACCCTAGCTCTGACTGTAACACTACATTCTGCACTCTGTCCTTCTCTATGAATGGTATGTATAGCGTGCAAGAAATCATACTTTTCACTGTATGCTAATACATGTGACAATAATAAATCAAATCAAATCAAAGTAATTCACCTTACAAGAATGTCCATTGTTATCCGGAATCTCCCACTTTTCCCACCACATACAACGATCCAAAGTAATTTTCCTGATTTAGTAAGAATTGTTTCTGAATCATATACTTGATCCATTCCTATTGGCCACCATGCTGCTGATATAAACCAATCATCCTTACAGCTTGCGGGATGGCTTCCATCTCACCCAATCAGGATAGATTCAAACATGTGACCCACAGGTGTTCCGCCATCTTTCTAACTCCTGGAATGAAGCACCATGGGACTGATTGGAGGGTATGTCAGAGTTTCCTACAGGATATATCGGAATTATCCAGCTGGAATATCTGAATACCCAGTGGGCAGTTTTTAACTTTGAGATTTGGGCTAGGCCAGCATTGGTTGTCCATCCCTAATTGCCCCTTCAGAAGGTGGCGGTGAGCTGCTGCCTTGAATTGCTGCAATTCCTGAGGCGTAGGTACACCCACAGTACTGTTAGGGAGGGAGCTTGTAGGTACACCCACAGTGCTGTTAGGGAGGGAGCTTGTAGGTACACCCACAGTGCTGTTAGGGGAGGTGGTGGTGAGCTGCCTCCTGCAGTTCCTGAGGCGTAGGTATATCCAGTGTGCTGTTAGGGACGGAACTCCAGGGTTTTGACCCAGTGACAGCGAAGAAATTATTCCCGAGTCAGGATGGTGTTGTTCCCAGGTCTTGTCCTTCGAGGTGATAATGGTTTGGAAGATGCTGTCGAAGGAGCCTTGGTGAGTTGCTGCATCTTGTAGACAGTACACACTGCTGTCACTGGGCACCAGTGGTGGAGGGATTGGAAGTTTGTGGATAGGATATCAATCATACGGAACTGCTTTGCCCTGGATGCTGTTGAGCATCCTGAGTGTTGTTGGAGCTGCACTCATCCAGACACATGGGGAGTATTCCATCACACTCCTGACTTGTGCCTTGTGGGACCAGGACATGAGTTACTAGTTTTTTAACTGTTCCTGTAGCCAATGTATTTATACATAAGAACATAAGAAATAGGAGCAGGAGTAGGCCATCCAGCTCCTCGAGCCTGCCCCTCCATTCAATAAGATCATGGCTGATCTGAAGTGGATCAGTTCCACTTTCCCGCTTTCTCCCCATAACCCTTAATTCCCTTGTCTATCAGAAACCTATCTACCCATGACTTAAATATATTCATCGAGGTAGCCTCCATCACTTCAACAGGCAGAGAATTCCAAAGATTCACCACCCTTTGAGTGAAGATCTAAACTGCACCCCCTCCCCCTTATTTTGAGTCTGTGCCCTCAGTACTGCTATCCTTTCCAAGCAGGAAGAATCTCTCTACCTATACGACTGGATCCAGTTCGGTTTCTGATCAATGGTAACCTCCCAGGTCATTGATAGAGAGGATCCAATGAGGGTAATGTCATTGAAGGGGCAATGGTTAGACTTTTTTCTGCCAATGATAGGTATTTCTGTGGTGTGTATATTACTTATCAGCCCAGGCCTTGTTCAGGTCTTGCTGTATTTGAATATGGACTGCTTCAGTATCTGAAGAGTTGTGAGTGGTGCTGAACATTGTGCAATCATCAATGAACATCCCCATTAATGATGGGAGAAAGGTCATTGATGAAGATGGTTGGGCCCAGGTCGCTCCCCTGAGGGATTCCTGCAGAGATGTCCTGAATGATCCACCTCAACCATCTTCCTTTGTGCCAGGTATGACTCCAACCATTGGAGAGTTTTCTCCTCATTCCCATTGACTCCAGTTTTGCTTGATGCTACACTCAGTCAAATGCTGCCTTGATGCCAAGGGCAGTCACTCTTGCATCATCTCTGGATGTCCGTGTTCGAACCAAATGAGATCAGGAGCTGAGTGATCCTGGCGAAACCCAAACTGGGCGTCACTGAACAGGTTATTGCTGAGCAGGTGCTGCACTGTTGATGACCCCTTCCATCACTTTACTGATGATCGAGAGTGGGCTGACGGTGGGGGGGGGGAGGGGGGGGTTAATTGCTGGGTTGGATTTGTCTAGTTGTATACAGTTGTTCCACATTACTGGATAGATGCCAGTGTACTGGAAGAGCTTGGTTACGGGAGCGGCAAGTTTAGGAGCACAAGTCTTCAGGATTATTGCCGGAATACTGTCAGGGCCGTTTGCAGTAGCCAGTCCTTCAGTCGATGCCACACGGAATGAATGGAATTGGTTGAAGACTGGAATCTGTGATGCTGGAGACACTCTGATGTCAAATAAGTTACCCAGACACTAATCCTGATGTGAAATAAGAACTGTAGGAACTGTAACTAGGAAAAATGTTCCATAATTCAGCATCATTCTTCTGCCTCCAAAAGAGCAAGAACTGTGTGTTTAGTGATTTTTCTCTTTTTCCTCTGTGTCTCCCACACAGTTTACTCCTGTGCTTTCCAGAAGGATATCCTGATCCAGGGCCGTCTCTACATCTCCAGCAACTGGCTATGTTTCTATGCTAACTTCTTTGGAAAAGACATTAAGGTGTGTGATTGCCCGGAACCACCTCTGGCTCATTCTTATATTTATCGTACCCAGCTTAGGAACCTGCAGTGGAGGGGCAACTTGGGCAGGACTGGAAGAGCCCACCAGCAGGAAGGGCTGGAGAATTCAACCTACATTCACAGCACAGAGAGAGGCCATTCAGCCCATGAAATCCATACTAGCTCACCATAGAACAATCCAATTTCCTTTCAAAATGGTTCACTCTCCAGTCCATCTCCCTCACTGGTGGTTGGGTTCCCGGTCACTGCCACTGATTGCATTGAAAGGTTCTTCCTGACCCACCCCACTCCATCATTCCCTGTACCTTCTGCCCAAACTCTTAAATCAGTGCTCATATCTTTGTACTGTCAGTTTCTTTGTGTCTAGCGTCATAGAGATTTACATCATGGAAAAGGTCCTTCGGCCCAACTTGTCCATGCTGTCCAGTTTTTATCACTAAGCTAGTCCCAATTGCCCACATTTGGCCCACGTCCCTCTCCAGCCATCTTACTTATGTAACTGTCCAAACACTTTTTAAAAGACAAGATTGCACCAGCATCTACTATCACCTCTGGCACCTCAATCCAGACACTTAGACACACTCTGTGTGAAAAAATTGCCCTTCTGGTCCCTTTTGTATCTCTCCCCTCTCACCATAAACCTATGCCCTCTAGTTTTAGACTCCTCTACCTTTGAGAAAAGACATTGACTATCTAGCTGATCTGTGCCCTTCACTATTTTATAGACCTCTAGCCTCCTTCACTCCAAAGAAAAAAGTCCCAATCTATCCAGCCTCTCCTTATAACTTAAACCATCAAGTCCTGGTAGCATCCCAGTAAATCTTTTCTGCACTCTTTCCAGTTTAATAATATCCTTTCTATAATAGGGTGACCAGAATTACACACAGTATTCCAAGTGTGGCCTTATCAATCTCTTGTACAACTTCAACAAGATGTCCCAACTGCTATATTCAATGTTCTGACCAATGAAACCAAGCATGCAGAATACCTACTTCATCACCAACATCAACTTTGTACATCTCTATCAACTTTCCCTCTTGCACCAGCATCAACCCCCCCCAACCCCCCACCCCCCACAGCACCCTGCCCCAGGAGAACAACCTCAGCTTCTCCGACCTCACCATGGAAGCAATATCCCTCATCCCCAGAATCATTCTGGTAAATTCCACTCTGCACCCTCTCAGGTATTCTCACACCAGGTTTTCCGTAGTTCCTGAGGCAGAGATGACCTGACATTGGCCAGTTTCAGAAACATAGGATAGAATCATAGAATCCCTACGGTGTAGAAAAGGCCACTCGGCCCATCGAGTCTGTACCGGCTCTCTGACAGAGTATCTTACCCAGGCCATCTCCCTGTCCCCGCAACCCCACACATTTATAACCAGTACATCTCAGGACACTGAGGCAATTTATCATGGCCAATCAACCTAACCCGCACATCTGTGGAGTGTGGGAGGAAACTGGAGCACCCGGAAGAAATCCTTACTGACACAGGGAATATGTGCAAACCCCACAGAGACAGTGACCCAAGGTTAAAGTCTAACCTGGTTTCCTGGCACAGGGAGGCAGCAGCGCTAACCGCTGTGCCAGTGTGTTGCTCCTTCCTGTCCCACACCCTCCACTGGGGAATGTACCATGGTGGATCACCATCGTCAGGACTGGAAGATCATGTCAACATGAAGGGCTGGAAACTTTTGGCCAACTTTCCAAAAGTGTGGTAACCAGAACTGGATGCCTAACCAGAGCTTTCTTAAGGTTCAACTCAACTTTGCAGTACCCCATAACTATGTTTATGAAGCCCACACTCCCGTATCCTTCAATAACCCACACTTAGAAATTCCTCCCATTCTCCGCTTCACTGATAGTTACAGAATCCTAAGAGTTAATTACATTGGATGAAAATTTACAACAGGATCATCATAAGAAGGTAAACGATTAAAAGAAATTAATTTCAACATCACTGATCTCGCGTTACAGATTAATCTGTTGATTAAAATGTCTGGAGAACGAACAGTGAATGAGGTGGCATAGTGGTTAGTACTGCTGTCCAGGGACCCAGGTTCAATTCCAGCCTCGGGTCACTGTCTGTGTGGAGTTTGCACATTCTTTCCATGTCTGTGTGGGTTTCCACTGGGTGCTCCAGTTTCCTCCCACAATCCAAGGATGTACAGGTTAGATAGATTAGCCACGCATAAATTAACCCCAGCATCAGGGGGATTAGCAGAGTAAATATGTGGGATTATGGGAATAAGGCCTGGGTGGGATTGTTGTCGGTGCAGACTCGATGGGCCAAATGGCCTCCTTCTGCACTGTAGGGATTCTATAAATGGAGATGGGTGTGGCCACTCCAAGGTGGAATTTTACCATCCTGCCAGCAGGGGGGGGCAACAGTGCATACAGGATGGGAAAGTTTGGCCAATCGTCTGCAGATTTTCCAGTCCCACCTGATGACAGTTGCTGGCGGGACCGGAAAACCCCAGCCAGTATGTTGTTGGTCACCTGCCCATCTTTATTCAGTCATGTTGCTTGTGATAGATCTGAATGTGGTCAGTGTTTGTACCGGATAGTGGAAGCTTGTTGTCCTGGTTCCTGTTTAATTTCACCCCCTTCCCCCTCCCGGCAGTCCCTGAGACGGACACGAGGAATGGCAAAAGGTTCCTAATGGTTGGCTTTTCAAATCTTTCAGGTGACGGTGGCGGTTACCTCGGTCGTGCTGGTGAAGAAACATCGGACGGGTGGTCTACTCCCCAATGGCCTCGTCATTCGCACAAGCTCCAATGAGAAGGTGAGGCTGGCACGTGCTCCCTGCCCCAGCCCAGGAACCCACTCTGCAAGAGAGAGGCTTTGAGATCCAGTTCAGAAAAGGCAGATCCCTAATAAACCTGGGATCCACAGGGAAGGGTGCGGGTCACTGAAGTTCCTCCAATGCTATACCTCTGCCCTGATGGAAATCTACCTTGAAAGGGTGGTATGGTGGCACAGTAGTTAGCACTGCTCCCCTCACAGCACCAGGGACCCGGGCTCGATTCTGGCCTCGAGTCACTGTGTAAAGTTTGCATGTTCTCCTTGTGTCTGCATGGGTTTCCTCTGGGTACTCCTGCTTTCCAAAGATGTGCAGGTTAAGTGGATTTGTCACACTAAATTGCCCTTTAGTGTCAGGGCAACTAGCTAGGGTAAATATGTGGAGCTATGGGAATAGGGCCTGGGTGGGATTGTGGTCAGTGCAGACTCAATGGGCCAAATGGCCTCCTTCTGCAGTGTAGGGATTCTATGGTTTTTAGAGTGTGGGAGGAAACCAGAGCACCTGGAGAAAATCACTTTGATGGAAAGAGATGCTTAAAATGATGGATTGGCCGTGGGAAACTGTCCCTTAGTGTCCGGGGCTGTGTATATTAGAGGGATTGGCCATGGTAAATGCATAGGGTTACAGGGTTAGGGCAGAGGGAGGTGCCTGAGTGGGATTGTCCTTTCAGACTCAATGGGCCGAATGGCCTCTTTCTGTACTATTGGGATTCTATGATTTTACACGAGTGGTCGTGATTCCAGCCTTGAAAGCTCTGAAACTCTGGACTTTCCTCCTTAAAACCTCTTTGACCAAACACACGGTCACCTGAACTCATATCTCCTGATGTGCTTTGTTGTTGAATGATGTTCCTGGATAATGAACCGTACCGGGATGTTTCATACCCGATATAACTGGGATGGATGTTGCTGTTTTGATTTGCGAACAAAGTTCTCCTGTGTTTTGTTTTGCTGCAGTACATCTTTGTGAGCTTTATCTCGAGAGACAGTGTGTACGACGTGCTGAAGCAAGTCTGCTCACATTTACAGGTAGGACAGTGGTTTTCTGCCTCCCCCACTGCTGCCTGGCTGCTTGCTATTGCAGAGTGACTGATCAGTAAAATCTTAGCGCTGAATAGGGAGATAAAACTCAAGAAATCTTCCATCAGATCTCTGCCTGTCAGTCCATGATGTGGAGACTCCAGCGTTGGACTGGGGTAAACACAGTAAGAAGTCTCACAAAACCAGGTTAAAGTCCAACAGGTTTATTTGGTAGTAACCTGGTGATGCGAGACTTCTTACTATCAATCCATTACCGTTGTCCAGTGAACTTGTTCTGTTCTGCCTCCTGACATTGACTGAAAGTTTTCTCTGGGTGTGTGCGAATATCATTCAGCAGGATCTTGTGGCACAGTGGGCAACGTTTCTGTTCCTGAACCAGGAATTCTAAGTTTGCCCCCTGCAAGCAGCACGATGGCACAGTGGTTAGCGCTGCTGCCTCACGGCGCCAGGCTCCCGTGTTCGATTCCCAGCTTGGGTCACTGTCTAAATGCAGTCTGCGCGTTTTCCCCGTGTCTTTCCCCCAGGTGCTCCAGTTTCCTCCCACAGTCTAAAGATGTGCTGGTTAGGTACATTGGTCTTGCTAAATTGTCCCTCAGTGAACCCAAACAGGCACAAGAGTGTGGTGACTAGGGAATTTTCACAGTAACTTCAATGCAGTGTTAATGTGTGCCTGCTGCAACACTAATAAATAAACTTTAACTTTTTACCGAAGCTGTGTCTTTTCCGATGGATTTAATAAACCAGACAAACTTGTGATACTAAAATATCAATAATTTTAAGAGAAATGTTTGAGAATAGTGACATCTACAGGCCTATTCCTACATTACAGTCCAGTGATTGAATCTTAAAATCAGACAGATGTTAGAAGAAAGGATGAGATTTCCCCCTCTCTCCCACCACGGGAATCGGACCACCAAAGGTCCGTTTACCTCCGGTGGGATTTTCCAATTTTTGGAGTGGAAAATTGAGCCCACAGACTTTTAAGTTAACTTTTTAAGTTTATTTATTAGTGTCACTGCAATGAAGTTACTGTGAAAATCCCCTAGTCACCACACTCCTGTTCGGATACACCAAGGGAGAATTTAGCATGGCCAATGCACCTAACCAGCACGTCTTTCAGACCGTGAGAGGAAACCGGAGCACCGGAGGAAACCCACGCAAACATGGGGAGAATGTGCAGACTCTACACAGAGACCCAAGCCGGGAATTGAACCCGGGTCGCTGGCACTGTGAAGCAGCAGTGCTAACCACTGTGATATTTATATATCACACTTTTCACAATCACCGGACTTCTCGATGCCATTTACAGCCAGTAACGTCCTTTTGAGGTGCTGTCGCTATTGTAATGGAGGAATCACAGCCAGCTGATCTGTGCACAGCAAGATCCCATCACAGCAATGTAATAAAGTCTGGATCGCTGTGATGTTGATAAATCTATTGGCCAGGACAGCTGGGAAGAATTTCTCAGTTAATCGTTAAAATAGTGGCCATGGGACCTGCCCCACCCCCGTGAGCTAGGGGACTGGGTGTCTCGGTTTTATCTGACAGATGTTACCTCACTCAGTGCTGCAATGGAACTTGGTGTTTATCCCGAGAACGCACCCCAAATATTTTGACTGAGTTACAGCTAACGTTCCACTTTCGGATTGTTTGATGTGCCCAACCTGATCTTAAAAAAAATCGCAAGAAATTCTGTGAAGTGTAAGTTCATGTCGTGAAGTCTCAATCCTGAGCTTTCAGCCAGAAGTAGAGTCCAGCAGTTACTGTGAAAACTCCTTTCTCTTGGGTTTACTGTACCATTTTGTGTCCTTTCAGGACAGCAAGAAGAGTTTGAGTGTGAGCCCGGCCCCAGATACATGCGATTCCATACCCTTGGTAAGTTCCATTCCTTTGGTTCAAGATTATCTCCATCCTTAACTACCTTTCCCCTTCTATCCCCAAGGAACCATCAAGGTGAATGTTGGTGCTGACTCAGTAGCAACAACATCCTTTCTGCAATACTCAATAGCTTGTCGATTTATGTGAGTCCGTTTACTAGTGATGCTCACTGTGCTTGTTTGGTTAATCCTGGGTGTGGACTCAGAGTAAAATCAGCAAAGCTGTAGAAAGAGCAGTGACATAGGCTAGTGAGTGGGTTGCATGAGTGACCCTCTTCATCTCAGTGGGTTGCAAGACTAACTAACCTGAATAAGATTAAATACATTTAATACACGCCAAATATTTCATAATGAGTTCTAGAAAATGCTTCATCATTTATTAATAATCATCAACTTCAAATGGGAAAAGCAAAAGGAATATTGACACTGTGGACACAGAGGGATCGCATGGTTCTCACAGTCAATGTTGTGAGCTATCAACACCCACCCCACTTCTCTCAGTCTTGCTTTACAAGCGAATCACTTCAGCCACGCCAATAGGAAAAAAACTACACGGAGGGGAATCAGTGAAATGTGGCAACCCCGTGCATGGGCAATGGTCAACAAAATGTCTGATGGGGATCTCACTCAGAACCCAGGTAGACCACATGTGCCCCCCCAAGGCTGCAGGTTACCCTCTGCTGGGGTAGAAGTGTGAAGTAGACATTTCAAATATGTGACTAAAACCTATCACGCACATAGTTAATATCATCTCTGTGTAGCTCCCAGATAAAAAAAATTCGATATGGTAGCCCAGTGGTTAGTAGTGCTCCTGCACAGTGCCAGGGATCTGGGTTCGATTCCTGACCTTGGGTCGCTGCCTCTCTGGAATTTGCACATTCTCCCCATGTCTGTGTGAGTTTCCTCTGGGTGCTGTGGTTTCCTCCAAAGATATGTACATTAGGTGGATTGGCCATGCTAAATTGCCCCTTAGTGTCAGGCAGACTAGCTGCGATAAATGCAAGGGGTATGTGGGTAGGGCCTGGGTGGAATTGCGGTCAGTACAGACCTGATGGGCCGAACGGCCTCCTTCTGTGCTGTAGGATTTTATGAAGATAGAGGATAACATTTTCCCTTTGGGAGCCCTGTGTTGTTGGGTTGTCGGCAACAAGTGATGGGATGTTATCCGACCCCACCCCCAAATCTGGCAGAGTTTGTGGTTAAGAGGCTTTGATCTCTCTCTCTCTCGTCTCTCAGATAAATTATAGGTTACACGTGGACTGGAAGAGGAAATTAGCCAATGGCTCCTCGTCTTCGCTGCCAGAAACAGAGTATCAGTCGCTATTGGGGAACTCCACCAGCAGCTTAAGTTCTCCAGAGGCCGAGAGCTCCACTTTCTGCAGTCAGACCTTTCGAGGTGAGTGACCACGTGAGTTACATTGCATCCGTGTGCTTGTACCAACACGTGAGTGTGGTCGAGTGTGGGATGGACGCATGTTTAAAATATGTGCGTGAGGACATTAATACAAATGTCTTTATAAAGTCTCTGTACAACTTTGAAATTGACGATAGAACTAAAGTGCAAATTTCATATACAAAAAATATATACACGAATGTAGGAAGAGAGGAATTAGGAGCGGAAATAGGCATTTTTTAATCTATCTGTGGGATATAGTGTCACTGGTTGGCCAGCATTTATTGCCCATTATTAATTGCCCTTGCCCAGAGGGCATTTGAGAGTCAACCACTTTGCTGTACCTCTGGAGTCACATCCAGGCCAGACCGAGTAAGGATGGCAGATTTCCTTCCCTAAAGGACATTAGTGAACCAGGTGGGTTTTCTGACAACGCTTTCATGGTCATCAGTAGATTCTTAACTCCAGATTTTTTTTTAATTGAATTCAAATTCCACCACCTGCTGTGGTGGGATTCGAACCCGGGTCCCCAGAACATCAGTTTGAGTTCTGGATTAATAGTCTAGCGATAATACCACTAGGCCATCACCTCCCCCTCAGGCTCCTCCATTCAATCAGATCGTAGCTGATCTCTCCCTGCTCTCAAATCCACCTCCCCACCTGTTTCCCCTTATCCCCACCTCCTGTCTTTAAAAATGGAAATATATGTATCTCCTTCTTGAAACCATTCAATGATTCAGACTCCATCTCGCTCTGGGGCAGCGAGTTCCGTAAATTCACCCCCCTGTGCAGGAAGTGGTTGTCCCTCATCTCAGTTTTAAATCTACCGCCTCTCGACCTATACCTGTGCAGCACTGCTGCTTCACACATAGAACATAGAACATAGAACATTACAGCACAGAACAGGCCCTTCGGTCTTCGATGTTGCGCCGACCAATATAAAAAGCAATGCCCCTCCAAACTAAACCATTCCCTTCTCTTCCATATACTTATCAACTAACCTCTTAAACGCCACCAAACTTGGCGCATCTACAACTGCTGCAGGCAGGGCATTCCACTCCCGAACCACCCTTTGGGTAAAGAACCTGCCTCTGATATCCGTCCTATAACTATCACCCCTTAATTTAAAGCTGTGTCCCCTCGTGCTAGCTTTTTCCATCCTAAGAAAAAGGCTATCACTGTCCACCCTATCTAAACCTCTAATCATCTTATATGTTTCGATTAGGTCCCCTCTTAGCCGCCTCCTTTCTAACGAAAACAACCTCAAATCCCTCAGCCTCTCTTCATAAGACCTGCCCTCCATACCAGGCAACATCCTGGTAAACCTCCTCTGTACCCTCTCCAATGCCTCCACATCTTTCTTATAATGTGGGGACCAGAACTGCACACAATACTCCAAGTGCGGCCGCACTAGAGTTTTGTACAGTTGCAACATGACGTTGCGGCTCCGAAATTCAATCCCTCTACCAATAAAAGCCAAGACTCCATATGCCTTCCTAACAACCTTCTCGACCTGACTGCCTACTTTCAGGGATCTATGCACATACACACCAAGATCCCTCTGTTCATCTAGACTACTAAGAATCCTACCATTTGCCCTATACTCTACACATTTATTATTTCTGCCATAGTGAAACATAGTGTGGCAAGTTCCCTGCCACACGGCCAGGGAACCTGTACGGAGTCTGCACATTCTCCCCACGGGTTTCCTCCCACAGTCCGAAACATGTGCTGGTTAGGTGCATTGTGCCGGAGTGTGGCGACTAGGGGAATTTCATGGTAACTTCATTGCAGTGTTAATCTAAACCTTACTGGTAACAAATAAATAAATAAACCTGTGACTTTTTGTTCTGGATTGCCCCTCAAAAGGAAACATTTGGTCTATCATTTATTTTACTGATCCCTTTTAGTATGTTATATACCTCGTAGAATCCCTACAGTGCAGAAAGAGGCTATTCAGCCTTCGAGTCTGCATCAATCCCAGGCCCTATCCTGATATATTTACCCACAATACCTCTAACCTACACATCTCAGGGCACTAAGGGACAATTTTTTAAATATGGCTAATCAACCTAACCCGCACATCTTTGGACTGTGGGAGGAAACCGGAGCACCTGGAGGAAACCCATGCAGACACGAGGGGAATGTGCAGTCTCCACACCGACAGTGATCCGAACCAGGAATTGAACGCAGGTGCCTGGAGCTGTGAAGCAGCAGTGTTAACCACTGTGCTACCATGCCTCCTTCAATCAGATCCCCCCCACTCTCACCCTTCTAAACTCCAGCAAGTATAAACCCCAACTGTTAGGCTTATACTCACAACTATAAGTATATTTTATGTTAATGCTGTGTTAGCATTTGTGAAGTACGTTGGCACAACTGGAAAATAATTCCAACAAATCCAATTGCAGACTGATCCCAGAAGGTGACAATAATGTCGAGGTCTCGAGGTTTGATCTGCCGTGTGTTAAAACTGAAGTACGTAAACCGGGCCCATCACTGCCTCTCACTCCCCTATCAAACCGGGATTTATTACCTCTTTATTTCTTTTCTTTAGACAGAGTGGTGAAGAAAGAGAAAATACTGGAACTGGATTCTGTTGAGAGAATTAGCAAAGTGGAGTATGGCATTCTCAGGATATTAATTGTGATGTGAGTATTTATAGATTCGATCATTGAATCCTAAAGTACAGAAAGAGGCCCTTCGGCCCATTGAGTCTGTACCGAACACAATCCTACCCAGACCCTACCCCCATATTTGTAGACATTTACCCACTAATCCCTCTAACCTACACATCCCTGGACACTAAGGAGCAATTTCTTACCATGGCCAATCAGCCTAACCCACATATCTTTGGGGGATGTTCTGGCTGTTACTGACACCTCTATATTTATTATGGTCAGTATTTAGTGGAGGTGACAATGATCTCAGATGCCACCGATGTGCCAACAAGGCCCAGACTTCACATTTTGGGAAGACCGTTGATATGAGTACCAATCAGGCACTTAACCAGGAGAATCCTGTTGTAAGATGTTGTTGAGTTTGGTAGGTGTCTAGTATAAGTATTAAGTTTTAATTAATTATAGAATCATAAAATCCCCACAGTGCAGAAGAGGCCATTCAGCCCATCGAGCCTGCACTGATTCTCTGACAGATTATCCCACCCAGTCTCTATCCCTGTAATCCCACACTTTCCCCATGGACCTATCCATCTAACCTGCACATCTTTGGACAGTTAGGGACATTTTAGCATGGCCGATCCACCTAACTTACACATCTTTGGATTGTGCAAGGAAACCGGAGCATCCAGGGGGAACACACGCAGACATGGGGAGAACGTGCAAACTTCACACAAATAATGACTCAAACCCAGATCTCTGGAGCTATGGGGCCTGATCTTGTACTTACTTGTAATTATATACAGATACACATATACAGAGCTGCCTTCATGCTTGCCTCTACACATGTCTCCATCTTGTACAACACTTCTCTCTAGACTTGAGTCACGTGTTTCATTGGGTCGTATTATGGGCGATTCTGTCCCCAGTCTAACCCTTTCCATGTCGGACCTTTCTACTCCAGCTCTTCCTCAGGATCAAGGGGACACAGGGAGCTCACCATGTGGGAAGCACGAAAAGGAAACCCTGTCAGGGATTTCTGGAGGGATACTGAGTTGTCAGGCACTCAAACTCTCAGAATCCCCACAGTGCAGAAGAAGGTGTTTCGGCCCTTGGAGTCTGTGCCAACAACAATTCCACCCAGCCCCTATCCTCGTAACCCCATTTATCCTAACCAATCCCTATGACACTAAGGGACAATCCACCTAACCTGTGGAGGAAACGGGAGCACCGGAGGAAACCCACGCAGACACAAGGAAAACTAATGCAAGCTCACACAATGGCCCAAGCTGGGAATCGAACCCAGATCCTTGGGGCTGTGAGGCAGCAGTGCTAACCACCGTGCTATCCTTCCTGTCTGATTGATGGAGCTAGCATTGTGAAGCGAGTGGGTGGCTCCCAAGGGCTGTCAGCCAATCAGAGGCTGGCAGCTGTGTCTTGCTCAAGAGCACCACTTAAGGTTACTGTTGGTATTGCACCCACTTGAGGCCCAGGATTGGTAAGGGAACCGGGACACAGGTGAGTTACAGTGGGATGGGAGTCGTGCAACGGCAGTGTGGGGGTGAAGGGGGGGTACAATTGCCAGTAGTAGCAAGGGCACATGGATGGCTCTCGGTGGGCTTATCCTCGAGTCCCTTGATCAGGAACTTAGGCAAACATCAGAACCATTCAATCGCATGTTTCCTGGGCTGGTAATGTTTCGTTTGTAAGCGTTCACCTCTGGATCCATCCTTTCTTCCTTGGTGTCCCGGCACCAACCCTCTCCTCTTGTTCCATCATCCCATCATCATCAGTTTCCCCTCTTCCCCATCCCTTACCCCATCATCATCTATTCCCCCTCTCTCCCCCACTCCTTACCCCATTGTAATGACTTTAGTTGAGGTTGGCCTATTGGGATGTGAACTTGCTGATTAATGAGTCAATTAATGGCCAATCAGGCAGTCTTGGCCTACAGGAGTGTCAGTTCCTCTGGCACCCTCTGCACATAGACTGCTGACTGTTAGCACTCTGTGTACTGCTATTAGAATTTGTAAATAGAGGGAGTTTGATGAAGGGACTTCTGTTTCCATAGACTTTTTACATCTATCTCAGTATTTGCTAAAAATCTGTTCCATTTCTTTACCCCCCAGGGCTGCTGATGACCTTTGACCTGAAACGTTAATTCTTTCTCTCTCTCTCTATGGACGCTGTCCGACCTGCTGAGCTTTTCCAGCATTTCCTGGTCCTATTTCAGATTTCCAGGACTTGTGGTGTTTTGCTGCAAACAGGGTCTGTTAAACTGCATTACCAGGAGTGAGGCACACACCCAGCAACTGGATACTTAGATTTTAGGATATGAGCAGCTATAGACAATGTGCCCAGTTCTTCACTCAGCTGTTTTCAAGTTTACCCCTTTGTAAATTTCCAGACTGAGAAACTGTTTGAAGAGGAAAGTGTGTGGAACGTCAAGTAATTTGTGTCGTTTCAATTCTGTGCATCCCTCAACCAGAGAATGTTTGTTTGTTTTTCCAGAGTAATTATTCTGCTGGCATCCTCGATCTACATGACGTTCCGAGTTTACTCCCTGGAACAGCAGCTGGGACTCCTGGATGCAGCTTCTCAATCCCTAGCCCACAAGAGGTGAGCTGAGTATCCGATCCAGAGAAAAAATTACTGGTACCCATATCCCAGAATCATCGACACGTGGAACATCAACCATTCCCATTCTTGAACATTGGGAAATGGATCCTGTCTCACTCCCATATTAATGTACAAGAAAAGCAGTGGACCTAATACCAACTCCTGAAGGACTGGGACTGAATCCCTCTCCCCAGTCCTATTATCATTATTCTCCCCTATCTTTAGCCTTTTACATAATTAGGAGGAGGCCATTCAGCCCTTCGAGCCCCTGCTCCGCTATTCCTTATGATCGTGGCTGGTTATCCAACTCAATAGCCTGATCCCACCTTGCCTCCATATCCTTTGATCTTCTTCACTCCAACTGCTAAATCTAACTCCTTCTTCAAAACACACAATATTTTGGCCTCAAGTGCTTGCTGTGGGCTGAATTCCACAGGCTGACCACTCTCTGGGCGAAGAAATTTCCCCTCGTCTCTGTACCTCAGGACACCAGTGTCTGCCCTCTGACACACTGTTAATCCACATCTCAGTGATTACAGACTTCCCACAGGGTGATCACTTCACAGTGAGAGGGGGATTGGTATATTTGCTTCAAAATCCAATATATGTGACAAGTTCAGGATGCTGATGGTCACTAACTTTGTGTCACTGATGGTCAGTCACTCTTAAGGGGCAGTGGTTGTGTAGAGCTATTGTCTGGACCAGTAATCCAGAGGTCCCAGCACATCTTTCGGACTGTAGGAGGAAACCCACGCAGACACGGGGAGAATGTGCAAACTCCACACAGACAGTGGCATGAGGCCAGGAATCGAACCCGGGTCCCTGGCGCTGTGAGGCTGCGATGCTAACCACCATGCCACCCATCGGTGTGCTGGTTAGGTGTACTGGCCATGCTAACTTCTCCGTCAGTGTCCCCAAACAGGTGCTGCAGTGTGACGACCAGGGTATTTTCACAGTAACTTCATTAAGTTACTGTAAACCCACTTAAAATTTAATTTATTAGTGTCACCAGTATCTTACATTAACATTGCAATGAAGTCACAGTGAAAATCCCTAGCCGTCACAGTTCTGACACTAAATGTAAACTTCCACATGGAGTTGTGGTATTGTCACTGGGCTAGTCATCCAGAGACTCCAGGGTCCAAATCCTACGATGGCAGACGGTGATATGTGAATTCAATAAGAATCTGGAATTGGAAGTCTAAAGATGAAACCATTCACTAATGTCCTTTAGGGAAGGAAATCTTACCTGGTCCGGCCCACAAGTGACTCCAGAGCCACAGCAATATGGTTAACCCTTAACTTACCCTCACAGACGGGCAATAAATGCTGACCCTGCCACTGATTCCCACATCCAATGAACAAATATAAAAACACTGAAGTTTAGGATTGGTGTTTGAAATTATATTCACATATTCTGCTATCATTCAATTATTAAAATAAATGAGTTATATCTTTGCCACAATGGTCTATTTGAATGACATTGGCCATCTTGTCTAACACTTCCACATTTTGCTGTATTCCAGGTAAAGTAATTCCTCCGAAGGTTCATTGAAATTGTTTGCTGGCAGTTGGCTGTGAGGTGGACAAGGTGCAAACCACAGCAACACTGAGGCTCCAAGATCTCTCTCTCAGCTTTCCTGGATGGTCGGGGGTGGGGGTGGGGGTGGGGGGTCTAAACCATCACCAATTTTCTGCCTGCTGTTAGCGGAGAGACCAAACCTCAGAGGATTTCTGCTGGTTGTGTGACGTTACTTTGTGGGCAAACCTTCAAATCGCGCAGCTCGATAAAATTTATTGAGACTGAACATCTGAAAACCTTATTCCAAGCTGCAGTCCATTCAAAAGATTCAAAGCGTCTCTGAGCGTACCCCTGCGATTCTGTTCCGAATGCAGCGATTGAGCAGAGGATCGACGACACGTGGAGCCCGGAGGCTTTATTCATTCTTAAATCTATTCAAAATTGCAAAGCAGTGTTGTGAACGCTTGCATCGGCTGCTGATAATGAAGGCAATTCCGGTCCCGCTCTCTGGGAAGGGGGGTTGAGTGGTAGAAACATTGACTTGACTTAATAAGAGACAGCTAGCGATCTACACCTCAATATCGCCCTGGTCTGAACTTTATAAGGCTGGAATCCACTCACTGATCTCATTGTTCCTGGAACTTGCACACATTCACACCGACTGCCTCAGTTCATATATAATCGTCAGTTCCCAGCTACCGATGGAATAATATTGCACACTCCAATTTTTGGGAATCTTTTACGACTAGAAAAAAAAAATGCATTTCTTGATTTTGATACACTTCCAGCGATGAGCAGGAAAATTTCTCAATGCCCGGCTATCGGCATGGGCCACTGCCCTGAGCAGGATGGCAGCGCCACGGGGAAGAAAGGATTTTCAGTGGAGGGTGTGAGAGCATCAATAAAGCTCGGAGAGAGCCATCTCCAGGACACCATCACTGGAGGGCATCGAGTGGGAATGGTGAGGAACACTGCAGGGATAGGAAGTTGGCACGTCAAGGTGATTGTTCACTGGGCATGATGGGTAGAGTTGAAAGATTGGATGGTGAATGCCAAGGCGGTGGGTTTGAGAAAACAGGTACTGGATGGCACTGTTTGTGACGTAAGGTTGATGTTACGTATTTCTGACAATCAGATGGTATCGGCCATGATATAGATGGGGGTGTGGGCAGACGACTACAAACTGGGCTCGTTATTTGGGCTCAACGCTCAACATAGAAATGGCCAAATTTGATCATCATGAGTGATGTTTTATTTTGGTAATTTTTCAAGAATTTTGGTGTAATCTAATGCAATAAAGGTGAGATTTATTTGTTCGTGTGGTTTTTCTCATTTTATTCACGCCAATTCTTCCCCATGTTAATTTTGGAATGGGGTAAAGGGGATTTCCCCACGGCCAGTTCTGAAAGAAATGATATCCAGAGGGCTTCATCACCTTCTGCCTCTCCTTACCCCTCCATCTACTTCCAATGTTCCAGCAACTCTGAAGAGATTATGTCGGATGGTGTTACATTGGGAATTTCTCGGAAAAGCCACTTGTTAACCCAACAATAGAACATTACAGTGCAGTACAGGCCCTTCGGCCCTCGAAGTTACGTCAACCAATGGAACAAATCTAATGACCCTCTAACCTAAACTATTCTAATATTATCTATATACCTATCCAATGAATAGGTTAACTCCCCATGACTGCGTGGGTTTCCTCCGGGTGCTCCGATTTCCTCCCACAGTCCGAAAGACGTGCTGGTTAGGGTGTATTGGCCGTGCTAAATTCTCCCTCAGCGTACCCAAACAGGTGCTGGGGTGTGGCAACTAGGAGATTTTCACAGTAATTTCATTGCAGTGTTAATGTAAGCCAACTTGTGACACTAAGAAACAAACTTTAAAGTAAGCACCAACCTCGGAAGAGGCATACAATAGGGCCAGAATATGATGAGTGAAAGAACCGGTTCGATTCCTGCTCTGTCTGTATGGAGTTTGCACATTCTCCCCATGTTAAGATATATTATTAAGAGCAACACAGCACGGGAAACAGGCCCTTCAGCCCAACGAGCCCGCGCCGCCATCATAACTATATAGTAGCAATTCCATTATCCTATTATAAATTTAGGTTATTCCTAATATGGAAGACTCTCACTATAGGGACAATTTGTTTCCCAATCAGCCTAAGAGCGAATTTTTGGGGTGTGGGAGGAAACCGGAGCGCCCGGAGAAAACCCACGCAACCACGGGGAGAACGCGCAAACTCCCGCAGACACCGGCCCAATTCCAAGTGTCTGCACAGCCACATCGATAGTCTCTGAGCTGTCATGGTGCCCTTCAGATGGTCCACATAAAGCACTCATTTACGACATGAAGTACCAGGCAACCCATGAATCAACATCCAAGAGCTGTCCTCGCACCACCTGCCGAATGCATGCTCTTTGTTGGTCAAGTGTGGACCGAATTACCTGTGGAAAAAAAGCCGTAGTTAAACAGTCCTACTATATCCCTCTATCTTCATACTGCTCATGTGGCTGTACAAGAGACCCTTAAACAGTCCTAGCGTGCCTGCTCCCACCACCTTACTCGGCAGTGCATTCCACACCCCCACTACCCTTTGTGTGAAAAACTGCCCTCTAATATTCGTCTTATACATAGCCCCCCTCTGCAATGTCTGCAAGGGTTTCCTCTGGATGCTCCGGTTTCTTCCTACAGTCTGAAAGATGTGCTGGTTAGGGTGCAATGGTCATGCTAAATTCTCCCCCAGTGTTACCCAAACAAGTGTGACGACAAGGGGATTTTTACAATAACTTCATTGCAGTGTGAATGTAAGCCTTTCTTGTGACACTAATAAACAAACTTCTGTAAAAGTTGTCTCAATTCATCTGGTCCTGAAACTCTCATCAATGCTGCTAGACTCACTCGTTCTAATTCATTCTAACCTGGTGTTGTGACACTTCTTATTGATTCTAACTCACTCTGGGCTGCTCTCCCACGCTCCATCCTCGATAAGCTTCAGGTCAAAACTCTGCTGTCCATTCCTTAACTCGCACCATGTTCCATTCCCCTATCAGCTTGCTGAGATACCTGGACACAAAAAGTATTGATTTTAAATTCTCCTCCTGATTTTCATATCCCTCCATGATGTTGTCCCACCCCACCCCCATCCATCTCCCTATCTCTGTAATCTTCTCCAGAAGTTGCTAAGGTGTTCACTACCACTCTCACCAACTTTTACAGATGCACCATAGAAAGTATTCTTTCTGTTGTGTCACAGCTTGGTGTGGCTCCTGCTCTGCCCAGGACTGCAAGAAACTACAAAAGGTCGCGAATAAAGCCCAGTCCATCACACAAACCAGCCTCCCATCCATTAACTCCGTCTACACTTCCTGCTGCCTCAGAAAAGCAGCCAGCATAATTAAGAACTCCGTGCACCCCGGACATTCTCTCTTCCACCTTCTTCTATATAGGCAGGAGTAACAAAGAGATTGTAACTCCTAAAAGTGATAATTGGGTAACTATTAGGAGGAGGGGTAAGAAGCAATCGGGGAGACAATCCCCTGGGGCTGTTCCCCTCCAAAATAAATTTTCTGTCTTGGAGGCTACAGTTGAGGAAGAATCAACTGGAGCTGACCAAAGGGAGCAGGTCTCTGGGGGTGAGTCTGCTGAGAATGCTAAGGTGGGTGGGGGGAATAAGAGATTAGGCCTAGTTATAGGAGACTCCATAGTTAGAGGGACAGATAAGAGGGTAAATAGTAATAAACAGGACTCAGGGCTGGTGTGTTGCCTCCCAGGGGCAGGGGTCCAGGATGTTGCAGATCGGGTTTTTAAGATTCTTAAGGGTGAGGGGAGTCAGCCCCAAGTCATAGTTCATGTGGGGACACATGATGTAGGTAGGACAAGGGAAGGGGATATTAAACAGAAATTTATGGAGTTAGGGTGGAAGCTTAGGTCCATAACAGGCAGAGTGGTTATCTCTGGACTCTTGCCTGTGCCAAGAGATAGTTTAGAGATGAACAGAGAAAGGGATAGTTTGAACTCATGGCTGCGTGGATGGTGCAGGAGGGAGGGGTTCAGGTTCCTTAACAATTGGGACTCATTCTGGGATAGGTGGGACCTCTTCAAGAGAGATGGTCTACACCTGAACCAGAGGGGGACTAATATCTTGGGGGGAAAATTTGCTAAGGCTATGATGGGGGCTTTAAACTGATTCGGGGGGGGGGGTGGGATCCTAAGTAGTTGGGGTGCTGAGAGGGATGAGAGTAAGGGGGTTATAGAAGAGAGTTGTAAAACACAGCGGCGTACGGGTGGGGTGGGGCATGGTTTGAGATGCGTATACTTTAATGCAAGGAGTATTCGCAATAAGGGGGAGGAACTTGCAGCTTGGACCAGTACCTGGAACTTCGATGTTGTGGCCATTTCAGAGACTTGGGTAGAGCAGGGACAGGAATGGATGTTGCAGGTTCCGGGGTACAAATGCTTTAGTCGGAGTAGAGAAGGAGGTAGAAGGGGGGGAGGAGTGGCGTTATTGGTCAAAGACTGTATCACGGTGATAGAAAAGAAGTTTGATGAGGACTTGTCTGTTGAGGTAGTATGGGCTGAGATTAGAAACAGGAGAGGAGAGGTCACCCTGTTGGGAGTCTTTTACAGACCTCCTAATAGTTCTAGAGAGGTTGAGGAAAGGATTGCGAAGTCAATTCTGATTAGGAGTGAAAGTAGTAGGGTAATTGTGATGGGGGACTTTAACTTTGCTAATATTGATTGGAATAGCTATAGCTCTAGCTCGTTAGAGGGGTCAGTTTTCGTACAGAGTGTGCAGGAAGGTTTTTTGACTCAGTATGTAGATAGGCCAACTAGAGGTGAGGCTACATTGGATTTGGTGCTGGGCAATGAGCCAGACCAGGTGTTAGGCTTGGAAGTTAGTGAACATTTTGGTGATAGTGACCACAATTCGGTTACGTTCACCTTAGTGATGGATAGGGATAGGCATGAAGCTGGGGGCAGTAGTTATAGCTGGGGGAAGGGTAATTATGAGGCCATCAGGAGAGAATTAGGGTGCATAGATTGGACTAGGGAACTACAGGGACTGGGAACATCTGGAATGTGGTGCTTATTCAAGGAGCAGCTGCTGCGAGTCCTTGATAAGTATGTCCCTGTCAGGCAGGGAGGAAATGGACGAGTAAGAGAGCCTTGGTGTACGAAAAAAGTTGATTGGCTGGTTAAGAAGAAAAAGGAGGCTTATGTCAGGATGAGGCTTGAAGGCTCAGATAGTGCAATGGATAGCTATAGATTAGCCAGGAAGGAGGTAAAAAGTGAATTGAGGAGAGCTAAGAGGGGACACGAGAAGATGTTGGCTGATAGGATTAAGGAGAATCCTAAAGCTTTCTTTCGATATGTTAAGAATAGAAGATTGGTTAGGGCAAGATTAGGGCCAGTCATAGACAGCAGTGGGAAGTTGTGCGTGGAGCCTGAAGAGATTGGTGAGGCACTGAATAAATATTTCTCTTCGGTATTCACGCAGAGTGCTGGAAATGTAGCTATGGAGAGCACTGAGGTACAGGGTTGCAAATTGGGAAGTATTGTAGTAGATAGGGAGGATGTGTTAGAAATTCTCGAGGGTTTGAAGTTGGATAAGTCCCCTGGGCCGGACGGGATTTACCCTAGGATTCTCTGGGAGGCAAGAGAGGAGATTGCAGAGCCTCTGGCTCTGATCTTCAGGTCCTCGTTGGTTACGGGTGTGGTTCCGGAGGACTGGAGGATAGCGAATGTGGTCCCATTGTTTAAGAAGGGGAAGAGAGACCTTCCAGGGAATTATAGGCCAGTGAGTCTTACTTCTGTTGTGGGCAAGGTATTGGAGAGAATTATTAGGGATAGGATTTATAGTTATTTAGAGAGAAATGAATTGATTGGGGATAGTCAGCATGGTTTCGTGAAGGGTAGGTCATGCCTTACTAACCTCATTGAGTTTTTTGAGAAAGTGACCAGAGAGGTGGATGGGGGTAAGGCGGTTGATGTAGTATATATGGACTTTAGTAAGGCGTTTGATAAGGTGGCCCATGGAAGACTTCTACAGAAAATGCAGATGTGTGGAATAGAGGGTGATTTAGCTAATTGGATTAGGAATTGGCTGGCAGATAGAAGACAGAGGGTGGTGGTTGATGGGAGATATTCATCGTGGAGTTCGGTGACGAGTGGTGTGCCTCAGGGGTCTGTTTTGGGGCCCCTGCTGTTTGTAATTTTTATAAATGATCTGGATGAGGGTATTGAGGGATGGATCAGTAAATTTGCAGATGATACTAAAGTTGGTGGAGTGGTAGATAGTGAAGAGGGGTGTTTTAGTTTACAGAGTGACTTGGACAAGTTGCAGAGCTGGGCCGAGAGGTGGCAAATGGAGTTTAATGTGGAAAAGTGTGAGGTAATGCACTTTGGCAGGAACAATAAATGTGTAGAGTATAGGGCTAATGGTAGGGCTCTTAATAGTGTTGAGGAACAGAAGGATCTTGGTGTATGTGTCAATAGATCCCTGAAAGTAGGCAGTCAAGTGGATAAAGTTGTTAAGAAGGCATATGGAGTCTTAGCTTTTATTGGTAGGGGGATTGAATTTAGGAGCCGCAGCATCATGTTGCAGCTGTACAAAACTCTAGTGCGGCCGCACTTGGAGTATTGTGTGCAGTTCTGGTCGCCACATTATAAGAAAGATGTGGAGGCATTGGAGAGGGTACAGAGGAGGTTTACCAGGATGTTGCCTGGTATGGAGGGCAGGTCCTATGAAGAGAGGTTGAAGGATTTGAGGTTGTTTTCGTTAGAAGGGAGGCGGCTAAGAGGGGATCTTATTGAAGCATATAAGATGATTAGAGGTTTAGATAGGGTGGACAGTGATAGCCTTTTCCTAGGATGGAGAAAGCTAGCACGAGGGGACACAGCTTTAAATTAAGGGGTATGAGTTATAGGACGGATATCAGAGGTAGGTTCTTTACTCAAAGAGTGATTAGGGAGTGGAATGCCCTGCCTGCAGCTGTTGTAGATGCGCCAAGTTTGGTGGCGTTTAAGAGGTTAGTTGATAAGTATATGGATGAGAAGGGAATGGTTTAGTTAGGAGGGGCATTGCTTTTTATTTTGGTCGGCACAACATCGAAGGCCGAAGGGCCTGTTCTGTGCTGTATTGTTCTATGTTCTATGTTCTGTGGAAAAAAAGATACAGAAATCTGAGGTCACGTACCAACTGACTCAAGAACAGTTTCTTCCCTGCTGCTGTCAGATTTTTGAATTGAGAATTGAATTGAAAGTTGAGCATAGCAAATGCATCTAACCAGACCTCACATTAAGTTGGTCTTTCTCTAAACCCTAGTTTAGAGAAATGACTGTTTAAATTTACAGTTATGACTGTAACATTACATTCTGCTTCTCTCTTTCTCCATGAACAGTATGCTTTCTCTGTATAGCAGACAAGAAACAATACTTTTCACTGTTTCCCAATACATGTGACAATAATAAATCAAATCAAAAAGTTCTTTCACTCCTCACATTCTATCTCTATTATGCAATTTTAATCGCTCTGCTATTGGTGGCTGTGCTATCAGTTGTCTGCGCCCCAATCTCTCTCTGTACTTCTCTCTGTTGCAATTTTCCTCCTTTGAGACACTCCTTAAAACCATCTCCTTGATCATCTGGCCTAATAACACCTTATGTGGCTCAAAGTCATTCTTCACTTTGGACAGCACAGTGACACAGTGGTTAGCACTGCTCCCTCACAATGTCAGCAGTTCGATGGGTTCGATTCCTGGCTTGTGTTACTATTTGCACATTCTCCCTGTATCTGCGAGGGTTTCCTCTGGGTGCTTGTTTCCTCCCACTCCAAAGATGTGCAGGTTAGGTGGACTGCCTGTGCTAAATTGACCCTTAGTGTCAGAGGATTTGTAGGGTAAATATGTGGGAATAGGACCTGGGTGGGATTGTGGTTGATGCAGATTGATGTGCAGTTTAGGTGGATTGGTTGTGCTAAAGCGCCCCATAGGGTGGAATTTTTCTGTGGGAATTGTAACGGGCAGGAGAGGATCAGGAAAAGATCTGTTAATCTCAGGCAGAACTTCCCAATGTGGGGGCGAGTGTGGTTAGAAAATCCAGTCCTTACTGTCCCAAGATGTGCAGGTTAGGTGGATTGGCCATACTAATCAGGGTTATGGGTGGAGTGAGCAGCTGACAGCCTGGGAAACTAACTTTACCACCCTTCCCCGAAAAGAATCACTTCCACCCAGTAAGGCGAGGGGAGATATCACCACCTCGGTACAACACTTCACTCAATCTTACCCACTCCTGAGTCACAAGTGGAGATATTTCTCTTTATTAATGCTGTGAGTCATCGTATTGCTCTGAGGCAGCTGTGAAAATATTGTCAGCTGATGGAACAGGAAATGGGAATGACTTGCATTTATATAACCTCAGGATTGTCAAAGAGCCAATGGAGTGCTTTTGTAACGTTGGCTCCGCACTCAGTAAGCACCCAGTACCGACTCGGCAAATCACCACATCTTGCATCCTTTCTGTGGCACACTGGTTAGCACTGCTGCCTCACGTTGCCTGGGACCCGGGTTCGATTCCCGGCTTGGGTCACCGTCTGTGTGGAGTTTGCACATTCTCCCCGTGTCTGTGTGGGTTTCCTCCGGGTGCTCCGGTTTCCTCCCACACAGACGTGTTGGCTAGATGCATTGGCTGTGCTAAAATTATCCCAGACTTTTCCATGGGAATCAGAGCAGGTGAGAAGCGGACAATGGGAAAGTCCGCTGTCCTCGGACAGAATTTTATGAGTTTCAGGTCACTGAATTCTAGCCTGTGACACAACTTCTTAATAGCTTCGGAGAATCCCTGCAGTGAAGAAGGAGGCCGTTCAGCCCATTGAGTCTGCACTGACCACAATCCCACCCAAGCCCTATTCCCACAACCCCATATATTTACCCTGCTAATCCCTCCCTGGCACTAAGGGATTAGCAGGGTAAATGTGTGGGGTTACGGGAGCACCCGCTGGAAACCCATGCAGGCAAGGGGAGAATGTGCAAACTCCACACAGACAGTGACCCAAGGCCAGGAATCGAACCCGCATCCCTGGTGCTGTGAGGCAGCGGTGCTAACCCACTGTGCCACCCATCAGTACTGGAATTCCCTTCTGAAACCATCCTCACTCTCTAAGACAATCTGCAAAAGTTTAAAAAGTCACCTATCTGAGCTAAATTTCTCAGTTGTTTGATGTAATGGCCACCACAGCCACATCAGTTGTGTGTGTCGGGGAGGGGAGGCGGTTATTGGAAAGATCCGTTCACCTCGGGTGGGATTTTCCGGTGTTGGAGCGAGCGTAGGCCTGAAAATCCCACCCTCCTTACGTGGCTCAGTGTCAACACCCGGGGATATTGTATTAGGTGAAAGGCGCTATATAATAGCAGTTGTTGCTGCCGGGGGTGGGGGGCTGTTTACCTGGTGTGGGAACACGCTCCATTATTTCCCTCTCTCTCTGAGGGATAGCGACGATGATATTAGCTTCAGACACCAGAGAGCCACGTGACGCGCTCCATCCAGCATGCGGTTGCCATGGTGCGTTGCTAAGACACAAGTGGCCTAGTAGGATGTGCGATTGCTTCAGTGCATTCGGCGGGGGTGGCGCGGCGGGGGTGGGGACGGGGGAGAAGGAGTCTAAACCTTCATCTTAAAACTCCTCAGCTCCTGGGAGTATTTTACCAAAATTCGGGAGAATGAGGCTTTGTTCCGAAGTTTAATAACACCGGTCTTGGGTTTCTCACACTTCAGGAGCTTTGGATAAAAGCTGTCACATGTGGATAAAATGAACGATCCGGGGCTTTTTAATTGGGGCCTTGTGTGTAATGTTCACTAACTCCCAGCTAACGGGGGGTCCCACTGGGGCTATTTAACACTCTCATTCCTCTAAGAGATTATTACAGTAGACTTGTAGAGGCTTTAAAAGAAACATCAGTTGGGATTTTGTTGACGGTTAGGGGAGAGGACTGTCCTACTGGTTAGATATACAGATGCCGGCGTTGGATTGGGGTGGTAAGAACTCAGTAAGAATTTAGCAACACCAATTTATAATCCAACCGATTTATTTGTTAGTAAAAACGCGAGCTTTCAACACTCTGTCTCTTCCTCAGGCAAATGCAGTGTTCTGGTCTGCAATAGCACACATCAGCACAGACAGTCAGAGATTGCTGATTAGAATGCGAATCCTTACATCTACCCTGCTATTCAAGTGTTAAAGTGGCTAACAATGTGTGTGAAGGGAATCCTGAGCATTGGTTAGAGAATTGTGTATTTTCTCCAGACAGCACAGTAAGTGAGGTTTTTTGCTAACCCAGGCAAGTTACGGGGGGTTACAGATAGTGTGTCATGAAGCCAAGATCCCTGTTAAGACCGTCCTCATGTGTGTGGAGCTTGGCTATCAGTCTCTGTTCAGTGACTCTGCGCTGTCGTGTATCACGAAAGCCCCCTTGAAGAACATTTACCCGCAGGTCGGAGGCCGAATGCCCATGGCTGCTGAAGTGTTTGCCCACAGGAAGGGAACTGTTTTGCCTGGTGATTGCTGAGCGATGCTCATTCATCCGCTGTCGTAGTATCTGCATGGTCTCCCCAATATACCATGCTTCGGGACATCCTTTCTTGCAACGTATTAGGTAGACAACGTTGGCCGAGTTGCAAGTGTATGTACCGTGTACCTGGTTAGAATCATAGAATCCCTACAATGCAGAAGGAGGCAGTTCGGCTCATCGAGTCTGCACTGACCACAATCCCACCCAAGCCCTATCCCCATAACCCCATGTATTTACCCCACCTAGTTCCCCTAACACTAAAGGCAATTTAGCATGGCCAATCAACCGCACATCTTTTGGAGTGTGGGAGGAAGCCAGAGCACCCAGGGGAAAGCCGGGGAGTACGTGCAGACTCCGCTCTACCACCCGAGGCCAGAATCGAACCCGATTCCCTGGCGCTGTGAGGTATCAGTGCTAACCAGTATGTCACCGTGCCGCTCCCAAGCAATGGCCAGCGAGAGTGTAAAAACTCAATGCACCTTGGATAAAAAAGATTTAAATTTATTAGTGTCAAAAGTGGGCTTACATTGACACTACAATGAAGTTACTGAGAAAATCCCCTAGTCACCACACTCCGCCTTCTGTTCGGTTACACTGAGGGGGGGGAATTTAGCATGGCCAATGTGCACTAACTAGCACATCTTTCAGACTGTGGGAGGAAACTGGAGCATCCGGAAGAAATCCACGCAGACATGGGGAGGATGTGCAAACTCCGCACAGACAGTGACCCGAGCCTCTTGCAGATGTTAAAAAAAATTCTCAGAATTATTTTAGATGGAGGGCTCGTGCCAATGCCATTTATCCATTAACCAATATACAGATTATCTGACCATAACCTCACTGCTATGGGGGATCTTTCTATGCGTAGCTCACCGCCACCTTCTCAGGGGCAATTAGAGATGTTCAATAAGTACCAGCAACTCCCATGTCCCATTAACGATGATTATTTTTAAAAGCTGCATTTCCTACATTGGAAATGCAATGGTGGAGGCTGTTCTAAAGCACCTGGTGCAATGGGATTTCTGAGGATGTGGAAGTCACTATATAAATGAATAACCCCATGCATTTATCATGGCCAATCCACACAACCTGCACATCTGTGGACACGAAAGAGCAATTTAGCATGGTCAATTCATCTAAACTGTACATCTTTGGAAGCTAAAAGGGCAATTTACCATGGCCAATCTGCCTAATATTATAGAGTCATAGAGTTTTACAGCATGGAAACAGGCCCTTTGGCCCAAATTGTCCATGGCATCCTTTTTTCTAAAGCTGCTAAGCTAATCCCAATTGTCAGCATTTGGCGCATATCCCTCTGTACCCACTCTGAGTTTAGAAAGACAGGAGGGAATCTCATTGAAACTTAGAGAATACTGAAAGCCTGAATCGAGTGGCCATGAAGAGGATATTTCCATTAATAGAAGAGACTCAAATCAGAGTAAAGAAACAACCCTTTAAAACTGAGATGAGAAGGAATTTCATCAGCGAGAGGGTGGTGAATGTGTGGAACTCATTGCTGATGAGTCATTGATGAGATTAAAGATAGAGATAGTAGGATCTTGATTGATAAGGGGATCAAAGGTTATGCGGAAAAGAATGGGCTTGAGAAGCTAATCAGCCATGACGGAATGGTGAAGCAGACTCAATGGGCCGAATGGCCTAATTTCTGCTCTGATATCTCACTGTCTTCATTCTATTTGCATGGCTATTTCAGAATTGTTTCAGAAAATAGAGAATTTTGATGTGGAGTAAACTACCGGATTGAAGTCCTTGTTCTAAAATGGAGAACCTGTCAACATTCAAAGGACATCGATTTAATAAACCTCTCCATAATTAAAAGCAAATCTGTGTCTAACAGCTTGTAGAGGCAGGATATCAGATTGCCACAGTTGTGTCCATGTCACCGATGGGGCACTCACAACCTGCCACAACAAAAGGGCAGAAGGTTGCTGCAAATATAAACTATCACGGGTTCCTACCCGCTGTTTGCTCTCGCTCACTCCTGCAGAGTGATGCCTGGCTCCCGTCTCCATTCCCTCTGCTGCAGGTAACGAATTAGACATCTTCATTTCACATTTAACCCCAACAGTACCATCTACACGAAACTTCCTTTGAGCACGGAACCCGCTTAGAAATATCTTCACTGGAACAAACAGGAGAATCCAATTCACCAACGCTGCCAGTTTTCCCCGGATCGATGCCGGACAATTGATTCAGTTCTTCAGTGTCTGGGATCTGCCTAACCACCGTTCCCCAGGTGTGAAAGTTGAATGTGTATCTGATAGAACAATTACTTTACATTTTCTTCAGATTACTTTTGAGGTGTAGATACATTTATGTTTGATGTATAAATACAGATGTATTTGAGGTAAGAATATGGCTGTGTTTGCGGTACTCATACAGTGTATTTGAGGTGTACATACAGCTGTGATTGCAATAGAATACAGATGTATTTGAGGTATATATATAAATATATATATATATATAGCTATGTTTGTGGTAGACATACAGTGTACTTGAGGGATACATACAACTGTGTTTGTGGTACATATACAGTGTATTTGAGGGATACATACAGCTGTGTTTGAGGTACATATACAGATATTTTTGAGGTGTACATAGGAATGATTTGAAGAATACACACATTTGTGATTGATGTAAATACAGTCGTGTTTGAGAAACACAAGCAGATGTGTTTTGGGGTATACAGCAGCAGTGTGTACTATGTACAACATGCACTGCTGCAATTCACCAAAGATCCTTAGACAGCACCTTCTAAACCCACAACCATTTCCATCTAGAGGGACTAGGGCAGTAGGTACATGGGAACACCACCACCTGCAAGTTCCCTCCAAGCCACTCACCATCCTGACTTGGAAATATATCACTGTTCCTTTGCAGTTACTGGGTCAAAATCCTGGAATTCCCTCCCTAACAGCATTGTGGGTCAACACATAGAACATGGACTGTCGCAATTCGAGAAGGCGGCTCACCATCACCTTCTCGATGGGCAATAAATGCTGGCCTAGCCAGTGACACCCATGTCCCATAAATGAAAAGAAAGAACCATAGAGCAGTGTTTGAAGTATATCTGCAGGTTTTTCAGGTACACAGATGTGTTTAAGGTACATATACAGATATATTGGAGACTTACAGATGTGTTTGAGATATACATACAGTTGTTTGAACTAAGAATACAGCTGAGTTTCAGGTTCATGTATAAATGTCTTTGACGCACATTTGCAGGTGTGTTTGGAGAATACATGCAGATGTGTTTGAAGTGCAAACAATGACAAACAGATGAAAAGGTTCTCTTTCACCCAGTCTGTCCCATAAAATTCTTTTGCCTCATTTTCTACATTTTCCCTCCAACCACCAGAACCCCTGAGCTGGATTTTCCACAGCCTTCACTGGGCATGTTCATGGCAGGAGGGTACGTGGAATAGGGGTGGGTGCCCATTCAGCACCCACATCTGAACTCACCCACTTAACGCAGTAGCTGGCAGTCTATCTGGCATCAGTAAATCAATCATTCAAACCAATCAAGTTTATTAATCGGGTGTTTGAGTCCGGGATTAGGTTTCCCATTGCCAGCTGGTTGGCGTGGGCAGTTGGGCAAGGCGGGGATGGTCTTGGTGTGTATGGGTCAGATATTGACCATCCCACACGCACAACACTGCCCTTCTCCAAATCAAACATCGTTTACAGTCCTGCGCCTGAACTCTTCCCCCCGCCCAGTGAAGTATCACCAAACATCTGGCCAGAATGTAGTACTCCCTGCAAACTGTCAGATACTGCCCCGAGAGACAGGTCATGAATAAAAATAGCAATGAATCCATCTCTGTGGGACGCCCACTGGGGACAGGTCTCCACAATAATCCCAGTCTGCCCCTCACCTATGCCCTTTCAGCCAGTTTCCAATCTTAGACCAGATGCTGGAAGGTCTCAGCAGGTCTGGCAGCATCTGGAAGAAGCTGACGTTTAGAGTTCAAATGACCCTTTGTCAAAGTCTACATAAGCAACATCTACCTGCTTTCCTTGATCCATCAACCGTCACTATTGTTGGTTATCTACAAACCACAGTGTTGGAGGCTTTTGTTTCATATCAAAGACAGAGTGAGAGAGCGCTAATTCATGGGATGTGGGTGTCACTGGGCCAACATTTATTAGCCACCCCTTAGAGTCAGCCACATTGCTGTGTATATGGAGTCACATGTAGGTCAGGTTGGATAAATATGGCAGATTTCCTTCCCTAAAGGACTTAGTGAACCAGATGGGTTTTTACAACAACAGTAGACTATTGATAGAATCCCTACAATGCAGAAAGAGGCCATTCGACCCATTGAGCCTGTACTGACAACAATCCCACCCAGCTCCTATCCCCATAATCTCAACCATTTCCCCTTCTAATCCCCCTTGCACTGAGGTGCAATTTAACATCGTCAATCAACCTAACTCACACATTGTTGGACTGTGGGAGGAAGCCTGAGCACTCGGAGAAAACCCACTCAGACATGGGGAGAATGTGCAGACTCCACACAGACAGTCGTCCAACACCAGAATCGAACCCAGGCCCTGACACTGTGAGGCAGCACTGCTAAGCACTGTGCCACCGTGCTTTCATTCCAGATTTTCATTAAATTCGGATTTCCCTTTCTGCTGAAGTGGGATTTGAACCCGGTTCCCCAGAGCATTAGCCTGGCTCTCTGGGTCACTGGTCCAGTGACAATAACATGTTGCCACTATCTCCCCTATTCAGCCAATAGAAATAAAAGGAAAAGAACATAAAGCAACTTGGTCACAAGATTGCTCTTGCTGAAAGACTCTGCAGATGTTGGAGATTACAGAGAAGCCTTGCTGTTGGTTTCTGGTCAAATAAATATAAAGAGAGGATTATTAACAAAAGGACATGATAAAAGAAAGGAGCACAAGAGATGGGAAGAAGGGAAACAGTTACAATAAAAACCACTAGTGAACCATTAGCTGGAAAAATGGTGCAGAGATAAAAGTGAAAACAATAGGTTAGAAATTGAATTAAACACCGAGGAAACGGGAGCTCGATGTGGAAAGGATGAGGGAATATTGCGATTTGGAATAAATCAACTAGAAAATGAATCTCTGGTAATCCAGGCCTGGAAAGGAAATAAGAAGAGGATTAGAAAGGATTTGTTTATAAATGTGTCTTTGATATTTCATGGAGGACTTATAGAAATCAGAGAACCCTTACAGTGCTGAAAGAGACCATTCAGCCCATCAACCAAAATCCCACCCGGACTCTATCCCCAGGACCCCACATACCTACTAATCCCTAACCTACACTTCCCAGAACACTAAGCGGCAATTTCGCATGGCCAATGCATCTAATTTGCACATCTTTGGAGTGTGGGGGGAAACCAGAGCACCCAGAGGAAACCCATATAGATATAAGGAGAATGTGCAGATTCCGCAGAGACAGTGATCCAAGCTGGAAATCGAAGCCAGGTCCCTGGAGCTGTGAAGCAGCAGTGCCAACCACTATGCCAACATACTGCCCACTCAGGGAACAGATTTATTAGATGGAGAGCTCACATTGTGATTACTCTGCACAGTGAAACATGTTCTAATGATGGCCTTTGTTGTTGAGTTTAGGTAGAGTTCCCTTTTGATGAGGATCAATGGGAAAATTGGGAGGGAATTTTCCCACCCGCCTGTTGTGGGAATTGTGGCAGGAGGGGGCGCACTTTGCAAAGTGTATTGACCTCAGGTGGGATCTTCCGGTCTTGGGGGGGGAGGGAGGAGGAGGGGGGGGGTGCGACTGCAGCCGAAAACTCCCACCCCACCCACGCACTCCCTCTTCCCTCCCAGAGAACCTTTCCCACTACCCACTCCCCCGGACACGGGGAACCCCACTGATGGGCCTCCACAACTGATAATCAGGCATGTCTTCCTCTCCCTGGGGATTGCATTTACCTGTGTTTACCCCTGCTCCCCCCTCAGGGTGAGTTCCTCATGCCTGCCTCATGTTGTCCAACACTTTGTTCCCAATGTTGGGAACGTCACAGCTGGGAATCCCGCTAACTGTCATTCCCGATCTTCCTCGGCAGGAACCCTCATTACATCAACACTGGTGGTAGGGAGATGGGGTGGGATGGGGGGTGCTGTAGAATCACAAATTTGATTAGATTTGATTTATTTTTGTCACATGTATTGGGATACAGTGAAAAGCATTGTTTCTTGCCCGCTATACAGCCAAAGCATATCATTCATAGAGAAGGAAAGGAGAGAGTGCAGAATGCAGTGTTACATTCATAGCTAGGGTGTAGAGAAAGATCAACTTAATGCAAGGTAGGTCCATTTAAAAGTCTGACAGCAGCAGGGAAGAAGCTGTTCTTGAGTCGGTTGGTACATCATGACCTCAGAGTTTTGTATCTTATTCCCAATGGAAGAAGGTGGGAGAGAGAATGTCCGGGGTGTGTGGGGTCTTTGATTATACTGGCTGCTTTTTCAAAGCAGCAGGAAGTGTAGACAGGGTCAATGGATGGGGGGGCTGGTTTATGTGAGGGACTGGGCTTTATTCACAGCCCATTGCAGTTTATTGTGGTCTTGGGCAGAGCAGGAGCCCACACAAGATCTGATACAACCTGAAAGAATGCTTTCTATGGTGCATCTGTAAAAGTTGGTAAAAGTCATAGCGGACATGCCAAATTTCTTTAGTCACCTGAGAAAGTAGAGGCATTGGTGGACCTTTTTAACTATAGTAACAGCTTGTGGGGGAGAGGGGTGGTGGTGCGGGATGAGGACAGGTTGTTGGTGAACTGGACACCCAAAAACTTGAAGTTCTCAACCATTTCCACTTCATCTTCAAGCCAAACTTTGCAAGTTATTTATTATTAATGAGAAGACTCAGTACAGCCAATGAGCAGCCAGTTATTTTAGACGACAGTTTAATATTGAGTTGGTGAAGGGTGCAGAGAATGTGGGTGAGACCAGAGCATCATATACCCTTCATTAGTTCAGATAAATTAATGTCGGCCATCTTGTGATTAAGTTAATCCTGTCAGAACTCAGCAGAGGAACAGAAGGAGCCAAGTCAGCCCTTGGGGCGTTCAGTTAGATTCCCATTGATTTGTGTCATAGAATGTTGATAGTGCAGAAGGAGTGTCCACTCAGCCCATCAAGCGTACACTAACTCGCTGAAAGAACACTATCTAGACCTACTCCCCTGCCTTATCCCCATAACCTTGAACATTTGTTCTTCAGCACAGTATGGTGACATAGTGGGTTAGCACTGCTGTTTCACAGCGCCAGGGACCTGGGTTCGATTCCCGGCTTGGGTCACTGTCTGTGTGGAGTTTGCATGTTCTCCCCGTGTCTGCGTAGGTTTTCTCCAGGTGCTCCAGTTTCCTCCCACAGTCCAAAGATGTACGGATTAGGTTGATTAGCCATGTTAAATTGCCCCAAGTGTCGGGGGATTAGAAGTATAAATATGTGGGGTTACAGTAATAGGGCCTGTGTGGGATTGGGGTTGGTGCAGACTCAATGGGCCAAATTGCAACTCCTGCACTGCAGGGGTTCTATAATTTTCAGAAGCAATCCTTCTAAATACTTCAATCAAAGCTGTCTCCACCACCCTCTCAGGAAGTTCAATCCAGTCATCCTCTGAGTGAAAAATGATTCCCTCACATCACTTCTGCTCCTTTTGCCCACTATTTGGAATCAAGACCCTGACATACTTGAGACGGAGCAGTTTCTGACCACTTACTCTGTCCAAACCCCCTCAGGATCTCAATCAAACCTCCTCTCAGTCTGAGGTAAATGAATCAGAGTGAGTTCAGTGGAAGATTTGCCCCATTTTGTTTCATTGATGTTGACTGAGGGGCAAATATTGGGCAGGATATTGAGAGGGGAATCTCCCTCACACCAGTGCCACAGGATCTGATGCCCACTTGAGGGTCTGAGGATCCAAAGACTCTCCGCCTTTGACAGTGCGGCACTGCCTTGGCCCCACAGTGGGAATGCCAGCCTAGATTCTGCGCCCCAGCCTCTGGTGAGGAGGTTGAAGTTGCGGGATCAGGGGTGAGATCCTTCCCTGCACGTACCAGCTACACAAGCTGAGATTCTCCGATTTCCATTAGTACCCCCACCCACCATCGTTGCCAACGAAAATGGAGAACCTGGCGCTCAGCCAAATCCGTGTTCACAGCAGCGGGACTGGAGAATCCCAGACACTAGCAAGGCTGGAGAATTCCAGCTGGTACTTGAACATCTATCATAATCTCAGAGCCCCATGACAAAGAAGCATGTGTTCTCCATTCAGGACTTGCACATTCCTACCCTCAGCCCAGTGTGTGTGAAACAGGCAAAAGGAGCCTGTATCTCCAGTCCTAACATCATGGCTGCTTGAGACAACTGTAATGTTAACCTGGTGGTCACAGGAATACAGGTGATTATCCTGCTTACAGACTACCAAAGCACTGAGAATGCCAAGCTCAATTAACAGAGAACGAGATGGAGAGATTATCCAGGGGGAAATGATTTGTTAAACGATTGGATTGAATTTGACAATCAGTTTTTAAAACTATCGTTCCATACTCAGAATCTAAATTTGGATATAACTGCACTATAATGTGGCTGTTGGTCAGAGGAAATAAAATAGGTGGTTTTTACTAAAAAAGGTTAGAAGCAATGAAGACATTTGGTTCCTTCAGCTCTGAGGAAGAGTCATACAGAATCTCACCAGGTCTAGAATCCCGACAGTGCAGACTGCGGCCCATCGAGTCTGCACCAACCACAATCCCATCCAGGCCTTATCCCCATGACCCCTCATATTTACCCCACTAATTTACACATCACAGGACACTAAGGGACAATTTACCATGACCAATCCATCTAACCTGCATTCCTTTGAACTGTGGGAGGAAACCGGAGCACCCAGAGGAAACCCACGCACACACGGGGAGAACATGCAGACTCCACACAGACGTGACCCAAGCCAGGATTGAACCCGCGTCCCTGGCGCTGTGAGGCAGCAGTGCTAAGCACTGAGCAACTATGTTGAGCTTTTCCAGCGTTTTCTGTTTTTATTTCAGATTTCCAGTATCTGTGGTAATTTGCTTTTATTAAGATATTAGATGCAATGCCTCAGCACAGTCTGGCTGGTTTTAAATCTTGTTCCTTCACCTGGTTATATCACAGGGTAGAATTCAGAACAATTGCCCTCAAAAATATCAAGGTGACGCTAAACACTTTCACAAGCCTCACCACATCAACGCACCCTGGGAGTAGGAGCTTTATCACTGTTCCACATAATACTGCCTTGTGTGGCATGATGGCACAGTGGTTAGCACAGCTGCCTCACGGCGCCAGGGACGCATATTCAATTCCCGATTTGGGCCACTCTTTGTGCAGAGTCTTCATGTTGTTTCTATGGGTTTCCTCCGGGTGCTCCACTTTCCTTCCACACTCCAAAGATGTACAGTTCAGGTGGATTGGCAGCGATAAATTGCCCCTTAGTGTCTAAAGGATAAATGCTGATCATTTTGGACTGCAACGAGGTGAAATTTCTTCACGCAAAGGTTTGTGGATCTTTGTAGCTCCATTATTTATATTTAAGGCTAAGATAGATAGCTTCGTGGTTAAAAACTTGGCGCAGGGACCAGAGGCCTGTTTCCAATTTGGAAACCTCTGACTCTAATTGGGTAGGCCTTTCACCTTCTGATTCGCGTCCTGCGTCTAATGCAGACCTTCCACAGCTAGTAATTCCCGGAATAGCGCGCTAAGTCTGTCGCTAGGGGACTTACAGATTCGGGGGCACCACTCCTCATCAACAGTAGCTGACCAGAAATCTCTCCCGTTCTTACCTGGAAGGATTTTGCAGGTTGCCCTGTTTGGCCATGTTACGAACGCACCTTCTTTGCCGCCAGGTCCTTGGGTGGGATTCAAACCCAGAGCTTCTGCCTCAGACACAGCAGCACTAACCCACTGCACCACAAGACCTCTCAGCATTTGCTTCCTCCCCAATCCTAACTGCCCTCAACTGATTGGTTTGCTCAGCAATTGCAGAAGACAGTTAAGAGCTAACTAGTTATGTTGTACAAAGCATTAAACAATTATAATTGGAACTTGTACCATTTCTTTACCCAGAGGGTGGTGAATCTGTGAACTCTTTGCCACAGAAGGCTGAGGAGGTTGGATCATTGAGTAGATTTAAGACGAAATAGATGATTCTTGATTAATAAGGGGGTCAAAGGTTACGGGAAAAGGCGGAAGAATGGGGTTGATAAACCTATGAGCTGCGATTGAATAGCAGAGTAGATTCGATGGGCCAAATGGCCTTTTTCTACTCCTATATCTTTTGACCTTATGATCGAAGGGAGATGTAATAACCATGTGAGACTGGACAAATCTGAACATAGCCTGGAAGATGAGTTTGTCAAAAGGCTTCATAGAATCCATACAGTGTAGCAGGAGGCCCTTCAGCCCATCGAGTCTGCACTGGCCACAATCCCACTCAGGCCCTATCCCTCATAACCCCTCATATTTAGCCTGTTACTCTTGCTGACACTAAAGGGCAATTTAACATGGCCAATCCATCTAACCTGCACATTTTCGGACTGTGGGAGAAAACCGGAGCACCCGGAGGAAACCCACCCAGACATGGGGAGAATGTGCAAACTCCACACAGACAGTGACCCAAGCCATCAAAGTTTTCTGGAGCATTGTGTTGTGGGACTAACGAAAGAAAAATCGAGCATTGTGCAGTGAGGTAGATTTAATTAGCAAAAGATCCCCCAGGAAAATTCAATTATAATACAGTTAAATTTCACATTCAGCTTGTAGGCAAAATTCTTCATTCTCAGACAAGAATCCTAAACTTAAACAAAGCTAATAACATCGGGATGGGGAGAGAGCTGGTTACAGTTGACTGGATAACTTGATTGAAAAGGATGAAAGTAAATAAACATTTACTCTGTGGTGAACATTTAACGAAACAATTCCAAACCTCACAGTGCTAGGGACCCGGATTCAATTCCTGGCTTGGGTCATTATCTGTGTGGCATTTGCACATTCTCCCCATGTCTGTATGGGTTTCCTCCAGGTATTCCGGTTTCCTCCCACAGTCCAAAAGACATGCTGGTTGGGTGCTAAATTCTCCCTCAGTGTAAACAAACAGATGCTGGAGTGAGATGATTAAGGGATTTTCACAGTAACTTCACTGCAATGTTAAGGTAAGCCTACTTGTGACACAATAAATAGACTTAAAAAAAAACTCAACAAAATACATTACATTGAAAGACAAAAACTCAGCAAGAAAGGTATATTTGTGGCGCACATTCAGGAAGTTAAGGAGAGTATTAGATTAAGGAAATAGTTTATGATGTTACAAAGAATATTAAATCTGAGGATTGGGAGTGTTGTTGAAAACAGCAAGGGGCATCCAAAAAATTGATAAAAATAGAAAAGGAGAGTAAACTAGCCAGAGATATAACAACAGATTGTAAGAGTATTTACAAATATCTCTATAAAAAAGGAGGAGAGTAGCTAAAGTAAACGTTGGTGCCATACAGGCAGAAACAGATAAATTACAGAAATGGCAGAATGTTGATTAAATATTTGGTGTCTGCTTCACAGTAGAAATTATTTACCAAACTTAGAGAGTTATCAAAAGCCTAACAAGACTGGAGAACTTAAGCTTATTAACTTCAGCAGGGAAAAATATTGGAGAAGAGAGTTTATTTAATAATGTCACAAGTAGGCTTACATTAACACTGCAATGAAGTTGCTGTGAAAACCTCATAGTCCCTACACTGCGGTGTCTGTTCGGTACACTGAGGGAGAATTTAGCATGGGCAATGCACTTAACCAGCACATTTTCAGACTTTGGGAGGAAATCGGAGCATCCAGAGGAAACCCATTCAGACACAGGGTGATTGTGCAGACTCCGCACAAACAGTGATCCAAGGCCAGAGTTGAATATGGGTCCCTGGTGCTATGAGGCAGCCATGCTAAATACTGTGCCACCGTGGCACCTATGCAGAGATAGTTAATGTTTCTGATTTTTCAACTGTTCTAAAAGTGTTCCAATGGGCTTGAAGTTAACAAATGTAACTTCAAAAAAGGAGAGAGAGAAAAATAAAAAAACTAGAGGCAATAACAGATAGTGAAATTCTTGAAATCCATTTTGAAGGAAGCCTTCATGTGTCACTTTGAAAGATTCTTATCAATCAACGTCAGCGTGCTTTTACAAAGGAAAATTTTGGGAATAAGATTTTTTTGAGGATTTAACCAGTAGGGTAGACAAAGAGGAACCTGCAGGTAAAAACTCTTGGAATTCCACAAGGAATTCAATAAAGTGACATACAAAAGATAAAGATAAGTTAATGGCTTGTGGAATTGGGGAGTGATATATGAGCATGATGGAGGATTGATCAACAGGCAGGAAGCAGATGTAAAGATAACAGATTCCAACACTGTCATAGTGGCACAGTGGCTGGCACTGCTGCCTCTCAGTGCCAGGGGCGCAGTTTGATTCCCAGTTTGGGAGACTGTCTATGCGGAATCCATACCTTCTCCCTGTGTCTGCGTGGGATTCGTCTGTTTCCTCCCACACTCCAAAAGATATTCAAGCTAGGTTGGTTGGCCATGCTAAATTGCCCCTTAGCGTCTGGGGGATAAGCAGGGTGAGTATGTGGGGGTGCAGAAATACGGCCTGGATGGGATAGCTGTCAGTGCAGGCTTGATGGGCCGAATGACCTCTTTCTGCACTGCAGGGATTCTGTGACTCCTATAAACA